>CM035843.1:304659625-305304193 GCA_020510985.1 Pholidichthys leucotaenia
GAGTTCATCACAGCACTGAAACAGTCTTAGTGAAGGTCACTAATGACCTCCTTATCACATCTGATAATGGTCTTGTTTCTGTACTTGTCCTTTTAGATCTTAGTGCAGCCTTTGATACTATCGATCATGACATTCTACTTGATAGATTAGAACACTATGTTGGACTAAATGGAACTTCGCTGCGGTGGTTTAGATCTTATTTGTCTGATAGACTTCAGTTTGTTCACATCAATGATGAGTTTTCTTCCAACTCTAAGCTCAGTCATGGAGTTCCACAGGGATCTGTGTTAGGCCCTACTCTTTTTAGTTTATATATGCTTCCGTTAGGTAATATCATTAGAAAGCACTGTATACATTTTCATTGTTACGCAGACGACACACAATTATACCTGTCAATGAAGCCCGATGATTGTAATCAATTAGCCAAGTTAGATGCCTGTCTTAAGGAAATCAAAGCCTGGATGACTTGTAATTTTCTGCTATTAAACCCAGATAAGACTGAAGTCATTATTGTTGGTCCAAAAAACCTTAGAAATTCCTTTCCAAATCATATTCTTAATTTGGATGCCGCTACTCTGACTCTGAATAGTTCTGTGAGGAACCTTGGAGTTATTTTTGATCAAGATCTGTTCTTTAATTCACATATTAAATTTGTTTCTAAGACTGCCTTCTATCATCTGCACAATATTGCCAAGATTAGGAGCATCTTGTCTCTGAATGATGCTGAGAAACTGATCCACACCTTTGTCAGCTCTAGATTAGATTATTGTAACTCGCTATTATCAGGTTGTCCTAAAATATCTTCAAAAAGTCTTCAGTTGATCCAAAATGCTGCTGCAAGAGTTTTATCTGGTTCTAGAAAGAGAGATCATATCTCTCCCGTTCTGGCCTCCCTTCATTGGCTTCCCATAGAGTTTAGAATTAAGTTTAAAATCCTTCTTCTCACTTACAAAGCTCTTAATAATCAGGCCCCCTTATATATAAAAGATCTGATATTACCCTATCATCCTAACAGAGCACTACGCTCCCAAAATGCTGGATTACTTGTAATACCCAGAATCTCCAAAAGTACAATGGGAGGCAGAGCCTTCTGCTATCAAGCTCTTTCTCTGTGGAACCAGTTACCACTCTGGGTCTGGGAGTCAGACTCGATCTCTGTTTTTAAGAACAGGGTAAAATCCTTCCTTTTCAATATAGCCTACGATTAGGGGGGGATCTTGTGTCTCTTAACCCCCTTTGTTTTGCTGTTAATAGATTCAGACTGCCGGGTGACCTCCAATAACGTACTTGGCTTCTCACCGTTCATGTTCTTTATGGCTCTTCTCTTCATCCTCTCTGTCCCCTCACCCCCAGCCAGTTGCAGCACATGACTGCCCCTCCCTGAGCCTGGTTCTGCTAGAGGTTTCTTCCTGTTAAATGGGAGTTTTTCTTCTCCACCATTGTTATGTGCTTGCTCACAGGGGATCATCTGATTGCTGGGTCTTTCTGCAATTGTGGGGTTTTCCCTGCATTTGGTAGTGCTATGAGATGACTTTTGTTGTGATATGGTGCTATATAAATAAAGCTGAATTGAATTGAATTGAATTGAATTGAATGCACAGTGAAGCGAGTGCTGTACTGATATACCATAGACTGAAAGGACACTCAGTGTTGAGGAAGACATTACTGCAAAAGCGACATAAAAAAGCTACATTACAGTTTGCAAATGCACACAGGGATAAAGATCTTAATTTTTGGAGATATGTAGTATGGTCGGATGAAACTAAAATTGAACTGTTTGGCCATAATGTCCACCGTTATATTTAAATGAAAAAGGAAGAAGCTTGCAAGCCTGAGAATACCATCCCAACTGTGAAGTACAGGGGTGTCAGCATCATATTGTGGGGGTATTTTGTTGCAGGAGGGACTGGTACATGTCACAAAATAGATGGCATCATGAGGCAAGAACATTATGTGGAAATATTGATGCAACATCTCAAGACATCAGCCAGGAAGTTAAAGATTGGGCGCAAATGGGTCTTCCAAATGGACAATGACCCTAAAGCTGGATTCAGGCTGCATTCCGTCATGAGCCGAGTGCTGGAGATCTCCGCCAGACTCGGTCTCATGGCTTTTTCACTCACCTTAGCTCTAGCTATTCTTGCTTCACCTGTTTCTCCATTTCCCTACTAGTTTTTGATTTGGTTCAGTTTTGTTCTTTTGTGCCTTTCGTTAATAAAATTGCAAACTCACAGCCTGTGCATGGAGCCTTTTTTCCCTGCCCTGAAGGGCGATTATGACAGAAGGGCGCCACCATTGTGGGCACCAGCAGCTGTGAGTTTGCCCTTTTTTCTTTTCCCTCCCATGTTTTCCTTTTAAGCCTGTGTTTTTCGCTGACATGGCAGTGTTTTCCAACCATAGACCAAGAGGGCTTAATGAGGAGGAATCCTGGGTTCTGAACATTATTCACAACATCTTATCAGAGGCTCGTGTCTCCCACACTCCCGAGATGGTACAGGAGTGCTTGGTAGTGGCAGCACAAATTTTGGAGGCATGCCCCAACCTGTCGAGCCATCCAGAACTAACGGACCTTCTCCTGTCCATCATTAACCCATCATCCATGCGCCACGGGTTGGGGGAAACCTCCTCAAAACCCCAGCCTAAAAGGAAGCGATTCCGGGCGCAGAAGCCCCGAGCCTCTCGCCACCATCCAGCTACAGACTCGCCAACTCCTCCTGAACAGTGGCCCGCCGCCTGCCGTATTGGGTATGCAACCCTCGTGTCCTCTAATGGCTCCAGTGCGGAGGAACTGGAGGAGTGCCAATGGGTCTTGGCAGCAGAGAAGGAGCTCATTTTGGAGTACAAGCCATGGCTCCTTCCTGAGCTTTTGCAGTAGCTGGAGGGAGGTTTATCAGACAAAGCAGAGTCTGTGCGTCCCCTGACTCTGACACTCCACCCAACTCACCAGATGACCTTCACATCTCCTGAGGCGACATCATCTGGACATGCAGCAGCCACCACCAAGCCCCAGGAATTAAAGCAAGTAGCTTTTCATTTATCAACATCTAATAATGAATTGTCTTGCCTTATTCCCAGTGGTGAAGCTCAGCAGCAGTGCCCACAATTGGCTGAGTATTCACCATCTACTGCTATTATTCCACCCTCACCTGCTTCTCCTATGCCTCTCTCCAATACCTCTGAAGGTCTGCCAGTCCTGGGAAGGAACCGCCGGACAAAGGGGAGGTCTGTGGTCCCGGAGAGGACCGGCCCATCTATGAAGAGGATCGCCTTCGGTGCCTCAAAGCCTGAACCCACAAAGGAATATCCCCTGGTTTCAGCAATATGGGATCCGGTGCCATTGGTGAGGGGGTTCCAGATCCTCGATCTCGGGGTTAGGGATATGCTGGTGTCAGTGATGAGCCGGCCTCCAGCCACCACGCCGGATGAACCATCGGCATCGGCTACCTCGCCCGGAGATACTGGGTCTGCACCAACCACCATGCCTGCTGCAGGGGCCACTGCAGCAGAGTCGGAGCTGGACCTCCAGAAGACCGAGTCTGGAGTACCATTGCCTGGCTCGATGGAATCCTGGACGGCGGTGGAGCTCGAGCTCAGGCAAGTGCTCTACTTTGTTTTTCTCATATCTGTTTTGGAGAGATCTTGTCTGGCTCTTGGTGAGGATAGCCGGGTGCAGCCGTCAGCTGCAGCTGAGCTCACCTCGCCGGGCTCCGCTGCTGCCGGTGACCCTGACCCTATTCCTCTGCCTGTTTTCTCTGAGCCTTCTCCCAGGGTCGCCGAGGAAAATCCACTTGTGCCAGATGTCTCCGTGGGTCCAGGCTTGCTGCCTGAGATAGTCGTGGGTCCAGCTCCCCCCAATGATGTCGTCGCAGTCACTCCGTCCCAGCCCAGGTTCTCTGTGGGTGCTGCTCCTCCTCAGCCCAGGTTTCCATGGGTGCTGTGTCCCAATCGGGGACCATTGTAGGTGCTGTGTCCCAGCCTGAGGCCAACTTGGGTGCTGCATCCCAGTGTTGGCCCACCGTGGGCATTATGCTCCAGCCCGGGAGCCACGGCAGTTGCAACCATGGTCCAGTTCGTGTCCACCGTGGGTGCAGCCGTGGCCCAGTCCAGGTCCACCAAGGGTGCAGTCTTGGTCCAGTCCAGAGCCACCGCGGGTGCAGCTTTGCTCCAGTCTGGAGCCACCGCTGGTGCTGCATTGCTCCAGCCCGGAGCCACTGAGGGTGCAGCTCTGCTCCAGCCCGAAGCCACCGAGGGTGTCATGGTTCCTCCTTTGCTGCCTGACATTGTCGTGGTTCCCTCGACTCCCCTCTCCTGCTCACTATTTGCCCTTCCCATTGGGCGTCCACCTCCTCGGCCACCTCTTCTCTTTGGATGGCTGAAGAACTCTGCCAGGCCACCCGACAGACTGTGCTGCAGAGTTGGGCGGCCCATGTTCTCTGGGAGGCCACCTGACTCGGACTGTCATACTATCTGGTGGGCCTGGGATTCCGGTCGCCCGCCTGAAATGTTCCTCTCCTTGGTCCAGGGGCTTAGGGGGGTTGAGGGTTTGACTGGTGTGGGTCTTGAGCCGGGTTTTGTTTTGTTCCCTCCTGGCCTGTTACCCCCACCACCCATGCTGGGTGGGTTATTGTTGTTCCTTGCTGCGGGGGGGGGGGGGGTCTTTTTCTTTTGGTGTTACCCTGGGGTGTCTGAGCTCTACCCCTTGAGAGGGGGGCTCTGTCATGAGCTGAGTGCTGGAGATCTCCGCCAGACTCAGTCTCATGGCTTTTTCTGCTTATTTACTTATCTGCTGTACTTATGCCTTCTTCAGTTTATGCATTAATGTTTTGTTTGCCACTTTTCTGTTTGTGTTAGTACTATAATTTTATTTTTTGTACTTATTTATAATTGTACTTTGGCATGTTGTCTTATTCTTTATATCCATCGTATGGTCCTTTACTGTTGACAGCTGTCAGGGGCATGAAGCTTTGTGTGGGCGTGCCCTGTCAGCTGTCAGTTTGGGTTCACCTCCCTCTCACTGCCACAGCTGATCCCAATTATGTATCCTCACTTTCACCTGCCTGTTCAGATACCTACACCTGTGGTTTATTATGTTAATAGGTTCTGATCACTATTTAAGGGGCAGTGCACATTTGTCCAGTGCGGCACCCTACTTGCAACTTGTTACTCATACACGTAAGTCCTCTGTTATTCGCTACGTGTGTTTTCAAGCTTGTCTGCAGGTTTAGCTAGTGATTCCCCTTGCCTTAGCTTCAGCTATTTTGCTTACCTGTTCACAAGTGGTCTTAGCTTCAGGTTTAGCCGGCGATATCACTCACCTTAGCTCTAGCTATTCTTGCTTCACCTGTTTCTCCATTTCCCTACTAGTTTTTGATTTGGTTCTGTTTTGTTCTCTTGTGCCTTTTGTTAATAAAATTACAGACTCACAGCCTGGGCATGGAGCCTTTTTTCTCCGCCCTGAAGGGTGATTATGACATTCCCTCTCTGGTCCACTTTGGTCAGCATCCATTTCGGCCATGGATGGTGTCCATGCAGCTCTGTATATGCTTCACTTTTTTCATCTACCAGGTCAAGCGGTTGACGCATGTGCACAACTGTTATTTATAGCTTCACCCCATCCCTATGGGTAGTGCAAAGGTGCTAACACGCCAGTTTGTTCACCAGCTATAAATGCGAGAGCGATGGACATTTTTTATAGCAACAACAATGGCACCGTTTTAAGGAAAAGGAGGAATTGCCGTTTTTCAGCACTCTTCTCCACTGAAGTTGCTGCTGCTGCGATGTTTATTTTCATCTTCCTCTTCCTCTTTGTCTTCTTTGTCTACTTTGACTTTGTATGCTGTGTTGGTAATGCCACCTCATGAAAGAGGTTCAATCTTGCACATGCGCAGTCAACACCATCAGAAAATTTGGGCTGCATGTGGACATCCGCGGAGGGGCTCTGCGGATGTCCGCAGACCGGAGACGATGACGTCATTTTCGTCACACAAGCCTCGTGGTCGAGCGGATGTGGATGTGCGGATTACATGTGTAATGACAATAAAGTTGACTCTCATCTCATCTCATCTCATGTGGACAGAGGTGCAGCATGAATCCAGCTTAAGCATACCGCCAAAGTAGTTGCAAAGTGGTTTAAGGACAACAAAGTCAGTGTTTTGGAGTGGCCATTACAAAGCCTTGATCTAAATCCCAAAGAAAATTTGTGGGCAGAGCTGAAAAGACATGTGCAAGAAAGGCGGCCTACAAACCTGACTCAGTTACACCATTTCTGTCCAGAGGAATGGGCCAGAATTCCTGCAAACTACTGTGAGAAACTTGTGGAAGTATACCCAAAATGTTTGAAACAAGTCATACGGTTTAATTTATTTATTTATTTATTTACCTTTATTTAACCAGGAAAAAACCTGTTGAGATTAAAAACCTCTTTTTGAAGGGAGTCCTGGCCAAGAGGCAGCAAAAAAATCACAATTACACTTACAATGACATACAAATCATATAAAACAGTTACAAATTAGTGAGGCCGTCTCAAGTGTTCTCAATCTGGATTTAAAGTCGTTCAATGAAACAAGTTCCGTTAGTTTCCAGTCTTTTTGCAGCATGTTCCATGTAGAGGGGGCTGAGAACATGAAAGCTCTTTTTCCCAGCTCAGTACAGGCAAATGGAACAGAAAGCAACAAATGATCATTAGAACGCAAACCATAGGAATCAACACTTCTCAGTGTGATCAAATTACAGATGTAAGGGGGCAACAGTCCAAGCATGGCCTTGTAAATAAAAATGTACCAGTGAGTCAACCTCCTGGTGGACAAAGAGGGCCATCCCACTCTAGAATACAGTTCACAGTGATGGGTCAAGGCTCTACAGTTTGTAACAAACCTCAAAACAGCATGATATACAGAGTCAATCTTACTCAGACACTGAGCTGAAGCGTTCATATACAAAAGGTCTCCATAATCTAAAATAGATAAAAAAGTTGCAGTAACAAGACGCTTTTTAACCTCAAAAGAAAAACAACATTTATTTCAAAATAAAAAACCCAGCTTCAGTTTAAGTTTCTTCACAAGATTTTCAACATGGGGCTTAAAAGTCAGAGCGTCATCAAGCAAGATACCAAGATACTTGTACGAGTGAACCACCTCAATTTCATTTCCCTCAAAAGTGGACACTGTGGGAAAAATTTGTTTAAAGGCAATGGTATCAAATATTAAGGAAATGTATCTAAACTTCAGACTTTGATAAAAATAATAAAAAAATTCTCAAAAAATTATGTAAAAAGAAATCATTTTGGCAATCCTAACTGATCTAAAACAGGAAAAGTTTAGTTTAATTTAATGTTAGACAGTAAGGAATAAAAAAGTCATATGTCTTTTTTATCTTTTTCTTTTGGCTGCTTCCTTTAGGGGTCACCACAGCGGATCATCTGCCTCCATCTCACTCTATCCCTTGCATCTTCCTCTGTAACACCAACCCTCTCCATGTCCTTCACTACATCCATGAATCAATTCAATTCAACTTTATTTATATAGTGCCATTTCACAACAACATTCATCTCATCGCACTTTCAACTGTAGGGGAAACTGCCACAATTGCAGAAAGACCCCAGCAATCAGGCGATCCCCTGTGAGCAAGCACTTGGCGATGGTGGAGAGGAAAAAGTCCCTTTTAACAGGAAGAAACCTCCAGCAGATCCAGGCTCAGGGAGGGGTAGTCATCTGCTGCAACTGGCTGGGGGGTGAGGGGATAGAGAAGAACAAAAGAACAGACATATAGAAAGCAAACAGCATGATGGGGACTGAATCTATAGGAGAGAAAAAACAGATGTTAATGACCAGCAAAAATATTTCATTGAGAGTGAGGAAAGGAGTGAAGCCCAGTGCATTGTTGGAGGTCCCCCGGCTGTCTAAACCTATTAGCAGCATAACTAAGGGAGGGTTCAGAGGCACATTATCCCTCCCTAATTACAGGCTATATCAAAAATACCTATTCTTAAAAACAGAGATGGGGTCTGACTCCGGAATCCAGATTGGCAGCTGGTTCCACAGGAGAGGAGCTTGATAACTGAAGGCTCTGCCTCCCATTGTATATTTAGAAATTAAGATAAGATAAGATAAGTCTTTATTAGTCCCACAATGGGGAAATTCCAGGATTGCAACAGCACAGGGGCAGCAACACTCAGAGCAACAATCAGAAGACAAGAAAAAAAACAATAAAAAAACAAGAGCAGGGAGTATACAGTGGGGCAAAAAAGTATTTAGTCAGCCTCTAATTGTGCAAGTTCTCCTACTTAAAAGATGAGAGAGGTCTCCAATTTTCATCATAGGTATACCTCAACTATAAGAGACAAAATGAGAAAAAAAAAATCCAGAAAATCACATTGAAGGATTTTTAATGAATTAATTGGTAAATTCCTCGGTAAAATAAGTATTTGGTCACCTACAAACAAGCAAGATTTCTGGGTCTCACAGACCTGTAACTTCTTCTTTGAGAGACTCCTCTGTCCTCCACTCGTTACCTGTATTAATGGCACCTGTTTGAACTCGTTATCAGTATAAAAGACACCTGTCCACAACCTCAAACAGTCAGACTCCAAACTCCACTATGGCCAAGACCAAAGAGCTGTCAAAGGACACCAGAAACAAAATTGTAGACCTGCACCAGGCTGGGAAGACTGAATCTGCAATAGGTAAGCAGCTTGGTGTGAAGAAATCAACTGTGGGAGCAATTATTAGAAAATGGAAGACATACAAGACCACTGATAATCTCCCTCGATCTGGGGCTCCACACAAGATCTCACCCCGTGGGGTCAAAATGATCACGAGAACGGTGAGCAAAAATCCCAGAACCACATGGGGGGACCTAGTGAATGACCTGCAGAGAGCTGGGACCAAAGTAACAAAGGCTACATCAGTAACACACTACGCCGCCAGGGACTCAAATCCTGCAGTGCCAGACGTGTCCCCCTGCTTAAGCCAGTATATGTCCAGGCCCGTCTGAAGTTTGCTAGAGAGCATTTGGATGCTCCAGAAGAGGATTGGAAGAATGTCATATGGTGAGATGAAACCAAAATAGAACTTTTTGATGAAAACTCAACTTGTCGTGTTTGGAGGAGAAAGAACACCATACCTACTGTGAAGCATGGGAGTGGAAACATCATACTTTGGGGCTGTTTTTCTGCAAAGGGACCAGGACGACTGATCCGTGTAAAGGAAAGAATGAATGGGGCCATGTATCGTGAGATTTTGAGTGAAAACCTCCTTCCATCAGCAAGGGCATTGAAGATGAAACGTGGCTGGGTCTTTCAGCATGACAATGATCCCAAACACACCACCCGGGCAATGAAGGAGTGGCTTCATAAGAAGCATTTCAAGGTCCTGGAGTGGCCTAGCCAGTCTCCAGATCTCAACCGCATAGAAAATCTTTGGAGGGAGTTGAAAGTCCGTGTTGCCCAGCGACAGCCCCAAAACATCACTGCTCTAGAGGAGATCTGCATGGAGGAATGGGCCAAAATACCAGCAACAGTGTGTGAAAACCTTGTGAAGACTTACAGAAAACATTTGACCTCTGTCATTGCCAACAAAGAGTATATAACAAAGTATTGAGATGAACTTTTGGGATTGACCAAATACTTATTTTACAGAGGAATTTACCAATTAATTCATTAAAAATCCTTCAATGTGATTTTCTGGATTTTTTTTTCTCATTTTGTCTCTCATAGTTGAGGTATACCTATGATGAAAATTGGAGACCTCTCTCATCTTTTAAGTGGGAGAACTTGCACAATTGGTGGCTGACTATATACTTTTTTGCCCCACTGTACATACGTACATATAAATATATAAATATATAAACACACAGTGCGGAGCATTGTAGCTAGATGGATTAAATATATAAACACACACAGTGCGGAGCATTGTAGCTAGATGGAATAAATATATAAATATATAAACATACACAGTGCAGAGCACTGTAGCTAGATGGAATGAACAGCATAACCGTCTACCTAGTTATCCTACATGGTATGATTATGTACCCATACATATTGTCACCCTCCGTAAATTCTAAGTATAACAAATAATCCTGCATTTTGGGAGCGTAGTGCTCTGTTAGGATAATAGGGTAGTATCGGATCTTTTAAATAAAAAGGGGCCTGATTATTTAGAGCTTTGTAAGTGAGAAGAAGGATTTTAAACTTAATTCTAAACTCTATGGGAATCCAGTGAAGGGAGGCCAAAACCGGAGAGATATAATCTTTCTTTCTAGTACCTGTTAAAACGCTTGCGGCAGCATTTTGGATCAGCTGAAGACTTTTTAAAGATGTTTTTGTCATGCGGTGGCCCTCGCGAGCCACCATAAGACGCCACACCGTCACCAGAGAGTTGTGTTAGTGTCTTTATTCACGGTGAAATCACAATAATACAAGCCGCTGAGGCCATGACACAAGCAAGTCTACACACAGGGAGGCGTAAGACTAACAAGCTCACTCACGGGTCCACAGGATAAGACAGTCACACCACAGACGGGCAATGTAGAATAATCCATATAGTACGATCGCTCCAACGATCAGCGACGGACACTGCTGCAAGGATGCAGTAGCTAGCGTCGGCTTAAGAAACCGGCCGCTGACGACCGCAAATGCAGAACAGCTGTTCAGGTCTTGACAGCTGAGCAGAAGCCTCCCCAAGCGCTGTCACAATAAGAGCTAGGACAGCCGGAATAATAACGCCGCTGTCAAGACCTGACAGGAATAGCCCGAGCGCAAATAACATTGGTGCTCGGGTTATAACAGTTTTAGGACAACCTGATAATAAAGAGTTACAATAATCTAATCTAGAGCTAATAAAAGCGTGGATTAGTTTCTCAGCATCCCTCTGAGACAAGATGCTCCTAATCTTGGCAAGATTACGCAAATGATAGAAGGTAGTTTTAGAAACAAGTTTAATATGTGAATTAAAAAACAGATCTTGATCAAAAATAACTCCAAGGTTCCTAGCAGAACTATTAAATGGAAGAGTAACCACATCCAAACTAACAGTTTGATTTGGAAAGGTATTTCTAAGGTTTTTTTGGACCAACTAGAATGACTTCAGTGTTATCTGAATTTAATAGCAGGAAATTACAAGTCATCCAAGCTTTGATTTCCTTAAGACAGGCTTCGAACTTGGTTAATTGATTATTATCATCTGGCTTCACTGACAGATATAATTGTGTGTCATCTGCATAACAATGAAAATGTATACAGTGCTTTCTAATAATGTTGCCTCGCAGAAGCATATATAAACTAAAAAGAATAGGGCTGAGCACAGATCCCTGCAGAACTCCATGACTGAGCTTTGAGTTGGAAGAAAACTCATTATTGACATGAACAAACTGGAACCTGGAATCAGATAAATAAGATCTAAACCACTGCAATGAAGTTCCATTAAGTCCAACATGGTGTTCTAATCTATCAAGTGGAATATTATGATCAATAGTATCAAAAGCTGCACAAAGGTCTAAAAGGACAAGTACAGAAACAAGTCCATTATCAGATGCGATAAGGAGATCATTAGTGACCTTCACTAAAGCTGTTTCAGTACTATGATGGATTCTAAACCCAGATAGAAACTCTTCAAATAAACCATTTCCCTGCAAGTGCCACATGGCACAGAGGAAACAATCTGCTTAAATTTGGTAACAGCATCATCTGAGAGGCATCTGCTGTAGTAATATTTTTCTTGAGGAGCCAAATAGTCAGAAATAGTAAAATCAAAGGTTAACAGACAATGGTCTGACAGTACAGGGTTATGAGCAGAAACTTCCAATTTTTCTATTTCTATACCATATTTCAGAACAAGGTCCAACGTGTGGTTGAGATGATGGGTAGAATTTCCTACTTTCTGAAAAAAAAAAAACCCACTGAGTCTAATATTGAATTAAATACCATATTAAGGCAATCACTATCTACATCAACATGCATATTAAAGTCCCCTACTATAATTATTCTATCTGATTTCAGCACTAAATCTTCTAAGAAATCAGCAAATTCGGATAAAAACTCTGAGTAGGCTGAGGGAGGATATAAACTATAGCAAATAAAATTGGGTTTAACCTAAAATTGCTAAAATGCCCAATACTGAGGTCCAAGCCCTCAAAGGAATTATAACATGTTTTTTTTCTTTACATTAACTAGTAATTTGGAATGGTAAATTGTCGCTACTCCTCGTCCACGACCAGAACTTCTGGGATTTTGACAGTTTAAATAACCAGAGGGAGTTGATTCATTTAAACCAACATAATCCTCTAGCCCTAACCAAGTCTCTGTAAGGGATATTAAATCAATCTGATGATCAATTAACAGATCATGAACTAGCAGAGACTTGGGAGTTAGAGACCTGATATTTAACAAACCACATTTTTTTAAATTATGAGGCGGAATAGAGGCCAAATCAAATTTAGAGGCTTCATGTTTAATTTGAGATTTACCAACTTTTTGTTTAATCACTTTGTGATGCTTATACATTATATTTTTATTTACTTTGGAGGGAGTAGACAATGATTCTCTGATGGGGAAGACGGGCTAAGTTGAGGGGTGGCGGATGAAGAGGAGCTGCAGAGAGGCGTGTAAGACTGCGACTCTGCTTCCTGGTCCCAATTCTGAGTTGTCAAGGTTTTGGAAATTTGGATAAAAGTCATGCCAGATTGTTAGATAAATAAGACGCAACATCCAAAGTGGGATGGACGCCGTCTCATCTAATAAGACCAGGTTTTCCCCAAAACGAGTTCCAATTGTCTATGTAGCCCACATCGTTTGCAGGACACCACACAGACAGCCAGCGGTTGAAGGATGACAAGCGGCTATACATGTCATCACTGGTCAGATTGGGGAGGGGCCCAGAGAATACTACAGAGGTAGACATCATTTTTGCAAATTACACACCAATTCCACATTAAGTTTTGTGACTTCTGACTGCTGGAGTTGGATGTCGTTAATGCCGGTGTGGATAACAACTGTGGAGTATTTACAGTTACTTTTAGCCAGCATTCTCAAATTTGACTCGATGTCGCCTGCTCTGGCCCTGGGAATGCATTTGACTATGGCCGCTGGAGTCTCTAGGTTCACGTTTCTGACTACAGAGTCGCCAATGATCAGAGTTTTTTCCTCAGCGGGTGTGTCGCTGAGCGGGGAAAAGCGATTAGAAACATGAACAGGTTGGTGGTGAACCAGAGGCTTGCAGCTATGCTTCCTTCTCACTGTCACCCACCTGTTCTCACCTGGCTGCTCAGGAGAGGTGGAAGCCGGGGGACGGCTAGCAGGCTGCCCTATGCTAGGGTGCTCTGCTGCAGCTAAGGGACGTCTGTCATTATTAACTGGCGCTGACGGTGTTTCAATGCAGCGGAGCTGGGATTCCAAATCTCACAACCCCGCCTCGAGTGCCTCAAAAAGACAACATTTATTACATTTACCATAATCACTAAAAGAGGCAGTGGTGTATGTAACCCTTGCCTTACGTTAATTAGGTAAAAGAAATTATTAAGTGTAGACCAGTCGCTAGGTTCGTAAGGATTACAATAGGAAATAAAATGAGTGTGGAATAAAATAGCTGGAGGCAAGAAATGAGCAATAATGGCTGTTATTTTTAAAGATAAAGAGAACAAAATATACAAACAATTTACAAATACAGAATAATAACAACGGCCGGCATGAAATAAAACCCCAATAATGTCTTACTGAGCTCAGTGTTTGTTTGTCTTTTTGTTTTAGTTGCTTGACCAGTCAAGATATCTTGTATTTCCAAGTTCAGGTTTCTTTTCCTCTTTTAAAGCAGCAGCTTAAGTTGTTACCACTTTGATTTTTGTGCACTGGAGAGAGGAAGGATGTTCTTCAATTGAGATCTTGGTTCAGGTCTCGGTTCAGGCCTTGGTTCAGGTCTCGGTTCAGGTCTTGGTTCAGGTCTCGGGTCAGGCTCGCCATCTCCATCCGGAGAGAATTCAGGATCCAGAAGATTCTTAATCGGCAACAAAAAAAAAAACCTACCCTGCACAACAATAATATTATTGTATACAGCTAAAGTAATTCATTTCTCAATCTCTTCTCATATAACACTATAGCTTAGTGTTTAAATTCTTCTCTCATATTACTATTGTTACAATCCAGTAATATAGTAATATCTTACATTTCACATTTCACATCTTACATGCATGTTTTTTTTTCTCAAAATCTCTCTTGGTAGTACATGAAATACTTTTTCTTTTCATGTAACCAAATAAATGAATTTCTCTTTTTATCTCTGCATCGTTTAACCATGAAATAATTAATATTTTTAACCTTTTCTTTGTAAATCATGAAATGAAATACAATTAATTTATCACATGTCCAGGGAATATACTGTCCCATTACTTCCAATATTCCCTTTTAAAATCAGTAAAACCCTGTCTGAGCTACTGGGTTTAGCATACCCTATGAATTTACATAGGAAACAACAAAATGTGCTTTTAGCATCAAACTACACATTACATTCAACCAGAAATAGTGCAAAAAGAACTAAAAGTACTTCAGCATACTGTTGTGAACTGAAATCACATTTAGAAAAAACACACAGAAACAAAAATAGCCTTTTCCATTGCTTTTACATATATTCCATACCTACATATCCAGCTCCTCTACAGCTCTTAACAAATAAAAAGGTCAAGATCACCCAACGTGACCATGAAACAGGAAAATAAAAGTTGGATAACGAGGATCACATTTCCTCTTTTCAAAATAAACATTTTTCAAAATAAAATCACACAAATGCATTAACGCAAATGAAATGTGAGAAAAAGGGTCATTTTCTCAGCTGGGTTACATGTAGCTAAACATCTGACACAGAGCACACCAGAGGAGAAGAGGGAAGAGAGCTAGTAGCTATAGCTAGAGGCTAACCGAAAGCTAACACAAACACCGATGAAAGGTGAACAGAAGGCAAAAGAGGGTGATTAGGTGACACTGAGTGCGCACACAGGTGCAAGAGACTTGTAACAGAAGTGAGGATGTTGGTAGATGGGAAAAAAAGCGATTAAAATACAATTAAAGGCAATAATCCTCAGGAGAGTGATGAGAGCTAACTACAGAGCAAACCACAACGACAGCCAGCAACACAAGAAGTGACGATATGTTACCACAGGAAATCCAGGTCAGCACCAGTGTGCTGCAAGAGATTGTCTTCTCTGTGGCCTTCCTCTTTTCTTCCTGCCTGGCAGCTCCATCTTCAACATCCTTTGTCCATTATATCCACTATACCTCCTCTGCACATGTCCAAACCATCTAAGCCTTGCCTCTTTTACTTTGTCTCCAAACCGCTCAACCTGAGCTGTCCCTCTGATATACTTATTTCACAACCATCTTGTAAATCTTCTCTTTCACTCTTGCTGCTACCCTTCTGTCACAAATCACTGCTGACACTCATCTCCACCCCCTCCATCCTGTCTGCACACTGTTCTTCACCTCTCTTGTGCATTTTCCATTGCTTTGGATGGTTGACCGAAGGTATTTAAACTCATCTACTTTCATTACCGCTACTCCTTCCATCTTCACCGTTGCACCTGCCTCCCTCTCATTCAGACGCATGTATTCTGTCTTGCTTCTACTGACTTTCATTCCTCTTCTCTCTAGAGCAGAGATTCCCAAAGTGGGGGTCGCGAGACACTGGGTGGGGGGGGGGGGTCACGAGATGATTTTCAGAATCCTCCTTAGGTGATTACTCAGGTAACATGTTACTTTAACTGCACCACAGTAAACATCACAGGCCACACACAGGTCAGTGTGCACCAGTAGATTTCATCTGAACAGCCCAAATCAACACATTACGCTTTAAGCCCAGGATATTTTTTTTAAAAGTGAAACATTGGTTAATACCAACCAAAGACAACACAGAGAGGCCAGCAGAAGTGGCAGAAGAGGAGAGCGGAGAAATGCCGTCAGAAAGGCCAACGTCTGGTGCAGGGGGAGGAGGAGGAAGGCAGCACCGTAAAGGGCTCCATAAGCAGTCAGACCAGCCTTACTCCAAGTGTCGCAAGTATTGAGAGGAATATATTCAGTATGGATTCCCATGCATCGTTATCAATGAAGTACAACATCCCCAATGTGTAGGTGCTTGCACATGAGAGTTTAAAGCCCATAAAAATGCTCAGACACTTGAAAGCTAAGCACCCATCTCTCGCCGCTAAACCAGCAGATTTTTTTCGCCGAAAGGAGAGAGAATTGCAAGGCCAAAAGAAAGTCATAGCTAACCAAACAACATCCACAACCAAAGCTCAAAAGGTGTCATATGAGGTGGCATATTTAATTGCACAGGAAAAAATGCCTCACACAATCGGAGAAACCCTAATAAAACCTGCTGCTATCACTATGAGTCGGACAATGCATGGGGATAAGCAGGCGCGGGAGCTGGAAGCAGTGCTTCTGTCTGACGGGACCATATCCCGGCGTATCACGGACATGGCCCAGGACATAAAGTGTCAGCTGATTGACAGAGTGAAGAAAGGGAAATATGCTTTGCAGTTAGATGAATCCACAGATTATATCAAACTCAGCCCAGCTGCTTGTTTTCGTCAGATACAGTTTTGATGGAAAGCTTAATGAGGACATGCTGTTTTGCACCCCGCTGGATGTAAAATGCACAGGTGAGGACATTTTCACAAAACTTGACAACAAACTAAAAGAAGAGGGACTGTCTTGGGATGAGTGCATCGATGTGTGTACAGACAGTACTGCAGCAATGCTAGGGAAAAAGAAAGGATTTAAAGCAAGAGTCTTACAAGTGGCAACCCACGTAAACTTTACGCACTGTATTATTCACAGAGAAGCTCTTGCGAGTAAAATGCTCGACCCAGATCTTAAGAGTGTTCTTGAGACTGTCGTAAAAATTGTCAACTACATAAAATCATGTCCACTCAACACCAGGCTGTTTGCTACTCTCTGCAGTGGACTGGGATCGGAGCATCAGGGCCTGCTGTTCCACACAGAGGTCAGGTGGCTTTCGCGAGGAAATGTCCTCAGCCGCCTGTATGAACTACGGGACGAGGTGCACTTATTTCTGATGGAGAACGGGTCCCAGCTCGCTGACCACTTGACTGTCCTTGACTGGTTAACAAGGCTAACGTATTTGTCCTGCATATTTGACAGACTGAACAGACTTAACATGTCATTGCAAGGTGAAAACACAAGCATCATGTCGCTGAATGATAAAATCCGCGCATTCAAAAGGAAAGTGGATCGCTGGACTGTGCGAGTTGAGATGGGCAGGATTGATATGTTTCCTGGGCTGAAAGAGTTCATGGAGGAAAATGATCTGAATGTCAATACTGTGAAGAAGTCCATCACTACCCACCTTCAAGCCCTCCTGGAACACTTTAACAAGTTTTTCCTTGAGGAAACAGCTCCAGAAAAATATGACTGGATAAGATCACCACTCATTGTAATGGCCACAAGTCATCTGCCACCCGACATTTTTTTTTTTTAGATTTAGATTTAGTATACTTTATTGATCCCCAGAGGGGAAATTGAGGGCATCCACCACCTGGATGGATGAAGCAGCCACGATACGGCGCTATCCCTTAACCATTCACACACACACACTCACACCTAGGGCCACTTTAGAGTCTCCAATTAACCTAACCTGCATGTTTTTGGCATGTGGGAGGAGACCGGAGAAATCCCGGAGTAAACCCACGCAAACACGGGGAGAACATGCAAACTCCACACAGATCACTGTTGGTCGGGGGCTGGGATCAAACCCACGATCCCACGATCCCCACAATCCCCCGGCCAAGGGTAAACTGTGCTGCCGCAGTGCTAACCACTGCGCCTCCATGCAGACATGGAGGATGCACTGATCGAGCTGTCAGGTGACCGCACCTTAAAGACAGCTTTTCATTCAAAAATGCTTGCTGAGCTCTTGACTTCAGTCGAGAGAGAATATCCACAGCTATCCAGGGCCGTGATGGACGTACTGATGCCATTTGGCTCTACATACCTGTGCGAAAAGACTTTCTTGGCAGTGACATATATTAAAAATAAATACAGATCACATCTAAACATGGAGGATGATCTCCGAGTGTCCATCTCCAAAATTAAACCCAGAATTGACTTGTGCTCCACGCATATTGCCCACCCATCTCATTAGGTGAGATTAGCGCTGAAACATAGTTTGCCAAAATATACATTTACACCGCAACAATGTTTACGTGTTAACACAGTGCTGCAGTTTATGGCTATTACTTTGACAGATAGTTCTGCTAACATGGAAATGAAAGCATTGTGTCAAAATTAAGTTTGCATGACCGCAACAATGTTCACTCCTAAATTACATGGAAAATACTTTAATGTATTCTCCTTTAATCGTTTAGTAAATTGTTATATGTAAAATCATGTCATGGTTATCAGGCTGTTCTGTTCTTTTGTGTTGTTATGCCCGTGTTTATTTACGCTTATTAGTGCGTGAGTCTTGTGTGTACGTTTTTTTTTATGTTTCAGTCACCTCCGGGGACAGTGGGGGTCACCAGTCTCTGTCACCATCATTTTGGGGGCCGTGGGCTGAAAATTTTGGAAACCCTGCTGTAGAGCATACCTCCACCTCTCCAGGTTCTCTTCCACCTGCTCCCTATTCTCACTACAGATCACAGTGTCATCTGCAAACATTACGGTCCACAGAGACTACTGCCTGATCTCATCTGTCAGCCTGTCCATCACCATGGCAAACAAGAAGGGGCTCAGAGCCAATTCCTGATGTAATTCCACCCCCACCTTGAATCCATCCGTCACTCCTACGGCGCACTTCACCACCATCTCGCTCTCCTCATACATGTCCTGCACCACCCTCACATACTTCTCTGCCACTCCTGACTTCCTCATACAGTACCATACTTCCTCTCTTGGCACCCTATTATATGCTTTCTCTAGATCCACAAAGACACAGTGCAACTCCTCCTGGCCTTCTCTATATTTCTCCATCAACACTCTTAAAACAAACATTCCATCTGTAAATTAAATTTAAATCACCCTTTATTGTCATTCAACCAATCATGTACAGTAGAACGAAATTGTGTTTTTTCTGTCTACAGTGTTAATCACACACACCCCATATGTAGAATCAGAGGGCCACTGCCACGCAAGGTGCCGCCACAGATTTCCCTCCTCCATTCCATTATTGCTGAGCACCAAGCTGGATGGCAGGAAGTTCTGCTTTTATATGGTCTTCGGCATGACCCGGCCGGGATTTGAACCCCTGCCTCCCGGGTGTGGGGCGGATGCTCTACCAACTGAGCCACCACTCCTGTAGTACTCTTGGCATGAAACCATACTGCTGCTCACTGACTGTCACCTCTCCTCTTAACTTGGCTTCAACAACTCTTTCCCATACCTTCATAGAGTGGCTGATCAACTTTATGCATCTGTAGTTACTACAGTTCTAAGCACCACCTTTGTTCTTGAAAATTGGTACCAAAACACTTCTTTTCCACTCCTCAGCCAACCTCTCACTCTCCAAGATTGTGTTAAACAATCTGGTTAAAAAGTCCATTGCCATCTCTCCTAAACATCTCCATACCTCCAAGGTATGTCCTCTGTACCAGCCGCCTTTCCATTCTTCATCCTCTTCAAAGCTGTCCTCACTTCCGCCTCGCTAATCCTCAGGACATCTTGTTCACCACCTTTCCTTGATCCATCCCCCTCTCTCTCATTTTCTTTATTCATCAACTCGTCAAAGTACTCCTTCCACTTTTGCAACACACACTTGTCATTTGTTAATGTATTACCATTTCTGTCCTTAAAGTGACACTCCGGCAAAAATCAATTTTTTTCTGTTGTTAACATATCTGTAACATGCTTCTTGTGATTTACAAGACATATCAAGAGCAAAATCATTCCAAACTCCCAAGTATGTGTTTTTCTGCTGTTAATGTCTGCTTAAGTCCCCCCCCCCCAAAAAAAAGGCAGGTTTGGACAGAGTGTTTGTAGCTACGTCAGTATTCCTGCTTAACCTGACTGGTTATAATATTACCCAATCAGACAGATACTTGGCTATCTTGGGGGAAGAGGGAGGAGCCAAGTAGCAGCAGGATTGAGGTAGAGGGGAATGAAGGCGTCCATTTTGCACAGCAAAGCAGTGGAGGGGGAGGCGACCAATCATGTGCAGGGGTAACAGCAGAGAGATGCTACATGTCCACTGGTCCGGATTTTTCGGAAAGGAATCCGCATACCGCAACCTCTGAGATGTGGAAAAGGGGCGTGTAGCGTAGTTCTCGGCTAGGTGGAGTTGAGCAATGCGGGAGGAAATACTGAAATAGTCATTATTAACCATGAGCAGATTGTTTTTAATAGTGTGGGTATATTTGCGCTACAAAAGGCGACATTGTTGTCGTTGCCGCCGGTTTTGGGTTCACCCAATCCTACAGACCCGCACAATGCATGTCGAATTTGACCACCTGGTTCGTGAGCTTTGGCTGGATGAGTCCATGTTCCACTGCTTTCCATGCCTCGTTCCTTTGTATGTTGTTTCTATATGACAGCAAGAACTGGTCATATAGTATCAGGTTGCCTGAAACAGCAGTTATTAATTTCTCCTTCAAGTCTTCACAGCAACAGGTAACATACAGATCTGCTTGTCTCCCCCCCCCCCCCCGTCTTCTCCTCCAGCTGGCTGGTTGACTGGATTGGTCGATGAGTCCAGCTGTCAGCGGTCTTCATATCTCGGCGGCTACTGGACAATATGGCACCCTTGGTCTCCATATCTTTAAAACAAACTGGCGAAAAGTGTTTCTAACATCATTTCATGCGAGAAATAGTAGGTTCAGTTAATGAATCCATCGTTATTTGACATCAAAAACCACTGGTTTAAAAGTTCAGGACAAGAGTGCTGTCTCCGGTTCATGATCGTACGGAAAAAAATCTTTACCGAGGGAGATCTTTATGCAAATGAGCTGTAGGGTACCGACTCGGCGCGACTCGGTACAACACAGTATGGTTTTCGACCTCTCCGCACCCAAATGCTTTCCGCTGCTTTTCCAATACACAATGAATGGGAAGCGAAAAAACGATGCAACCAGTGGACACGCAGCTAGAGAGCAGAGAGAGGCGGGGGCGGGGGGGGCATTTGAATGTGGCTGTGCCACACCACCGTCTCAGCGGACTGCGGCACAGTGTGAGCTGAGAGCATACACATTAAAATTAGGTCTCCCCTCCCTGCTCAGTCGCAGGCAGACGGGGGACTGGTTGTTGGTAAGTAAACACATATTTGGCAACTACACATTTATCTCTTGCCTTGACTGTTTTCAGAAAAATGCTTCACTTTTTACTTTTGACGATATAGTCAAGACTTTAATGTCTGGAAGCATTTTGAACAGACTACCAGCCCACCCACCAGGAATCGCGGCAACCAATCACGTGCAAGCTCTGCAGGTCGGGAGCGTGGCAACCAATCGCATGCAAGCCCTGCAGGGCAGGAGCACGGCGACCAATCATGTGCAAGCCTGCACGTTGGGAGCACGGCAACCAATCACGTGCAAGCCCTGCAGGCCGCTAATTAGAATATTCATATATCTGTGCATACTTATGTAGGTGAAAGATTTAAAATCTGTTTTAGAAGGACTTGACACAGTGAAGACTCTTCAGCTGGTCCTAGGACACAGTCCAAGGACGGATATTTTTTTCACATATAGGGAGTTGTTCAGAACTCCTTGTGGGAACTCCTTACACAAAGATATAGAGTGATGATGCACCTGCAGGCTGGTTGCCAACCGCCAATCAAATCTAAAAGAAGAAGAAAATCTCTTAACAAGCAATTCTAAGGCAATGAAAGTTTTTTGTGGGTAAAAAGCCACAATATACTATTTTGGGCAATACACATTTGCTTTTGAGGTGGTCTTAGAGCTGCCGGAGTGCACCTTTAATCAACCTAACCTGCTGCACATCCTTTCCAGCTCGATCTCTCTGTCTAGCCAATCGATACAAGTCCTTTTGTCCTTCCTTAGTATTTAGCCTCTCATACAACTCGCTATATGCCTTTTCCTTTGCCTTTGCCACCTCTCTCGTTGCCATGCGCCTAGATTCCAAATACTCCTGTCTACTTTCTTCATCTCCCTGACTACCCCTCTTTTTCTTTGCTAGCCTCTTTGAATACTTTCTTGTACCTCCTTATTCCACCATTAAGTCTCCTTGTCTTCCTTCCTCTGTCCACGGGATACACCACATACCTTTCTACCCGTTTCCCCTCAATACTTTTGTTGTACATTCCCAGTCGTCTGGTAATTCTTCCCTACCACCCAGAGCCTGTATCAACTCCTTCCTGAACTCTGTGCAACCTTCTTCCTACTGTAACTTCCCCACTTAATCTTTGGCTCTGCTTTCACCGTTTTCCTCTTGCTTTGCAAAGTCACCCTACAGGCTACCATCCGATGCTGTCTAGCTACATTCTCCCCTGCCACCACCTTGCAGTCTCCTATCCCTTTCAGATTTCTCCTTCTGCATAAGATGTAGTCTACCTGTGTGCACTACAATATATCTTTTTATGGTATATGTAAACATCTGGTTTCAACTGTAAATATATTCCAGTAAGAGTAAAGTGTATTCTACACTAATACTACTTGGTAAAGTACTATTTTATTAAAAAGCTACTTGAGTACATGTACTTGAGTCAGTGTAACTAATTACTGTCTGCCTGTTTGCCTAATCAAGTCTGTGCTGCTGCTGATCAAATATGCATTTTATAAAATTTTTGTTTATTTTTTTAAGCCTTCTCGACCAAAACTCTTTGACTTCCATGGAGTTGCAATGATTCACATTTTCACAGACAACTGGGATAATGTTCAGAGCTTTCAAGCCAGACCTGATGACATCCTCATTGCAACGTACCCCAAAGCAGGTCAGTCCAGAAACTGGCTTAAATGTTTTACAGCTCATCTCTCTCTCTCTCTCTCTCTCTCTCTCTCTCTCTCTATATATATATATATATATATATATATATATATATATGTGTGTGTGTGTGTGTGTGTGTGTGTGTGTGTGTATATACTGTATATAGATTACCGTTCAAAAATTTGGGGTCACCTCAGACAATTTTGTGTTTTCCATGAAAAGTCACACTTTTATTTACCACCATGAGTTGTAAAATGAATAGAAAATATAGTCAAGACATTGACAAGGTTAGAAATAATGATTTGTATTTGAAATAATAATTTTTTCCTTCAAACTTTGCTTTCGTCAAAGAATCCTCCATTTGCAGCAATTACAGCATTGCAGACCTAACATGATTGCGCAAGGGTTTTCTAATCATCCATTAGCCTTCTGACGCAATGAGCAAACACATTGTACCATTAGAACACTGGAGTGATAGTTGCTGGAAATGGACCTCTATACACCTATGTAGACATTGCACCAAAAACCAGACATTTGCAGCTAGAATAGTCATTTACCACATTAGCAATGTATAGAGTGTATTTCTGATTAGTTTAAAGTTATCTTCATTGAAAAAAAGTGCTTTTCTTTCAAAAATAAGGAAATTTCTAAGTGACCCCAAACTTTTGAATGGTAGTGTATATATGTATATATATAAGCTGCACATTAATTTCAGCTGGTTAAGACCTGATAGATTTTAAAAAGGTCTGTGAATATCAGATCACACCACAAAGAGCTCATGATGGGACGAAGCAAAGCGCTCTCTCTAGATCTTTGCAGCCTTATTGTTGTAAAACATAATGATGGCATTAGTTACAGGTGCATTTCTAAACTTCCGAATGTTCCAGTAAGCACTGTTGCCGAGCCATCATTCGGAAGTAGAAAGAACATCATTTTACCATAAACAGGCCACAACCAGGAGTTCCTCGCAAGATTTTTGACAGAGGAGTCAAAAGAATTATCAGAAGAGTTATCCAAGAACCAAAGACCACTCATGGAGAGTTCCAGAAAGACCTGGAGTTAGCAGGTATTGCTGTTTCAAAGAAAATAATAAGTAATGCACTCAACCGACATGGGCTTGATGCCCGTTCACCTTGCAAGACTCCATTGCTGAAGAAAAAACATGTTGAAACTCCTTTAAAGTTTGCTGCACAACATTTGGGCAAGCCAGTAAAATACTGGGAGAATATAGTCTGGTCAGATAAGACCAAAAAATTGAACACACATCAATCATATTTGGAGGAGAAATGGCACTACACATCCCATCATGGTGTGGGGGTGTTTTTCACCATGTTACAGGCAGACTTCATATAATTGAAGGAAAGATGAATGGACAAATGTACAGAGACATCCTTGATAAGAACTTGTTGCCATCTGCCAAGATGCTGAAGATGAAATGAGGGTAGACAATTCAGCAAGACAATGATCCCAAACAAACAGCCAAGGAAACTCTCAGCTAGTTATGGTCCAATCAGTCACCTGACCTGAATCCAACTGAAAATCTCTGGAACGAACTGAAGATCAGAGTTCATAGAAGACACCCACAGAACCTTCAAGATTTGAAGACAGTTTGTGTGGAAGGATGGGCTAAAATCACTCCTGAGCAATGTCTGTGCCTAGTTTCTCCATACAGGAGGCGTCTGGAAGCGGTTATTACCAACAAAGCCTTTTCTACTAAATACAGACGTGCACAAAATTGTTGGTACCCCTCTGTTAGTGAAAGAAAAACCCACAATGGTCACAGAAATACAGTGGGGCAAAAAAAGTATTTAGTCAGCCACCAATTGTGCAAGTTCTCCCACTTAAAAGATGAGAGAGGTCTCCAATTTTCATCATAGGTATACCTCAACTGTGAGAGACAAAATGAGAAAAAAAAAAAATCCAGAAAATCACATTGAAGGATTTTTAATGAATTAATTGGTAAATTCCTCAGTAAAATAAGTATTTGGTCACCTACAAACAAGCAAGATTTCTGGCTCTCACAGACCTGTAACTTCTTTTTTAAGAGGCTCTTCTGTCCTCCTCTCGTTACCTGTATTAATGGCACCTGTTTGAACTCGTTATCAGTATAAAAGACACTTGTCCACAACCTCAAACAGTCAGACTCCAAACTCCACTATGGCCAAGACCAAAGAGCTGTCAAAGGACACCAGAAACAAAATTGTAGACCTGCACCAGGCTGGGAAGACTGAATCTGCAATAGGTAAGCAGCTTGGTGTGAAGAAATCAACTGTGGGAGCAATTATTAGAAAATGGAAGACATACAAGACCACTGATAATCTCCCTTGATCTGGGGCTCCACGCAAGATCTCACCCCGTGGGATCAAAATGATCACGAGAACGGTGAGCAAAAATCCCAGAACCACACAGGGGGACCTAGTCAATGACCTGCAGAGAGCTGGGACCAAAGTAACAAAGGCTACATCAGAAACACACTACGCCGCCAGGGACTCAAATCCTGCAGTGCCAGACGTGTCCCCCTGCTTAAGCCAGTACATGTCCAGGCCCATCTGAAGTTTGCTAGAGAGCATTTGGATGATCCAGAAGAGGACTGGGAGAATGTCATATGGTCAGATGAAACCAAAATAGAACTTTATGGTAAAAACTCAACTTGTGTTTGGAGGAGAAAGAACACCATACCTACTGTGAAGCATGGGGGTGGAAACATCATACTTTGGGGCTGTTTTTCTGCAAAGGGACCAGGATGACTGATCCGTGTAAAGGAAAGAATGAATGGGGCCATGTATCGTGAGATTTTGAGTGAAAACCTCCTTCCACCAGCAAGGGCATTGAAGATGAAACGTGGCTGGGTCTTTCAGCATGACAATGATCCCAAACACACCGCCCGGGCAACAAAGGAGTGGCTTCGTAAGAAGCATTTCAAGGTCCTGGAGTGGCCTAACCAGTCTCCAGATCTCAACCCCATAGAAAATCTTTGGAGGGAGTTGAAAGTCTGTGTTGCCCAGCGACAGCCCCAAAACATCACTGCTCTAGAGGAGATCTGCATGGAGGAATGGGCCAAAATACCAGCAACAGTATGTGAAAACCTTGTGAAAACTTACAGAAAACGTTTGACCTCTGTCATTGCCAACAAAGGGTATATAACAAAGTATTGAGATGAACTTTTGTTATTGACCATATACTTAGTTTATCGAGGAATTTACCAATTAATTCATTAAAAATCCTTCAATGTGATTTTCTGGATATTTTTTTTTCTTATTTTGTCTCTCATAGTTGAGGTATACCTATGATGGAAATTGGAGACCTCTCTCATCTTTTAAGTGGGAGAACTTGCACAGTTGGTGGCTGACTAAATACTTTTTTTACCTCACTGTAAATTGAATCTGACAAAAGTGGTAATAAATAAAAATTCTATGAAAATTAACCAATGAAAATCAGACAATGCTTTTGAATTGTGATTCAACAGAATTATTTTAAAAAAACAAACTCATGAAACAGGCCTGGACAAAAATGATGGTACTCCTAGAAAAGATTGAAAATAATGTGACCATAGGGACATGTTCAACCAAGATGTGTCCTCTAATTAACATCACAGGTGTCTATAAACTTGTAATCAGTCAGTCGGCCTATTTAAAGGGTGACAAGTAGTCACTGTGCTGTTTGTTGACATGGTGTGTACCACACTAAACATGGACCAGAGGAAGCAAAGGAGAGAGTTGTCTCAGTAGATTAGAAAGAAATTTATAGACAAGCATGTTAAAGGTAAAGGCTATAAGACCATCTCCAAGCAGCTTGACGTTCCTGTGACTACAGTTGCACATATTATTCAGAAATTTAAGATCCACGGGACTGTAGCCAACCTCCCTGGACGTCGCCACAGGAGGAGACAGATAATACGAATGGTAACAAAAGAGCCCAGAACAACCTCTAAACACATTCAAGGTGAACTCCAAGGTCAAGGTACAGTACATCAGTGTCAGATTGCACCATCTGTCATTGTTTGAGCCAAAGTGGACTTCATGGGAGATGACCAAGGAGGACACCACTGTTGAAAACAAATCATAAAAAAACCAGACTGGAATTTGCCAAACTGCATGTTGACAAGCCACAAAGCTTCTGGGAGAATGTCCTATGGACAGACGAGACAAAACTGGAACTTTTTGGCAAGGCACATCAGCTCTATGTTCACAGACGCAAAAATGAAGCATACCAAGAAAAGAACACTGTCCCTACTGTGAAACATGGAGGAGGTTCTGTTATGTTCTGGGGCTGCTTTGCTGCATCTGGCACAGGGTGTCTTCAATCTGTGCAGGGTACAATGAAATCTCAAGACTATCAAGGTATTCTAGAGAGAAATGTGCTGCCCAGTGTCAGACAGCTTGGTCTCAGTCGCAGGTCATGGGTCTTGCAACAGGATAATGAGCCAAAACACACAGCTAAAAACACCCAAGAATGGCTAAGAGCGAAACATTGGACTATTCTAAAGTGGCCTTCTATGAGCCCTGATCTAAATCCTATTGAACATCTGTGGAAGGAGGAAGGAAAGGAAGGTGGAAGGAAACATGCTGTCTGGAGAAGGCACCCTTCAAACTTGAGACAACTGGAGCAGTTTGCTCATGAGGAGTGGGCCAAAATACCTGCTGAGAGGTGCAAAAGTCTCATTGACAGTTACAGAAATGGTTTGATTGCAGTGATTGCCTCAAAAGGTTGTGCAACAAAATATTAAGTTAAGGGTACCATCATTTTTGTCCAGGCCTGTTTCATGAGTTTGTTTTTTAAAATAATTCTGTTGAACCACAATTCAAAAGCATTGCCTGATTTTCATTGGTTAATTTTCATAGAATTTTTATTTATTACCACTTTCGTCAGATTCAAGTTATTTCTGTGACCACTGTGGGCTTTTCTTTCATTAATAGAGGGGTACCAACAATTTTGTCCACGTCTGCATTAAATGAATTTCACTAAGTGTGTTCAATACTTATTCCCTGTGGCATTCCACTTTATTAAATATAGCTTGTTTGTGAACACAGTTGCCTTGATTTCTTTGTATGTCCAGATTACTTGGGTTGTTACTGATATCTGGTGAAAATCTCAGGTCAATGGCTCCTTCAGATATATGTTTAATGAGAAAAATGTTGATGTGTTCAATACTCATTTTCCCCGCTGTGTGTGTGTGTGTGTGTGTGTGTGTGTGTGTTTAAAGTTAATTCTTTTTTTGGGGGGGTGTTGGGGCATGATTCTTTCTTTCATCATTTAGGGACCACATGGGTCTCCTACATCCTTGACCTGCTTTATTTTGAAAAGATGTGGAAAGAGCGCCAGGCAACCGTTCCAATTTACAATCGGGTGCCTTTCTTGGAGATGTGTCCCCCAGGTTTTGATTCAGGTAAATGACTAAACTACCTATTCCACTGTTAAACTGTGAAATAGTTTTCAATCATATAAAGTGACACTCTGCCAAAAATCAAGTTTTTTTTTTAACATGTCTGTAAGATTTTTAGAAGATGGATGGATGGATTTACAAGACATATCAATAGCGAAATCACTCAAATGTCTCATGTCTGTTTTGTTTTTGTTTTTGTTTTTGTTTTTTTTTTGCTGTAAAGTTTCATTTAAGCCCCGCCCCCTGAGAAAAGGCGAGTTTAGATGGAGCATTTTTGGTGACATAACTATGAAGCTGGCATGTGGGCAGTGTTGAGCCAATCGGGACTCCCTGGCCTAACTGTACTTAGCCTCCAGGATAGTTAGCATTTAATAACTAGTTGTATTGAAAACCTGACCCAAATTAAGATGGGTTTTACCATTAACCTGCCTTTAAGGACCAGTGCAGTTTCAGTCATCATTATCCTGGGCCACCGTGCATACAACTGGGCATGTCCTTCAACCAGTAAGTCTTTTTATTACTGCTGCCAAGGGAGGAAGTAATGTTTTTAGTGGCGTTGGTTGGCTTGTCTGTTTGTTTGTCTGTCTGTTAGCAACATAACTCAAAAAGTTGTTCATGGATTTTGATGAAATTTTCAGGAAAGGTGTATAATGGCACGGGGGAGAGATGATTAGATTTTGATGGTGATCTGAGAGTGCATACCTCCATCAAGGGCTTTGTACTTGTGCAGCAGGATTACACAAAAACTACCAGATAGATTTGGATGAAATTTTCACCAGAGGTGGTAATTGGGCTACAGAGGAAGCCATTACATTTTGGTGATGATCCGAGAATTCATACCTCCGCCAAGGCTCTTATCTTCTCACAGAGTGTTCACAACAATACTCCAACATTACTGGATGGATTTGGATGAAATTTTCACCAGAAGTGGTTCTTGGGTTACAGAGGAAGCAATTACATTTTGGTGATGATCTGAGAATGCATACTTTAGCCAAGGCTCTTGACTTCTCACAGTGTTTTAGCAACAATACTCCAAAACTACTGGACAGACTTTGATGCAGTTTTCACCAGAAGTGACTCGAGGCCTATACACAAACCCGTTTCATTTTGGATGTGATCCATGAGAGACAGAGGGAGCCTTGGCAGAGGTATGCACTCTCTGAGTGCTTTTCTTGTCTGATAATGTAGCACTAGCCACTATTAGCCTTGCGGGATGTGGATGGGCCTAGTAATCACAGATCTTGATGTTTGAAGGAATGGGGAAAGTGAAAAGCTTTTGACACCCAACTGTAAGACAATAAAATGTTTTGTTTTTAGCAAAAAGGGTACAAGATCATTTTAGACAATCTAGATTTTTTTTTTAGATTGGGAATTTATAGCCACTGGAGTACATCTTTAAAGTGCCTCTGTTATGCTTTTTGGAGTTTCCCCTTTACTTAATTGCATTATGTATGATTTTTGTGATACTATTTGGCCATCCTTCCTAAAGTCCAGACCAAGGTTCGCATCCAGACCCAGCCACAAATCAGTACAGACCCAAACATGGTCATTTGTGAGTGAGTGCGCCTGTCACTTGTGTATGTGTGCTTTCACTCTGTGTTCCAAACAACACAGCCACCTGATTGTCACTACCAACCTAACTGTGCTGCCACTGTCGCTCTGTGTGAGCACTATCGCTTGTTTGTGACCACGCTCATCACTTATGTGAGCACACCCATCACCGCCGTGTACCACCATAATCACTGGCAATGCTATTACCTCCACTAATGTTAGCTCACTGCCACAGTCAAGCAAGTTAATACCAGCCATGAGATGTCGCTTTCAAAATTAGAGCTAGTAAAAAAAGGAGAAATAGAAAAAAGAGTGAATTGTCCCCCAAATCATCATAAACCTTTCTATATCATGTTACATAACTGAATAAAATGTATCTGAAGCACCAATGCTAAGCTCAAATGCATTATTTTTCTTTAAAATTTGCAGCTTTTCTCATTAATTTACTACATTTATTTGTAAGTTTATAACTTTTTTCTTGTAAATTTGCCACTTCCTTCCCATGAATTCGCTACTTTTTTCCTGGAAATTTGCTGATTTTCCTCTTCATAAATCTGTTACTTTCTGCATCTTAAATCTGCAACCTTTTTCCCATAAATTTGCAAAATTCTTTAGTAAACTTAAATAACCACTGAGCCTTCCTTTCATTCGTTCCTCCCTATGCTGGCATTTGAACCAATGACCCCACAATCCAAAGCCTGACATTCTAATCACTGTGCTGTGTTTTCCTTCTATCAAGGTGGACTAACGAAGCTATTGTCTTTTTAACCCTTTGAATCCATGATTCCAAGCATCACCTTATCCATCCTTTCTTTCTTCTCACACTCCAGCCACCGAGCCTTCCTTTCTTTCCTCCACATGCCTGGATTTTGAACCCAAGACCCCTTGAGCTGAACCACTGAGCCTTCCTTTCTTTCTTATGCCAGGATTTGAACCCATGGCTCACACTCTAACCACTGATCCACTCACAAGTTAAAATGTGAACTGAAGCAGTAGTGTGGTGTTGTGGTTAAGGCAATAGCTTGGAATGCTGGAGGTCTGAGGTTTGAATCTTGATGGCAAGTCTTAAGGTGCGTTCAGTGCAAATGCATGAATTTTTCGCACAATTGCATGTTAGCTCAATGTAAACATGTGAATAGACATGAATTCACCATATGAGCAAGTTGGAGATGGGCAGAGTTGCCTTTTTAACTTCTGCAGCAGTGTTCTACCTGCTGTGGAAATCCCCAAAACACCGTCATGTTTACGTTTACATTATCCGAGGGAGATCTCACCTGGAAAAATTGTCCCTGCTTCCAAAACTTCCCATGGATGATCAGGTGCGTAGCCGTGAGGGCTGAGGGGGCTGCAGCACCCCCCCCCCCAAAAAAAAAAGAAAAAAAAGGGAGAAAAAAGAAAAGAAAAATGTAAATAAAGAGCAGGTTTTGAGTAGTTTGCGTTGAAAATGTTAAGAAATCTGTAGTTAACGGGGGCTGTAGTTGACAGGGAACTGAAGCTAAAGCTTTGCCCCAGGCGAATGCCCCAGTCATTCAGAATGGTGGTGGTGGCTGGAGTTCAGCCCCCCCCCCCCACACACACACACACACTCACAAATTCCTGGCTACGCCACTGGATGATGGTTGGTTACACTGCTAGCCTGCTAGCCATCGTTAGCACATCTTTGGCAAGAGTCCGTGGGGAGAAAACTCCGACACTCCGATTCAGCTGCAGAGCTCCCGGTCCATCTGTCTGCAGGTGAGTGGCAGTCCCATTTTCAAACTAGTTTACTCTCCACTTTTGATACTTTCACTCCAATGATGGCAGAATCTCAAGGCTGATAACCAGCTAGCGCTGCCAAATCCCTCAGATGTGCAAATGCCCGAATTGGCGTGTTTTCCACATGTTTACATTAACTTTACATATATTTGCATCGCACGTTCACGTTTGGTCTGAATGCACCTTTATTCTTCTGAACAGCAACTGAAATAAAGCATGGTTCTCCTGTACATTTTAAAGCAGCACTATGTAAGAGTTTCACCTTAAGCTAATGTTTACAAAATTATTTCGATGGTACACCAACATTTGACCAAATGAATCTCACCTGCCCCATAGCCTGAGTGGACCCACCGTTACGTCCACAAACCTGGTAGTAAATCAGGCCTATGGAGAGGTTGTACTGGAACACTGCTTTATTATATATTGAAGCACACTACACAGAACACACTGTGGCGGAGTCATCCAGGGCAAGAGGAAGTCCTCCTGGTGGCTGCCCCCTAATATACGGCGGTGTGATGGTGCAACAGAAAGGCAGGAACATCACACCGCACTTCAATATAAAATCCCTATATAACATCCGCCCCTTTACAAAGTCAAAAACTACACACACCAAATTGAACCCACCCTAATTTGGAATCACAATCACACCAAACACAACAAACTAAAAGCAAAACTAAGGTATAAAAACATTCACACAAAAAAACCCCTAAAGTAGGACTGGTGGGTGGACTACCACATAGCCCGCATGGTGCAGTGGGTTATTCTGCCACTGTAACTACTGTTCTCTTTATTAAACAACTAAAAAAACAACAGCTGTGCTCCTAAACTAAACATCAAAACAGAACTATGAACGTTATAGTCTGTCAGCACAGTCAATCAAGTGGATGGTGGGTCAGGCAGGGGGAAATGCAGTTCAGCCTAAGGGCTTTTGAGGTGGTGACATGGGAGAGGCCCCCCCTGGAGCTTTGAAGCAGACTGGTGCCCCCCCCCCATCCCCGGGGCTTTGAAACGGGCTTGTGGCAGCTGCCCCCCTGGAGCTGTTGGCCCCCGTAGTCAATCTTCCTGCTGCTGGGGCCAGGTCCCACACTGCAGTAGCCGATTCCCACGGAGCCCCGCCGTCTGGAGTGGCCACCCGGACACACCGTAGTCTGTTCATGTGCCGAACCGAATCGTCCGTCAGCCAAAAACATGCCGTTCCCAGCTTTGCCATGATCCTCAGCGGCGCCCGTTGTTTCACTGGCAGCGGCCTGGTCAGTCGCCGTTTCGGTCTCCCGCCGGCACCAACCCGAATTCAGTCCAGTACTTGGAGTGGTGCCTTCCTTGGTTTGATATGCTGCCAGCAAGTCCACCTCTGAGTGGCTTAAGAAAAACAAAGTGAAGACTTTGGAGTGGCCTAGTCAAAGTCTTGACCTGAATCCAATTGAGATGCTGTGGCATGACCTTAAAAAGGCAGTTCATGCTCGAAAACCTTCCAATGTGGCTGAATTACAACAATTCTGCAAAGATGAGTGGGCCAAAATTCCTCCACAGTGCTGTGAAAGACTCATTGCCAGTTATCTCAAATACTTGATTGCAGTTGTTGCTGCTACGGGTGGCCCAACCAGTTATTAGATTAAGGGGGCAATAACTTTTTCACACAGGGCCATGTAGGTTTGGATGTTTTTCCCTTAATAACAAACACCTTCATTTAAAAACTGCATTTTGTGTTTATTTGTGTTTCTTTGTCTAACATTTAAATTTGTTTGATGATCTGAAACATTTAAGTGTGACAAACATACAAAAAATGAGAAATTAGGAAGGGGGCAAACACTTTTTCACACCACTGTATACTGAAGCACACTACACACAACACACCATGGCGGAGTCATCCAGGGCAAGAGGAAGTCCCCCTGGCAGCTGCCCCCTAATATAGGGCGGTGTGATGACATAACAAGGTTCCAAGGTTGTCATAGCCAGAAGCGACACTGGGGTTAAGCTCCCAGTGCTCATAAAATGCTCCTTATGGCGTGCGTCTTGAAAAGCCTCTGACAACTAAGTCCAACTCCTAGCCTGCCCGTGTGGTTTAGTCTCTAAGCCCGGCGGAACTGCTTTTACTAATAGGAGAAGGGGCGAGGGCGGATCTCTGGCGCCTTAAAACCAGATGCTTCGGGTAGATGGTGGCTCGTCAACCTGGGAAGGTAGCCCATCTAGGGGAAGGTAGCCCATCTAGGGGAAGGTAAACCCTGATTTCAAACCTCTGCTGCCTTGCGGCATACCCGGTCACGGGAAAGGCTTCGGGAGTCAACCCTGAGGAAAAATCCGGAGTCGGAGCCCCTAAGGCAGTTCTATGTTGTGCTCAACATCGTTCTGGCAGCTCCTGCAACGGCGCTGGTGCCAAACTGTAGCAGCCCTGCTGTTCCTTTGGATTCATCAGTGACGTGGAGAGGGGGGACATGCTGCATGGGCAACATCTTGTCCTCCATATCTTCCTGCCCAGGCTTGAATCCTACTAACGCCCAACGCTGGAAGGTAGAACACCGGATCACTGGAGAGGACACTCCAGCTTCGCCTTTGGCGTAGACAAAACACGGGGAATGACAGTTACCGGTTATAAGCCACTGCTCAATTGGCGTAGAGCGTGGCGCCAGGGGTTGTTCCCGACGGTGGGAGGGATCATCAGATCTCACTGGACAGCTACCGCCCGCCTCAAGCTGGGCAGCCCCCAGCCAATAAGGTGTTGTCCCGCCACAGCTTGCTTTCCTCATTGGGTGCATGGGGATAAGGAGAAATCCAAACAGCAGGCTGAGAACCTTTGCACCAGGCAAGACAATAAAACAAAAGAGACCAACTCTAAAACTGGGAACTTGGAATGTCCGCACTATGATGACAGGACTCGCTGCTAACCTAAAGGACATCAACGACACCAGGAAGACTGCCATCATCAATAATGAGCTGAAGAGACTGGGAGTGGATATCGCCACTCTCCAGGAAACACGGTTAGCTGATGCAGGCACACTGAGAGAGAAGGACTACACGTTCTACTGGCAGGGAAAGGGCAGTGACGAACACAGGGAACACGGAGTGGGCTTCGCAGTGAAGAACACTTTGCTGAAGATGGTGGAACCGGGCAGCACTGGCTCTGCACGACTCCTCACCCTCCGCCTGAACACCACTGAAGGCCCAGTCACCCTCGTCAGTGTGTATGCCCCAACACAGACAGCCACACCAGAGGCAAAAGACGAGTTCTACGAGAATCTCGCAACAACTGTCAGGATCATCCCCAACTCTGAACAACTCATTCTCCTTGGAGACTTCAATGCCAGAGTGGGTGCTGACCACGACTCCTGGCCCTCCTGTCTTGGACCTTTTGGCGTGGGCAGAATGAACGACAACGGACAGCGGCTGCTCAAGTTCTGCACATATCACGATCTGTGCATCACAAACTCGTTCTTCAAGACCAAGCCCCAACACAAGGTTTCCTGGCAACATCCGCGCTCAAAGCACTGGCACCAGCTATACTTGATCCTGACCAGGCGCACCTCACTGAAGAACGTGCTAATCACCCGTTCGTTCCAGAGTGCAGATTGCGACACAGACCATTCATTGGTGTGTTGCAAGGTCAAGCTGCAGCTGAAGAAATTCCATCGTGCTAGACAACCTGGAAAGGCACAGATTGACACCAGCAAGATGGCCCAACCAGAACTTGTTGAGCAGTTTGCCTCCACCTTTGAGAAGGAACTTGGTGTACCACAAGGAGGAGAATCTGCAGAGCAGAAGTGGGAAGAGCTGCGAAACACCATCTACCGCACAGCCTTGGCTACCTTTGGGAGGAAGACCTCAAAGTCACAGGACTGGTTTGATGCCAAGTTGACCGAGATGACCCCCGTCATTGAAGCCAAGCGCTCAGCACTTGCTGAGTACAAGAAGTACCCAAACGAGAAGAATCTCCAGATTCTCAGGGCTGCGAGAAGCAAAGTTCAGCAGACTGCTCGGCGCTGTGCCAACGAGTACTGGACTCAGCTCAGCCAAGACATTCAAACCGCTGCCATAACAGGGAACATCCGTGGTATGTACGATGGCATCAAGAAAGCACTTGGTCCGGCTCAGAGCAAGACGGCCCCCCTCAAATCTTCCACTGGGGAGATGATCACAGAAAAGAACAAGCAGATGGAGAGATGGGTGGAACACTACTCCGACCTCTACTCTAGACAGAACACCGTGACACCGTCAGCCCTTGATGCCATCGACTGCCTGCCATCCATGGACGAACTTGACGCCGAGCCAACCATCGACGAACTCAGTAAGGCCATTGATAGCTTGGCCGCTTGCAAGGCACCCGGCAACGACGGCATACCCGCTGACCTGATCAAGCACTGCAAGACCGCCCTACTGCTGCCATTGCATGACGTCCTCTGCCAGTGCTGGAAGGAAGGTGCCGTACCACAGGACATGAGGGACGCCAAGATCATCACCCTCTACAAAAACAAAGGGGAGAGAAGCGACTGCAACAACTACAGGGGCATTTCCCTCCTCAGCGTTGTTGGCAAAGTCTACGCACGAGTTGTTCTCGTTCGTCTACAGAAGCTTGCCGAACGTTTCTACCCCGAGTCTCAGTGTGGCTTCCGCGCTGATCGATCGACGGTAGACATGATATTCTCCATCCGCCAACTCCAGGAGAAATGCAGAGAACAGAACATGCCTCTGTATGTCGCCTTCATCGACCTCACCAAAGCGTTCGATCTGGTCAGCAGAGAGGGCCTTTTCAAGATCCTGCCAAAGATAGGATGCCCACCAAAGTTGCAAAGCCTCATCGAATCGTTTCACACCAACATGCAGGGGATAGTAGGGGATAGGGATGCAGGGGATAGGGTTTTTTTTTTTTTTTTTTTTTTTTTTTTTTTTTCTCTCTCGGCGCCACACGAGTCGGCTGCCTTTTGCAACAGCGGCTTGATTCCGAGTCTTTTTCCCTTCCTCTCTCTTTTGATCCGTCTTTTTTTTTCACCCCACTTATATCACGGACACACAGATCGTCCTAAATGTCTCCTGAGCCGGTGGACGGAGCCACTGTCTATAGCAGGATACGATACAGCAGAGAACAGCTGCTAGCATTCAACCGCCACCCGGTCCCATTGGAAAAACTCGACATACCGAGAGAACTGAGGCGAAAACGCCGCGGCTGCCGGGCTGGAGTAAGGCGGAGGACAAAAAATATAAGGTACAGACCCTCCCTTCCATCTGTTGTCATGGGAAATGTACGGTCGATACTGGGAAAGTTAGATGAGCTAGCGGCTATCTCCCGTTATGATAGCACATACCGGGAGTGCTCTCTCCTTTTGTTTACTGAGACGTGGCTAACTGAACTAGCAGCAGATGCTAACATTGAGCTGGAGGGTTTTCACATGATACGAGCTGACCGAACACCAGAGAGTGGCAAGGCTAGGGGCGGTGGAGTGATAATGTATGTTAACAACAACTGGTGCAGACCGGGACATATCACTGTTAAACAACGACACTGCAGCAAAGACATTGAGTTGCTAGCTGTTAGCATGAGGCCTACATATCTCCCGAGAGAACACTCACACGTGATCTGCATTGTTGTTTATGCAAATCCGACGGCGAACGCTGGGACAGCACGTGACGTCATCCATTCAGTAACCAGCAGGCTGCAGACAGAACACCCAGATGCTCTTCTCCTCATCTCAGGCGATTTCAACCATGTTTCACTGTCTCCCATTCTACCCACGTTCACCCAGTATGTCACATGCCACACTAGAGACAATAAAACACTGGATTTATTCTACGCAAACACTAAGGAGGCGTACACCTCATCACAACTCCCCCCACTCGGGAGATCGGATCACAACTTGGTTCATCTCCGGCCGGTGTACAAACCCCTAGTGCACAGACAACCTCCGGCCATGCACACTGTGGAGTTATGGTCTGAGGAGACAATGGACACCCTAAAGGGCTGTTTTGAAGCCACCGCCTGGAAGCAGCTCTGCGATCCACATGGTGAGGACATCGATGGCCTCATTCACACCTTCACGGGCTACCTCAGCTTCTGTGTGGACAAATCCGTTCCCACCAAGACCATACGGCGTCACTCAAACAACAAACCCTGGATCAACCCTGAGAGAAAAACACTTCTGAGAGAGAAGAAGAGGATCTTCAGGTCAGGGAACAGGGAGATGCTGAAGTCCGTACAGAGGGAGCTGAGGAGAAAGATCAGAGAAGGCAAGGACAGCTTCAGGAAGAAGATGGAGGACAAGCTGCAACAGAGCGACATCAGCGGGGTCTGGAGAAACCTCAAAACCATCTCGGGGCTCCAGAATACCTCCCCCCAGGCCACAGGGGGCAGGGAGTGGGCGAACAACCTGAATCTGTTTTTCAATAGATTTGACCAACCGCCCTCCCCCCTGACTGCACAACAACCACTGCTGCCTCTAAAGAAATCAAGTCCTGCTGCCCACTCCCCACTCCACCAACACCCCCCCACTCCCAACACACAGCCCCCCATCCTGACCCTGACCAGGACCCAGGTGAGGACGGAGCTGAGGAAGATCAAGGCGAGGAAGGCGCCGGGACCGGACGGCATCAGCGCAAAGCTCCTCAAGTCCTGTGCAGACCAGCTGTGTGGGATTGTGACGTATATCTTCAACATGAGCCTGAAACTGGGGAGGGTACCACAGCTGTGGAAAACATCTTGTGTGGTACCTGTACCAAAAACTTCCCACCCCAAAGACCTGAACAGCTACAGACCGGTGGCCTTGACGTCCCACTTGATGAAGACCCTGGAGAGACTGCTCCTTGCTCACCTCCGCCCCCTGGTGGAACCAGCGATGGATCCACTCCAGTTCGCCTACCAGCATGGCATTGGGGTGGAGGATGCGGTGATCTTCCTCCTTCACCGTTCTCTGTCCCACCTGGAGAAGCCCGGGAATATGGTGAGGATCATGTTCTTTGACTTCTCCAGTGCTTTCAACACCATCCAACCGATGATCCTGAAGGACAAGCTGCTGCGCGCAGGGGTGGACCAGCACCTGTCATCATGGATCCTGGACTACCTCACGAACCGGCCTCAGTTTGTGAGAACCCGGGACTGTGTTTCCGACACGATCATCAGTAGCACGGGGGCCCCCCAGGGAACGGTGCTGGCTCCCTTCCTGTTCACTCTTTATACTGCGGACTTCTCACACAACACAACACACTGCCATCTACAGAAGTTCTCTGATGACTCTGCGATCGTTGGCCTCATCTCCAATGGAGATGAAGCTGAGTACAGAGGGCTTATCCAGGACTTCGTGGACTGGTGCCATCGGAACTGCCTCCAGATCAACGCGAGGAAAACTAAGGAGCTGGTGGTGGACTGCCGCAGGCATGGGCAGCCCCTCACAGTACCAGTAAATATACAGGGAACAGACATCGAGATGGTGACATCCTATAAGTACCTGGGTATTCATCTGAACAATAAACTAGACTGGTCACACAATACTGATGCACTCTACAAGAAGGGACAGCGCAGGCTGTTCCTGCTGAGGAGACTCAGGTCTTTTGGTGTACAAGGGGCGCTGCTGAAGTCATTCTATGACACGGTGGTGGCATCAGCCATCACTTTTGGAGTGGTCTGCTGGGGCAGTGGCATTACTGCAGCCGATAGGAAGAGACTGAACAAACTGATTAAGAAAGCTAGCTCTGTCCTGGGGCAGCGCCTTGATCCGATGGAGGAGATAGGAGAGAGAAGGACGGTGGCTAAACTGTCATCTCTGCTGGAGTCCGAGTTCCACCCTATGCAGGACATACTGAATGCACTGAGGAGCTCATTTAGCAGCAGACTACATCATCCCAGGTGCACAACCGAGAGGTTTCGTAGGTCCTTCCTACCAACGGCTGTCAGACTGTACAACCTAAGCAGGGCTGCTCGCAGAGATAGCAAAAGACGTAACAAACAAACAAACTAATAGTTTTTTGAATGCAAAAGATGCAATAGACTTACACAATGGTCCCCTCCGGCATACAACTAGGAACATACCGGTCGCTATGGAGGGTGAGAATATGTATGGGCACATAATCATACCATGTAGGATAACTAAGTAGACAGTTATGCTGTTTCATTCCATCTAGCAACAATGCTCTGCACTGTGTGTGTTTATATATTTGCATATTTATTCCATCTAGCTACAATGCTCAGCACTGGGTGTGTTTATATATTTATATATCTACATATTATTCCATCTAGCTACATTGCTCCGCACTGTGTGTGTTTATATACTTGCATATTTATTCCACCTAGCTGCAATGCTCCGTACTGTGGGTGTTTATATATTTACATATTTATTCCATCTAGCTACAATGCTCTGCACTGTGTTCATATATTCATATATTTATTCCATCCAGCTACAATGCTCTGCACTGTGTGTCTGTGTGTGTGTGTATATATATATATTTTATAGTAATACGTACATATGTTTATTAGCTGCTCTTGCTTGCTTGTTTTTTTTCTTGCCTTCTGATTGTTGCTCTGAGTGTTGCTATCCCTGTGCTGTTGCAATCCTGGAATTTCCCCGTTGTGGGACTAATAAAGGCTTATCTTATCTTATCTTATCTTATCTTATCTTATAGTGCAGCACAATGGCAACGTCTCAGAGCCATTCAACATACGCAGCGGAGTGAAACAGGGCTGTGTACTTGCGCCAACCCTCTTTGGGATTTTCTTTGCTATGCTCCTGAGGCATGCCTTCAGCACAGCAACAGAGGGAATCTACCTGCACACAAGATCTGACGGCAGGCTTTTCAACCTCGCCCGCCTGAAAGCCAGAACCAAAGTACGCGAGGCTCTAATCAGAGACATGCTGTTCGCAGACGACGCTGCAGTCGCAACCCACACACAGCAGGAGCTTCAGACCCTGGTGGACCGCTTCTCCCAGGCATGCAAGGACTTTGGGCTTACCATCAGCCTGAAGAAGACTAACGTCTTGGCGCAAGACACGGAAGCACCACCAACCATCACCATTGATGACTACAAGCTGGAGGTCGTGAATCAGTTCACGTACCTGGGGTCCACGATCAGCAACAACCTCTCCCTTGATACAGAGATCAACAAGAGGATTGGAAAATCAGCCTTCACACTCGCTCGCCTCACCACACGAGTGTGGGAGAATCCCAAACTCTCTGTCAAGACGAAGATGGCAGTGTACAACGCCTGCATCATCAGCACACTGCTCTATGGGAGTGAGACGTGGACAACATACGCCCGGCAGGAAAAGAGACTGAACTCCTTCCACTTGCGCTGCATTCGCCACATCCTGGACATATCCTGGCAGGACAAAGTGCCCAACACAGAAGTTCTGTCCCGCGCCGGCCTTCCCTCCATGTTCACTCTACTCAGGCAGCGCAGGCTCCGCTGGCTAGGCCACGTTCACCGTATGGAGGATGGCAGAATCCCCAAAGACGTCCTCTATGGAGAACTGGCAACTGGCAGGAGAGACATTGGCCGCCCACAGCTGCGCTTTAGAGATGTCTGCAAGAGAGACATGAAGGCCCTGGATATCAAAACAGAGCGCTGGGAGGACCTTGCAACGGACCGCTCCAAATGGAGAGGCACCCTGACCAGACAGCTCAAGGCGGGTGAAGAGAGACTGACTGCTGCAGCAGATGAAAAAAGGACCCGCAGGAAGAACCGCCACAGACCCAGCAGCACGGAGACCACCCACAAGTGTGACCTGTGTGACAGGGACTGTCATTCGCGCATCGGCCTGTTCAGCCACAGGCGGTGCTGTTCCAGCAGAGTAGACGTTTAGGATTCTCTTCCATGGTCATCATAGACCGACGGAGGCCGACGGACGGATGACATAACAGAAAGGTGGCATCATCACACAATATAAAAATCCCTATACAGTATAACACCCATACTGCTCTTTTTTTGGTGGGATCACTTGGGGGGAACTGCAGCTGTGGTGGCCTCTGTCCCAGCAGCAAATCACAGGGCACAAATTTAAACATCAGCAACAAAGTGCCCTTTGGTTGGCTGTTGGGACTGGGGTCGTGGTCACTGTGGTTATGGCTTTTTTAGTGTTCCTACAAGGAACAAGAAATTTGCATAGTGCTGCTTTAAAAACTAACCTAGCACATCTTAAGTTTTAAATACTGTTGCTGAACAATACAGGACCTTGAGGTCTACATCTGCTTGGAACCCAATGATTGCTGCTCGCGGCCGTATTTTGCCTTTGATAATTATAATCATATCTCTCATCCAGCTAAATGCCAAATAATAAGATGAGCGTCTGTTTTCTTCCTCCCCACCCATTCTCACAGGAAAGGACCTGGCAGACAAGCTCCCCACCTCTCCTCGACTCATTAAAACTCATTTTCCAGTCCAGTTTGTGCCCAAGTCTTTTTGGGAGCAAAACTGCAAGGTAATGCTGCCTGTGTGATGTTTGTATTTGCATGTGATGATAAGTAAGTGAGATTTCTGATGTTGCTGATGTATTGACTGTCCAGGAGTCACTGACTTTGATTATATGGAAAAAGCTATTCTGAGAAAATTTGGCCAAAATATTCTGCATGGAGACAACAAACATTTGATCCTTAAAATGAAGTTAGAGAATAAACTGGCCCTGTCAATGTCAGTCAGTCTTACTTTTCTCTCAGAAATTTGAGATTATTCTTGTGAGTTTGCACATTTTGACTCAAAAATTAGTGATTTTCTCCAGTAAATGTTTTTTTAAAGTAATGTGCAACTTGTAAATTTTCAGTTACAGCATTTTCTACATAGATTTGTGTCTTTGTTTATATTAAGGTGGGGATTCTTGAAAATTTGCAACTTTTAAATTTGATACTTTTTCGTATAAATTTGTCTCTTTTTTCTCTAAATTTGCAAGTTTTTCCTCATACACTACTGTCAAAAAATGTGCAATTTTAGTCACAAATTAATAATTTTATTTATTCTTGTAAATTTGTGCATTCAAACTTGTAATTTTGCAAGCTTTCTTTGTAATTTCCTTGTTATTTTGCCAATTATAAATTGGCAAAATATTATAAATTACAATATTATTATTATAAATTTGCAACTCTAGTCTCATAAATTAGTTTTTGTCACAGACTTTGTGAGTTGTGTTCTTATTAATTTCTGCATTATTACTTGTGAATTGTAAATTTGCAATTTTCTGTAAATTTGTAGCTCATTTTCTCTCATCATGCCACTTTTTCTCTAAATTTTGAAACTTTTCCTTATTAATTTTCAACTGTTTTTCTGTGCAGTTTTGCTGCTTCCTGTAAATTTGTACATTTTTTCTTGTAAATCTGCAACTTTTCCTGTAAATTTGCAACCCTTTTTTCTCATTAATTTGTAATTCTCTCATAAATTTGTGGACTTTTACTCTTGAATGTTCATCTTTTCAACTAGTTCTCAGCTTTACAAACTTCCTCTTCTTCTTCTTCTGCAGTCACTAGTTGCAGACCCCCAGTTTAAAATTCTATGAAACTAATTCAGTCTGGAAATGAAAAATAAGTTTCACATATGTGTGCATCTGATTTAGAGTTGAATTTTGATCTTCCATAGGTGGTGTATGTAGCCCGCAATGCAAAGGACAACATGGTGTCATATTTCCACTTTAATCGGATGAACAAATTTCACCCTGAGGCGGGAGAGTGGAGCGATTTCTTACAGCAATTCATAGATGGACAGAGTATGTACTCATGACAATGAATTTAGTTTCAGTGGTGTGAATGTATATACAGGTGCATCTCAATAAATTAGAATGTCAACAAAAAGTTGATTTATTTAGGTAATTCAATTCAAAAAATTAAAGTTTTATTTGGCATCAAACTGGGGATTCTAAATTGTCCTTAGGTATGACTGTGAGAATGAATGGTTGTCTGTCTCTCTGTGTTGGCCCTGCGATGGACTGGCGATCTGTCCAGGGTGCACCCTGCCTCTCGCCAAAGATGCTGGGATAGGCTCCAGCGCCCCCACGACCCGAAAAGGATTAAGCGGAAGAAGATGGATGGATGGATGGATGTGGAGAAAGGAAGCAGGCGAGGCAACGAACTGAACAACACATAAACTTTATTCTTTTTCCAACATATAGTACAGCAAAAGATCTCTCGGGTCTCTGTGCATTCCTCTTTTGTAGCTTTAATACTATACCACTGAGACCCGGCACTTCCGACCATAATACATTGTTATTTAGAACAAAGACCTGTGTGGAACATAAACATCATAATGTCCCCCCCCCCCGTGCTTTGGGCTTCAGCTGGCACCCATAGCGGCTGTAGTGGGGGGTCGCCGATCCAGTCAAACTGCCCTGCTGGCGAGGTGTACAGGAAGGCACATCAGTCTGTAGAGGGAAAAAGGGAGGGGAGGGACACATTTGCTTCGCAAGCGCAGGTCCCTGCTGAGGGATCACCAACTTGCTGACCCACCATCCACGCTGGGAAGCTTTCGCCAACGTCACCTGCTCGTCTGCCAACACAAAAGCGGGCGGTCTTCCTATGCCCCCCCAAGTCTAACACAAAATGTTTAGCCCCAGGTTCCAACACCCTGAACGGTCCGTCGTACGGTGGGTGCAGCGGGGTCCGGTGCGCATTGTGCCTGACAAAAACAAAACTGGCGTTCTGCAAGCTTTTTGGGACAAAGGTGCAGGGAAAACAATGGTGGGTCGGGCCCAGTACGTTAAAAGCCTCTGTACTGTGCAAAAATTGCGTGGGTGGATCAGCCTCGGGCGGGGGGTTTTCCAGTAAAAACTCTCTGGGGATCCACAGCGGCTGAGAAAAAACGAGTTCTGCCGAGGAGGCTGCCAAATCCTCCTTAGGGGCAGAGCGCAACCCTAAAAGTACCCAGGGCAGACGGTTGACCCAACTTGTGTTCGTGAGCGAAGCTCTGAGCACTGCTTTAAGCGACCTATGAAAACGCTTGCATAATCCGTCAGCCTGGGGGTTGTTCATGGTAGTATGGTGAATTTTGACCCCCAGGCTCTGGGCCATCGCAGACCAGATTTCAGAAATGAACTGTGGACCCCAGTCGGAAGTGATGTCCAATGGGGATCCGAAACATGCAACCCAAGCCAACAAAAAAGCGTGAGCCACTTCCGCGGACATGGTAGAAGCCAGCAGGACTACTTTAGGCCAGCGCATGGTGTGGTCCACAACTGTCAAAAGGTACGTGAAACCTTGCGACAGCAGGAGGGGTCCCACCAAATCCACACGGACATGGTCGAACCTCCTAGCCGGGATTTGGAATGGCTCAAGAGGGGCTTTGGTGTGCTTGTGCACTTTGGCCCACTGGCACGCGATGCAAGCTGCAGCCCACTCTTTCACGTCCATGCACAAATGCAGCCAAGCGAATTTCACCCCCACTACCTTCACCGAAGTGCGCATGCCTGGATGTCAAAGGGAGTGGACTGACTCAAAAATGCAGCGGCGCCAAGAGCTCCGAACCACCGGGCATGGGGGCCAATGGAGACGTTGCAGAGCAAGGGGGGGCACCCTTCTTGCACCACCCTGCTCTCCAGCCTTAACCTAGTAGGCGCCGACTGGAGTGTGCAAATGTCCGCGTCCCCGACTTGCTCTGCGGCCATGGCAGGGAAGTCTATTCCCATGTAGACCGGGGAGACTAATGCGCGTGACAGGCAGTCAGCCACGACGTTGAGCTTACTGGCAACATGTTGAATGTCGTGGTAAACTCCGACTGTCAACTGTCAACTGATCAACTGTCAAGTTGATCAAGTTTGCGGACGACACCACCCTCATCGGGCTCATCTCCAACGGCGACGAGTCCGCCTACAGGAGAGAGGTGGCCCAGCTGGCGTCCTGGTGCAGCAATAACAACCTGCAGCTGAACGCTCTGAAGACAGTGGAGATGATTGTAGACTTCAGGAAAGTCACTACTCCTCTGCCCCCCCTCACCCTCTCAGGCTCTCCCATCACCACTGCTGATTCCTTCCGCTTCCTAGGCACTACCATCACCAGGGACCTCAAATGGGAGCTGACCATCAGCTCACTCATCAAAAAAGCCCAGCAGAGGATGTTCTTCCTGCGGCAGCTGAGGAAGCTCAAGCTACCCACCAAGATGTTAGTGCAGTTCTACACAGCCATCATCGAGTCCATCCTCACCACCTCCATAACCGTGTGGTACGCAGGAGCCACTGCCAGGGACAGACTAAGGCTGCAGCGCGTCGTGCGCACTGCTGAGAAGGTGATCGGCTGCAAGCTCCCATCTCTCCAGGATCTGTACATCTCCAGGACCCGGAGGCGTGCTGGCCGGATCATAGCCGATCCCTCACACCCTGGTCACGTACTGTTTGCCCCCCTCCCCTCTGGTAGAAGACTTCGGTCCATCCAGACTAAAACCTCCCGTCACATGAACAGCTTCTTCCCCTCTGCCATTAGACTGCTGAACACTAAGTTCAATTCAATTCAATTCAACTTTATTTATATAGCGCCATTTCACAACAACAGTCATCTCATAGCACTATCAACTGTAGGGAGGACCCCCACAGTTGCAGAAAGACCCCAGCAATCAGGCGATCCCCTGTGAGCAAGCACTTGGCGACGGTGGAGAGGAAAAACTCCCTTTTAACAGGAAGAAACCTCCAGCAGAACCAGGCTCAGGGAGGGGCAGTCATCTGCTGCGACTGGCTGGGGGGTGAGGGGATAGAGAAGAAGAAAAGAACAGACATGTAGAGAGCAAACAGCACGATGGGGACTCAATCTATGGGAGAGAACAAACAAATGTTAATGACCAGCAAAAAAAAAAAAATATTTCATAGAGAGTGAGGAAAGGAGTGAGGCCCAGTGCATTACTGGAGGTCCCCCGGCTGACTAAACCTATTAGCAGCATAACTAAGGGAGGGTTCAGAAAACACATGATCCCTCCCTAATTGTAGGCTATATCAAAAAGGTAGGTTTTAGCCCTATTCTTAAAAACAGAGATCAAGTCTGACTCCCGAATCCAGATTGGCAGCTGATTCCACAGGAGAGGAGCTTGATAACTGAAGGCTCTGCCTCCCATTGTACTTTTGGAGATTCTAGGTATTACAAGTAAACCTGCATTTTGGGAGCGTAGTGCTCTGTTAGGATGATACGGTAGTATCAGATCTTTTAAATAAAAAGGAGCCTGATTGTTTAGGGCTTTGTAAGTAAGAAGAAGGATTTTAAACTTAATTCTAAACTCTATGGGAAGCCAATGAAGGGAGGCCAGAACCGGAGAGATATGATCTCTCTTTCTAGTACCTGTTAAAACTCTTGCTGCAGCATTTTGGATCAGCTGAAGACTTTTTAAAGATGTTTTAGGACAGCCTGATAATAAAGAATTACAATAATCTAATCTCGAGCTAACAAAAGCGTGGATCAGCTTCTCAGCATCACTCTGAGACAAGATGCTCCTAATCTTGGCAATATTACGCAAATGATAGAAGGCAGTCTTAGAAACAAATTTAATATATGAATTGAAGGACAAATCCTGATCAAAAATAACTCCAAGGTTCCTCACAGAGCTATTAAGAGAAAGAGTAACTGCATCCAAACTGAAAGTTTGATTTGGAAAGGAATTTCTAAGGTTTTTTGGACCAACAAGAATGACTTCAGTCTTATCTGAATTTAATAGCAGGAAATTACAAGTCATCCAAACTTTGATTTCCTTAAGACAGGCTTCTAACTTGGCTAATTGATTAGTATCATCTGGCTTCATTGACAGGTATAATTGTGTGTCATCTGCATAACAGTGAAAATGTATACAGTGCTTTCTAATAATGTTGCCTAATGGAAGCATATATAAACTAAAAAGAGTAGGGCCAAGCACAGATCCCTGTGGAACTCCATGACTAAGCTTTGAGCTGAGAGAAAACTCATCATTTACATGAACAAACTGGAACCTATCAGATAAATAAGATCTAAACCACTGCAACGAAGTTCCATTAAGTCCAACATAGTGTTCTAATCTATCAAGTAGAATATTATGATCAATAGTATCAAAAGCTGCACTAAGATCTAAAAGCACAAGTACAGAAACTAGTCCATTATCAGATGCAATGAGGAGGTCGTTAGTGACCTTCGCTAAGGCTGTTTCAGTGCTATGATGGATTCTAAACCCAGATTGAAACTCCTCAAATAAACCATTTCCCTGCAGGTGGTCAAATAATTGCGTAGCAACAACTCTTTCTAAGATTTTTGAAATGAAAGGGAGATTAGAGATTGGTCTATAGTTAGCTAAAGCTCCTGGATCTAGCGTTGGCTTTTTGAGTAAGGGTTTAATTACAGCCGTTTTAAAAGCCTGCGGTACATGGCCTAAAGTTAATGAAGAATTGATTATATGAAGAATAAAGCTACCAATAAGTGGGAAGACTTCTTTAAATAACCTGGTAGGAATAGGGTCTAAAAGACAAGTTGAAGGTTTGGATGAGGAAACTATTTTGTCTAGCTCACAAAGGTCGATTGGAGTAAACTCATCAAGACAGACATCAATAGAAGGAGTTGTAGTAGTTACAGTATTTAAGTTAACTGTGGGAAGAATCTGATTGATTTTATCTCTGATGGATGAAATTTTATTATTGAAAAAGTTCATAAAGTCCTGACTAGTAAGCTCTAAGGGGATGGTAGGATTGACAGAGTCCTGACTCTTTGTCAACCTGGCTACAGTACTGAAAAGAAACCTGGGATTATTCTTGTTCTCTTCTATTAATGCAGAGTAATAACTCGTTCAATAAGTGACTTATTGACTCTCGTGCACCATGTACAGCAGCTCAACCAGACTCATGTCAATCATCACTGTTTTTCTTCCTGCATTACCGACTGCACTATATAGTTCTCCACAGTATCTGCTGCTGGCTAATATATATTTTAACTGTTGACCAGTATCACTTAATCTTATCCTACACTTTATTACATGTATAGTTTATTTCTCTTATCCTATCATGTTTAATGTTGCAGCATTGTACCGAGACAAATTCCTAGTTTGTGTACTACATGAACAATGGCAATAAACCTGATTCTGATTCTGATTCTGATTCTGATTCTGAAATCGCGGCCAGATGCCATTGCTGCCGGGCCGACCACAGTTCCGAGACCTTGGACATCGCGTACGTCAGCGGCTTATGGTCCACGAACAAGGTGAACTTGTGCGCTTCTAGCCAAAACTGGAAATGGCGCGTGGCCAGGTGGAGAGCCAGCAATTCTCTGTGGAACGTGCTGTATTTGCATTCGTTGTCGTGCAAAGTTTGACTGAAAAATGCGAACAGTGGCCATGAACCTGAGATGTACTGCTCCACCACTGCCCCTATGGCAACATCCGACGTGTCCGTAGTGAGCGCTGTCTGTGCTGACGGATCCGGGTGGGCTAGCAACTCGGCATCCACCAGCACTGTTTTGACTTTAGTGAAAGCCTGGAGCTGCTCGGGAGTCTAGTTGATGGTTTCCGTGAGCTTCTTTTTTTTAAGTGTGGTATGCAACGGCTGCATCAGCAGGGCTGTCCTGGGAAGGAAATGGTTATAAAAATTAACCATTCCCCAAAACTCCTGTAGTGCTCTCACAGTCTGCGGACGAGGAAAGTCTGACACAGCGCTCATCTTGTCTGGTAAAAGAATTGCGCCCTCTGGCAAAATGCGGTGTCCCAAAAAATCAATCACTGTGTAACCCTTGCCTTATGTTAATTACGTAAGGGAAATTATTAAGTGTAGACCAGTTGCTAGGTTCGTAAGGGTTACAATAGGGAATTAAAATGAGTGTGGAATGAAATAGCTGGAGGCAATGAGCAATAATGGTTGTTATTTGTAGGGATAAAGTGAGCAATATATACAGACAATTTACAACTATACAAATATAACAACGGCCGGTATGAAATAAAACCCCAAAGATGTCCTACTGAGCTCAGTGTTTGTTTGTCCTTTCGGTTTAGTCGTTTGACCAGTCAAGATATCTTGTATCTCCAGACTCAGGTTTCTTTTCCTCTTTTAAAGCGGTGACTTGGGTTGTTACCACTTTGAATCTTGGGCATTGGAGAGAGGAAGGATGCTCTTCAATCGAGATCTTGGTTAGGTCTCGGTTCAATCTCGGTTCAGTCTCGGGTCAGGCTCGTCATCTCCATTCGGAGAGAATCCAGGATGCAGAAGGCTCTTGATCGGCAACCAAAAAAACCTAGCCTGCACAACAATAATGGTATTATTGTTTACAGCTAGAGTAATTCGTTTTCCAATCCCTTCTTATATAACACCATAGCCAAGTGTTTAAATTCTTCTCTCATATTACTATTATTACAATCCAGCAATATAGTAATATCTTACATTTCACATCATATATCTTACATGCATGTGTTCTTTTCTCACAATCTCTCTGGTAGCACATGAAATACCCTTTTTTCATGTAACCAATTAAATGAATTCCTCTTTTTATCTCTACATCATTTAACCATGAAATTATGATTAATCCTTTCTAACCTTGTCTTTGTAAATCATGAAATGAAATACAATTAATTTATCACATAACCAGGGAATATACTGTCCCATTACTTCCAATATTCCCTTTAAAAATCAGTAAAATCCGGTCTGAGCTACTGGGTTTAGCATAACCTATGCTTTTACATAGGAGACCAACACCATGTGCTTTTAGCGTCAACTACACATTACATTCGACAGAAATGGTGCATAAGAACTAAAAGTACTTCAGCATACTGTTGGGAACTGAAGTCACATTCAGGAAAACCATACAGACACAAAAACAGCCTTTTCCATTGCTTTTAAACAGAAAAAATCCACTCGCGATTAGCATTAGCATAACGCTAACATTAGCATGTATTTCACTCACCAAGATGAGGTATCAGTGTGAACACAGCAAAAGTCACAGCCTCATGGCCTCTCAAGCTCGTGCTCCCATCAACAAGAAGAGGTATCAGTGTGAACCAGACCGCCCACAACCTCTCTCGTCCGCTCTCAGATCGTGAAAGACCGACGACCAGCAGAGCGCCTCGGCACTCTGCTCGGAAGGCGGGGCTAATATCGCTTTTAACGAATGAAAAGACCCAGATCACCCAGCGTGACCATGAATCGGGAATTTAAAAGTTGGATAATGAGGATCACACTTCCTCTTCCCAAAATAACCGTTTTTCAAAATAAAATCACTCACTTTCATTAATATAAATGAAATCTGAGAAAAAGGTCCATTTTCTCAGCTGGGTTACAACTGGCAAACCGAACTGGCACTTTACCGGGTGAACTATCAGCCCATGCGCTTCCAACCTCTGGAAAACCGTCTTGAGATGAGCAATGTGCTCTTCCTCGGACGTGCTAGCCACCAGAATGTCATCTAAGTAGATGAAAGCGAAGGACAAGTCATGAAGCACTGTGTCCATCATCCTGTGGAAAGTCTGCGCCGCACCTTTTAATTAGAATGGCATGCATAAAAACTCGAAAAGGCTGAAAGGAGATACTACCACTGTTTTCAGAACATCTTCCGCGTGCACCGGGACCTGATGGTATCCGTGGACCAGATCCACTTTTGAAAAAACACACACCTCAGCCAGGTGCATGGAAAAATCCTGGATGTGCGGAATAGGATAGCAATCGTGTTCCGTGGCATTGTTAAAGCACCGGAAATCGCCGCACGGTCACCACGACCCATCGGCTTTAGGCACCATGTGTAGCGGGGATGCCCATGGGCTGCTGGAGTGCCTGACGATGCCCAACTGCTCTAAGTTGGCGAACTCCTCGTGCACACTGGCCAGTTTAGCTGCGCCCAGGTGCCGAGATCGCACAAACACTGGCGAGCCTTTTGTAGTTATGATATGTTCGACCCCGTGTTTCGTTATAGTAGCCAAAAAAGTCGGGGATGATGAGTGCTGGGAACTGTGCAAGTAACTGTTGGTACTTACCCCCTGGAGATATTATGTTAGCCAGTGCTGTTGACCCAGCTCCCTGAGCTGTACAGGGCAGTGAGGCAAAAGAGACAGCATCCACTAATCTCCTGTTAGCAACATCGACTAACAACCCATAAGCACATAAAAAATCCTCGCCTAAAATGGGATCAGAACAGGCAGCTATCACAAAGTCCCACTGAAAGTTGTCTCCATGTAAGCAAATCATCATTGTCTGCTTGCCAAATGTCCTGATGGTGGATCTGTTAGTGGCCATGAGCTCAGGACCGCTGCGTCCTGCCACCCTGTCTGCGTTGACCGGCAGGATGAGGCTCTTCTGGGAGCTGGAGTCCACCAAAAACCGTCTCCCCAAACGTGTGTCTGTGGCATAAAGCAGTTTGTTCCTGTTGCCAGCAGTTGCAGCTGCAACTGAATGCCGAACATGCCGTCTTCCCGGCTTCTTGAATTGGCATGGTGACAGGCAGAGTTGGGCATTCGAGCCAAAACAGTGATGATAAAAATAGATTGCCCCGTTCCTTCTTCTCCTGGTGTCCGTCCTGGCTACCACCAACAGCTCCTCGACCTCACTGGAGTCCCTCATGGATGCCGGTGCCACTGCCTGCATGCTGAGAGTTCTGGTCACCAAAATTATACGGTCCACTTCCTGCTCCAGGGCACGGTAGTCCTTGGCAATCAGCCGTGGTGAGTTGGCCAGGATCGCCCTCACCGTAACCGGTAGGTTCCTGAGGAGGAAGTGGGCAAACAGGAAAGATTCATTGTCCTTCCCCCTCAGCGCCAACATGCTTTCCATGAGCTCCACTGCTGATTTGTCACCTAACTCCAAACGCGTTAAGAGTCTCTCAGCCCTCTCACTGTCAGTCACTTGGTATCGTCCATTGTTATCCCGCGGAGTGCGAACTGGGCTTCTATGTGCAAAAACCACACAGTCGGATTGTGAAGCCAGAAGTCTGGGAGCTTGACTGAGACAGCGCACGCAGCGCTGATGCTCTCCCTCCAGGTAGTCTCCGGGATTGTGCTTGGCTCCCTTTCCATGGCACGTCTTGGAGTCACCAATGTGGAGAAAGGAAGCAGGCGAGGCAACGAGCTGGACGACACATAAACGTTGTTCTTTCTCCAACATCCAGCAAAACATCTCTCGGGTCTCTGTGCATTCCTCTTTTATATTTTTAATACCATGCATTGAGACCCGGAACTTCGGACCATAATACATTATTATTTAGAACAAAGACCTGTGTGGCACATTAACATCATAATGCCGGCGCCGCTCTCACACCCTTCTCTCTTCCAGCGGCTCCTGCGGTTCCTCCTCTCCCCGGGAGGTGCATAGTCCATACTGTCCCATTTGAGAACCCCCGGTGGCACTTCCTCCATCCGGTCCATCCGGTCCATTGTTCCCCCTTAACCCAGCTGCCTGGGTTAAGGGGGAAATTAACCTGATTTAATGACCATGGCATCACTGTGTTTGATTGGCCAGCAAACTCTCCTGACCTAAACCCCATAGAGAATCTATGGAGTATTGTCAAGAGGAAGATGAGAGACACCAGACCCAACAATGCAGACAAGCTGAAGATCACTATCAAATTAACCTGGACCTTCATAACACCTCAGCAGTGCCACAGGCTGAGTACCAAGTATTGAGTGTGTACATGGACATACTTTTCAGTCAGCCAACATTTCTATTAAAAACTATTTTTTAAAATTAATTTTATGTAATAGTCAAATTTTTTGAGAAACTGAATTTGGGGTTTTCATGGGCTGTAAGCCATAATCATTACAATTAAAATAAACAAACACTTGAAATATATCACTTTCTGTGTAATGACTCTATGTAATATAGAAGTTTAGTTTTTTTTTAAATTGAATTACCTAAATAAATCACTTTTTTGTTGACATTCTAATTTATTGAGATGCACCTGTACAGCACCTCTACTCTACTTATTTTCCTGTTTTATTCTGTGGTTTCAGTGGTGTTTGGCTCCTGGTACGACCATGTGAACGGATGGTGGAAGAAAAAAGAGACTTATTCCAACATCCATTACATGTTCTTTGAGGATATGGTTGAGGTAATTCTGCTGATTTTTTGTGTCTTGACTTCTCTGAAGCTGTTATGATCTGGGCATGGTTCTGCGACCATGCCCACGTTTTGGAGTTATTTTATCTTGGAATCATTTTTGATAAGGAGTTGTCCTTTATTTCACACATCAAACAAATCTTTAAAACTGCTGACTTCCACTTATGAAATATTGCTAAAATCTTTGTCACTTCTAGATTAGATTATTGTAATTCACTACTGTCAGGTTGTCCTAAAAACTCACTAAAAATTCTCCAACTAATTCAAAAATGCTGCAGCTTGGGTATTAAAGGGCACTAAAAAGAGGGATCATTTTTCTCCAATATTAACCTCCTTTCACTGGCCCCCTGCTGAATCCAGAATCAAATTTAAAGTTCTTCTCTTGACATATAAAACCATACATAATCTATCCCCCAGTTATTTTAAAGAATTGATCGTACCCTATTATCCTAACAGATTATTCAAACATCAAATAAAAGGAAACTGTGGGATACAATGAAATCTGTTACTAATATGAACTTTGTTAATTGAACACAACTGTGAATGAACTGCAAAAATCTAACAAATAACTTTTATTTGAGGTTTGAGGAACAAAATCCCACAAATGAATGTGTTGTGAACATGTTATCATTATCTGACAATGATGTTGCTCCCCAGCTGGAAGTGGACCCAAGTACGGTGCAACGAACGACTTTTCAGTCAGGTGTGCACAAATAAGGCTACAGGCCCCAATGGACTGCTTGCTTCTTTATTAAAGAGCTGTGCTGAAGAACTGACAGCAGCATGGTGTCCTGTGTTTCAACAGTCGTTAGACATTCAACATGTACCAGCCTTGTGGAAGAAGTCTATTATAACGCTTGTGCCCAAAAAGCCAGGGGCTACAGAAAACAATGACTTTCGTCCTGTGGCTCTCACATCAAATGTATAGAAACGCATTGAAAATTTGTCTCACACCTTGAAAAGGAAGTTGAACCACAGTTAGACGAATGGCAGTTTGCTTACAAACAGAACCGAAGCAGTGAGGACGCCATTCTTAGCATCCTTCACCTCACCACTAAACACTTAAAGAGCACTAAAGCATATGCCAGAATTTTATTTGTGGATTTTAGCTCTGCTTTTAACACATTGCAGCTCTATTTGCTTTTGGAGAAATTGAAGAACATGGGTGTTAATGCTAATTTGATTTGATGGTTCTATTCTTTTTTTAAACAATGGAACACAGCAAATCAGAGTTAATGTGACATTGTCAGACACAAAATACAGTAGCACCACCAGGTCCAGCTACAGATATGTCTGCTTGCAGTGTTTCCTGTCATGGTTAAGCTGACAGCTCACGTGCACGATGCTAGCACAGGACGGAACCACACAAGGGGGGAACGTTCAACAGTTTATTAAATATGGAAACAGTGCACAGTTAATTAAACAGCCACTCGCCAGAGGAAACAATCCACCTGTGGAGAGAAAGCGAGAGCTGTCAGTGGAGGAACACAGTAGGGAATATGGGTGAGCCAAATTGCCCCTTACTTGGGATTCCGAGGATGGATCGGCAGGACTCCAGCGGGGAATAGACGAACCAGTAGGATAGGGGGAATGAGCTAGTGGTGCCTGACCGGGTGAAGATTTGTTGCTGTGGATGTGCTGAGGTGGCAGGAGAGCACACGCAGACCTGAGACACACCCGCACGATGGCAGCAACATGTAGAGAGAGAAAAGAGCAAAGTTTAGACAACGTGTCTAATCTTAGCAATACGACCTGCTTGCCTGAACTTAGGGCAGTATACCGAGACGAGCCAGCGTTGACTGCGCGGAGGAGGCCTCCTTAAGTACTCTGGCTGATGAGTGGGCGCAGGTGTGTCCTCTGTCTCAGGTGCAGTGATGAGTTTGTGAACGTGTGGCAGGAGGGGAGGGGCGCGCTCTCACTGCCCATGACAGTTTCCTATGAGATTCTTTAGTTAGCTTAATAAGCCTGAAAAAAAACCATAAAAATGCTGTAATCTTAGGTCAAATTAGCTTTGATAGAATTTGCACATCATATCTGTCTACCTGCATGTTGTTGTTATGTTATGAATAGTATCTCTCTTCTTTTTTCCTTTTCTTTCTTTCTCCCCTCACCCCCAACCAGTCGTAGCAGAAGACTGCCCCTCACTGAGCCTGGTTCTGTCGGAGGTTTCTTCCTATAGGGGAGTTTTTCCTTCCCACTGTCGCCTAGTGCTTGCTTATAGGGGATCATCTGATTGTTGGGGCTTTTCTTTGAATTATTTATGATTTGTGCATATGTATCTAGAGCTTTGAGATGACTTTTGTTGGGGCTAGGTGCTATACAAATAAAGTTGAATTGAAAAATTGAATTGAATTGGTAGGCCACCCGACGAGCCAAGTTCATCTGTCTGGTGGCCCATGGACGTTGGTAGGCCACACGACACGCCATACTCCTCTGTCTGGTGCCCCTTGGACTTTGGCCAGCCACCTGATGTGCCATGTTCCTCCGTCTGGTGGCCCATGGACTCTGATAGGCCACCCGATGCACCATGTCCATCAGTCCAGTGGTCCAGGGACTTTGGCCGACCACCCGATGAATATTTTTTCCTTGTTGGTCTTCTTGTTTTGTCCTGCTGTGCCTTTGTCCCCTCCTCCCACCCAATTGGGATGTCTTTTGTTTTGTTTGGAAGGCGTCTGGAAGCTGCCCTTGAGGGGGGGGCTGTTATGATCTAGTCATAGTTCTAGGACCATGCTCATGCTTTATGTTAATTTTTGTTCTCTCTGTGATTATTTATGATTACTGTCTGCATTATTTGCCTTCTGTGCTTCCCCTGGGTCCTCTGTGATTGTTGTTGTGCTCCCTGGTCCTTAGTCTGTCGTGTCATCCCCGTTGTCCCTGTTGTTGTTCTCTGTGTCCCCCTAGTCTCCTGTGCAAGTTATGTGTGTGTCCCCTGTACTTGTTTTACTGTTGTTGTCAGTCCCTCGTGTGTTTCTGTACCTATAGCCACTTTGCCTCGTGTGTGTTACGGTTTACCCTGATTGTCTCCCAGCTGTCCTGCATCCATGTAATTGTGAGCTCCCCTATTTATGTCAGTTTGTGCTTGCGCTCTTCTTCTTCTTCTTTTAGATTTGATTGGCGGTTGGCAACCAGCTTACAGGTGCATTACTGCCACTGACTTGATTATCATCACTCTATATCTTTGTATAAGGCAGTTCTAAACAACTCCTTATGTGTGAAAAAATTATCCATCCCTGGACTGTGTCCGAGGTGTGGCTCTCAGTTGATGGCCGACTTCATCTGTCTGGTGTCATCGTCATTCGTCCTAGTCATTGTTCCTTCCCAGTCTCCAGTCAGTTTGCTCCTGTAATTTAGTTTTGTTTGCAGCCTCCGAGCTGTTGTTTGCTTTTCCTCAGTTTTCTGTTAGTAAATATTATTGCTCCTGAACTCTTGCCTGCTCTCATGGGTCCTACTTTATAATTTGCATATGCCGTTGGCAGATATGTGACAAAAGCTTTACTCCTACCGGTTACTATGTGTTGGTATCTTATCATTTTCTTTCAGAACACTGAACGAGAAATCGACAAGCTCTGCAACTTTCTCGGTTTGTCTCCTTCAGCCGAGGAGAAAGCGAGAGTTATTGGTGGAGCACAGTTTGACAACATGAAAAAGGACCAGATGGCAAACTATTCTACACTCCCTGTGTTTGATTTCAAAATTTCTCATTTCATGAGAAAAGGTACAGGGATAAACACATGAGATCATGAAAGACAAAAAGGGTCAGAAACTACTTGACTGATTTGCTGTGTTTCCACAGGAAAGGTTGGTGACTGGAAGAATCACTTTACTGTAGCCCAGAATGAAGCCTTTGATGAAGACTACAAGAAGAAAATGAAGGATTCCACTCTTCAGTTCCACACTGAAATTTGAATAGACCCTCCATGTGTAACCACTATATGAAGATGTATGATACAAAGCTGGAGAAGTAGTAGGATTTATTGTTTAACCTGAATTAAAACAATGACATAATATGAAACACTAAGGCTGAAACCAAAGATCCAAATAATGAAACACATGCAGAAAACCAATTAACTAATCATATAAAAAGTGGACTACATCATTTACAATTGCATTTAGAAATGAAAGCACCAAGGTGCAGCTGCCTCGGTGTAGCCTCTACTGGCCCGGCCTAGTTATTACAATACCTTTTTTACGACTCCACTGAGGGTGTAACAGTGAGTTAAATTTGTGTTTATTTTGAAAACAAAGGCTTATCAAAATTCTGGCAAATAAAAAGTTGAGAAAATATGACCATATAATGATACAGACTTTTAGTTGCACTAGATTTTGAGCAGGCGAGCTGAAAGGCTGGTAACAGACAGACAGATACACACACACACAGACACTTTGAGTGATTACCATATGCCTCCCTTGTACCGAGGCATAAACGTTGAGTGATTACCGTATGCCTGTGTTGCACCGAGGAATCCATCCATCTTTTACCACTTAATCCTTTTCGGGTCACGGTGGTGGTGGTGGTGGTGGTGTGTGTGTGTGTGTGGGGGGGGGGTGGCCTATCCCAGCATCATTGGGTAAGAGGCAGGGCACACCCTGGTGGACAGATCACCAGTCCATCGCAGGGCCAACACAGAGAGACAGACAACCATTCACTCTCACATTCATACCTAACGACAAGTTAGAATCCCTAGTTGATGCCAATTAACCAAACCTGCATGTTTTTGGCCTGTGGGAGGAAACTGGAGTTCCCGGAGTAAACCCACGCAGACACAGGGGGAACATGCAAACTCCACGCAGAAGGGTCACCGATGGTCTGGGGGTGGGATCAAACCCATGATTGTCAAGGGTGGAATCGATCCTGTGACCTTCTTGCTGTCCTGCCACAGTGCAAACCACTGCACCACCGTGCCAGCACCGAGGCATTAGGAATGATTATTATAGATACTAAAATCCATATCTTCTTTGGATAAATTTTTATATTATTTTGAGTAACCAATAAAACAATAACCACCAGTTACTGATTGGATTGTTTCTTCTGTGTGTGCCATTTACTTAAGTGCATGTACTCAAATAACATTTTGATAAAATTTTACTTTCCTGAGAGATTTTATTGGAGGACTTCTAACTCTTGAGTACATTTATTTATCAGTGTAATAGATGTGAGTGTAGCCGCCAGGGGGAAAACATAATGCCTCGCATCTTAGATAAGAACAAAGTGCAGAGTTTCCTTGGAGATAGCAGGAAGTTGTGAAAGTGTGATCTTTTGTGTGTCAGAGACTGCTTGGAGGATCCTTTGTATGTCAGAGACTGTGAGGGGGATGTTAAGGGATTAAGGAAGTGAATGCAAAATGTCCTATTGTGTGTGATGTAAGCCGTGAAACTTAAGAGGAGAGTCTCTGGTAAAAAAGTTCAGTCTGTTCTGTGCTCGTGAGATGGAGTGTGAAATAAAATCATTTTGAAATGAACCTGCTTGTGATTTCACGCACTCCACACTGGTGACCCAAGACGAAGCATGCAACACAAAGAGAATTCCCCGGAGCCAGCCTCGTTGGGAGCCCCCAGCCAAGCGTATGCCGTTACAATCCAGCTACCGGATTTTTGGCAACACAATCCGCGCTCCTGGTTCCACCTGGTTGAGGCGCAGTTTGTCCTCCGGGGGATATAGGTGGATGACACGAAATTCTACCATGTGGTCGCAAAGCTCAACACCCACACGGCTCAGCATGTGGAGAGCCTGCTGGATCAGCCACCAGCCAACGACAAATACAGCGCGTTGAAGGCCGCACTCATCCAGCACTACGCACTCTCAGTTGAGGAGAGAGCAGAGAGACTCCTGGCGCGGACCGGGTTAGGAGATTGCACGGCTATTGACCTGATGGATGGGATGCTGAGATTGAAAGGCTCGGACGACGACCACTTCATTTTTACCCACCTCTTCCTCAGGAACCTTCCGTCAGCGACGAGAGCGGCCCTGGCCAGTTCGCCGTTGCTGGCCAAGCGGGACTACCGCGCGCTGGCCCGGGAGGCACATTGGATCATCATGGCTAGCAGAGAGCTCGCAACCACGGCGGCAGCGATGGAGCTTGGCGCAACGGCCGGAGATGGCGGGGAGCCATTGACGGCGGTAGCAGAACCACCGACGGCGGCGGCGGCGGGGGCCAAGGAACGCGGAGGAGACACCCTTTGTTTCTACCACCGCCGCTTTGCAGAGAAGGCACGCAAATGTATACCACCGTGCCAGTTTAAGCTCTCGGGAAAACGCCACGACCGGGGGTCGGTAGCAGCTGCAGCCCTCGGGGAGGAGAACAAGCTGCTCTACTTGACGGACGCACGCTCGGGGTGGCATTTCCTCGTGGACACCGGCGCCCAGTTGAGTTTCATCATGCCGTCCTATGCTGACCGGCTGGCAGGATCCAGCGGCCCCGAGATGGCAGCAGCAAACAGCTCGGAGATTAAGACCTTTGGTGAGAGGACTCTACTTCTGTCGCTACACGGCCGTGCATTTGAGTGGACTTTTGTCATAGCAGCATTGAATTTCAATATATTGGGGGCTGATTTTTTGTGCTCACATGGTTTGTTGGTTGATGTCGCTAACAGGTGCCTGGTTAATGCACTGTCCTTTGATTCTATTCCCTGTACAGCTCGAGCGTCCCGGCCAACAGCACAAGCCAACGTCACAGCTGCAAGCGGTAAGTTCCACACACTGCTCTCTCAGTTCCCAGCACTCACGGTACCGACATTTTCGGCAGCCGTCGCTAAACACGGGGTGGAACATTTTATTACCACCACCGGGCTGCCCGTTTTTGCAAAACCTCGGCGCTTGGACGCAGCTAAACTGGCCATAGCGTGCAAGGAGTTCGCCAACCTGGAGAGGTTGGGCATCATCAGGCGTTCAAACAGCCCATGGGCTTCCCTGCTACACATGGTCCCTAAAGCCGACGGTTCGTGGCGACCTTGCGGGGATTTCCGCAGGTTGAACAACGTCACAGCGCACGACCGCTACCCGATCCCTCATATCCAAGATTTTTCCGTTCACTTGGCAGGAGCGCGCGTTTTTTCTAAAATAGACTTAGTCCGCGGTTACCACCAAGTCCCAGTGCGCGCTGAGGACATACCCAAAACAGCGGTGTTAACTCCGTTTGGTCTATTCGAGTTTTTGCACATGCCATTTGGGCTTAAAGGGGCTGCACAGACGTTCCAACGCATGATGGATGTGGTGCTGCGCGATCTCCCTTTCGTATTCGTCTACCTGGACGATATCTTGGTAGCCAGCGCGTCCGAAGACGAACACGAAAACCGCCTCACGGCAGTTTTCCAGAGGTTGGGAGAGCACGGTTTAATAATCAACCCAGCGAAGTGTCAGTTCGGGATGACGCAGATTGATTTTTTGGGGCACCGCGTCTCTCCCGAAAGAGCGGTTCCGCTGCCTGACAAAGTGCGTGCAGTAGCAGATTTTCCCCGACCGCAAACGGTCAGGGCGTTACAGGAGTTTTTGGGAATGGTGAATTTTTATAACCGTTTCCTCCCCCGCGCAGCGCAGCTCATGCAACCGCTGTACGCCGCACTCAAAAAACAGAAACCCGCGAATAAGACTGAATGGTCCCCGGAGCGAGAGCGGGCGTTCTCGGAAGTCAAGGCAGCCCTGGCAAACGCTGCGTTGTTGGCACACCCAGACCCAACGGCCCGCATAGCGCTCACTACTGACGCGTCAGATGTGGCCATAGGGGCGGTCGTGGAGCAGCGTGTAGCCGGGGCTTGGCAGCCGCTCGCCTTTTTCAGCAGGACTTTGAGCGATAGTGAACGTAAATACAGCGCGTTTGACAGGGAGTTGCTGGCTCTCCACTTGGCCATTCGCCACTTCCAGTTCTGGCTGGAAGGGCGCTGTTTCACCGCGTTCGTTGACCACAAGCCACTAACATTTGCGATGGCCAAGGTTTCAGAACCGTGGTCGGGCCGGCAGCAGAGACAGCTGGCCGCGATCTCAGAGTTTACTACCGATATTCAGCATGTGCCGGGTAAACTGAATGTAGTGGCAGACTGCCTCTCATGCGCCGTGGTGGCCCCGGTCTGCGTGGGGATAGATTACACAGCCATGGCCGCGGAGCAGGTTAGTGACGCGGATGTGCGCGCGCTCCAGTCTGGACCAACAGGGTTAAGGCTGGAGAGCAGGGTGCTGCAATACGGTATGCCCCCCCTAATCTGCGATGTCTCCACTGGGCGACCGCGTCCCGTGGTACCGGCCGCGTGGCGCCGCCGCGTTTTTGACTCGGTTTATTCTTTAGCGCACCCGGGAGTGCGCGCGTCGGTCAAGATGGTGGGAGAGAAATTTGTGTGGCCGAGCCTTCACAAACAAGTGAAAGAGTGGGCAGCAGCCTGCATGGCGTGCCAACGAGCCAAAGTACACAGACACACGAGGGCTCCCTTGGAGCCGTTTCACATCCCGGCTAAGAGGTTCGACCATGTTCACGTGGACCTCCTGGGCCCCCTCCTGCCTTCACAGGGGTACACGCACCTTCTGACGATGGTGGACCGCACCACGCGCTGGCCAGAGGTGGTTCCACTGGCGTCAACCACAGCCGAGGAGGTGGCGCGCGCGTTTTTAACAGCATGGGTGGCGCGTTTTGGAGTCCCATCGGACATTACGTCCAACAGAGGCCCTCAATTTGTTTCCGAACTTTGGTCAACAATGGCCCGTAGCCTGGGTGTCACAATTCACCGCACAACTGCGTACAATCCACAGGCTAATGGGTTATGCGAACGTTTTCATAGGTCATTGAAAGCAGCTCTCAGGGCGTCACTGACGGATGCAAATTGGGTAGACAAGCTACCGTGGGTTTTATTGGGGTTACGTTCTGCGCCTAAAGAGGACTTGGAGGCTTCCCCAGCTGAACTCGTTTTTGCGCAGCCACTTCGGCTGCCCGGGGAGTTTCTCCCAGATAATCCTGCACCGGGCAGCTCCCCATCTCAGCTGTTGCAGCGTAGCATTGACACAGGCACACTGCTGGGCCCTGTCCATCACAGTTTTCCGTGCGTTTTTGTACCTAAAACTTTGAAAAACGCAGAGTTTGTTTTTGTCAGACACGATGCACATCGCCCCCCACTGCGACCACCTTATGATGTTCAGAGTGATGGAAACAGGGGACAAGCATTTTTTGCTAGATTTGGGGGGTAGGAGGGAAAAGGTTGGCATAAACAGACTCAAACCCGCTTTTGTTGTGGCGGACGAGCAAGTGCTGTTGGCGAGGGCCCCTCGGCGTGGAAGACCCCCACGGGGAGCTTCCCAGAGTAAAGTTTCCCCAGAACACCCACAGGGACTGACAAAAGGTTTGCACCCCCAGACAGCAGCTCCCCAGCATGACAGCGCCGCGGAGGCGGTGAATCCTGGTTACAGCAGATACGGGAGAAGACTGAAGCCCAAGCAGCATGTGGATTGATGTGTAATGATTCTGTCACAGCATGCAGACTGTTATTCTTTTGTTCGATCCAATATGCCCGGGGGGGGGGGGCGGTGTAGCCGCCAGAGGGAAAATATAATGCCTCGCATCTTAGATAAGAACAAAGTGCAGAGTTTCCTTGGAGATAGCAGGAAGTTGTGAAAGTGTGATCTTTTGTGTGTCAGAGACTGCTTGGAGGATCCTTTGTATGTCAGAGACTGTGAGGGGGATGTTAAGGGATGGGCAGCTCGGTGGTGCAGTGGTTAGCACTGTTGCCTTACAGCTAGAAGGTTCCTGGTTCAAATCCCCAGGCTGGCAGGGGTTAGAACCTTTCTGTGTGGAGTTTGCATGTTCTCCCTGTGCTGCGTGGGTTTACTCCGGGGGCTCCGGTTTCCTCCCACAATCCAAAGACATGCATGTTAGGTTAATTGGCTGTTCTAAATTGTCCCTAGATATCTGTCTCCTATAGGCCCTTAGAACAGAGGGTTAGTACTAGTGAAAGCGCTTTGAGTGGTCTTTGTGACTAGAAAAGTGCTATATAAGTGCAGGTTAGTTAGTTAGTAGTTAGTAATTAAGGAAGTGAATGCAAAATGTCCTATTGTGTGTGATGTAAGCCGTGAAACTTAAGAGGAGAGTCTCTGGTAAAAAAGTTCAGTCTGTTCTGTGCTCGTGAGATGGAGTGTGAAATAAAATCATTTTGAAATGAACCTGCTTGTGATTTCACGCACTCCACATGAGTATATTTTTACTTTTTTGTGATTGATACACAATATATTTTTTCTATATGATATTTGGTCTTAGTTTGCCATTTAGATTATTGAAATAGTAAGAGGGATAAGAATAGAATAGAATAGAATAGGCTTTATTGTCAACAAAAAATACAACAAAATTGTAGGTGCTCCACCTGGCTACTGTGCAGCAAAAGTATGAAAAATATAAAAACAGAGATATAAAGCACACATTTGAATAAAATAGCTTACATTAAGTAGAATGAATAAGAAGCATAAAAATACACACTTTGGTAGTGGCTCAACGGATGGATCAATGTATTGAACGTGCAGAGTGCAAAAACAGGTGTGTCATGTTAGCTGCGTAACTGCGCAGTGAACAAATGAATTTACACAAGCCCAAAGTGCAAGTGAAGTAAACATGTTTTATTAACAAAAGAAAGACACACAAAAATGTCCATAGAATACAGTTATGTAACAAACAGTCACGGGTGGCCAAGCTCAGCTGGCTGGAGAAAGAGAAACCCCACACACTCCCAGGGTATATCTGGGCAGTGGACCAAGAAGGCCAGCCGTAATAATATTAAAGAAGACTTACATTGGGCGTCGGAGCTCAGCGGGCTCTGGAAAACAACGCCGGAGAAGTCCAAAGGAAAAAACACGCCAACTGGCTCCAGGACATCAACGAAAATTGTTACGTGAAGCGAACTTGACAATGGATGAAAGACTGACGGTCACCACCACAACAGGTGCTCCCAGCGTCACCCAGAAATAGTCTGCACTAATGAGTGACAACTGGAAGCAGGGGTGCGGCGGCTCATGCTAGATGAGAGAGAGAGTGTGTGTGTGCACGTGTATGTGTGTGTGGAACCCCAGGTGATGGCAATCAGCTGATAGGTGCCTGGCAGAGAGAGGTGAGAGGAGGGCTGTGGCTGTAGACTGGCAGAGGATCCAATGATCTTCAAGCTGGAAATGATAATCAGAGGCTAAAGCCACAGGTCATGAAACGGGGCAGGAAACAACAGCCCCATTCATGACAAGGTGAGAGTACTTTTTTGATGATAATCAAATCAGTGAAAAGTAAAACCCTGTTCATTCATTCATTTATTCCCCTGAAAATAAACCCATTAATGCCGAATAAGTCCGTGATGAAAACAAAAATGTAGATGAAATAAAAATCTTCAGACTGACACTCCTCCCCCAGTCCACCACATTCACACCAGAACACACACATGCTCCCTGTTCATTCATTCACTCCCCTACAAAAAAAAAATCATACATTATTAACTAATCTATACACTCCAATGGTAAGTCAGTCCACAGTTAAAATAAGTGTGGATGGAATTTTAAAAAAAAAAACTTTAGTGAAAAAAATTAGTGTATCATTATATAAATACAATGACGGATGATTCACAGTATCTCACAAAAGTGAGTACACCCCTCACATTTTGGTAAATATTTTATTACATCTTTTCATGGGACAACACTAAAGATATGATACTTTGATACAATGTAAAGTGGTCAATGTACAGCTTGTGTAACAGCGTAAATTTGCTGTCCCCTCAAAATAATGCAACACACAGCCATTAATGTCTAAACCACTAGCAACAAAAGTGAGTGCACCCCTAGTGAAAATGTCCAAACTGTGCCCAGTTAGCCATTTTCCCTCCCCAATGTCATGTAACTCGTTAGTGTTACAAAGTCTCAGATGTGAATGGGGAGCAGGTATGTTAAATTTGGTGTTATCGCTCTCACACTCTCTCATACTGGTCACTGGAAGTTCAACATGGCACCTCATGGCAAAGACCTGTCTGAGGATCTGAAAAAAAGAATTGTTGCTCTACATACAGATGGTCTAGGCTATAAGAAGATTGCCAACACCCTGAAACTGAGCTGCAGCATGGTGGCCAAGACCGTACAATGGTTTAACAGGACAGGATCCACTCAGAACAGGCCCCGCCATGGTCGACCAAAGAAGTTTAGTGCACGTGCTCAGCATCATATCCAGAGGTTGTCTTTTGAAAATAGATGTATGAGTGCTGCCAGCATTGCTGCAGAGGTTGAAATGGTGGGGGGTCAGTCTGTCAGTGCTCAGACCATACGCCGCACACTGCATCAAACTGGTCTGCATGGCTGTCATCCCAGAAGGAAGCCCCTTTTAAAGATGATGCACAAGAAAGCCCACAAACATTTTGCTGAAGACAAGGAGACTAAGGACATGGATTACTGGAACCATGTCCTGTGGTCTGATGAGACCAAGATAAACTTATTTGATTCAGATGGTGTCAAGCGTGTGTGGCGGCAACTTGATGAGGAGTACAAAGACAAGTGTGTCTTGCCTACAGTCAAGCATGGAGTGTCATGGTTTGGGGCTGCATGAGTGCTGCCGGCACTGGGGAGCTACAGTTCATTGAGGGAACCATGAATGCCAACATGTACTGTGACATACTGAAGCAGAGCATGATCCCGTCCCTTTGGAAACTGGGCGGCAGGGCAGTATTCCAACATGATAACCACCCCAAACACACCTCCAAGACGACCACTGCTTTGCCAAAGAAACTGAGGGTAAAAGTGATGGACTGGCCAAGTATGACTCCAGACCTACACGCTATTGAGCATCTGTGGGGTATCCTCAAACAGAAGGTGGAGGAGCGCAAGGTCTCTAACACCGTGATGTTGTCATGGAGGAGTGGAAGAGGATTCCAGTGGAAACCTGTGAATCTCTAGTGAACTCCATGCCCAAGAGAGTGAAGGCAGTGCTGGAAAATAATGGTGGCCACACTAAATATTGACACTTTGGGCACAATTTGGACATTTTCACTAGGGGTGTACTCACTTTTGTTACCAGTGGTTTAGACATTAATGGCTGTGTGCTATTTTGAGGGGACAGCAAATTTACACTGTCATACAAGCTGTACACTGACTACTTTACATTGTATCAAAGTATCATATCTTCAGTGTTGTCCCATGAAAAGATATAATAAAATATTTACAAAAATGCGAGGGGTGTAGGCCTACTCACTTTTGTGAGATACTGTAATGCGGGTGCGCATGAGATTACGTGCTGCCACACCTCTTTGAAATGATTCTCCTCTTCCCAATGTAAAGCAGGCGCACTGTGCACTGGTAATTAGATGGCGTGATGTAAAGTGTAAAAACAGACAATGTGCTGACAGAAACTAACAAAGTCTGGCGCAAATGTCTGCTGATGATCGTCAAAATAGGGCCATAAACAAAAACGACGGGGATGTTGAGTTGTATTGAGGCGCTGCACCAGGAAAACAAGATACAAACCTGTCCTCCCATCGGTTAGTATGGGAAACATGAGATTGCTGCTTAACAAGACTGACCAACTGTCAGCTATGTCCCGGTATGAGAGTGTCTTCAGAGAGATTAGCATTATGTTGTTTACTGAGACGTGGTTAACAGAACTAGCAACATATGCTAACATCGATCTGGGGGGTTTCCACACAATACGGGTAGATCGGACATCAGACAGTGAGAAGAGCAGAGGGGGCAGGGCTGATAATGTATATGTGAATAACAGATGATGTAATCTTGGGTGCATCACGATTAAAGAACAACATTGCAGCTAGGACACTGAGTTGGTAGCTGTGAGCATGTGACCTACATACCTCCCCACGGAATTTTCACATGCCGTCGACATTGTTATTTATGTACCAACCCCCCCCCCCCCCCCCCCCCCCGTGCGAGCGTTGAGGCAGCATGTGACATCATCCACTCAGTCACGAGCAGGCTGCAGACACAACTCCCAAATGCTCTCCTTCTAATCTCTGGTGATTTTAACCAATAATGCACTGTCCTCCATTCTGACCACATTCACCCAGTATGTCACGTGCCACACCAGAGACGTGCTTGTCAACTTAAGACGACATTTTGGTGGCTAGCATGTGGAGGAGGAGCACATCGCCCATCTCAAACTAATTTTCCAGAGGTTGGAAGTGCACAGTCAAATCGTTAACCCAGCAATGTGCCAGTTTGGTGCGCCAGTGATTGATTTTTTGGGTCACCGCATTTCGCTAGAGAGCGCAATTCTGCTGCCTGATAAAGTGCGCGCCGTGTTGGATTTTCCATGTCCGTAGACCGTGAGGGCCCTGCAGGAACTTTTGGCCATGGTCAATTTTTACAACAGTTTCCTCCCCAAGCAGCCCAGCTGCTGCAACTGCTGTATGGTGCACTCAATAAAAAGAAGCCAGCGGAAAACATCGACTGGACCCCCAAGCGAGTCCAGGCTTTCACAAAATAGCACTAACTAACTTCACTTTGCTAGCACACCCAGCTCCATCAGTGCGAAAAGCACTCAACACTGATGCATCTGACGTTGCCATCAGGGCAGTGGTGGAGCAGGACATCTCCGGTTTGTGGCAGCTGCTCGAATTTTTCATCCGTACTTTGCATGACAACAAATGCAAATACAGTACCTTTGACAGAGAGCTGTTGGCCCTCCACCTGGCGATGCGTCACTTCCAGTTTTGGCTGGAAGGGCGCGAGTTCACCGCATTTGTTGATCATAAGTCACTAATGTACGCAATGTCCAAAGTCTCAGAGCCATGGTCGGCCTGGCAACAATGACATTTGGCGATCTTGGAGCTCATGACCAATATTCAGCACGTAGCTGGTAAGCTTAATGTTGTGGCTGACTGCCTGTCACGTGCTTTAGTCTCCTCAGTCTACATGGGAATAGATTTCCCTGCCATGGCCATGGAGCAAACCGGGGACGCAGACATTGGTGCGCTCCAGTCTGTGCTTACTGGGTTAAATCTAGAGAGCAGGGAGGTTCAAGAAGGGTGCCCCCCCACTCTGCGACGTCTCTACTGGTCACCCATGCCTGGTGGTTCCGAGCTCTTGTTGCCCCCGCATTTTTGAGTCAGTCCACTCCCTTTCACGTCCTGACATGCGCGCCTCAGTTAAGCTGGTGTGGGTGAAATTTGTCTGGCTTCACCTGAACAGGGGCATGAAGGAATGGGCTGCAGCGTCCGCCACGTGCCAGCGGGCCAAAGTGCACAAACACACCAAAGCCCCTCTCGAGCCGTTTCAAATTCCAGCCAGGAGGTTCGACCACATCCATGTGGATTTGGTGGGCCCCCTCCTACTGTCACAAGGGTTCACAGACCTTTTGACAATCGTGGACCGCACCACGCGTTGGCCTGAAGTGGTCCTGCTAGTTTCCACTATGTCTGCGGAAGTGGCTTGCGCTTTTTTGTCGGCTTAGGCTGCTCGATTTGGATCCCCATTGGACATCACTTCCGACAGGGGTCCGCAATTTGTTTCAGAACTCTGGTCCACGATGGCCCAGAGCCTGGGGGGTCAAAATCCACCACATCGCTGCGTACAACCCCCAGGCTAACAGGTTATGTGAACACTTTCATAGGTCGCTTCAAGCAACGCACAGAGCCTCACTCACGGATGCAAATTCGGTCAACTGCCTGCCCTGGGTCCTATAGGGGTTGCGCTCTGTGCCTAAGGAGGATCTGGCAGCCTCTCCAGCAGAACTGTTTTTTTTCTCAGCCACTATGGATCCCCGGGAAATTTTTCTGGAAAACCCCATACCCGGGACTGACCCGCCCATGCAATTATTTTACAGTACAGGGGCCGCTAACGTGCCAGGCCTGGGGCACCATTGTTTTCCCCACACCTTCGTCCTAAAGAGCTTACAGAGTGCCAAGTTCGTTTTTGTTAGGTAGGACACACACAGAACCCTGCTGCGCCCACCATATGACGGACCATTCAGAGTGCTGGAAACCGGGGCAAAGCATTTTGTGTTAGGCTTGGGGGGGTGTAAGGAAACCGTCTGCATTGACAGGCTTAAGCCCACTCATGTGTTGGCAGATGAACAGGTGGTGTTGGCTCAAGCTCCCCGGCGCGGACGCCCACCTATAGTAGTTTCCCCTGTAGAGAACTGTTGGCAGCAGACTAGGTCTTTCCCCTCCCCACCCTTTCCCCCTCCACAGGACTGCGAGCTGGAGACCGAGTTTGTCTCCTGCCCACCTCAACAGCAAGACACTTTGGCTGGTCTGGCAACTCCAAGTTACAGCTGTTGTGGGCAGCGGCTCAAGCCCAAGGTGCCAGAGGGTTACAGCCCCTTTTGAGTGTTCGGGGGGGGGGGCTGTGTGGTTGACACAATACACATGGCACTCTACCCAGGACAAGGGGGTTGGTGGGGAGAAGATCGTTAGAGATGCTAATGGAGAAAGGTGAGAGGAGCCAACCAAACAAAGATGTGCCTTTCGACTTCTGCCACGCCAGGTTGACACCTGAGGACGCAGGGGTGAGAATGTATGATAGCAAGACCTGCTCTGTGACATGTGTGTCAATGTTTTGTTAATGTGTGTACATGTCTTTCAGTCTGAATGTTAATGTGTTTACCCTGTGTGCCGTAGGCGGGAATTAAAGGGTATTAAGGAGATCGCTCAGACACTCAGGGAGAGAAGCTTTGTTTTATGATGGGAGGTGAATAAAGTTTGCGTGTCTCATCTGTTTTCATCTTCCACAGGACTTATTTTATGCAAACCCCAAGGAGGCTTACACCTCATCACAAGTCCACCCCCTTTGGAGGTCGGACCACAACTTGGTTCACCTCCTGCCCGTGTACAAACCCCTGGTACACAGATAACTTCCTGTTACCCGCACAGTGAAAATATGGTCCGAGGAGGTGGAGGATGCTCTGGAGGACTGTTTTGAATCCACTGTATGGGAGCAGCTTAGTGATCCACATGGTGAGGACATCAACGGCCTCACACACACCATCACAGACTACATCAACTTCTGTGTGGACAACACCTTTCCCACCAAGACATACTGTGTTTCTCAAAGAACAAACCCTGGATCAACCCTGAGATAAAGTCATTGCTCAAGGAGAACAAAAGGATCTTCAGGTTGGGAAACAAGGAGGAGCTGAAGTCCGTACAGAGGGAGCTAAAGAGGAAGATCAGAGAGGGGAAGGACAGCTACAGGAAGAAGATGGAAGACAAGCTGCAACAGAGTGACATCAGCGGTGTCTGGAGAAGCCTCAAAACCATCTCTGGACACCAGAATGGGCTGCACGGTGGCGCAGTGGTTAGCACTGTGGCAGCACAGTTTACCCTTGGCCGGGGGATTGTGGGGATCGTGGGATCGTGGGTTCAATCCCAGCCCCCGACCAACAGTGATCTGTGTGGAGTTTGCATGTTCTCCCCGTGTTGCGTGGGTTTACTCCGGGATTTCTCCGGTTTCCTCCCACATGCCAAAAACATGCATGTTAGGTTAATTGGCTGTTCTAAATTGTCCCTAGATATCTGTTTCCTATAGGCCCTTAGAATAGAGGGTTAGTATTAATGAAAGCGCTTTGAGTGGTCTTTGTGACTAGAAAAGCGCTATATAAGTGCAGGTTAGTTAGTTAGTTAGTTAGTAGAATACCTCCTCCCAGGCCACGGGGGGTAGGGAGTAGGTGAACAACCTGAACCTGTTTTTAACAGGTTTGACCAACTGCCCTCTTCTCCGCCTGCCCATCAACCACTGCTGCCTCCACCTTCATCTAGTCCCGCTGTCCACGGCCTCCCCTCAACACTCCCCACTCAAAGCACACAGCCCCCCTCCTCCAACCTGACCCTCACTAAGATCCAGATGAGAGCGGAGCTGAGAAAGATCAAGGTGAGGAAGGCTGCGGGTCCAGACGGCATCAGCTTGAAGCTCCTCAAGTCCTGTGCAGACCAGCTGTGTGGGATCATGAAGCACATCTTCAGCCTGAGCCTGAAGATGGGAAGGGTACCACAGCTGTGGAAAACATCCTGTGTGGTACCCATAGCGAAGACCCGTCACCCCAAGGACCTGAACAGCTACAGACCAGTGGCCTTCACATCACATCTGATGAAGACCCTGGAGAGGCTGTTCCTCACCCACCTCCACCCCCTGGAGGGATCACTGATGGCTCCACTACACTTTGACTACCAGCATGGCATTGGGGTGGAGAATGCAGTGATCTTCCTTCTACACTGTTCCCTGTCCCACCTGGAGAAGCCTGGGAGCACTGTGAGGATCATGTTCTTTGATTTCTCCAGTGCTTTCAACACCACCCAACCAGTGATCCTGAAGGACAAGCTACTGTACGCGCAGGGGTGGACCAGCACCTGTCATCGTGGATCCTGGACTACCTCACAAACCAACCACAGTTTGTGAGAACCCAGGACTGTGAGTCTGACACCATCATCTGCAGTACAGGGGGCCCCCAGGGAACAGTTCTTGATCTCTTCCTGTTAAGCCTCTGTACTGCTGACTTTTCACACAACACACCACACTGCCATCTACAGAAGTTCTCTGATGACTCTGCGATCATCGGCCTCAATTTCTGATGGAGATGATGCAGAGTACAGAGGACTTATCCAGGACTTCATGGACTGGTGTCAAAGGAACTGCCTCCAAATCAATGTGAGGAAAGCTAAGGAACTCGTGGTGGACTGCCACAGGTGAGGACACCCCTCCTCAGCACCTGTAAACATCCAGGGAACAGACATTGAGATGGTGACATCTTACAAGTACCTGGGTGTTCACCTGAAAAATAAACTGGACTGGTCACACAACACCAACACATTCTACAAGAAAGGGCAGTGCAGGCTGTTCCTCCTGAGGAGGCTCAGGTCTTTTGGAGTGCAAGGGGCACTCCTGAAGACCTTCTACAATTCAGTGGTGGCATCAGCCATCACATTTGGAGTGGTCTGTTGGGGCAGTGGCATCACAGTAGCCGACAGGAAGAGACTGAACAGACTGATCAAAAAAGCTAGCTCTGTTCTGAGGCGACGCCTCAACCCAATGGAGGAGATAGGAGAGAGGAGGATGGTGGCTAAGCTGTCATCTTTGCTGGAGTCCGAGTCCCACCCCATGCAGGACACGCTGAACGCACTGAGGAGCTCATTTAGCAGTAGGCTGTGCCATCCTAGGTGCATGAAGGAGAGGTTCCAAAGGTCCTTCCTACCTACAGCTGTCAGACTTTATGACCTAACCAGGGCTGCTTGTAGTGGTTGTATTGAATGTACAAAATGTGACAGCCTTGCACAATAAATCGTCCCTTCCATTATTCAGCTCGGACAATATCAATCATTACTGAGGGTGACAACACTGTTGATTCGAATACGAAATATATTTCGTATTCAAATCAACAGTGTTGTTGTCACCCAGACAGTATATATACTGTCTAGGTACATATTCTGTCATGATTGTGATAAATAATCAGCTCACGTGCGTGATGCAGTAACAAGGAAGAGCAATCAAACAATGACACATGTTTGAGATTTTTATTAAATGTCAAAATGAACGCACAGCTACAGAAACAGTCACTCGCCAGAGGAAACAGCCTGTGGAGAGAAGACGAGAGCTGTGAGTGGAGGAATAGAGTAAGGGGAAAATAATTACCACTTATGTGAGCTCCAAGGGAAAACCGGCAGGGCCCCAGCAGGGAAAAGATGAACCAGCAGGGTGAGGGGAATGGAGCTGGTGGTGTGGCAGGAGAGCGCGTGCAGTCCCGGAGACACACCCGCACAAAAAAGCAGCAACCTGAAGAGAGAAGAGAGTACCCAGGTTTGTAGCGTAACAACCTGTGAAATAATATGCTTGCTTGTCCTTAAATCGGGCAGTACACCCAGACGAGCCAGTGTTGAGTCAGTGAAGAGTGCTTCCTTATAAACGCTGGTTGATGAGAGGGCACAGTGTCTCTTCTCACTCAGGTGCGATGATGACCTGAGGAGAGATAAACGGGAAGGAGGAGGTGCGCTGTCGCTGCCCATGACAGGGCTCCTCCTTCTAGGAGCGCCTTCTGGCGGTCCACAGGGCTCCTTGGGATGGGCTCGGTGATAGGCCCGGGACATGGGAACCCAGGAGCGTTCCTTCGGGCCGTAGCTGTCATGACTCGCCACTCATCAGCGGCGCCAGCTGCGCGCACACCTGCTCCTCGTCAGCGGCGAGGTACTTAATCCACTCTGCCCTGGGCTTCGGCCTGAAGCCGTCTCTCTACTTCGGCATCACTTGCTACAACGGTACTCTACCTACAAGCAAGACAATCTGGGTAAGCTTCCCTTACCTCCCTTCCTCCAGCCTTCTCCCCTGTGCACAGGTGGACTCCCCGGCGGCGGACTTCCTCATCTCACCGCTGTCTCCGCGCTGCTGCTACAGGCACTCCAGGTCGCTGTCTCCCGGGCTCCGCCCTTGTCGACGCCAGCCACCTGTCTTAACCAAGTAAGCCAGCAAGACTGTTATTATCCTCTGTGTTGGTGTGGTGCCCGTTACCCTTCTCCCTCTGCTTCCTCCCATAGGGTTGTCCGGCTGAACGGCTTCCTGCCCCCGTGCCTGATGCAGACGCCACCACCAACACATTCTTATTCCACAGACACGCAGTCACACATCCCTGTTGTCAATAAAGCTATTAAATCTACCCTGAGCCTGCGTGTGTGTCTCCTGAGCCGTGCATTATGTCAGTACGGCTTCAGCAGAGCGGCTCGGCAGACAGGTGATACTAAACCAATTGTCAGTAATTACTAACCGATTAGACCGTTTGGACCCCCAGCAGCCGTTCCCCTCGGCTCGTCTGGGTGGCGCAGCTTCCGCTGCTCCGGCGGCTGTCCAGCCTGCTCCGGGTGCGCCGGCACGGCTCAGACCAATCCCCACTCCCGCTCGCTTTAGCGGCAAGCTTGGTGGAGCTCGGGGTTTTATCATGCAGTGTGAGTCCGTGTTCCATCGCGTCCCCGGAGACTTCCCCTCAGACCACAGCAGGATTGGCTATGTAGATAACTGGGCTTACGCCATCATGGTGAAGCCATGACAAATGCTCTTAATTATTTTTATGGTCGTTTTGACTCCTTTGATTTTAGCACAGAAATCCAAGATTTGAAACAGAAACTCAAAGACAATCAGCACTTTAATATTGAGATGCAGGATGTTAAAAGGGAGTTCCGCGCTGTAAAAGTGAACAAAAGTCAGGGCCCTGATAATATATGTGGGCGCCTGGTAAAGTCCTGTGCACATGAACTGAGTCCTATATTTCATTACATTTTCAATAAGTCCTTACAGACACAACATGTGCCTAAGATCTGGAAAGATGCCGTGGTTGTTCCCGTTCCAAAATCCAGCTGTCCTAAAACGGTAAATGACTTTAGACCAGTTGCTTTGACTTCAATTTTAATGAAAATTTTTGAAAAACTGGTCAGATGTGAGGTCCTAAGGCAGACTGAACATGCATTGGATCCTCTGCAGTTTGCCTATAGGCCTCACAGAGGAGTGGAGGATGCCACTGTCACTCTGTTTGACATGCTTTTTAAACATCTGGATTTTAATGGGACACACGCCAGGCTTTTATTTGTGGACTTTTCTTCTGCCTTTAATACAATCCAACCTCATATTTTAGTTGAAAGGCTCCTGCAACAATTTGATTTAAGCAATAATCTGGTGGGTTGGATTCTGGATTTCTTAACCAACAGGACGCAGAGAGTAAGGGTCAATGGCACATTGACTGACCTAAAGTGCTCTTCTACTGGCTCTCCTCAGGGGTGTGTGTTGTCACCACTACTCTTCATCCTGTTGTAATGTAAAATGGGATATTAATAAATAATAAATATGATCAGGTATGAATTATTTAATTTATATTGATGTATTGGAATCTGAGCTCAAATCTCATTTCATATACATCAGAAAAGTTAATAACACTCGAAAGGGGCACTAGCTTCTATCTTTAAGAAGCAATTTGATCTTTAATTTCACTTTATACCCGTTTGATCACTCAATAAATTAATCAATAATCAGTCTCAAAAAATTTTTCGTGAATTCGATACCTGGGCTTGAAACAGATTCAGAATGAAATAAATTCCCAACAACTTCTCATTTTTAAATATTTATTAAACGAAATGATTAATAGACATTGAAATAATTTCATTAATCATAAAATCAATCTTGTAAATGATAGATTAACAATGTCAATATTTTCGGAACCAGGGTTGAACTGAGAGATGAATTTCTATCAGTTTGAGTTAACAGATTATTAAAAACAACGCAAATTTATGGAGAAAGTTTATTAATTATGAAAAAGTCCTAAATTAATCTTAAGAAAATAAAAACGGAATTTTAATGAAAAGAAGAGTTATGTTAAGGGCTTCTTAATTTGCATCTGATTAGATATATAAATTATTACCGAACCTCAGAAGTTAATTCAGCAGTGGAATTAAAGTTTTTGCAGCTCACGTGCTCTCCTGTGATGATAGTTCTGTCGTCCGTCTTTTTTGTGGATGTTAGGGAAATATCTGCCAGCAGATACTTCAGGGTCCCAGTTCGACCTTTGGATTCAAGCGGTCGAAGGGGGCTGGATTCTGGACTGTATGACCCAGAGTTGAAACTGAGTTCTAGCCAGACGGTGACGATGCTTCTTCAGCGTGTGATGAACAGCTGCACGTTGATTCCTCAGCTGCGTCTTTTCTTCCTGGTAGACAAACGGCTGCAGAGGTCTTTGATAATAATTCAAAGATATCTAATCTGATTTCAAATTAGAAAAGAAAACTTTCGGACTTTAGATAAAAATTATAGCTTCTGGTGGGTGCTTGGTCAAGAAAAATATAAAATTAAAGTCAAGATTAAAGTTTACATTAAAATTAAACAAACAGCGGTTTTACAGAAAGTTTAACAAAGAAAAGTGATGAATAAAAATTGGAGTTTGACTCCGATTAAGAATTGAGCTCAAAGAAATAGGAATTCCTAGGTATTTAAGAGAAAAAGAAAAATACAAAGTGACATAAACAAATTACGAGTTATCTGCTCTGTGTTCAGAAAAGCGACATGTGGTCGAAGTCCTTTGTTCTCCCTTGCTGTGTGTAGACAATGGAGGAGATCAGAAAAAGGGAGCAGGCGAAAAGAGAATCCGGAGCAGAAAGAGGCTGGGAAAAGAGTCTCTCTCCTTTTTATAAGCTCTGTTGAGTTTCGCGGGATTCCGGCCTGACCGGAGTGTCAGCCAATGAGCGTCCTTCGTGGGCGGGCTCGATGAACTTTTAGTCCAATGAACAAACAGTCTATTGTTCGGGGTCCTTTGGAGTGACGAGTTGTCGTGCAGAGATTGGCTGTGGGAGTCACATGGTTTTAGAGGCAGACTCATACATACTGGAAGTTAAAATTTCCCTTTATGTATTAAACTAAGATAACTTTAGTGATTAGTATAAATTATAAGCAGTGCTTCTAAATCAACATGCAGGAATAAACATTCATTTAAAACATTAATATGCATATATATAAAATCACAGATTAATGCATTTCACACATATTTTCCACATCAAAACATCAGAGTCCATCTGCATTTTCATAGTTCTGAAAAGAATGAAGGTTTAGAATTGAGTTTGTGATAATGTACTTTAAAGTTGTTTAAATCCAGCGTTTTCACAGTTTAAGGAAATTAGCTGAGTGTGGATCTGTTGCATGTTTTATGGGGGCAATAAAAGTGAAGCCGGACATTGGGGGAAATTCCTTAGGCTGGTTTTAACAAAACAAAGGGGATTTCAGCTGTGGCCTGGGGGAAGAAAATCCATTTATTTGCGTTATTCCTGGATGAAACAAAAATGTCTTTAAGCAGAAGAATAATTGTTGCTGAGCCAAAGTGAGATGATGCTACACTGTACACAAACATGTGTCGGAGCAGACATGACAACAGACACATTATAAAGTATGCTGATGACTCAGTCATTGTCAGTCTCCTCCAGGATGGTGAGAGTGGCCATGGCCCAGTAGTTGATGACTTTGTTCACTGGTGTGAGGATTCCTACCTGCAGCTGAATACAACAAAAATGAAAGATATGATTATTGACTTTAGGAGGAAAACTCCCAGGCACAAAGTCACCATACTAAAAGGCCAGACCACCGAATGTGTACAATCGTACAAATATCTTGGGACAATTATTGATAGTGGATTGAACTTTGAGGTGAACTGTGAAAGGGTGTGCAAAAAGGGTCAGCAAAATTTGCATTGTTTGAGGAAACTTGCACGCTTCCAAATTGACCAAACCATAATGACTATGTTTTATCGGGCTTTTATTGAATCTGTTTTATCCTTTTCTTTAATGTCATGGTTTGGTCAGATAAAACTGAAACAGAGGAAATCCTTGGATCAGGTAGTCAGATGCTCCAGTCGTTTGCTTGGTGAGTCACAGCTGAGCCTGACATCCCTGTACACCAGACAAGTACAGAGGATGGCCGACTCGATTTTAAATGATGACTCCCAACCTTTGCACTGCAACTTTCAGCTTCTTCCCTCCAGACGGAGGTTTGCTGTCCCAAAAAGTAGAACCCAGCGCTACAAAAACAGCTTTGTCCCTGCTGCTGTCAAAGAGTTGAACAAGCTATAAAAATTATATTGTACATATTTTATATTTACCTATTTTGTAAGATGTGTGCCTGTGTTTGCGTCTATGTTGAATGTAATTAGTGGCTTGTAAATATGGATGTCACCAACTGCAAAACAAATCTACCTACGGGTACAAATAAAGTAACTTGAACCTGAACCTGAAAAGAATGCAAACAGAATTTGAATTGAATATGTGTAGAGTATAAAGGGAGATTACCTACAGAACTATTATTTACTTTCCATTAACCCTTTCACTCCCCCCTTGACATGATTTTATCATGTCAACCATGCATGGTGTGACAGACGCAAGCGATTAACAGATGGTGGATAAGGCAGGTCCTTACATTGTGTGTCAACCCAAGAGGCTTGCACCATTGGTTCTGCTACCCTTGCCTCACCCCTTGTGGACACCCTAGCGTGGTGCAGCGATGTCAAAGAGGGCCTTCTCCAGATGAACTGTCAATCCACGACGCCCACGAAGCCTTTGTCCACTGGTTGACCCTTGCCAGGGGTCGCATTATTCGGCTTCCATCATCACACGGTTGCAACAGGGGTTTGACCTTCCTCTGTGTCTACTTCCTGTATCCGAAGCTGTAGAGTACAGTCCCACCTCGTTGACACACACCGGTACCGTTCAAAACAACTGTGTGCCCACGCTGTCAGAGGCACACCTCGTCCCATGAGGTCTATAGGACAGTCTGGTGGCTGCAGTAGAGGATAGATAACATCCAGTCCAGCCAGTGAACAGTTCAGTGATGCTGTCCCAGGGATGCTACCCCCCTGTCGCTGGACAGAGGTAGAGACGCTAGTGTTGGTAAGGCTCGAGCTCCTGGCTCCACCCTGGATGCTGTAGGTGCGGTGGATGCGCTTGGGTACTAGTCTATTCTTCTTCTAGGGACTGAAGTCGTACAGTCACTTGCCCTACGACCTTTTCCTACATCGCAGACACACGTCGTGATGGTCTGGTGCCCTCCGGTATGCATCTTCCCTGTGCCCTACACCTTTGCTCGAGTGCCGATGCAAAGGGCTTGGCCGGGGCAGGACCAATAATGGCCTGAGGGGTTGCCATCACAATGGCTGGAGCCTGTACCGTTTTATCCTTATTCACTACATCTGTGGTTGACTATGTGTGGTTGTAAGTTATCTCCCATTAGCCTTGAGTGTGTGATTGTTGACCATATGAAATCTGCAGGCAGTGGTTTTGCTGTGATGAGTGTGTTGGGTCATGGGACCTATATGTTCAGCAGTGGGTAGGCAGTAGATACCATCATTCAACATTAGGAGACATCCTTATCCATGCATTGTTGTATTCAGGCATTCAGAGCTTCTAACCTTCACCCTTATCCAGACTACCTAACCGTAATTAGCATGATGGAAATAAACACGCAAGAGTACTATAAGTGTTACACCCGTACCTATGTGTGGTGAGCTATGTATGATTTATGTATTATCAGTAGCACACTGTGTTTACAAATAATCCATGATGGCAGAATGGTCTTCCTCATCATCACCCTCCGTCTTGGGGTCCTCAGCTCTTCCTCTCAACCCAGCAATTGGTCTAGGACTTGCTGATGACTCCCACTGTGGAAAATTGCATTTATTAACACCCTTTTGGGCTTCTGAATATATGACGTATAGTGTTGTACTCTGCTCCTTTTATTAGCTCTACATCTAGTTATCCTTTGACCATAATCAATTTGGAATTTGCTTCAAATTTTCCTCATCCCCTCGTTTGTTAATGTTAAGATTGGTCATATAGGAAATTTCTGGGCGTCAATGTGCATCGCCTTTTGTGCTGTGGTTACCCAGTTAAGAGACAATGCTTATGGTTTTAATTTGGGAGAATATTCTATGTTAAGGTCAGGTATTGGTTTTCCATGGATGGCTATGTTCTGCAGTAGAGGTGTCAAAATGTCCAACATTTTCCAATCCATGTGTTTGGGTCTAACCAGCGGGATGTGTGGAACCCCCCATACGTTGAAATGTCCCTTATCCTCTTCAATTAGGACAATGGATGCTTCCACACATTTCCTTGTTTACCAGTCCAAATTTTATGACCAATCTGGAGGATGGATTTGCAAATAATGGTTGTTCATAATTTGGATCAGATCTGTTCAATTGCCTATAGTACATGGGGTACAATGCTACTTTTACAGATGTTGATAGGTGTTCTACTGGTAGCTTGCCATTTGCAGAATTTGATCGTTACTTTTCTGACCTTGAAAAGTCCTGTGTGTCATTACCCGGAGTTCCTACTTTACGTGCAATAATTTAATTTTTGCTAATTTTCTGTATATGTGTAGAAGTGAGTCCACTTATCTGTTCTAGTCTTAAGCATGCAGTCCAGTTTTTCCGTGGTGGATGTGGGCGCCTCCCTCCCGCAAGCAGCAGCCTGGACATCAGTCCATTTCCATTGTGGGGCATGCTCCCTCCTCCTCCTTGCTGTCCTCCCCCTCCTCCTTTCGGCCTCCTTTTATAAGACAAACAGATTCATGGGGAGCCTCGGGCTCCCCTTGTGTCAGCCAATCCATAAATAAGTGCGCGTTTTTCCTTCAAATTTTATTTTCCCTTCTTAATTAGATTTCCAACCTTGAGTCAAGAAAGGAACTGCTTCAAAGCCTTTATTTAATTTTTGCTAATTAATACAAGATGGGATAATAAGATTAACTCTCCACCATGCCAACAGATATTATTTGTACTACTGTAATTGAATGCTGTGTGGATTTTTGTGTTGTACTGGCATACACCTCCATGCTGCTACTCATTTTTGCCTCTCAGTGTTTGTCTTCCAAGAGTTCTGTTTGGTGACATCCTATGCGTATCCTCTATTGGGGAGGAACATAACTGGGGTGTTAGACTGACTTTTAAATAACTGAGTATACAGTAAAGCTATAATCTTTGCTATGAGTGTTTGCTCATTACTTAATGTTAATATTCACAATTAAGAGAAATGCACTGAAAGTTAGATACCTAATGCCTCATTTCCGCTTTAAGTACTTGGAAACATTTAAGATGACTGCCTGTGTTTGTGGCTTCTTCCTGACACTCTTCAGGATTAAACAAAATTTAATTTATTGTTTTGTGGGGTTTTTTTGTTTGTTTGGTTTTTAAAGCTACAGTTGCAAATCTTACAGACGTGGACAAAATTGTCGGTACCCCTCTGTTAATGAAAGAAAAACCCACAATGGTCACAGAAATAACTTGAATCTGACAGAAATGGTAATAAATAAAAATTCTATGAAAATTAGCCAATGAAAATCAGACAATGCTTTTGAATTGTGCTTCAACAGAATTATTTTAAAAAACAAACTCATGAAACAGGCCTGGACAAAAATGATGGTACTCCTAGAAAAGATTGAAAATAGTGTGACCATAGGGACATGTTCAACCAAGATGTGCCCTCTAATTAACATCACAGGTGTCTATAAACTTGTAATCAGTGAGTCGGCCTATTTAAAGGGTGACAAGTAGTCACTGTGCTGTTTGTTGACATGGTGTGTACCACACTAAACATGGACCAGAGGAAGCAAAGGAGAGCGTTGTCTCAGGAGATTAGAAAGAAAATTATAGACAAGCATGTTAAAGGTAAAGGCTATAAGACCATCTCCAAGCAGCTTGATGTTCCTGTGACTACAGTTGCACATATTATTCAGAAATTTAAGATCCATGGGACTGTAGCCAACCTCCCTGGACGTGGCCGCAGGAGGAGATGGATAATACGAATGGTAACAAAAGAGCCCAGAACAACCTATAAACACATTCATGGTGAACTCCAAGGTCAAGGTACATCAGTGTCAGATCGCACCATCCGTCATTGTTTGAGCCAAAGTGGACTTCATGGGAGACGACCAAGGAGGACACCACTGTTGAAAACAAATCATAAAAAAGCCAGACTGGAATTTGCCAAACTGCCTGTTGACAAGCCACAAAGCTTCTGGGAGAATGTCCTATGGACAGACGAGACAAAACTGGAACTTTTTGGCAAGGCACATCAGCTCTATGTTTACAGATGCAAAAATGAAGCATAACAAGAAAAGAACACTGTCCCTACTGTGAAAGATGGAAGAGGTTCTGTTATGTTCTGGGGCTGCTTTGCTGCATCTGGCACAGGGTGTCTTGAATCTGTGCAGGGTACAATGAAATCTCAAGACTATCAAGGTATTCTAGAGAGAAATGTGCTGCCCAGTGTCAGACAGCTTGGCCTCAGTAACAGGTCATGGGTCTTGCAACAGGATAATGACCCAAAACACACAGCTAAAAACACCCAAGAATGGCTAAGAGTGAAACAGTGGACTATTCTAAAGTGCCCTTCTATGAGCCCTGATCTACGTAAATCCTATTGAACATCTGTGGAAGGAGCTGAAACATGCCGTCTGGAGAAGGCACCCTTCAAACCTGAGACAACTGGAGCAGTTTGCTCATGAGGAGTGGGCCAGAATACCTGCTGAGAGGTGTAAAAGTCTCATTGACAGTTATAGAAATCGTTTGACTGCGGTGATTGCCTCAAAAGGTTGTGCAACAAAATATTAAGTTAAGGGTACCATCATTTTTGTCCAGCCCTGTTTCATGAGTTTGTTTTTTTAAATAATTCTGTTGAACCACAGTTCAAAAGTATTGTCTGATTTTCATTGGTTAATTTTCATAGAATTTTTATTTATTACCACTTTTGTCAGATTCAAGTTATTTCTGTGACCATTGTGGGTTCTTATTTCATTAACAGAGGGGTACCAACAATTTTGTCCACGTGTGTATGTGCACAGGACATTAAAGCCTTGTTTATGCTCCACCTCCACTCTGTGCGTGCGTCTATGATGCTTGTACCCTTTGGATAAGGCCGGTGTGCACACAGCTACAGTATATGTATGTATATGCTTCATTTTTTTTTTTTTGAGTCTACTCAGCCGAGTGTTTGCTGCTTTTACTTCAAACTGTCTTCTTTTTTCTCTAGTCTGCTCTAGTCATGTTTGTTTTAATTCATCTTCTTCTATAACGCTTTTTACTCATCTCTGGATGATCAGAAACCATCACCCTTGTTACGCTGCCATCCCTTATCCCCATACAAAGTGTAAGGAACTATGTAATGAATGAGTGTAAAGTATAGAATATGTCAGTGAGGGTATAGTTGCGAATGTACAATATTGAAGATTTAAGAAAACTTGCAAATTTTAAAAAAACTATTTCAGCTCACTTTTTGTCATAATTGTGACTGTTTTCCTCCCAAATTTATGACTTTCATGCAAACTTGCACCTTCCTCATAAATTTAAACATTTTCCTTCTAACTTTGCAATCTTTTCTCTCGTCATTTTTCTCCTAACAAATTTTGGATTTTTTTCTTTTAAAATTTGCAAGTTTTTTCAGAAATTTGTGACAGTTTTTAATATTTGGCAAATTTCCTCAATTGCGCAATTTTCTCTGAAACTTGCAAACTTTTTGCATAAATTTTCAACCTTTGTCTTGTTATGATTGTAAATTAGCATTTTTTTAATCATATTTTGCTCCTCCATCTTGCAAATTTGTACTTGATTTACCTTCTATGTTCATACCTTATGTCACGTTAAAAATGCCTACTGCAAATCTCTTACTTTTATTTATTTTTATTTTATTTGTTTATTTGACAGGGACAGTGCAATAAACATAGACAATTAATCAAATGACAATCAATCTAATGTGTTGCACAAAGAGTGTATAGCTATTAGCTAATTTGCAACTCTTGTCCCTGGATGGGCTTTAGAAAGAAGAAACAAGTAAAAAGAAAGAAGGATAAGGAAAAGAAAAAAATGAAAACAGAATAAACAATAACCACATACATCAATGCAAAAAAGATTATAAATACACAATATAAAAACCTGATTCACATTTGCCTATTTCAGGCCTCCCTCCCTTCGTCACTCACTATAAACAAACACATTCATTCCTTCCCTTCATTCACTCTCACCCTGCAGACAATCATTTCATACATGGGTACATTCTTGTTTATTTTTCAGCCAGTTTTTAACCTTTGTAGTGAATGTTTTAAAGTCCGTTATTATTTTAATTTCATTTGGCATTGTGTTCCAGATATGACTGCCCTTTATAGAGAAAGCTGTTTGTCCGAATGTGGTTCTGCGGTGGAATATTTTACAGTTATTGTTAACAGAACTCCTGGTGGCTCTGCTGCTGTCCTGTCTTTGGATGAAACCAGCAAGTGGCTCAGGCGCTGATTTATGGAAACATTTGAAAATTTATTTCAGAAAACAGAGGTCAATGAAACTCTCAAAACTCAATAGATTGTATTTTTTTTAAAATATAACAGTGATGCCACCTAATGGGCTTTTTATCCAAGATTTTTAGAGTTTGATTATATAATGAACTTATATGTTTTATTGTGGAAGGGGCTGCTTGAGCCCAGACTGTCAAACAGTATGATATATGAGAAAAAAAACAAAACATAGAATGCATATACAGTACAGCTGCTTGGTATGGTATGTAATATCTAATTAATTTAAAGCAGTTCAGATTTTTTTTTACTGTGTTTTTTAATAATGTGATTAGATTTCAACAAATTTGTAAAGCATAAGCAATACTTTTCACTAGCTTTTCTTGAAATCTTGGCTGCACTGCCCTCATATGTTTGGATAATTGGTTGTTCCAAATTGTCCCCAGACATCCCTCTCCCATTGGCCCCCAGAATAGAGGGCTAGCACTAGTGGTGGTCTTTGAGACTAGAAAAAGCACTAATAAGTTTGGTTCATATCCATAAAGTTTTGGGAAATGAGCAAAAAATACAGATAGGAGGGTCTGGGAATCTCCAAATATGTATTGACCCTTGAGTATAAAGGAACCCTAAACCTGCATCCTTTCTTTTGGCCACCAGGTGGCTAGTTTTCTTGTAGCAAAAGGTCAGACTGCCTGATATTCTGTGGAAAAATGACCTTTCAAGCATCAAGAATTTTCCAGATTTTGGTCTTAATTGCAAGCCTTATTCATTCATATTTATATGCTCTTTATGTAGCTCCTCAATAGTTTGCATACATGGTATCATTTTAGATGAGAAAGCACACCGACCTTTCAGCTATAAGGCTGAGAATATTGTGATCAATTATCTTAGTTTTACTGTTAGATTCACTCCTTGCTTATTAAAGAGGATGCCACCTCACAAAATGCCTAATTTAAGACTTCAAGACAGCAAACCTTAAATGACCGAGTCCCACTTTACTATTCGTTCCTGTCCCACTCTCCCCCTTTGAAACATACATATGCTCAATTGTTCCTCTTTGAGCATTCTTTCAATGTCCTTTTGTACTGTTGTTGCAGAGGGAGGAGGGGGTCGCTAAGGAATGGCGTGGAGGGGGAGGCCTGAACAGGTGGTGACTTCCACACGGTCACTGGGGGGGGGGTCCACAGCCACCGCGGCCATCATCTCAGATTTAATAGAGAAACAGAAAAGCTGTTAAACCGCTTGTTTTTGTCCTTTTCCATTTTAATGCGTTTATTGATTATTTTGTATTTGTTCTCACCGTTGCAGCATGTCTCTTAATGTTATGTTTTTTCTTTCCTTCCTCCAATCGTTTCTCCACATTTTCTCTTGTGTCCTGCACAAAACTTTAACAATTCATCAGCTTTCAATTTTCTCAAAAAACAAATTTTCCTTTCCATTTTAAGATAAGATAAGCCTTTATTAGTCCCACAATGGGGAAATTCCAGAATTTTCTGCCCACTCTCACTTCCACAAGGTTCATCTCCACAACAAAAAACTCCTATTTATTTATTTTTATTCATTCATTTTAGTTTATTTATTTATTAATTTATTTTTGTATTCATTTATTTATTTACTCCAATTTACAATTTTCCTTATTTAGTCATTTAAATTACCTCACCTTTATATATTGTCCACCTAGGATTCTTCTAAACCTTTATTGCATAAGTAGGAATAGTTATTATTCTTAACCCTCCTCTTTCAAATTTAAAGTTAAGCCTTTTCTCTCCAGCTGAATGGGCATGCTTTTTTGCCTCACTACAATCAAACCCACATAGGTGCGCGAGGGAGGACTTTATGTTTGTTTGCCGTGCACAAACTTAAAGCTTTCCTTTCAGCCAGAGAGATAAGTTCCACATTTATTAGGACAATTTTAAGCCCTAATTTGCAGTAAATTTATGAAAGAGTGCACTTCCTACATTTGGCCACATGATGGAAGCACTTTCCACACATGTGCACTGAATGTCATGTGGCCCCTCTGCCACACACAACTGTAAATGCGCAAGATGGTTCCGGAGCCTATTGTTCACAAACCACGTCTTTTTTTTTCTTTTTTTTTTAAGAAAATGGAGTGCTGCCTCCCTAACTTCAGCTGTAAACATGCCAGAATAACCTTACAGCTTTAATTTAGCACTTCATTTTAATGGTGTTTCCTCAAATAATCCTCTCAGTAACCTGTTTTACAATCTCACCTCCACGCAGGAGTGGGGGCGAATTACCTCCCTCCTTTGTGGAAAAACACACAGCCGCCTTTGTTCTATCCACGTGGGCAGAAGAGTGCCATTAGTTAAATCATACTATGGGAAAAGTTTAATAGATATTTCCACCCCCGGTATTTCTCAAACCACACTTTTATCCCCTAAAGACACAAAATTAACACAGATCAGCTTGAACAATGTGGAGAATATGCCACAGATTTGCATGTACTCATTTTCTTGTAGCTTAACTTAGTTAACTTACTTACTGAAATGGGCGGTGCGGTATTGCAGTGGTTAGCACTGTGGCAGCACAGCAACTCACCCTTGGCCATGGGATCCCTGGTTCAATCCCAGCCCCTGACCAACAGTGATCTGTGTGGAGTTTGCATGTTCTCCCCGTGTCTGCATAGGTTTACGCCGGGATTTCTCCGGTTTCCTCCCACAGGTCAAAAAACATGCAGGTTAGGTTAACAGCAGATTCTAAAGTGGCCCTAGGTGTGAATGTGTGTGAATGGTTAAGGGATAGCGCCGTACCGTGGCTGCTTCATCCATCCAGGTGGATGCCCTCAATTTCCCCTCTGGGGATCAATAAAGTATACAAAATTTTAAAAAAATAACTTAAATGTATTTTTTATATTACTTTCATCGAGACCTAGTCAGGTCATCGATACAAGAGGTATCGTATCATAAAGATCAGTCTTATACTGATTTTAACAAGGTATCCTTATTGTTTTTATACTTATGAAAAGATACTCATGTTGGTAAAAAAAAGAAAGAAAAGAAAATTATGCTACTCTGCAAGGAGCGAGTGAGTGAGTGTTCTTGTTTAGTGCCATGTCAGCATCTATGGCTATTTCATGGCAAAATTAGAACTAATAAGAACATTGAGTTAAAAATTAAATAGAGACAGTATGATAAATGAAAGAATAAATAAATACAGCAAGATACATATGTAGAGACAATAAAATAGAAAAATTAAATAAGATGCTTCAGATGCACATGTGCTAAAAACCCTAAAATTTTCTTTGGTGGTACCTTATTAAAAATATCCTTCAGTGACTTTTGAGTATAAAAGCGTTGTCTTGCTGTCATGAGAGCAGGACAGTCAAGTAAAATGTGCTTTACTGATTAAAAAAAAAAAACCTCCGCAAAACTGACAAGATGGTGGTGCTTCACCTTTTAATAAAAAGCTGTGCGTAAGCCTAGAGTGGCCATTACGGCATCTAGTGTACACTACCTCGTCATGTCTGTTCTGAAAGTGATGCAAATGTCTATGGCTTATGGCAGGTTTAATATCATGCAGTTTATTTGCAGTGCATGAGTCCCATTCAGTCTGCCACTTCTTTAAAATATAGGAGGTTATTAGAGGCCTGAGGTCTGAGGCTGGGATCTGGCATTGAGTGACTTCTTGGGTAAGGGCTCTCTTGGCAGCATTGTCTGCCTGCTCATTACCTGACAAGCCAACATGGCTGGGCATCCAACAGAAGATGATATTAAAATTATGTTTCTGTAAAAAACCTAGTTTCTCTAAAATCTGGACAATAATGGGGTGATCAGTCTTTAAAAACCCAAGTGCCTGAAGACAGGATCTGGAGTCAGTAAAAATTAAGGAGCTCTGTTGTTTGGTTCTCTCAATGTGTTCCAATGCTAGAAGCAAAGCACAAGCCTCTGCTGTAAAAATTGAACATTGTTTTGGAATCCGCAAACCATACTGATTGTGCCCGGTGGCAATTGCAGCAGAGACTGAGCCATCTACTTTGGAACCATCCGAGTATATGGAAATATGGTGAGGAAAACGGCATTTTATGTCGAAGATCTGCTGCTTGTACACATTTGGATGAGTGTCTTTCTTCTTGTTTTGGCTCAGATCCAGAATTATATTGGGTTTCCTTAAACTCCATGGTGGAATGGGACAAAACTGCGTCTGTGTTACATTGCTTATATCAGGGTTTAATTTTACCAGGTGAGGTTCTATACGGAGTCCAAAAGGAATGATGCTCTTAGCTCTGACCTTATACATCTGCAAAAATCAAGGGTGAAAAACTGCAGAGGAGGCTGAATTTCTATGGTCTGCTTTAAGTTTAACCATATACTGGAGAGCTAATTTCAGGCGCCTGTTGTGAAGTGAAAGCTCGTTTGCTTCAACATACAAACTTTTAACAGGAGAGGTTCTGAAAACCCCCAAGGCAAGCCTTAGCCCCTGGTGATGGACGGTTTCTAGAATCCTGATGTATGTTTTCCTTGCTGATCCATAAACTATTCTCCCATACTCTAGCTGAAATCTTACAAGTGCTCTATGCCTTCCAAGATGGCCGCGCCGCCTGTGTTTCTGGCTGCTGGTCGTCTCCACTTGTTTGTCCTGTTTTTGATTGTGTTATTGTGTCTGGATTATGTGCAATCAGCCACTGTTTATGATCGCCAAGTGCTGCTGGATATTTGATCTTCCATGGTGGGGTTTGGCTGTCATAATCAGGAGGGAAGATTCTTCCATCGGTCTCTGCGTTTGCAACTTCCCGTTGGTACCTGGGATCCCCACTGTGGTTATACCGGCAGAAAGCAATCCAAACCTCGGGGAAGACGTGCAGGTGCCGCGGTGAAATCCAGAAGGCTTGCTCGGCTTCGCTGTCTCGCCCGCTCCACCTCATCTTCTCCTAATGCTGCAGCTGGCCTCTTTCCTGGATGCTGGCCCTCGGGTGTGCCTGGAGTGAGGCCATCCTTTCTTCGGCCTGTTTTGCCTGTTCTACCGTGCCAACCGGCCTTGTCCCTGCTCCAAGCCAGCAAATCCCCTGCAGGTAGCGGGTGCCTACATCAACTTTCACCGGCCCCCATTCCTGGCGAGACTGCTGCTGTGACTGAGCCCATCCAGCTGGCGTTGCTTAACGCACATTCCATCACAAATAAATCATTCTTTTCGAACGATTTATTCATTACTGCAGGGCTGGACTTTTTATTTCTTGTTGAGACTTGGCAGAGAAGTGAGGAATTTACCTCCTTAATTGAACTTTGTCCACCAGATCGTACCTTCTCCTGTGCTCCGAGATTGACAGGCCGCGGTGGTGGTCTGGCCATCGTGAACCGGCTCCGCTTCGTTACATGGATGGTGAGCCATGGAACTTTTTCATCATTTGAACTGATGATTTTAAAAACTGGCTCCTCAAACCCATTTTATTGTGTTTCAATCTACCGCCCTCCAGGAGTTAATGCCTCCTTTTTATCCGAGTTTAGCGATTTTTTAACTTCTATTATTAAATTTGAGCGGATTTTATTACTTGGAGATTTTAATTTGCATATTAACGATCCCAGTGACAGTTTTGCAGTGAATTTCTTGGGTATTATTGAATCATTTAATTTTGTTTTGTGTCTATCTGGCCCTACGCATATAAAAGGAAATACACTTGATCTTGTTTTTACTCTTGGTCTTAATGTGAATAATGTTCAGACTAAGGAGCTTCTTGTGTCAGACCATTTTTGTGTTCTTTTTAATTTATCAGTTAAATCAGTCTGTTACACTGGCAAGCGGGTAAAATGCTCTCGTGTCATTGACCAGTTTTCAGCTGTGAAATTTTCTGCTGCCTTTGACAGCAGTGTGGTTTTATCCTCTGATGACGACACTGAGAGCTTGGTCTGCTCTTTTAACTCTCACTGTTCAAGCATCTTAGATGTAGTTGCTCCCTTTAAAACCAGGACTGTCCGTGCTGTTAATTTATCCCCCCGGTTAAAGAATGATCTCTGTTGTTTTAGACGTAAATGTCGGAGGGTAGAAAGACTGTGGAAGTCCACTAAACTTGAGGTGCATCAATTGTACCTTAAGGAACTGTTAATTGAATTTAACAATATGATTAAAATGGCGAGAACTTCTTATTTTTCCAACATCAACTCCTCCAATAGTAACAATCCAAAGATCCTCTTCAGCACAATAGACAGTATAGTTAATCCTGTCAGTTCTGCTCCCCCTGTTTATTCAATTAATGACTGTAACAAGTTTCTTTCCTTTTTTGTTGACAAGGTCACTGCTGTTAGGGCTGGTTTTACTCATTCCTTTCCCCTAATCCTTGATTGTCCTAACAGACAGGCCTTTTTAAGTGATTTTACCCCAATTTCTTTTGAGGATTTGTTAGTGTTGGTGAGTTCTATGAAATCCTCCTCCTGCGTTTTAGATATTTTTGCCTTCCTCAATGTTAAAAGAGGTAATTGGCTCAGTGGGTACATCTTTGGTTAATATCATTAATAGTTCACCTGAATCTGGTTGTGTACCCTCGTATTTTAAACATGTAGTTGTGCAGCCACTTTAAAAAAAAAAAACTAACCTTGATCCATCTGTTTTTAAAAACTTCAGGCCAATTTCTAAGCTTCCTTTTATTTCTAAGCTTCTAGAAAAAGTTGTTGCCAAGCAGCTCACTGACTTTCTGATTGAACACAATATTTTCGACCAGTCAGGTTTTCGTCAGAAACACTCAACAGAGACCGCTTTTCTCAGGGTGTCAAATGATATTTTAATGACATCAGACTCTGGTAAATGCTCTGTTTTAGTGTTATTAGATCTTACTGTAGCATTTGATACTATTGATCATTGTATTTTGTTACAAAAGCTTAGAGATTGGGTAGGTATTTCTGGAAAAGCTCTGGATTGGTTTTTCTCCTACCTTTCTGGTAGGAGTTTTTCCGTGGCTGTTGGGTATTATTCATCTGACTCTGCTCCTTTAACCTGTGGGGTGCCTCAGGATTCTATTCTGGGTCCACTTTTATTTGCCCTATATATGCTGCCACTTGGTTCTATCATCAGTAAATTTAAAGGTGTGTCTTATCACTGCTGCGCTGACGATTTACAGCTACTTTTCTCTTTTAAGCCTGACCATGTTGACAATTTAACCCCTTGACGCCTGTCGTCGCAAATTCGCATCAAACCGCTTCCGCTCCAAATGCAGCCAAAATACCGTCTGTATTCCTCCACTTCCAGTTGGAGTACTTCCAACACATACCTAGGAACCTTTTGCAAGCATTAGTTTCTCGTAGGAACGGTCAGAGACGGCGCACCATCCATTTCCTGATTGCTAGGGTTAGGTTTGTGATCACTCTCTCGATGACTCCCCCCAGCTTGTCCGTCGACTTGCTGGTTTGGGATAGGGGGTCAAAGGCATGCACGGGCCGGCGCACGTTGTCAGGAAACCCCTTTCCGTGTACTCTCCCACCTGTGTTCTTGTTTTGTGCTTATCTATTCCTGTTAAGATTAGTTTTTTGTTTTGTCCAGAGTTTTTTGTTCTGTATGAGGTTACTTCCTCTTTGGGGTTTTGTGGGGGTCAGAGTTGAAGTTAGGGTAAGGGTCCCGGGTTAGGGTTCGTGTCAGGAAGGTCAAGGGGTTAGGATTAGGATTAAGATTAAGGTTAGGGTTAGAGTTTGGGGTTAGGTTTAGAGGGTGTGGCCCGGGTTAGAAGTGGATGTTTCCATAGTATTTCCTGGGTTATTCGAGTGATCTTGTTTGGTTTTTTCTTTGATTGTGGACACATCTTCAGTGGTGTGCCTTGGATTCATTGGGTGTTTCGACCACTTATCACCAGACACCCTCGTCCAAGGGAGGTCCCGCCTGGGGTGATCAATCCCAGGGGTGTGTCCTTTAGCTAGATATTCTAATGGTTTTAGTGATATTCCTGGTTGGTTAAGGATATTAGTTTTCTTGAGTCCTGTTTTTTTTTTTTTTTTTTTTTTTTTTTTGAAAAAAGAACCCAGACTAGGTTATTTTGTTTATTTATTTATTTATTTATTTATTTTTTTTTATTTTTTTACTGGTAGTTTAGTTGTTTAAGGGTCGATTAATGTTCAAAGGGGGAAGAAAAGGAGAGAAGGAGGGAGGAGATTAGGTTGGCAGTTGAGCGGAGTCGACTTTGGGTGGAGTATCCCTAGAGAGGGTCTACATCCACCCCTCCCCATAGGCAGGGTAGCCAGTCTTCTCCCCCCCTCCACCAGCCCTCACTCCACTGAGGAATAAGGGGTGTGGAGGGGAGAGACTGGGGAAATAGAATATTAAACTTTTAAGTATTGTCAGTTTTTTGGGGAAGAAATCCCTTTTAATTTGGTTATGAGATATTTATTTATTTGTTGCTATCAGGTTTCTTAGGTTCATTTTGGACTCGGAGTAGTTTTTTTTTTTTTTTTTTTTTTTTTTTTTGTTACTTATTTGTACCCGTAGGTAGACATGGTTTGCAGTCTGGTGACAAGCCACCGGCTGCTGGTCGCTGCGTGCGCGAGCGCCCTAAACCTACATGTTTTGGTGTGCGGGAGGAAACCGGAGAAATCCCGGAGTAAACCCGCGCAACACGGGGAGAACATGCAAACTCCACACAGCTCACTGTTGGTCGGGGGCTGGGATCGAACCCACGATCTCATGATCCCCGTGGTCCCCCGGCCGAGGGTAAAACTGTGCTGCCACAGTGCTAAACCACTGCGCCACCGTGCAGCCCTAGTTTGTAGCCGAAGGTGACGTCATCTCCGGCTCCGACTTAATATAAACAGGAAGTCAGTCTGAGTCTCTAGTAGCAAAAGAGCTGTGTTTTTTTTTTTTTTTTTCTCTTTTTTTCTTTCACCGTTCTCCATTAACTTTAGTCGCCCGTCACAGACATAATTATTTAATGTTTAAAGTTAAGGTGGAATATTACTTATATTTTTAATTAGTGTTGAATATCGTGTTGTAGGCCTGCGTGTTGTTCCTAGTGGAACCCAGGGCGGTCGTTTACTCACCTCCTTATCTGAGATAACCCCTTCGTTGTCACCGTTAGGTATCAGTTTCTCGTAGGAACGGTCAGAGACGGCGCACCATCCATTTCCTGATTGCTAGGGTTAGGGTTAGGGTTAGGGTTATAGTTTGGCAGTCATGAGAGTTGAAAATACTGAAAATAACTTTGTTGCATAAATAAAAGACTCTTCATACTTGAGATGGGAACAGGTGCTTTTTTACCTTTTTTACCATAGATGTCTGTTGTCGCTAATTTGCATCATACCTAAAATTATATCTATTTTATGTGCTATAGTCAAATAAACTTTCTCAACTTAATTTAGCATCTACTTGAAAGCAAAAACACAAGTGAATTTTTTTTTTCATAATTGGAAATAAATTCAGGCGTTAAGGGGTTAAAAATTATTCATAATTGTCGGTCTGCAATTAAGGACTGGATGTCTAGTAACTTTTTGCAACTTGATGCTGATAAAACTGAAGTCCTTATTGTAGCACCTGATAATCTAATTCCTAAGTTGGTTAATAGCATTGGTTCATTAAGTTCTAACGTACGGTCTAATCTAAAAAATCTTGGTGTTATTTTTGATCAATCGATGGGTTTTGATCAGCATGTCAAATCTCTGACCTGGAGTTGTTTTTTCCACCTTAGGAATATATCCAAAATTAGGTCTTTGGTTTCCTACAGTCAGTTAGAAATCATTATTCATGCCTTTGTTTCTTCACGTTTGGACTACTGTAATGCTCTTTTCACATATCTTAGCAAATCCTCTTTACACCGCCTACAGTTAGTCCAGAACGCTGCTGCAAGATTACTAACTAGGTCCAGTAGATTCTGTCATATCACTCCTGTTTTGGCCTCCTTGAATTGGCTTCCTGTAAATTGTAGAATTGATTTTAAAGTTCTTGTTCTTACTTACAAAGCCATTCATGACGAGGCGCCTTTTTATATTTGTGACCTGCTCTTTCTACATCAGCCCAGCAGGTCTCTCAGGTCTTCTCATCAGAATCTATTGGTAGTCCCTAGTACTAGGCTCAGAACCAAAGGCGATAGAGCCTTTGCTGCTGTTGCTCCCAGACTGTGGAACTCCTTACCTTTTGAACTTAGATCTGCACCTTCCATTGGTGTTCATAAGAAGCAACTAAAGACCCACCTTTTTAGCCTGGCTTTTTAATTAACTATGTGTTGATTGTATTTTATGTGCTTTTACTGTCTACTTTGTTTTTTACTGTTTTATGTGCCTGTGTTTTTATTTTGTTTTTTTACCATGTTAAGCACTTTGTGACTCTGTCTGTGAAAAGTGCTCTATAAATAAACTTATTATTATTATTATTATTATTATTATTATTAGAGATGCAGCAGCACAGTAGAGTCTGCACCCCATTTAGTTTTAGCCAACACTTTAATAATATCAAGGGCTTTAAAACATCTGATTCGTAGAAGTTTTATATGTGGAATAAAAGACAGCTTATTATCAAAAATAAGTCCAAGGAATTTGGTTTCTTTTACCACCTTGACAGCTTCTCCATCTATGAAAACCTCAGGGTCGAGGTGAAGAGACCGCAGCAGGCAAAAGTGCAGGTTCAGGTATGCACATAGTTTTTGATTTTGAAAATTTAAAACCATTACTGACTGACCACCTATTAATCTTGTTTATGCACAACTGTAGATGCTTTTCGATTGTGCTCATGTCTTTCCCCCTGTAGCAAATACAGAGGTCATCTACATAAAGACTACAAAAGGTATTTGGTCTAAGAGCACCGACTACACTATTAATCTTAATGGATGCTTCCCTGGGGGACTCCTTGTTCTTGCACATGGGGCTCTGAAAGGGTATCTCCTACTCGAACTCTGAAGTGTCTATTGGACTAAAAGCCTGAAATGAAAAAAGGCAAATGTCCCCTAAAACCCATGCCATGTTGGTCTCTTAAAATACCATATTTCCATGTTGTGTCATATGCTTTTTCTAAATCAAAAAATACAGCAACTACATGATCTTTTCTAATAAAACCATCACGTATATAGGCCTCTAATCTGATAAGGTGGTCTAAAGTGCTTTTACCACGTCTGAAGCCACACTGGTAATCAGTTAAAAGGCCTTCAGACTCAAGCACCCACACAAGGCGACTGTTTGCCATTCTTTCCATGGTTTTACAGAGGCAACTTGTCAGAACTATTGGACGGTAGTTGTTGGTATCAGTATGATCTTTCTACTCTGCAAGTTATTATTTTATAATTATTATTTTTTTCTCAGTACTGGCACCAGGCTAACCCTGGTTCCCTTAATTTGAAGAGACAAACACAGTTGTTTCCACTGTTCCCTAAGTCTCTTATTTCAGCACAGACTGCAACCGAAATTACTGGCACCAGGCTAATCCTGGTTCTCTTAATTTGGGAGACGAACACGGGTGATCACTCATCACCGCTGTTCTCTAGTTCTTGTAATTATTCCAGAACAGACTGCTCCAAATTATTTCACCCACGTGGCATTGTTCCTTAACTGCATTGGGTCGGACACTTAAATCCCCCCCCCCCCCCGGCAACAGGCTAATCCTGGTTCTCTTAACCCTTTGAGCGTGTAGAATTTTTGTCAGGAAAACGCAGAGTTTGACCTCAAATTCTCAAATGACAATAGCTTCAGAACGGTAATAGTTAGAGGCAAAGTCCCAATAACAAAAATGTTACAGATAAACCCAAGTGTCTGCCAAGTGAACTTGCATCCATGCATAGTGCATAATTGAACCTAATTTGCATACTGCAACAATCCAAATTTTATTATAACACTATAGCTTCAGAATTACAGTTAGATGCAAAGTCCCAATTATAAAAGTGTTGCAGAGGTATCCAAGTGTCTGCCAGGTGAACTTGTATCCATGCATTGTGCAACGGTAATAGAGGCAAAGTCCCAATTACAAAAATGTTGCAGAGGAACCCAAGTGTCTGCCAGGTGAACTTGTATCCATGCATTGTGCATAATTGGACCTAATTTGCATATTACGACAATCCAAATTTTACAACACTACAGCTCCATAAAGGTAATAGTTAGATGCAAAGTCCCAATTACAAAAATGTTGCAGAGGAACCCAATTGTCTGCCAAGTGAACTTGCATCCATGCACTGTGCATAATTGGACCTAATTTGCATATTGCAACAATCCAAATTTTATTATAACACTATAGCTTCAGAATTACAGTTAGATGCAAAGTCCCAATTATAAAAGTGTTGCAGAGGTATCCAAGTGTCTGCCAGGTGAACTTGCATCCATGCATTGTGCATAATTGGACTTAATTACCGTGCCGGAAAAGCAGTAGAAGATGGATGGATGGACAATTTTTGTTTCACACACTGTCACCACATGGTCCTTTTGTCCCATCATTGACAAAATTACTAAAAATCATTCAAAACAAAAACAATTTTGGTGTCACACTGTCACCACATGGCCTTTTGTCCCTTCATTTGCTACTTCATCTTCTACCGCTCTGGAAAAGTGGTAGAAGATGGATGGATGGACAATTTTTGTTTCACACTTTGTCAACACATGGTACTTTTGTCCCTTCATTTGTTCCTTCATCTTCTACCGCTCCGGAAAAGTGGTAGAAGATGGATGGATGGACAATTTTTGTTTCACACACTCACCACATGGCCTTTTGTCCCATCATTGACAAAATTACTAAAAGTCATTAAAAAAAAACCCACAAATCTCATGGCACATTTGTTTTACACTAAACTAAAATGAAGCAAATGAAACACAGTTTATGCAACAAATATGTACCTGTTTGTTTCGTCGGTCACAAGTGTAACCAGGTGTCCCTGTCTTGTCTTGCCAAATTTTGTAACAATATACCACTGTAATACAATGGGGGTAATACAGGGTATAATATCACTAGAGTAATACCAGGGTAACACCCACTAACACCTGTGCTCCCCAGATTTTTTTTGTGTAACCCTTACTAACACCCACTCACCCTACTCACTTTAGGTGTAGTACCCTTTTGGTAGTGTTGTGTTATGGCAATGTATTTACCTTAACTTTTGTACCTGAGGGAAAAGGGATAATTGGGTCAGGTCAGACCGACTCTGGGTTCGTAGGAGCCTGGGAGGTGCAACAACAGATGACACAATCACAGCCGTATATGGAACTTGGAACTAAGTATATTTCAAAATATGTACATATGGGCTGCACGGTGGCGCAGTGGTTAGCACTGTGGCAGCACAGTTTTACCCTCGGCTGGGGGATCGCGGGGACCGTGAGATCGTGGGTTCGATCCCTGCCCCCGGCCAACAGTGATCTGTGTGGAGTTTGCATGTTCTCCCCGTGTTTGCGTGGGTTTACTCCAGGATTTCTCCGGTTTCCTCCCACATGCCAAAAACATGCAGGTTAGGGAGTTAAGGGGCGCTTGTGCACGCAGCGACCGGCAGCTGGTGGTTTGTCACCAGACTGCAAAACAAATCTACCTACGGGTACAAAATAAGTAATACAAAAAATATATATATATAAACAAATACACAGCGTGATAAAAAAACCACAATCTATAAACTCAAATTATATTTACAATATTCACAGTCCTTTTTTTGTCCTTTCCAGGTGACTAGTGGAGTCACCTTTAGCAGTTTCTAGGACTCGGGCTTTGGCTTGCCATCCAGATCTGGAGATCCACGCTCTGGTCAAACCAGTCCAACGGAGAAAAAAAAAGAAAAAGAACCTGACCATGCCAAGTGGCTCGTGCTTCAATGGAGTTCCCGCGCTCAACGTGAGCTCACAGCCTTTGGATCCCAATCAATTTCAAGGATTTTATCCAGGCAAAGGCTGCTACCAGCACGCTAGCGTCGCCATATCGCCAAGGACAGTCTCTCTCTCTGGTCTGTGTCTTTTGTCGTTTGGCGTGACTGAGCCAAAAATGCAAGTCATCTCAGACCCAGGGAGAGAGCACTTAACCCGCTGGCTGGCGTGACCCAGCAACGGCGCAGCCATTGGTTACAATAAATATCAACACACAATACTAGGAACTTTATCAGAATATTATAGAAAACGTTCCTAACTATTTATGAATATATATTTATTTAAATACTCATATTCAAATTATGTATTCCCATTGTGAAATGGGTGTTTTTCTTTTTAAAAGTGGTATCAATATTTCTAATTTAATTCATGTTAAACTATCTACTCCCATTGTGAAATGAATGTCCCCCCTTCTTCTTAAAGCGGTATTGACATTCATAATTCCATCACGTTTTTAACACTGGGTTACACAAGCATCCAGAATTCTAGAGTCCAAAAAAAGCGACACAAAATCAGTGGTGGGCGCAGGTGACAGATCCTTCTCTCCACGATATCCAACTGGCTGTTCAAATGCTTTCAGCCATGGCTGATAAACTTTTTCATCTCTAAGAAGCTCCCAGCTGTCAATGTCCAAACCTCCCGCCGCATTGCCACTACCGACTGTCCTGCCACCGCGCACACGTGGCACATGATGCACACCGGCAGTGCGCTTTTGCCCCGCCAAACGTAACCCAAGGGCTGCACTGGACCTTTTCGCTCAGCGACCACGGTTTGGCAAAGCAGAACAATCTCCAGACAAGGCTCCTGTGCCATTTTGGCCACGGCTGGACACAGAAAACGCAGCTGCAGCGTCGCGCGCAAGATGTCCGTCTCCACTTTTGCAAGAACTGCTTGCATCATTGTCCAAAGGCACATAATCAGAGCTGGACTCTTACTCAGATGACAAACTAGGGCTAAGCTCTTCCTCTAATCCAGGAGAGGTGAATACCAGTCCTAATACCTCTTCAGCTGAGAGCATTTTTTTTGCCATCCTGTTTCCTCCTGTCAAACAGCAGCATGAAAGGGGGCGGGCTTCAAACGCTGATTTGACCTACTTATTGCATTGGACCATTTCCAGTTCTCACGGTAAATGAAAAGCCACACTTTTCGGCCACCAAGTGGTGCTAAAAGGTTTGTACATTTCATACTCTATTCAGATGTACAGGCTTTGTTTAGACCGATCAACTGACAGGCGCAGAAATGCACCATACACATTCAAAGGGTTAATTTGGGAGACGAACATGGGTGATTCCGCTGTTCCCTAAGTCTCTTATTTTGGCACAGACTGCAACCAAAATTACCAGCACCAGGCTAATCGTGGTTCTCTTAATTTGGGAGACAAACACGGGTGATCGCTGATCACCGCTGTTCTCTAGGTCTCGTGATTATTCCGAAACAGACTGCTCCAAAATACTTCACCCACGTGGCATTGTTCCTTAACGGCATCTGGTCGGACACTTAAATCCCCCCCCGGCAACAGGCTAATCCTGGTCATTTTAATTTGGAAGACAGGCACGGCCATTGCCTCCTATGTCTTATTAAGTTCTGGGTACAGACTGCATCCCAAAACCTCACCGATCCGTTTAACTTTTGTTAGACAGTGGGCACTTTCACTGAGACCTCGGCAGGTCCCCGCAGTACAAGAGGTACCGTGACTAACGCTGATAAACAGAGGGCACTTTCACTGGGGCCTCGTTCAGCCCCCAGTACAAGAGGTGCTGTGTTTACAGCAGATTTAAACGATCGTGGCTTCGCTCTACAGCGGCATCGGGTCAAACACTGTAAATGGCTCCCCCCGGCATCAGGACACTAACCCTGGCTCTTTTAATTTGGGAGATGAACCTGGGTCATTATTAGTCATCCTGGCATCCTAAGTTTCGTTATTTTGGTTCAGACTGACTCCAAAATGTTTTATTTGATGGACCATCCACCCATGAACTGTATGTCCATGATCACGACCGTTCTACCTCAGACTGAAAATAGAACATGTGCACTTCCCTTTTAACTTTTTAAACTATTTGACTATTTATTTAGACTTTACACATGAGTTCCAACCAAATTATAAAATCTGGGGATCGGATATACCCTATAATCAGACAGCTGTAAATTTAGTATGGCCAAAGTGCAGAAATTCATGTAAAAAGGGTTTTCTGCTTACCTTTTTTGTTGAGGCACCACGGTTGTCTGAATGGGTCCTTCCGATGTGGTATGTTCAGGCTCGCCTCGGAATAATTTCATCCGGGTCACCGGCACCAGATTGTTAGAAAAATACCCGATTCTTTGATTGAAAGATCCAAGAACAAGCTGGAGATTTCTTCAATTTAAAGATGTAACATTTATTTTGAGGTCACATGTAATACAAGCAGTGCTGGGCGCAGCGTGATGCAGCTCCCTCTGAAGTGTCGCCACACTGACCTGACTTTCGGGTGTGGCTTACATTAATCTTCTCGGGTTGGTGGGTTGGACCAATCCCCATACAATAGGATGGGCTTGCATGTGACTGTCCGATTGGCCAATTTAACTCTGATGTGAACAGGCCATCCGCTGATCACGCCGCTGTTCTAGAATGTGCAATCAACAGTGTACTTGAATGTTGGATCTGGGTGTGTATCTAATGTGATTGACGTGACTATAAAGGGAGAGAGAGAGAGAGAGAGAGAGAGAGAGAGAGAGAGAGAGAGAGAGAGAGAGAGAGAGCTCTATAGCTCTGCCTAATTCCAGTTTAACACAACATATTTGTTCATAAGAATGCAAACAGAATACACTACCGTTCAAAAGTTTGGGGTCACTTAGAAATTTCCTTATTTTTGAAAGAAAAGCACTGTTTTTTTCAGTGAAGATAACTTTAAACTAATCAGAAATACGCTCTAATATCTAATATACATTGCTAATGTGGTAAATGACTCTTCTAGCTGCAAATGTCTGGTTTTTGGTGCAATATCTACATAGGTGTATAGAGGCCCATTTCCAGCGACTATCACTCCAGTGTTCTAATGGTACAATGTGTTTACTCATTGCGTCAGAAGGCTAATGGATGATTAGAAAACCCTTGTGCAATCATGTTAGCACAGCTGAAAACAGTTTAGCTGGTTAGAGAAGCTATAAAACTGACCTTCCTTTGAGCAGGTTGAGTATCACCTATAGGCCGGGCTTGCGCAATATAAAACCTGACGATCTCTCTTGTCAGTTTTCCTCTGACCACTCAGCCCTTCCTCTCTCCCCCAACCCATTGTGCCCCCTTCTTGCATCTTTGGGGCTCTCACCTGGGAAATCGAGCAGAGGGTCTGACAGGCCCAGGCCACTGAGCCCAAACCCGAGGGAGGACCTAAAGATCAACTGCATGTCCCGGCCAGCCTCCGCAGCGAAGTTATTACGTGGGGCCAAACCAGTCATTTTGCCTGTCAACCAGAGGTTTCCCATACCACCGATCTCATTCAGCGAGTGTCCTGGTGGGCCATGCTGTGGAAGGATGTCCGGGATTACATTAAGGCCTGTCAAGTGTGCACCAGAAATAAATCAGTCTCTTCTCCTCCAGCTGGTCTGCTTCACCCCCTCCCGATCCCCAGCTGCCCCTGGTCTCACGTTGCCCTTGACTTCGTTAATGGTCTTCCTCCCTCTAATTCAATTCAATTCAACTTTATTTATATAGCGCCATTTCACAACAACAGTCATCTCATAGCACTATCAACTGTAGGGGGAACCCCCACAGTTGCAGAAAGACCCCAGCAATCAGGCGATCCCCTGTGAGCAAGCACTTGGCGACTGTGGAGAGGAAAAACTCCCTTTTAACAGGAAGAAACCTCCAGCAGAACCAGGCTCAGGGAGGGGCAGTCATCTGCTGCAACTGGCTGGGGGGTGAGGGGATAGAGAAGATGAAAAGACCAGACATGTAGAGAGCAAACAGCACGATGGGGATTCAATCTATGGGAGAGAACAAACAGATGTTAATGACCAGCAAAAAAAAAAAAAAATTCATTGAGAGTGAAGAAAGGAGTGAGGCCCAGTGCATTATTGGAGGTCCCCCGGCTGACTAAACCTATTAGCAGCATAACTAAGGGAGGGTTCAGAAACACATGATCCCTCCCTAATTGTAGGCTATATCAAAAAGGTAGGTTTTAGCCCTATTCTTAAAAACAGAGATCGAGTCTGACTCCCGAATCCAGATTGGCAGCTGGTTCCACAGGAGAGGAGCTTGATAACTGAAGGCTCTGCCTCCCATTGTACTTTTGGAGATTAATGATAACTGTGTTACTAATGGTAACACAGTCATCCTCACCACTGTCGACCGATTCTGAAGGGCCATTCATCTAGTACCCCTCCCCAAACTGCCCTCCACCTCAGAAACTGCCCACCTATTCACAAACCACATAATTCGCCTCCACGGTATTCCGATGGACATTGTGTCTGACTGGGGGCCACAATTTACATCCCAAGTGTGGAAGTCTTTCTGCCCAACCCTGGGCACCTCGGTCAGCCTGTCTTCAGGATACCACCCACAGAGCAATGGGCAGGCTGAGCACACCAACCAATCCCTGGAGGCTGCCCTCAGATGTGTGGCACCCTGCAACCTATCAACATGGAGCACTCATCTGACCTGGGTGGAGTACGCCCACAGCACCGTAGTTCCTTCAGCTACGGGATTAACACCGTTTGAGGCATCAATGGGGTACACCCCTCCTCCCCCCCGCTGCCCATGGCAGAGAGGGAGGTCGCCATGCCATCCGTGGAGGCCCATGCCCGCCGTTGTCGGCCACCCCCGCTGCGCTCCTCTGTCCAACTGAATGAAACTGACAGCACGCGGACCGCAGATATGTTCCAGTGCCCAAATACATGGTTGGGCAGAAGGTGTGGCTGTTGGCGGACCAGGTGCCTCTTAAAACTAACTCTCGGAAGCTGTCACCTCGGTTCCTGGGGCCGTTTTCCATCTCCAAGTCATCAATGATGTGACCGTCCGCCTGCAGATTCCGCCGGCTCTCCATAACCATCCAACCCTCCACGTTTCCAAGATCAAGACCCTCTCCACCAGTCCTCTATGTCCCCCCCAAACCTCCTCCTCCCCCTCGGATTCTCGACAGTCAGACCACCTACACTGTTCAGAGAATCCTGGACGTTCGCCATCAGGGCTGGGGGCTGCAATATTTGGTCCATTGGAAGGGCTACAGACCTGAAGAAAGGTCATGGATTTCCAGATCGTATTTCCATTACAAGGGGATGGTCCAGGCCTTTCATCGGGCCCATCCCAGCAAGCCCAGTGGGCCGCCAGGAGACGTCCCTTGGGGGAGGGTACTGTTATGTTTGGGTGAGCGCGCTCCCCCTCCTGTCCTGTGGGAGGGTCCCCGGCTCTGCAGGAAATCAAGACACCTGCGTGAGTGAACGCACCTGCTGTCTTCTCTCTGCCAGCGCTTAAAAGGCCAAGTTTGTGAACACACCAGCGCTGGCTCGTTGGGTATACTGCCATATGAAAATTTAAGTAAGTGAAATATTCTCTGTATTGGAACCCAGAGAAGTTACCATCTTTCCTCTCTCTTATTTTCAGATTGCTGCCATCTCTGTGGTGTGTACCTGGGGATTCATTGTGCGCTCACCTGCTCCTTCATTATCATCATTCCCATTCCTGATCACCTACTCCACCTGGTCAGACTTTTACCAGCCTGTTTCATCTGCAGCATCTGTTCCCACTCATCCTGGCCTTCCTGGGTTCCTCGTCGGGCTCTCTGCTCTCACTCATAAGAATTCCTAAGAATTATTATTACCTATCCCCCTTCTCGCTCTAACCTGCTCTCACCTCTTCATTTACAGGCTGGGTGCTCCACTGGTGAGTGAGGTGTTTTTCCACTACGTTTGCTGTTTTCTTTTCATTAAAATTGTGTTAAACTTTATCCCTTGGTGCTGTATGTGTTCTCTGGTGTGGCATCTTGCATGTGGGCTGATTTTGATTAGTATATCATGACAAGGGCTGCATCATCTGCAAATGTAATTAATGAACAGTCAGTATTTTGGCTGACACAGCGATGATAAAACACATCCCTCTAGCACACCCCTATTAGTTATAGGTACTGACCTACTTTGGCCCATCCTCATGTACTGTTGTCTGTTAAAATATCTTGGATCCACTGTACAAGAGTTTGGCTCACACCCATGTTTGCCTACTTTTCTAATAAAATACATGACAGGATGGTGCTGTGCCTCAAATTATGAAGGAGTCGAGGTGACGTTTTACAAGTTTTATTAGAACAAGAACCAGGAACACAGGAGACTCTACCGCAAGCACAGGAGCCACAGCAAAGAGACAAGATGTCTCCCGCAGATGGCTTATATACCCCAGGTGATGCCACCTCCCAGAGGTGGGACGTCACCCCTCTCTAGCCCAGGACACCGCCATAATAATATATATATATAATATACAATCTCACATCTTGTTGAGTTGCTGTTAGCACTGTGGCAGCACAGCAACTCACCCTTGGCCATGGGATCCCTGGTTTGATCCCAGCCCCAGACCAACAGTGATCTGTGTGGAGTTTTGCATGTTCTCCCCGTGTCTGCATGGGTTTACTCTGGGATTTCTCCGGTTTTCTCCCACAGGCCAAAAACATGCAGGTTAGGTTAATTGGAGACTCTAAAGTGGCCCTAGGTGTGAATGTGTGTGTGAATGGTTAAGGGATAGCGCCGTACCGTGGCTGCTTCATCCATCCATGTGGATGCCCTCAATTTCCCCTCTGGGGATCAATAAAGTATACAAAATCAAAAAAAAAAAAAACAACAACCCCCCCCCCCCCTTGAAAAAACGCAAGCACACAAATTCACCCGACCTTATAATTTACACCCAACTCACACTCTAATACAAATATGGTTATAGGCCTACACACATACACACACACACACACACACACACACACACCACACTGGCCCAGCGGAGCACTCCGCTATGTAAACAAGGCAGTCACTGAAAAGAAAAAGGGCCACACACCAAAATAAATTAATTAATCCGGAAATAGTTATATACATCACAATTGAACAGTAATTACAAACATGAACAATGGCAGTACCCGACTCCATAAACTCGCAGTTTATCACACAATTAGAAACAGAGACTCCTGAAAAATCACACAAATCACACAACATAGGGCAATTACCTCACCTAGACACTCCATACAAACATTCACACACAGGTGTTACTGCACCTCCAACACACCCAACACTCACACTAACCTCACAGCCACCAGACACTCAAAATTCACAATGCTGGTCATGTGCATATAAAACACATATCTTTACGTTATCACTGTTACATATTTCTCTTTTTTAAACATTCTAACCTTAACCTTAGCAAACACACTTTAAAATGCACTGAACCAGACACACCGTGAGCCCCATTTAAAGTCCTAACTTGGGTCTCCCGAAGGCCCCCCTCTGGAGTGTCCATCCCGCAGCCCACTCCCAGAACGTCTCTGCTTTTTTGTGACTGGAGACGGGCTGCACTGATGTTCCTTTCCACCCAAACGCTGCAGTTCGTCCGGGTGCCGTCTCGACCCATCAGTCAATCTTAAATTAAAAGCTCTCAAGTTGAAAGATCTGGTTGACTTTAAAACTGCAGTAAAAATGTTTAAAGTGAAGAATCTATCACTGCCCGCAAATATCCAAAAGTTGCTCCAAATAAGGGAGAAACAATATCATTTCAGAGGAACATGTATATTTCAAAAACCTTCAGTGAAAACTACCACCAAGCAACACTGTGTCTCAGTGCAAGGAGTCAAATTGTGGAACGCTTTTGGACCTGAATTAAAATCATGTACAACACTTGGACAATTTAAACAAAAACTAAAGGATACAAGATTACAGTATACAAGATTACATGTAAAATCACATAAGGAGTATCATATCCAGTCTGTGTTGTGTTGTTGCTTAGTTTTTTGTCACGTTTTGTCTTAGCTTTGTTCTGAATTGTAATCGCTCTTGTTTTGTTTTTCTTTTGAATTCTTGGATGGACTGTGGGTGGGCAATATAAGCTGCAGCTTCAGCCATCACCCATTTCGGATAATTTATGTTGAACTGTATAATCAGAGGAGTTATTGTTTAATTTGACCTTGTTAGATTTTTTTCTTTCCCCTTTGTTATATTGTTCTGTTCCTTTTTTTAATCTTTACTTTTAATCTATCCGAAATAAAGATTCATTCATTCAAAAAAAAAAAAAAATTCAGGTACCCGCCGCCGTCGGACTGAACCACCCGCAGATCACCCTGTCCAGTTTTCAGCTCTGTCAAACTGCACACCCATCCTAGCCGAGGCTCAAAACTAGGATGGACGTCATCAACCTTACCCAGGAGAGCGCGCACTGGCTTTCTCCTTCCTCTACATCGCGACCTGGTACCCCTATGGCTCTTCAGCGTTCTGCCAAGCTTGCTCAAGCCTTGTCCCTTGTTTTCATTCTGGGCACGGCTAGGGTTTGTGCCGTCTGGTCTCACCCCGATCATTTGTGGTTGTTGCATCGGAGCGGCACTGGCAATGTCTGGCTCAACAGTGGTACTTGGCCGGCCACCGGACCCCCACTGCACTCGCTTTCTGGAACTATCCGCTTTCATGGGGGCTAAACCATGCCGTTCGGGTCCCACGTCCTCGGGACCACAAACACTGGCACGGAGTTCCCATCGCGTCGGCATACTCTGGTGCTGGCGGCATCCCTCTTCACCTGGAATGGGCCACCCTAAGTCCCACGCTTCTTCGCCACTTCCCACATAAAATGGCTGGTCCCACAGACCACCACCTGACCACTCCTCCACTTCTCCACAGGTGATGGAGAGCTCAAGCCCATAAAACAAGTCACAGCCCATTAAATTATTACCATCACAAGACACTATGAACTCGGCTGCGCACATAGAGGCCTCCTTATACCTCACGGACAGCCACACCGAGCCCACGATGTCCAGGGGATTACTGCCATACTCATAACAGGCAATGCTTGTTTTACTCACAGTGTAGTGGGGATTTCCCCACTCCATCCTGAACTGTTGCCAAGTTCAGGATGGAGACCGCTGACCCTGTGTCCACCAACATCGGTATTGATGTCCTGTCCAACAGTATATTGCAAACAATACGACTGTCCGTGTTGGGCAAGACAGTGTGGACCACCATAGGTGTCTTCTTCTTTAAATTGTCCTTTGCAGGTCTCCGTTCTTCCTTGTCAAAGTTACGGCAAACTCTGGCGAAGTGGTGGAGCAAACCACACCGTCCACAACGCTTGCCCTCTCTGCGCACTCCCTTGCTCTATAGCGGTGCCTACTGGATCCACAGCTGTAGCATCTCGGCGTCCCCGGGGTGGACCTAATTTTTACGATGGCTGCGTACTCATTCTCACTGCCATCATCCGAATCCAAGGCCAGTGCCTACCACTGTGCGTCATTCCTGGGCATTCCATGGGCTGCTGCCTCATGTTGCTCCATGGCCGCTTGCAATGTTAGCTCACCAGCGTGAGTTAGCAGGCGAACTCTCGCCAAGGAATAGGCCACGTGTTCTGCTAACTGGTCACAGACCATCTCCTCCTCCAAAGCTCCAAACCTGCACTCACCCACCAGCTGTTGAAGGCCTGCCACAAACTACTGGACCGACTCTCTGGGTCGCTGGTGCCACTGCCTGAACTGAATGCGCCTCATTATGATGTTCTAAAGGGCGCAAAAGTAGCCAGCCATGAGCCTCACAACATCACCAAATGAGTCACCTCCTCCAAGTGTGCTCAGGATTCTCTGGCCTTCCATACCCAGGTTATGGACCAGAATAGCCCTCACTCACAATTTGTCAAGGTCGCCGAGGTCTAACGCCATCAGATAATTCTCAAAGGCCACATACCATCTGGCCCAAGGAACCAACAGCTCACCCGGAGCCTCCAAAAATGGATGAAGCGCGGTAGCAGCCCTCTCCATCTCTGTATATCCCCGTCGCCAAATGTTGTGTCTCAAATTATGAAGGAGTCAAGGTGACGTTTTATAAGTTTTATTAGAACGAGAACCAGGAACACAGGAGACTCTACCGCGAGTACAGGAGCCATAGCGAAGAGACAAGATGTCTCCCGCAGATAGCTTATATACCCCAGGTGACGCCACCTCCCAGAGGCGGGGCGTTACCCCTCTCTAGCCCAGGGCACCGCCATAACAATATATATATATAACATACGATCTCACAGATGGTATTAAGGGTAGTATATCACAGAGCGATGAATACTGAGGAACATTCATCAATGTGGCAATTGCTGGGGTTTTGTCAGGGTTCAAAAAAGGTTGCAAAAGTTTGCCAACAGTTTTTATGGTAGGAAACAGTTTTTCTTGTCACAGAAACAGTTTTTCTTCTAACATGTTCAAAATATTTTTGCAACAAGAACAACTGTTTGCCAAGCTGTTGCTGAACTGTTGTGCAACCTTTTATGAACTGTGAAGAAACCCCTCAAATCACAACATTGGAGAACATTCCTTAGCAGTCTCCACTCCATGAGATATGGACTACAAACAAGATATATACATACTGCAAGGCATTGGTGTTCGAAGATGTTTATATATTCCATTCAGGAGTGGTATCATCACATCTTCCTGTGATGATCAGGTGAGCGTGCGTCCCCCCTCCTTTCCTGTTTCTGTGTTTCCCAGCTCTGGAGCTCATCAGCGCACCTGCGTGATTGACACACCTGCTGCTTACTGATCTACCAGCTTATTTAAGAGCCAGTCTGTGAAGACATCGCTGTTGTACATGTATCACTTACTGCAACTGAAGGAAATGTGCATTATGAGGATTAGAAACTCTCATTATGGTTTTACACATATTACAATGGAACGCAAGAAGCCTCATAGCCAATGGGCAAGAGTTCAAAAAGTATATTTATGAGTTTGCTAATGTTCCAGATGTAATACGTGTACAAGAGACTTGGCTACGATCAGAAATGGATTTTGTATTTCCTGGGTTTAGGGCTATAAGATATGACAGAAGTAACAATCAAAGTGGTGGAGGGTGTGCTACCTTTATTAAAGAAGGTTTGGCATATAGGGTGGTTCCTGGTCCCGGTAATGTAGAGTGTGTCATAATTGAAATCTGCGGCCCTGAAAAAGATATGAATACTAAGATAATTAATTTTTACAATCCAGGTAGGTTGCTAACTATGGACATGCTGAAAGAGATAGCGGATAACGCGTCACATAGAAAGGAAATATGGTGTGGAGACTTCAGCGCACACAGCAGTTTATGGGGTAGTGATCATACTGACAGTTATGGGGATATACTAGAAGAAATGTTGGATGAAAGATCATTGGTTTGTCTTGATGGTCAGGGTACAAGAATAGACGTGCACAGAGGCAAGGTGTCATGCTTGGATTTCACATTGGTGCCAGACAGCATGGTGACTGCATGTGAGTGGTGTGTTTTAGAAGAGTCTACTGTAGGCAATGATCATTACCCGGTACTAACCAAAGTTAATAAAACTGTATATAGACAGGATCAGTGTATTTTCACAACATGGTGTTTTGATAAAGAAGACTGGGGGTTGTTTAGAGCTTGTTGTGAGGAGTCAGCACAATCGGTATCACTTACTGGGAGCATAGAGGAATGCACATACCAAGTCACAAATCATATTCTAAATGCTGCAGCCATGAGTATCCCAAAAAGAATAACTTTTGGTAAAAAGAAAATGGTGCCATGGTGGAGCGAGGAATGTAGTAGAGCTGTCAAAGAGCGAAACAAAGCATTAAGAGTGCTAAAGAAATGCTTGTCAAAAGAAAATCTTATAGATTACCAGAGGAAAAGGGCTGTGGCACAGAGGATAGTCAAAAACTCAAAAAAGCAATCATGAAGAGATTTTTGTTCAGCAATTGACAGAGAAGTAAAGTTAGGAGACATATGGTCCATGTTTAAACAAACGTCTGGGAAAAGGAAGTCATCTTCTATTCCAACACTAGTTGATGGTGAGACACTTGCAGTGACAGATAAGGAGAAGGCCAATCTATTAGGGAGGGCTTTTGCTGCAGTGCATAATGGTGACCATCTGGATGACATACATAGGCAAAAGAAAGAGTGTATGCTCAGAGAGAATAAAAATGTAAGGGAAAAGCAGGGGGAGGACTTGACAACTTTAAAAATGGACTTCTTAATGTCAAAGCTTAAAACAGCATTACAAGGTACAGGATTTTCAACCCCAGAGGAGGACCAGTTATGCTATGCAATGTTCAGACAACTACCTGCTGAATCCCTTAAGCTTGTTTTCTTATTATTTAATAATACAGTATATGGCGGAATGGAAAACTGCCAAAGTGCTGGAAAAGAGCAATCATTCTCCCATTCAACAAGCCAGGAAAGGACTCAGCTTACCTAGGTAGCTATAGACCCATCGCTTTGACATCACATTTATGCAAATGGATAGAGAAATTGATCATTTCCAGGTTTTCACATATATTCAAGCAAAGAGGTTTACTGAGCAGCTATCAGAATGGGTTTCATAAAGGAAGATCTGCAATAGATGCTTTAGTTTGAGTTAGTAATTGTCAGGAACCGAGCCAGCTTGGTTTCCCCCGGCTCGATCCTGGCCGCTCTGTGGGTATGTGCCACATTTTTTTTTTATTACTTATTTTGTACCCGTAGGTAGATTTGTTTTGCAGTCTGGTGACAAGCCACCAGCTGCCGGTCGCTGCGTGCGCAAGCGCCCCTTATCCCTAACCTGCATGTTTTTGGCATGTGGGAGGAAACCGTAGAAATCCCGGAGTAAACCCACGCAACACGGGGAGAACATGCAAACTCCACACAGATCACTGTTGGCCGGGGTCAGGGATCGAACCCACGATCTCACGATCCCCGCGATCCCCCGGCCGAGGGTAAACTGTGCTGCCACAGTGCTAACCACTGCGCCACCGTGCAGCCTAACATACATTGTATGTATGTTAGTATGTATTTCTGTGTGCTTTGCCGTACCCATAGCCACTGCCTTCTGGCTGGCAGCAAGGAGGCAGCCTCTTGCACTCACGCTGGAGTGAGCGCTGTCTAACTGTCTGCCGGTCGGACCACGCCCCCTCTCTATTGCCATCAGCTGTTCCCACTCCCGTGTGCCATCTTCCTGCTCCTCGCCCAGGTGTAGCCTATTTGTCAAACCAGCAATGCATGTTCTTAAGGAGCCTGTCTCCAGTCATGCATTGCTGGGTCATTGGACTTTGTGGACTTCACTGACGGTTCGCGCGGAGTCACGTCAAGCAAGGACTGTTTCCCTCGGCACCTATTCGAACTACTGGACCGCTCCAGCTCAGTAAGTGATCACTGCATGGGTTTTTTCCCCAGTATCTTTCCCCTGTTGACTGTTGAGCGTCCAGTAGGACACCGTTAGCTTCTGAGGAAACAATAACTGTATGTCTGTGTGTTAGCATGTTTTATGAAAATATTTAGACAGGTTCGTGAGGAGTCGGCACACAGGAAAGGAATTCACACTGAGACAGACTGCTAGAATAAACTGTATCTTTTATTCCCCACAGTATCTCCTTCACACACAGAGAAATCATTGCATGTCACACATTTCCTTCACACAAGGATTAATGCATTTCATGTTATTCCATTAGCTCTTACCAATGATACAGATGACTGGAGAGCCAGCAGTCTAGAAGAAAGAGCGTTGATTTCTCTTAGCTGGACGTTTTGCGCAAAAAAACTCACAGCAGACTCTTCCGTATTGAGGGAAAACCCCTGTTTTTAAAGGAAAGGCTATGTGCAGGACAGAGTGGCCATCTCTGTTCCGAGTAAGCCTCCCTCCCATCATAGAATCGCGTGGGGAGCAGGAAGGGCCAGTTCCTGCTCTCAGACGATTCCCTCTGCCCGGCTCCCAAAACATACTGTGAAATGCTTGCTTCATTGCACACACACACATGAGGAATGATGGAATGCCTTTGTTTCATAAGCATGCAGTGGGAAACTTGCTGTGCTAAGGAGTAACAGTTTCTTAGGTCATACTGGCCAGGTCATGGTGTGCCTTAAGATAAATCCACCATGAGAAGAGAACTGGATTGTTAAAACATATTAAAAACAACTGAGAAACAAATCAGGGCACACATTAAAAACACATTTATATTACATTGCACCTTGGTGTTTAATAAATGTGTGTGGTGTAAATCCCAGCGTGTAAATCCTCATCCTTTCTCCCTTTGCTGTGCGCATTGGAGAGGCGCACGGAGAGCTCATGACAAGTAATGAGGTGGAAAAGGCCCTGAAAATGAAAGAGCTGATGGTAATAGTTTATTTTGACATAGAAAAAGCATATGATTCTATGTGGAGAGAAGGGCTACTTATGAAGCAGACTGAATATAGGTGGAATAACTTATAATTGGATAATGGACTTCTTAACTGACAGGATAATCAGAATCAAGGTTGGGTCAGAAACTTCTAAAGAGTTTAAAATAGAAAATGGTATACTGCAAGGGAGTGCAATTAGTCCATTGTTATTTAATATCATCATAAATGACATTTTTGCTAATCTGGGTGCTAGCATCAGATCAGCATTATATGCGGATGATGGAGCCATATGGACTCGGGGAAGGAATGAGTCATATGTGCTAGAAAATTTAAAGGAAGCAATCACAAAAGTAGAGAAATGGTCAATTGAGTGGGGATTCAAACTCTCAAACAGCAACTCCTGTTATATGATTTTTACAAACAGGCGCAATCCATACACACAAAGAAATCAAGGCACCTGGGTTCACAAAACAAGTTATACTTAATAAAGTGGAATGACACAGGGAATAAGCATTAAACACGCTTGGTGAACTTCATTAAATATTTAGTAGAAAAACATTTGTTGGCAATAACAGCTTCCAGACACCTCCTATATGGAGAAACTAGGCACAGGCATTGCTCAGGAGTGATTTTAGCCCATTCTTCCAGACAAACTGTCTTCAAATCTTTAAGGTTCTGTGGGTCTCTTCTTTGAACTCTGATCTTCAGTTCGTTCCATAGATTTTATATTGGATTCAGGTCAAGTGACTGACTGGGCCATTATCCATCCATCCATCCATCCATCTTCTACCGCTTTTGTCCCATGTCTGGGCGCATGCGCACGCAGCGACCGGCAGCTGGTGAAAAAAGTTCTACGTCTGTGTCTCTGTTTTTATGCACTTTAATGTTTTTTTAATGAAATTCTCTGTGTCATTTTTGTCCTTGAATGTTTGTGGACTATATAACGAAGAGCTCCCTGGTTCCATCAGTATGGATTTCCTCCTTATTTTTGCACTGTTGTTTCTTTCCTACCGGCTCTTTGTTTTGGAGGTAAGCACAATCACAATCATGCCGGGAAGAATACAGTATTCCAGAGATATGTTACTGCATTTAAACACGGATAATGCAGCATCTGTGTTTGAGTCTGTGCTGCAACTGCCGGACTTTATTTTAAGAGATTTTCATGGACACAGCGATGAAAAGAGAGACAAGAGGAGGAAACACAGAAAACGTGGAGGCGTAAAATTAAATCTGAGGAGGCGTCAGCTTCACTGCATTCCTCTTCCTTCCATTATCATGGGGAACGTACAATCCCTGAGAAATAAAGTGGATGAAATTCAAGGAAATGTACGATATCAGAAGGACTTCAAGAACTGCTGTGTCATGGCTTACACAGAGACGTGGCTTACGGCGCATGACCCGGATGAGGACCTGTGGATTGACCGCTTTGGAGCCCCACTTCGCTCGGATCGGCAGGATGAGGTAACGGGGAAGCGTCGGGGGGCGGCGTATGTTTATACATTAATAAATAGTACTGTACATCTGTTACGGTCAGAGAGCGCATCTGCACACCCGATGTGGAGCTTCTGTCCATATCACTACAACCCTTTTATCTGCCCCGCGAGTTCCCCCAACTTTTCATAACGACTGTGTACATTCACCCGAGAGCGGATGCTGACTCCGCCTCGAGCACCGTCTTTGATGTGGTACAGCGGTTGCAGTTGATTTCTCCAGAGGCTCCAAACTTTATTCTTGGGGATTTTAACCATGTTTTTTTTAAAGAAGACACTTAAAAACTTTTATGAGTATGTCTCCTGCCCAACCAGGCGAAAAAAGACATTGGACCTGTGCTATGGATCCATAGAGAGGGCCTATAAATCACTTCCCCTTCCTCCTTTAGGATCCTCAGATCACAACTGTGTACATTTGCTGCCCACATATAAAACTGCTCTCAGAAGAGGCAAGGCAAAGACCAGAGACATAGATGTGTGGACAGAGGATTCAGTGCACTGCCTCCAGGAATGCTTTAACTGTACGGACTGGGAGGTTTTCACACTGTCTTGCGGGGATGATTTGGACTCTTTGGTGGATGTCACATGCTCATACATGGCTTTCTCTAGAGATATGATTGTTCCACATAAACGTGTCAAAATATATCCCAACAGCAAGCCATGGGTTACAAAATCAGTTAAATCCTGCTTACAGAGGAAAGCACTTGCCTTTAAACAGGGGGTTGTTTCTGAGCTACAGGTTGCCACAAAAGAGCTGAAGTCCAAAATTTTAAGAGCAAAACAGAATTATAAATCAGAGCTGGAAAGCAAGATGGCAACAAAGAAACTTGGTTCAGCCTGGACCAGTATGAAAACTATTGCAGGCCTTCAGAGCACAGAGCGCAGTAATCGTGTGTTTTTAGATGGTTTTAATTCAGACACAGAGCTGGCTAATGCTCTTAATTGTTTCTATGGTCGTTTTGATTCCTTTGATTTTAGCGCAGAAACCCAAGATTTGAAACAGAAACCCAAAGACAATCAGCACTTTAATATTGAGGTGCAGGATATTAAAAGGGCGTTCTGTGCTGTAAAAGTGAACAAAAGTCAGGGCCCTGATAATATATGTGGGCGACTGGTAAAGTCCTGTGCACATGAATTGAGTCCTGTATTTCACTACATTTTCAATAAGTCCTTACAGACACAACATGTGCCTAAGATCTGGAAAGATGCTGTGGTTGTCCCTGTTCCAAAATCCAGCTGTCCTAAAATGGTAAATGACTTTAGACCAGTTGCTTTGACTTCAATTTTTAATGAAAATTTTTGAAAAACTGGTCAGATTTGAGGTCCTAAAGCAGACTCTCCTCTTTGGCTTCCTGCCGGGATTTCCCTCCAACCCATGGAGTATCTCTCGCTGTGTGGTGATGTCCTTTCTCCTCGTGCTGACTTCGGGATGGTCGGCGTAGTGAGGAAGATTGTTGAGAAGAACCTCAGCGTAGTCTAGGTGCCAGCGGATTTGGTTTGGGTCGTCGTAGAGACTGGCGGTGAAGAGCGTCCCGTCGACGTACTCCAGGGCGCTAGCTAGCTCGCTGCCCAAGCACCGAGCGCAGTTCCTGGGAATCAGAATCAGAATCAGAATCAGAATCAGAATCAGATTTATTGCCATTGTTCATGTAGTACACAAACTAGGAATTTGTTTCGGTGCAATGCTGCAACATTAAACATGATAAAATAAAAGAAATAAACTATACATGCAATAAAGTGTAGAATAAGAGTGAGTAATACTAGTCAGCAGTTTAAATATATTAGCGAGCAACAGATAATTTGGAGAACCATATAGTGCAGTTGGTAATGCAGGAAGAAAACAGTGATGATTGACATGAGTCTGGGAGTCGGCATACTCCCAGCACCCAGACCGGGAAGAACAAAGTCCAAAACTGCAAACTCACGGCCGCCGGCAACTCACTTGGCTGTGACCTACTGTTACGTATGGCTCTCGCGAGCCATACAATGAGAGCCAAGGGCAGACCAGTGAGTTTGCGATGTTTATTATAATAAGGGAAAAGGAACAAAGGAACAGGGCCTCGTAGGGCCAAAACACAAATGATCATACAGGGAAAAACACTTACACACAATGCTGAATGACGAGCGTGTGGCTGGCGCCAGATGAAGGGGTTCCAGCCTTACCCACGCCGGGGAAGAGCGTGGATAATGGTGCGAGGTCACTGCCCCGAATGATCGGAGCCGCTCCCTTTTATACAGGTTGACAGCGCCTCAGCTGATGAGGGGTAATTGGGCTCCAGCCGTCCCGTAGAGCTTGACAGCTGGGAGCCCGCTGAGACGCTGTCACAATAAGAGCTGGGCTGAGGAGGAATATGGCCTGAGCGCCGGATAACACGGCGTCTCACCCATTTGACAATTTATCCTATGAGAAGCTTCCAAAGCCATGGCATTATCATCTGGGCTTTCCAAAATTGTTTTAAGTCATAGTAATCTTAGTGTATGTAAACTTCTGACTTTGAAGAAAGTAATATAAACTTCTCTGAAAATGGAAATAAATTTTGGTAATCCAGAGTGAAACTTTTAATAATCCAAACAGGAAACCTTTAGTCTGATTTAATGTCAGACAGTGAGGGGAAAAAAAAGGTTATGTGTCTTTTTATACAGTGTATGTAAACATCTGGTTTCAACTGTATATATTTATAACATTAGAAAAATTATGTTCCCTTGCCGACTGGCAAATTGGGCTTTGTATATCTAAAAGGAGCAGGATAACAAAGAGTTAACGTTCAAAAGTTGGATGAGGAAGTGCTGGGAGCACTCCAGGAAGACCAAGTTTGTGAGCCAAGAAAAGTGAAAAGTGAATCTTAAAAAATGCAAATGATACACACTATTGCTGCATATATTTAACACAGATCTTTACAAATGAACTATCATTTGCCAAAAACAGATCACTCCACCATAAAAAACTACATACTTTTGCAGAAAAACAACAGATTTTCTAGAAGAGACATACCACATGGGACATGTTGATTGATGCTGGTTTCTGCACTTCTCCTGTGTCAGATCCCCTGACCAGTTGAGTATGTCTTTCCGTTCTCTGGTTGCATAACAACCCAGAGTACAAATGGCTCACTTCCATGCAATAAACCCTCCCCTATCAGCATATTGTTCTGATGGTTTTCAGCACAGATGGCGTGCTCTGTGCTGCCTTATTCACTTCATATCATTTCAACACAAGATAAATAGTATTTTAAAGCATGTTTTGTATAATATGTCACAGAAGGTTTCACACATGACAGACAACTAAAGGAACATTAAACTTTATCAATACCTACTACAAAAGAAAAAACTGTATGACATTCCTCATTTATGAGGTAAAAATCCTTAATAATTTTTTAATAAAGGGCTATGTGCAAAATGTGTGCTTTGATTTTGATCCCAACTCTCTAGAAAAACTGTGTCAAAGCCCACAAAAGTGTTTCCTTGAGGACATGACCCTATGAGGACAGAAATGCTAAACTGCCTGAAGTTCATTCAACCCGTCAGAAAGCTCTAACCTTTTACACCAAGCAATGATTAATAAAGTTATTGAAATGCTTACGACAACTGGATGTCACACTACTTGGTAAGTAGGCGGCTACATTTTTGAATACAACTATTTTAAAGGATAATAACGATATAAAGATCTTCTTCAATATGTTTTTATGATGCAAAGTAACACAGTGTTTGACCTCAGGTGAGCTAAACTGAGTCCAATACACCACCATCTTAAATGTTCTTTAAAAAAAACTACATTTGTTTGTGAATCAAGAACAATAAATCAGCTAGACCAATACAAAATAACTCTATCATTATTACAGGTGCATGCAAAAAAGTGCACTCCTTGACAAATAGCATATTTTGGTGATTTTTCTCTTAATTGAAAAGATCTTCAATAAAAGTCTTCATGGGATATGAAAAGCACACGATTGCAGCAAACACTGATGCATAGTCATTTTTGTTGCACAAAGTTTACAACCCAACACGCGTGCGCACACCCACACACACACACACCCACACACACACACACACACACACACCATGCTGTGATATGTGCAAAGTTTGGGCACCATACACACTACAGAGTGTGTAAATGTTTTTTGTAGCCATCTTCAAGTCTCTGTCCTTATATTTGGGATTTAATCCTATTATTCATTGCAAAGACCTCTATTTCAGCTACAGTATATTATTGGGCTACCTTGCAGGCACAGCCCTTGTATAATCAAATTTTCAGTAATGTTTAAGTGTGGTCACTGTGAAGGCCATTCCAAATCTTTTTTTTTTTTTTTTTTTAATCTCTTAGGTAGTATTCTGCCTTTATAAATCAAAGTTGAGTAGTTCTCATTACAGTATTTCATGTAAGTGAGCTTGGTTCCATCTAGTGGTGTAATGAAAGTATTGTTTTTGAACTGGTACACAAAGTGTTGCACATGTACAGTAATGATCTAACAGGAGACCGGTCAGAACTTCACCCGATGTATGAACGCTGTGAATGTTGTTTAACTATTGTCGCTTTGGACATCATTAGTCCATGAGTATGCTACATGGTTTGACAGTGTTAACAATTACAACTAGAAAAGCACTCATAGAGCGCATACCTCCGCCAAGGCTCCTTCCGTTTCTCATGGATCACCTCCAAAATGTAATGGGCTTGTGTGTAGGCCTATCGCCATTTGTGGTGAAAATTGCATCCAAGTCTGTCCATTAGTTTTGGAGTTTTGTGGCTGACACACTGTGAGAAGAGCCTTGGCTGAGGTATGCATTCCCAGATCATCCCCAAAATGTAATGGGTTCCTCTCTAGGCCAAGAACCACCTCTGGTGAAACAGACAGACAAACAGACAAATGCCAGTAAAAGCATTACCTCCTTGGCGGAGGTAATAAACTCAAGTGTTGCTGTTGTGTCCATCTCCTCCATCTCCAAACTCCCAGGCTGCGGGCGTTGCAATTCATCGCACAACCGCGTACAACCCACAGGCCAATGGGTTATGCGAGCGTTTTCATAGATCACTGAAAGCAGCACTCAGGGGTTCACTGACGGATGCAAATTGGGTAGACAGGTTGGCGTGGGTTTTATTGGGGTTGCGCTCCGTGCCAAAAGAGGATTTGGAAGCTTCCCCGGCAGAGAGCTTGTTTTTGCGCAGCCCCTATGGCTGCCCGGGGAATTTCTGCCAAATAATCCTGCGCCGGACAGCTGCCCGTCTCAGCTTTTGCAGCGTAGCGCAAACACAGGCACGCTGCCGGGCCGGGCCCACCACTATTTTTCACATGCTTTTGTGCCTAAAACTTTGAAGAACGCGGAGTTCGTGTTCGTCAGACACGATGACCAGCGCCCTCCATTGCGCCTGCACACATGTTGAAAATGGCCCTATCTCACAATGTTAAAGAATCCTTTAAAAAATTGCTGGATCCAGACGGTGATCCGGATCATCCCCAAAATTTAATCAGTTCTTCCTTGTACCATTTCCAACAACGCCTGAAAGTTTCATCGAAATCCGTCCAAAACTTTTTGAGTTATCTTGCTAACCAACAGACAGACAGACAGACAGACAAACAAACCCTGGCAAAAACATTACCTCCTGTGGCCTGTGGCCTGGCGGAGGTAATAAGAACCGCATGGTTACAATTGGTGTATTTAAGTTACTGTTTAGTTTGTTGCCAACATTGTTGTCAAGCTAAGTTAGAGCTAATGCTAACATGTGCTAAGCTAGACATGGTGACCATATCATTAATGGCGTATATGTGTTTACTTTGTTTCAGTTTTACATGGATGTAGGAACAGATCTAGGAACGGATGTAAGACCAGAATAAAACGAGTGTACATCATGTTGAGTTCCTTGTGGTGTAGCATCAATAAACGAGATAAAAGGAAACATCTTGTCATCATTGAGGCCTGCACCACACGTGTTAGCTTGCTGTCTACCAGTCGATAACTAGGAAACTCGATGGGAGGGCAGTAAAGTAAAAGGACTACAGCGCAGCGGGTACAATAAACAAGCAACAAGCAGCGAATGAGCCTCAGGGCAGGAAAGCAGCACCAGCCAATTCCCCAACTCAGAAGTGAAGTTATGGAGATGGAACACACAGCTCCCTTGGCTACAGCTGTACAAGGTAGTTCGCTATATTAACGTAGCTCTAAGTCAAGCAAGGCTTCTTCAGCTACCTCCTCAGCCATAAAAGCTAGAGCTAAAGCAGATGCTGCACGAGCTAAATTAGCTTATTCAGAGAAAGAAGCAGCCCTCATCACACAGAAAGCTAATCTTGAAGCACATATGCACATTTTGAACCATCGGAAGGCTGCTGCTGCTGCAGAAGCTGAAGCTGCGACCTATGAAGAAGCAGAGCAATGTGCAAGAAGTGAATTCAGTCAAGTATTAATGGACTTGCCAGTTGGCTCAGCACAACGCACATCTGAGTATGTACAGAAACACTCTGATATGCGCTTTGAGGAAATTCCATTTAAAACTGATCCAGCCACCTCCTCTAAGATCCAATGTGAACAGTTTGAAATGGCCACAAATGTACCATTCATCCCATCTAAAGCTGTAGATGGTAAGAGTAGGGTCAGAGTCAACATTGAGGTGGATAATGGAGCTACAGAGATGATTAATCCCCCAACGTTACGACCCTATTATGCCCCTGCAACACATTACGCAGAAGCACAAGGCATTCAGGATCTGACCAAATATCTCACACGCCGGGAAATGTTGAGCACGGGACTCCTACAGTTTGATGACCTCCCAGAGAATTATTGGGCATGGAAGGCATCTTTCCAGAATGCCATACAAGACCTCAGTCTCTCACACCATGAGCAATTAGATTTGATGATAAAATGGCTCGGCACAGAATCAGCAGAACAAGCAAAGAGGATCCGCTCTGCACATGTCTTCAACCCAAAGGCAGCCCTCAACTTAGTCTGGGAAAGGCTAGAAGAGTGTTACGGGTCACCTGAAGCAGTAGAAAATGCACTGTTAAAAAAGCTTGAACATTTTCCCAAAATCAGCAACAAAGACGCACTCAAGCTGAGGGAACTTGGCGACGTTCTACAGGAAATCGAATGTGCAAAGGATGGCAGATACCTACCTGGGCTCTCATACCTGGATACAGCCCGTGGAGTGAATCCTGTTGTACAGAAACTGCCCCACAGCCTACAGGAGAAGTGGATTGCAGCAGGTGCCAAATACAAAGAAATACACAAAGTCGCCTTCCCGCCCTTCAGCTTTTTTTCCAGTTACGTCAGACAACAGGCCAAAATAAGAAATGACCCAAGTTTCAGTTTCTCTCCACCGGCCCACATGAACGCCAGAGTTGAAAAGGCCCCCAAGTTCGCTAGTAAGCACCTCATCAGTGTCCACAGAACAGACATCCCACCAGCTTCACCTGCAGCTAAAGGTAACCATGCAAACAAAAGAACAGAAAGCCCAGATAAACAATGTCCCATACACAGAAAGCCACACCCATTAAAGAAATGTAAAACGTTCAGAGCAAAACCAATAGAAGAACGCAAACTGTTCTTGAGAGAGAATCACATCTGCTTTAAGTGTTGTGGATCCACTCAGCATTTGGCAAAAGACTGTAAACAGTCAATCCAGTGCTCTGACTGCGGTAGTGGTAGACATGTAGCAGCACTACATCCCTGCCCCTCTCCTCCTCCCATAGAACTTCAGGAAGCTGAGATGGATCATGGCGGGGAGTCCCATGATTATGAAGGCACACTAGTCACGTCTAGATGCACAGAAGTTTGTGGTAATGCAGAAAACCCACACTCCTGCTCAAAAATTAGCCCTGTGTTAGTTTATCCTGCAGGACACAGAGAGGAAGCCCAGAAAATGTATGCAGTGCTCAATGAACAAAGTAACAGATCACTCGCTAAATCAGAGTTTTCCCAGCTGTTCAACATTAGAACACCTTCCGACCCTTACACGCTGAAAATGTGTTCAGGAGCTACTACGATTTGGGGGCGGAGAGCTTCAAACTTCGTGATAGAACCAATGGATAGTAAAATACAGCTCCAGCTTCCAAACTTGATCGAGTGTGACATGATCCCCAATGACAGGAGGGAGATTCCATCTCCAAAGGCCGCACTTGCGCATCCACACCTAAGAAAAGTCGCAGACAAGATTCCACCTGTAGATGAACATGCTCCCATCCTCCTACTACTGGGAAGAGACATCCTACAGGTACACAAGGTGAGAGAACAAATAAATGGACCCCACAGTACTCCCTATGCACAGCGCTTGGACTTGGGATGGGTTATTGTGGGAGAAACGTGTTTGGGGACAGCACACAAGCCTTCGACTGTTAACGTGCTAAAGACACGTGCTCTACAATGGTCGTGCATCATTCCTTAGCCCATGCCCAAACACATTTCTCATCAAAGAGGTTTCAGGTTGCTCTACCTCACGCCCCAACAGCATACTATCATATGCCTTGCAGTGTGAGTGAGACACAGACCACTTAGGAAGCACAGTCTTTGATAAAACAAAAGACAACGATAAACCAGTGCTGTCAATAGAAGATCAAGTTTTTATTGACATCATTAACAAAGAAGTACTGTACATCAAAATGCAGAGAACAGCTGGGTAGCACAGTTACCATTTCGTTCTCCCAGACCACACCTCCCAAGCAACAGAGAACAGGCAATGCAACGTCTTCATTCTCTCAGAAAAACACTGGACAGAAAACCTGAAATGAAAAGACAGTACGCAGAGTTCATCCAAAAAATGCTGGACAACGACCATGCAGAGGCTGTTCCTCCTTTAGAGAAAAACAAAGAACATTGGTACTTACCGTCATTTGGTGTATATCACCCCCAAAAACCCGACCAACTGAGAGTGGTGTTTGACTCAAGTGCAGAATTTGAAGGAGTATCTCTAAATAAGGTACTATTAAGAGGACCTGACCTAAACAACAGTCTTGTGGGCATCCTACTACGTTTCAGGAAAGAGCTAATAGCATTTTCTGTAGATGTGCAACAGATGTTTTACTGTTTTGTGGTCAGAGAAGATCATAAAGACTACCTCAGGTTCCTATGGTATGAGGATAATAATCTTGACAAAGAAGTAAGAGAATACAGAATGAAAGTGCATGTGTTTGGCAATAGCCCTTCTCCAGCCGTGGCTATTTACTGCATGAGACGTGCTGCAGCTGAAGGTGAGAAAGAGCATGGACATGACACAACACAGTTCATAATGAGAGATTTCTATGTAGATGATGGATTAGCCTCCACAGCCACACCAGAAGAAGCTGTTGACATCCTGACAAATGCACAAAAGATGTTAGCACAATCCAATCTCAAATTACACAAAATAGCATCTAATGACTACAGGGTCATGGAAGCCTTTCCGGCTAATGAAAGAGCAAAGGATTTGAAAGACTTAGATCTAAAACTCGACAAGCTCCCACTACAGCACAGTTTAGGAGTGCTTTGGAATCTTGAAGCTGACAGTTTTATGTTTCAGGTGTCCAGCGGCAGGAAGCCCTACACATGAAGGGGAGTCTTAGTGAAAGTCAACAGTCTGTATGATCCTCTAGGGTTTGTGGCACCTATCACGATGCAGGGGAAGAACCTCCAGCGTGAACTGTCAACAGAACACGGCGACTGGGATGAACCACTTCCCGCTGAGAGAGAAGAGGAATGGAACAAATGGAAAGATTCCCTGAAAGACCTAGAAGATCTACAGATACCAAGGTGCTACCTGCCATTGTCACAGTCTTCTGTTCAGAAACGAGAGTTATGCATTTTCTCAGATGCATCAACCTTGGCAATTGGAGCAGTAGCATACCTGAGAACCACCAACAATGAAGGTCAGTGCCACTCAGGGTCCATTTTGGGTAAATCTAAAATAGCACCATGCCCTGCACACACCATCCCTCGACTGGAGTTATGCGCAGCTGTCCTAGCTGTTGAGATGTACAAGCTGATCAGAGATGAGATAGACACTGCAATGGACGCTGTCAGGTTTTATACAGACAGTAAGATTGTTCTTGGATACATACACAACAACACAAAAAGGTTCTACACATATGTGGCAAACCATGTAACCCGCATCAGAAAGTCAACACTTCCATCACAGTGGCATTACATAGCAACCAGTGACAACTCAGCAGACACTGCCACAAGATACATCACGGCAGATGCACTCAAGCTCACAAACTGGCTCCAAGGACCTCTGTTCTTGCCTCAACTCAATACAGAACCACAGCAAGCTGACCCTTTCTCACTCATAGATCCAGAAGAAGATGCAGAAATCAGGCCTGATGTAAAAACATTTGTTACTAAAGTGTCTGATGGACATTTGGGGTCACACCACTTTGAAAGGTTTTCACACTGGATGAAACTGTGCCGCACAGTTGGATCACTCATTCGTGTTGCAGCGTCATACAAGAGCAAGTCCAGACAAACCTAAAACAGTGGATGGAAACCTTATAATGGCGCGTGCACTATTGATGAGCTTTCACGAGCAAAATGTCTGATAATATCTACAGTGCAACATGAAGTCTTTAAGGAAGAGTTCAAGTACATTGAAACAAAACATCCACTGCCGAAACAAAGTTGGCTGAGGAAATTAAGCCCAATCATTGACGAGGATGGTTTGCTTAGAGTCAGTGGATGCTTGGCACCAGCAAACCTGACAGAAGAGGAAAAGCACCCTCTTATTTTCCCTCGTTCACATCACTGTTCTTTTAATCAGATACTACCATGAAAAGGTAGCACATCAAGGTCGACATATGACAGAGGGAGCCCTTAGAGCATCTGGGTTTTGGATCATAAGCGACAAACGTCTTGTGTCTTCTGCCATCCACAAGTGCATGACCTGTAGGAAACTGAGAAAAACATTGCAAATCCAAAAGATGTCAGATTTACCAAGTGACAGACTCTCACCAATGCCACCGTTCACCAGTGTTGGTCTCGATGTATTTGGTCCGTGGTCAGTGACAACACAACGCACAAGAGGAGGAAGCGCAGACAGCAACAGATGGGCTGTACTTTTCACATGCATGTCAACAACAGCTGTGCACATTGAACTGATTGAAACAATGTCAACGTCCAGTTTCATAAATGCTCTGAGAAAGTTTTTCTCCATTTGGGGACCCGCACAGCTTCTGCGATCTGATAGGGGCACAAACTTTATCAGGGCATGCAAGGAACTGAGAATTGAGTGCAGTGACGCAGCATTAATGAGTTACCTTCAAGAAAAGGGTTGCAAATGGTTTTTTAACCCACCTCATGCATCACACATGGGTGGATCCTGGGAAAGACTCATTGGAGTTGCCAGGCAGATTTTGGATGCAATACTTCTCAAAAACAAACTACGGCTCATGCATGAGGTACTGAGCACCTTAATGGCAGAGGTTATGGCAGTGATGAATGCAAGACCACTCTTGCCGGTCTCAACAGATCCTGACAATCCAACCATCCTAACTCCAGCAATGCTACTGACCCAAAAAACCAGCCCCTTGACAGCACCATCGGGAACCTTCGTTGCACCAGAACTTCATGCACATCAGTGGAAACAAGTGCAGGCTCTTGTGGACAGTTTTTGGAAACATTGGAGACAAGAGCATCTTGTGACTCTTCAGAGCCGAAGAAAATGGACTGATGAGAAACCGAACATCGATGTTGGAGATGTAGTTTTACTCAAGGATGGACAAACACACAGAAATGACTGGCCCAAGGGGCGGATTGTAAAGACATTTCACGGAAAGGACAATAAAGTCCGAAAAGCAGAGGTGAAGATAATAAGAGATGGGACTGTTAAAGTGTTTCTGAGACCAATTACAGAAATGGTTTTACTGATGGCAGATGGGGAATAGACAGTGATACAGTTAATATTGTTATGCACTGGTGTTTGAAATGTCGTAAGGCTAAATAGTGGTACAATGTTATTGCACCAGGCGGGGAGTATTCTGCCTTTATAAATGTGCCCTTCAGAGGTAAAGTGGGCTATCCCACAAAACCATTATTTTGAGAAAATGAGCTCTAAAGTTGAAATATTCTCAAAAAATCAGTGTGCCTATATCATTAAAAAGTTACCCCCTATAATTACCTTCAAGGTGTGACTTAAATATGAAAATATATTTAAATCACATAAACTTTAGAGCTCATTTTCTCAAAATAATGGTTTTGTGGGATAGCCCACTTTACCTCTGAAGGGCACAAATCAAAGTTCAGGTTCAGGTTCAGGTTCAGGTTACTTTGTAACCTAAAGTTGAGTAGTTCTCATTACAGTATTTCATGTAAGTGAACTTGGTTCCCTCTAGTGGTGTAATGAAAGTATTGTTTTTGAACTGGTACACAAAGTGTTGCACATGTACAGTAACAGTAACGATATAACAGGAGACCGGTCAGAACTTCACCCGATGTATGAACGCTGTGAATGTTGTTTAACTATTGTCGCCTTGGACATCATTAGTCCATGAGTATGCTACATAGTTTGGCAGTGTTAACAATTACAATAAGAACCGCACGGTTACAATTGGTGTATTTAAGTTACTGTTTAGTTTGTTGCCAACATTGTTGTCAAGCTAAGTTAGAGCTAATGCTAACATGTGCTAAGCTAGACACGGTGACCATATCATTAATGGCGTATATGTGTTTACTTTGTTTCAGTTTTACACGGATGTAGGAATGGATGTAGGAACAGATGTAAGACCAGAATAAAACGAGTGTACATCACGTTGAGTTCCTTGTGGTGTAGCATCAATAAACGAGATAAAAGGAAACATCTTGTCATCATTGAGGCCTGCACCACACGTGTTAGCTTGCTGTCTACCAGTCGATAACTAGGAAACTCGATGGGAGGGCAGTAAAGGTAGTGCATGGCATTTAAAAAATTGTCTAGGATCATTATCCTGTTTTAGAATCCATCCTCTTTTAAGCTTTAAGTTGTTGGGTTTTTTTTTAAACAGGTACACTACCGTTCAAAAGTTTGGGGTCACTTAGAAATTTCCTTATTTTTGAAAGAAAAGCACTGTTTTTTTCAATGAAGATAACTTTAAACTAATTAGAAATACACTCTAATATCTAATATACATTGCTATTGTGGTAAATGACTATTCTAGCTGCAAATGTCTGGTTTTTGGTGCAATATCTACATAGGTGTATAGAGGTCCATTTCCAGCAATTATCACTCCAGTGTTCTAATGGTACAATGTGTTTGCTCATTGCATAGTCAGAAGGCTAATGGATGATTAGAAAACCCTTGTGCAATCATGTTAGCACAGCTGAAAACAGTTTAGCTGGTTAGAGAAGCTATAAAACTGACCTTCCTTTGAGCAGGTTGAGTATCTGGAAAAAAATATTATTTCAAATACAAATCATTATTTCTAACCTTGTCAATGTCATGACTATATTTTCTATTCATTTTACAACTCATGGTGGTAAATAAGTGTGACTTTTCATGGAAAACACAAAATAATTGTCTGGGTGACCCCAAACTTTTGAACGGTAGTGTAGTGTGATATTTGCTTCCACAATTTGCTGTTCTTGTTTGAGTGGAATCCATTTTCCCATCACCCACAACATGATAGATTCACCCCCATGCTTAAAAGTTAGTAAAGGGTTCTTTTCATGAAATGATATTCTTTTTTTTCTCCAAATATACCTTCGGTGATTATGGCCGATGAATTCTATTTTAACTTTATCGGTCTTCTGTAGATGTTCCAAGATTTCATGACCTTCCCATTTCCCCTCAACTGCCAGCTCTTAATTATATTTTGCACTATGGAAGCTACAAGCTGATAGCACTTTACTATCTTCCTGTAGCCTTCCCTTGCATCAACAGCTTTCATTTTTCATGTCTTACACAGCTTCTTAAAGGAGCCCACAGTTACTGAGTGTTTACACAAGGTTCCAATGGCATTTAAAAACTCTGAAACTACCAGCTGAGACTTCTTATTGACAGCTTTTGACATGCCTAATGAGCTGATTTAGATCTGAGATTGTAAAAACTTGTTAGCAGAATCCAAGATATGGCAATACTTTGGGTGCCCAATGTTGTGTGTGTGGTATGTGTATGTATGGCAGTGCCCGCCCCTTAGGGTGGTGTGAGGTGTGCACAGCTCCTCTGTATATAAACCCCAAGTTCAGTGTAATAAAGTAGAGTTCTATGTTGCATGAAGTCTCGCCTCTGACTCCCTCATTTCAAGACATAACACCCAGATTTTTACACAAACCACAATCTATTTTTATTTTTATTTATTTTTGTAGTTTATGGGATAAGAAGTAACTACAGCAGGGAAAATAAGTACTGAACACATCAACATTTTTCTCATTAAACATATTTCTGATGGAGCCATTGACCTGAGATTTTCACCAGATATCAGTAACAACCCAAGTAATCCATGCATATGAAGAAATCAAGGCAACTGTCTTCACAAAACAATTTATATTTAATAAAGTGCAATAACACAGGGAATAAGTATTGAATACATGAAGAAAAAGAGGTGCAAAAAGGCATGGAAAGCCAAGAAGCCAGCTGAAATCCATCAGAATTTAGGAGGCCATCCCATCCCCCTTCGGTGCAAATTAATTTTAGCTGGTTAAGTCCTGACTGACAACCTTTTAAAAGGTCTGTGAATATCAGATTTTCGCACAACAAAAAACTCACGATTGCTAGAAGCAAAGAGCTCTCTCTAGACCTTTTTTTTTGTTTGTTTGTTACTTATTTGTACCCGTAGGTAGACTTGGTTTGCAGTCTGGTGACAAGCCACTGGCTGCTGGTCGCTGCGTGCGCGAGCGCCCTAAACCTACATGTTTTTGGTATGCGGGAGGAAACCGGAGAAATCCCGGAGTAAACCCGCGCAACACGGGGAGAACATGCAAACTCCACACAGCTCACTGTTGGTCGGGGGCTGGGATCGAACCCACGATCTCATGATCCCCGCGATCCCCCGGCCAAGGGTAAAACTGTGCTGCCACAGTGCTAAACCACTGCACCACCGTGCAGCCCAATCGCAACCTTATTGTTGCAAAACACAATGATGGCATTGGTTACAGGTGCATTTTTAAACTGTTGAATGTTTCAGTGAGCACTGTTGGAGCCATCATTTGGAAGTGGAAAGAACAATGTTTTACTATAAACTGGCCACGACCAGGGTGGCCAGGTTAACTTTGCACATAACACAGCATGGTGTGTGTGTGTGTGCGCACGCGTGTTGGGTTGTAAACTTTGTGCAACAAAAAATGACTATGCATCAGTGTTTGCTGCAATCGTGTGCTTTTCATATCCCATGAAGACTTTTATTGAAGATCTTTTCAATAAAGAGAAAAATCACTAAAATATGCTATTTGTCAAGGAGTGCACTTTTTTGCATGCACCTGTAATAATGATAGAGTTATTTTGTATTGGTCTAGCTGATTTATTGTTCTTGATTCACAAACAAATGCAGTTTTTTTTAAAGAACATTTAAGATGGTGGTGTATTGGACTCAGTTTAGCTCACCTGAGGTCAAACACTGTGTTACTTTGCATCATAAAAACATATTGAAGAAGATCTTTATATCGTTATTATCCTTTAAAATAGTTGTATTCAAAAATGTAGCCGCCTACTTACCAAGTAGTGTGACATCCAGTTGTCGTAAGCATTTCAATAACTTTATTAATCATTGCTTGGTGTAAAAGGTTAGAGCTTTCTGACGGGTTGAATGAACTTCAGGCAGTTTAGCATTTCTGTCCTCATAGGGTCATGTCCTCAAGGAAACACTTTTGTGGGCTTTGACACAGTTTTTCTAGAGAGTTGGGATCAAAATCAAAGCACACATTTTGCACATAGCCCTTTATTAAAAAATTATTAAGGATTTTTACCTCATAAATGAGGAATGTCATACAGTTTTTTCTTTTGTAGTAGGTATTGATAAAGTTTAATGTTCCTTTAGTTGTCTGTCATGTGTGAAACCTTCTGTGACATATTATACAAAACATGCTTTAAAATACTATTTATCTTGTGTTGAAATGATATGAAGTGAATAAGGCAGCACAGAGCACGCCATCTGTGCTGAAAACCATCAGAACAATATGCTGATAGGGGAGGGTTTATTGCATGGAAGTGAGCCATTTGTACTCTGGGTTGTTATGCAACCAGAGAACGGAAAGACATACTCAACTGGTCAGGGGATCTGACACAGGAGAAGTGCAGAAACCAGCATCAATCAACATGTCCCATGTGGTATGTCTCTTCTAGAAAATCTGTTGTTTTTCTGCAAAAGTATGTAGTTTTTTATGGTGGAGTGATCTGTTTTTGGCAAATGATAGTTCATTTGTAAAGATCTGTGTTAAATATATGCAGCAATAGTGTGTATCATTTGCATTTCTTAAGATTCACTTTTCACTTTTCTTGGCTCACAAACTTGGTCTTCCTGGAGTGCTCCCAGCACTTCCTCAACCAACTTTTGAATGTTAACTCTTTGTTATCCTGCTCCTTTTAGATATACAAAGCCCAATTTGCCAGTTGCAAGGGAACATAATTTTTCTAATGTTATAAATATATACATTTGAAACCAGATGTTTACATACACTGTATAAAAAGACACATAACCTTTTTTCCCCTCACTGTCTGACATTAAATCAGACTAAGGGTTTCCTGTTTGGATTATTAAAAGTTTCGCTTTGGATTACCAAAATTTATTTCCATTTTTAGAGAAGTTTATATTACTTTCTTCAAAGTCAGAAGTTTACATACACTAAGATTACTATGACTTAAAACAATTTTGGAAAGCCCAGATGATAATGCCATGGCTTTGGAAGCTTCTCATAGGATAAATGACAACATTAATTGGAGGCATACCTGTTATGTATGAAATTACTTCTCGAATGATGAGGCCAGGCGCTCGGTAGAACTCAGCTTTATTGGCAGATACTTCTCCACATTACAACCGCCAGGCAGGGGCATCGGCAAAAAGGCCAGAAAAAGATGGCCACTGGTATTTACAGGGGCGGTGCAGTGGCGGAAGAGGAAGTAGCTGCCACTACACCACTCTTCATAACAAAACCCCACATCAAAATACCTATGGATGTATTTTAAGGCATGCGTCCATGCTGCTTCCTTGTGTGACATCATGGAAAAATCAAAATTAATAAGCCAAGACTTCAGGAAGAGAATTGTGGACCATTACAAGTCTGGTTTATCCTTGGGTACAATTTCCAGATGCCTGAAGATGCCACGTTCATCTGTTCATACAATTATATGCAAGTATAAACACCATGGGAATGCCCAGCCATCATACTGCTCAGGAAGGAGACAGGGTCTGTGTCCCAGAGGTGAATGTGTTGCGCGAAATGTGCATATCAACGCCAGAACAAAAGCAAAAGACCTGTGAAGATGCTGGCTGAAGCTGGTGAAAGAATGTCATTATCCACAGTGAAACGAGTCCTGTACTGACATAAGCTGAAAGGCCACTCAGCAAAGAAGAAACCATTTCTTCAACATAAAAGATAAATTACAGTTTGCAAATGCACAGTGGAACAAAGGCCTTAATTTTTGAAGACATGTCCTGTGGTCTGATGATACTAAAATTGAACCGTCTGAACATAATGACCACCATTACATTTGGAGGAAAAAGGGGGAAGCTTGCAAGCCTGATAATACCATCACAACTTTGAAGTATAGGGGTGTCAGCATCATGCTGTGGGGGTATTTTGCTACAGGAGGGACTGGTGCACTTCACAAAATATATGTCATCATGAGGAAAGAACATTATGTGGAAATATTGACACAACATCTGGAGACATCAACTAAGAAGTTAGACCTTGGGCACAAATGAGTCTTCCAAATGGACAGTGGCCCAAAGCATACAACCAAATTAGTTACAAAGTGGCTTAAAGGGGTCATTGACTGAAAAATGGTGTTTGTAGGTTTTAACTGTCTGAAATGTGTCTATTGGTCATGTAATTCTCAAAAAAATATCAAAACAGTCAATTATCTTAAAAAAAACACACAGCCTTTCTCGTTTTTCTCCCCCAGAAAGGTCAGAAACATTTTTGACTCTTCCGGGTTAATCGTATACGTCACGATTAGAAAAAGCCAACTGACTGCTGTCCTTGAGACTCATCCACTGCTCTATTATTGGCCCTCCTAGCTGTCTGTCATGTAGATGGAAGGGGTGCTAAAGGGAGCCTATTAGGCCCTGAGCAATTAGCCCCCCGGCTAACACTGGTGGAAGGAGTCTCGCACAAAGTGTGGCATACATTGTTATTTTCTTCAGAACTTAAGGCACTTTTCCACAAGTATCACCTTAGCTTTACTTACTTTTACTTTACTCACTTTCTCACTCTTTCCACAGTACCCTACTCGCTTTAACCGATACGATTTTCGTGCCAGTTTAGGGGCAGGGGACAAGCGAGAAAAATCGAGGTGTGATTTGACGTCAATCGACTGCTAGCCGCTGATTGGTCAGCGCGTAACGTCAAGAAATCGCCCGTTTTCGAAATCTTTACGTCCGTCATTTGCAATCGGTCACGGAGTGAATACGATATTAATAGAGACAGCGTTGTAAGTTAGGTTTTGCGGAAATCTACACCGTGGTCCAACGAAGAGGCGCGGGGTTTTCTCTGCTTGCTGGCAGATCCACAGTCAGAAGAGTGATCCGAACCATACAGATGACTGCGCAGAATAGAACCGTACTACTGACAAGCTGAATACGAAGTTGAGAGAACCATCCATGGTGAGTGATTTGTAATATTGTGCATCTGTTTGCTTATTTATCCTGTTGGTGGTAAGCTCACTTTTGAGCCATACAGCCCCGTTCTGTGCTGGCTAACTCGTTCTAGATAACGAATTTTGGCTAGTAGCTAGATAATACCAACTGTTGATTCACGCTCGTTTTCTCCTAAACATTTGCTTGTGAGAGCAATACGATGAAATATATCAATCCTGGTTATAGTCCTGGTTTTTGTTTTGTATTGCACTTGGTGCTGCGCATTAAATTGTGTGCAATTTAATGCCGTTTTTTGCTGGCTAACTCGTTTTAGCTAACGAGTTTTGGCTAGTAGCTAGATAATACCCACTGTTGATTCACGCTTGTTTTCTCCTAAATATTTGCTTGTGAGAGCAATACGATGAAATATATCAATCCTGGTTATAGTCCTGGTTTTTGTTTTGCATTAAATTGTGTGCAGTTTAATGCTAGAATGTGTTTCCACATGCCAGGGGTTAGCTTCCCTGTTTATAGTGGATACTGGTGAGATCACAGGAGCCGAAATCTCAACAATATAAAAGGGCTTTTTCAAACCAGTGATTTATAAAGTCATTCATATAATTTTCTAAAGCGTCAGAAAGAGAAATCCATATATTATATCATTCATTACACAGACCATGATATATTTCAAGCATTTATTTATTTTAATTTGGGTGATTATGGCTTATAGCCCCTGAAAACCCCAAATTCCATTTGGCAAAAAATTAGAATATTACATAAACTTTAAAAAATAGTTTTTAAATAGAAATGTGGGCTGATGAGGTGTTGGTTAATATGGGCTGTAGCCATAATCATCAATATTAAAATAAAATAAACACTTTCAATATATCACTGTCCCTGTAATGAATCTATATATGGGTTTCACTTTCTGAAATGAGTGACAAAAATATTGAACTTTTTCATGATATTCTAATTTTTGAGATGTGCCTGTATAAGTGTTGAACTTGCTTGAAAAAACTAAACACCATCCATTTCTGTCGTTCGTCTAGGCAGGAGGGAATCAGCCGCTCAACAATGGACGTCGCCACTGTGGAAAGTACTGAAATCCTTTGCTTTTATAGGTAAGTGTCAAAACCAAATTAGCACAATTTCCACTTAATGTAAAAGGGACTGAACTGAGATTTATTTGATTGTGTGAGTATTAATTACAGAATAACTGAAAAAGACTGGCGCATCAACTGTAAAATAAACCACTTGTTAATGTATTTATTTGTCAGATCACTTGTGTGATCCTTTGAGTTATGTTCATAACTGTATCTTTTGGGGAATGGCAGTTGTTCAGACATCAATATAGTTTAGTTCATATGTGTAGTTTATACTTTATCATCAATAAAGTCATGCAGGTTATAACAGGACACATTACAAATATTTGAGACCCATTGTAGTGCTTCTTTTTATATTTTAGCAATGCAAGTACAAAACACCACCCACACTTGAAGCCAGTGCAAGAAGAGACACTTTTACATTCCAGACAAACTTTTATTGATAAAAACTCCATATTTTGACTGAGCGACTCCATAATCTGTGATGCACACCTTCAGTTAAAGTACTAGATTCCATTCCACTGAATGTATTAATTCATTCTGATTGCTGAGGCCACAGTAAAAGCAGATGATTTTAAATGCAACCCAGCCCTTGTAAAATCGACTTTACATCAGTGCAGCTATATGAAAATTGTGGTTAAATACAACAACGAAGTACTTTATTGTCACATTGGAATCGGAATCGCTGCTGTTTGGTTTTTCTTTAGAATTCTTGGATGGAATATGGGTGGGCAATATAAGCTGCAGCTTCAGCCATCACCCATTTCAGATAACCTATGTTGAACTGTGTAATCAGAGGAGTTATTGTTTAATTCGACCTTATTAAATTTTTTTCCCCCTTTGTTATATTATTGTATTTTCTTTAAATTTATCCGAAATAAAGATTCATTCATTCACATTCCACCACTGGCTTTTAGTAACAAGTGTATTTCCCAAATATGTTTTAAACTTCATTTATTTAACCTCCACACATTTCTGTCTTTTGTCTAGGCAAGAGGGAAACGATCGATCCACCCCAAACTGGACCTTGCGTCACTATTTACAGAGATGCAGGCCTAAGATCTGCTGATCTGAGACCAGTGTGAGCTGCACATCCCAGCTGCTGAGTGACCCAGTCTGACAGTTTGAGTTTTGCACATTCTGAATAATCTGGAATTTGCTGCTGATTGTAATAAACAATTTAGTGACTTATGTGTTTGCATCATGATTTCTATTTTTGTCTTTTAATACACTGGTGGGAAAAGAGTCAATAGTACAAACCATTAATGGGTGACCTTAAAAATAATGACTCATTTTTAAGACATTTATGTCACATGGTGGTAACCTTCACATATAAAAAGGAGACATCTGCAAAAACTTCAGAGGTTTGTCAGTGCAATACTACATGAATGCATGTATAGTACATTGTTGATGCAGAGAATATATATTTCTACAGTATATGTATCGAGTAAATCAAGCATTTTCCATGTAACCTTGTGACTGCATTATTTTAATTGCTTTTAATGCTAGATCAAGTTTGTTTTGGCCTAAAATGCATCATAACTGTCAAATACATCTTATTATACCTAACTCAGTACTGTTTACTTTTGAATATACATTTTGTGGCTAATATAGTTATTAGCCTGGCGATCGAGTTGTGTCAGCTGATCATTTTTTGCTATGACACCATCTCAGACTCAGTGCAGCTGAAGCAGGTACGTCCATGATGTCTCAACAGTCCGGGATTTTCACGCAGATCAGAGCAATTTTTTTTCCCACAATATTTTTATTGAACCTTTTTTTTTTTTTTTTACAAACAGCACACACAGTCAGACGCTAACACAAAAGTAATTTAAAAACTAAGCAATAAAATGACAAAGGTTAAAAAACAGAAACCATTAACAAAAACAAGTCAACAATGTTCCTCTGTTTAGGTAATCTATTACATTAGAATACATAATATACATTCACCAGCTTGGAATTTGCAAGGTCCACACATATCATTCACCTTCTTCTTCAGAAGTTATGTTTACTTAATTTACATAATCAGTGAAAGGTATCCATATATTCTCAAACACATTTCCTTTGATTTCAGTATGTATGTTATTCTTTCTAGTGGAAACCAAAAGTGAGTTGGTTGTAGTCATTTTTCTAAGGTGTTCTGACGTGTAATTACCCATCCCTGAACACATATGCCTTATAAATATCAAGAGATGGGAAAATGATACTCAAATGACACTCAACATGCAAAATGGTGCTACAGTTGGATTGCCTTTCTTTAAAATTTTTAAAATTATTTTGTAAGTAAAAGTGGGCTAGGATTAACTGGAAATATAACAAGTTTCCACATATAATTCCAAGGTCAATTGGCAATTCAATCAAACCAAAAAGGAGTTGTTCAGCTGCTGCATTTTTCTGCAGTCATTTTCTACGGTGTTTTAGCGTGTAATTTCCCATCCCTGAACACATATCCCTTAAAAAGAACTATCAATGGGAAAATGATACACAAAAACAAGAATTTTACTACAGTTGAATTGGCTTTTTTTAAAGTAATTTAAATTATTTTGTACGTAAAATGGGGCTATGATTAATTGGAAATATAACAAGTATCCACATATAATTCCAAGGTCAATTACACGGTTTTAGCATTTAATTAGTTGTCCCTTAACAGTTAACCGTTATGAACAACAGAGGAGACATAGATGAAAAGTGCACCAAATTTTATTTAAAAAACAAACGTTTGACATATGTATGCACATGAATGAGGCTCCATGCATGGACGCAATTTGTGGCACAAGTAGGTGAAAGTGTCCTCGGATATCCGGAAGTTCTGCAACCACTGTGTGTTTGAGAAGCTGGGGACAATATTCTCCCACCACTGCGAGCTACGGTTTACTGCCCAGGTCCATGGTCTGCAGCGTTGATTTTGCAACAACGCAGCCAACTAGAACACACACACAGCATACATATTAATACTGATAACCTGGCGACATCAAAATGCTGTACACAACAATGACATGACGATAAAATGACAATAGGAAGCATTAAATTACCAAAAACTTTTTCCTCGTGTGCTTGATGTGCCTGATGTGCTGGGTAATTAAGCTCTCTGCTTCATATTCCCCAATGGCAACAACGAGTCTCTGGTACTGCTCCAACGTGTGTTCTGTCAATGCACGTCGTCTTCTCCTGTAAAACTCTCTTCTCCGCTTAAAAACATTCATTGTGTTCAAAAGCCAGAGAAGAACCAACGTGGAAATCCTCCGCTCGTAATCCGCCATTTTCTTTGTTGTGAAGACGTCTGTCGCCGGAGATGACGTCAGCAGAGTATGGGGCCGCCTCAATCCCGCCCACTACAGAGTTTACGCGGCTTTACAGGGTTGTAATGGGTCAACAACCGAGGGAGAAAGAAGTAGTGGAGAATCGAAACAAGTAAAAAAGAACTGTGACTATGGAAAAGAGCCATTAGTCAGTCTAATAACCATCCCTGTTACCACCTGGTTCACAGTCAACAATGCATTTCACGTCACTCCGGCCCATCTCCCATTAATTTCGCCACGATTCCACAGTAAATTTCCAGCATCGGCGTGCCGATCGTGGCAACTGTCCCGAGGCTGCTGGCTCTCACAACCAGCTCCCCCATTGTCCTTTGGGGCTCCATGCAACTCTGCTCCGCTCTCGCAGGCAATGTTGGAGGCCGCCTTGTGACAGGGCATCCCCCAGCTGGCCATGAGGGTGAAGCGCAGTCCCACAGAGCGAGACACTGCCCTTTGAGATCCTGTGGCTCAGCAGCTTGGCTTGGCCAGGAGCCTCGGGTCCCGGACCATGTCGGTTGCGGCAATTGGGGGGCCACCGGGCACGCAGTGCTAGCAATTTGTTGTGGAATCACAGCAAAATTATTGGGAAATGGGCCGGACTGATGCAAGATACACCATTGACTGTGGATCAGTGAACCAGAGCCGCTCATCTGAGCTAGAAGGAGGTTAGAAGCTAGTCAGCTAATGGCTAACTGATGTAAGAGGGAGCGTGGAGTTGAATAGGTGAAGGATGTTTCTTAAAGTGATATCCTTTAAATCAGAGTGTTTCAAGAAAGCCAGGAAAAATACAAAACAATTTTGCTTCACTAATTAAAAAATTAAAGAAAACTGGTGTCATAAACTGGCCCAACAGGGACAGACAGAAGACATCAAATGCAGACTGTGAGTTTTGCACTTTTAATAATCAGAAACACAAAATAGCAAACACAAAAAATTACAAGGACAGGCAGGAATAATCAGGACGCTGACGAACTGTAGTAATCTACTGGAGAAAGTGCTCCACTGTCTGTCCAGTGTGTGGTGGAGGGGGTGATGAGGATTGTCCATGATGGATTGCAGTTTATTTAGTGTTCTCCTCTCCACCACTGTCTCTAAGGTCTCAGGCCTGAGACGAATTACAGAGCCAGCCCTCTTGATAATCTTGTCAAGTCTGTTGGTGTCACTGGCCCTGATACTGCTACCCCAACAGACAGCAGCAAAGAAGATGGCGCTGGCGACAACGGTCTGGTAGAAAAGTTCCAGCATCCTGTTGCACATGTTGAAGGATCTCAGCATCCTCAGGAAGTAGAGTATGCACATCCCCTTCTTGTGCACAGCATCGGTGTTGGATCTCCAGTCCAGCCTGTTGCATATCCTGACACCCAGGTATTTGAAGTCCTCAATCACCCCACCCCCCCACCCCCAATCTGCAATGGTTGAGAAGGCGTCCTCTTCTTCCTGAAGTCAATTACCATCTCTCTGGTCTTGCTGACATTCAGCCTCAGGGGGTTCTGCTCGGTCCACTACACAAATCTGTCTACCAGTGCCCTGTACTCCCTCTCCTCTTCCCCGCTTATACACCCCACAACAGCTGAGTCATCAGAGAATTTCTGCAGGTGGCATGACTCAGTATTGTACTGAAAGTCAGTGGTGTATAAGGTGAAGAGAAATCGAGAGAGCACAGTTCCCTGTGGAGCTCCCGTGTCACTAACCACCACACCAGATAAGACACTACCCAGCCGAACAAACTAGCCTGCCTGTCAGGTAGTCAGTAATCCAGGAGATCACAGAGCTGTCAACCCCCATCACTCGTAGCTTCACACCCAGCAGCAGTGACTGCATGGTGTTAAAGGCACTGGAGAAATCAAAAAATGTGATTCTCACAGTGTCTCCTCCGCCATCCAGGTGCAGATGGGCTCGTTGCAGAAGATACATGACAGTGTCTGCAACTCCTAAATGAGGCTGATATGCAAACTGCAAAGGGTCCAGCCACGTCTTCACCTGTGGCTTCAGGTGGGCTAAGACCAGTCTCTCAAGACCAGTCTAAATACAGCATATTCCAGTAAAAGCTGGATTTATGCACCCGTATCGATGCGTTTCAGCTGCGACGGCATTGACGCAGCTGTTGTGTCTGTGAAATGAGGGCCAGCAGACACTTCCACATGTTGAGAGTAGCTTTATTGAACAGTTAGCTTAAGTGCTAACAAATTAGTAAAGAGTGAGTACAGGAGAGTTGTAACTGGGAAGGCGGAGCGCAAAAGAGAGCATCCATGCCATAAACCAGCCTGGCAGGGGCGGAACGAAGACCCAAACGCTGAACTATGAGTTGCTAACATTTAATAACAAAAACACAAAATATAACAAAGAACTAAAACTTACAGGATATAGGCTGGAGTAGATACAGGTAAGGCGTGTGGGAACGCCAGGATAAACACAGACAAGGAGAACAGCCTGGACGGAACCAGGCTGAGGCGTGGAGGACATGCCAGAGAACATAAGACGGGAAACTCCCGTCTAAACACTCAGAAGGACGATGCGCCGAACTGCAGCACAGCGGTCTTTAAACAGGACAAAAGGAAATAATAACAATGATGAACAGGTGTGGGTAACATGAGCGAGGAGTAATTAATACATAATACAAACAGCTGTGCAAAACCGCCAACTGAGCTAAAGGAGGAAGTAAATAAAGCACACTGTCAAAATAAGAGCACAGACCAGAAGGAAAATAAATCATAATTAGTATATCAATACAAAGACAGACCGAAGGTGAGGACAAGATACAAATAGATGGCAATGTAATACTACTAAACACCACTGTAGCCACAGGAGGGCAAAAGGCAGAGGTGAGGGTAGTATAGTGGCTTTCCTTCTTTACCAAAAACCATGTAAGAGCTGAAGCCCAGTGTTCTTGACACGAGCTACAAGATGTAATCTTGAATTTTAAAACTTTTAATAAAACAAAAAAGCTCTTAATTACATTGTCACACGGTAGAAAAACTGTGTACTCCTGTGTCTAGTGCAGCTCTCCGTCTGAATCATGGCTGCATGTATTATGTAACTCATCAATTAAAGGAGCACTTCTTAAATCTATTAACATGCACTTTAACACAATTTTTTACTTTACTTTTGATTCAAAATGTCCTATGAATTATTAACTTATTAACAAATGTGAAATTTTACTGATTTTTTTTTAGTTAACTTTACTAATGATTAATGAACTTATATTTTAACTGTAACTTATTTTCATTTTCATGCTATGGCTCTTACAGGTAGGCTCAAGCCAAAACAGGTAGATAAATATATTACAGTACACAATGGGATGGCTCAGACCCATAATATAAATAAACAAGACTATAGCTAAAAAAAAACCAAAACAAAACTCAGAAACAGAAGCTCTCATAACTGGCAGAAACAAATGACAAACTCAAACAACACAATACAGCCAAACCTAAAATAGATACAATACTTAAACTAAAGTGGGGAAATACAGAAAATAATCTAAATAACAAAAGAGCATGAGCACGTTCCCCAAACCATGCTCAACATATGACAGTCCACCCCTTGCAGTCCCTATTTATAAACACCATGTGATGATGTCACACATGCGTGCCTGCGTCCGCAACATGGTGCGTCATGCCATTCTCTATATCACATTTACCCCCTTGGGAAAATCCCAGAACATTTTCAAGCAAATCAGCCTTAGCGAGGGCAGTAAGTACAACCAGTGGCATATAGGCTAGCGTGCACTTACAGTCAGAACCACATGATGTGTAGTAGCAATGTGTACTATGACCAAATAAGAGCACATCAGGAGACATCATAGCTGACTAAACATACATATGCCCTGGCTAGTCGACAGATGGAAAACAGCTGTGCTAATGCATAAATGTGAGCTGACTAAGCAAAACAACTTGGAACACCTATACCACTGTTAGCATGTCAAGGATGTAGCAAAGTATGACACACACATATACTGTAGGTACAGTTGGACCGATGCAGTGACTAACATATTGCCTGATGTTAACCACAATATGGTTACTTAGCTGGACCAGTGTGTAAAACCACCTAAGGCTCATTTCACCCATAACATTACATTTTATTTAACCTGGGTAGCCAGGTAAACTGCTGGTGCAACCCGCATGGTTGTGTGGATTATGTCATGATTGGTGTTAACCCTATGAGTGTGTATGTTGCCATACTGTGACATAACCCCTAGTGGTCAAGAGTGGTAAATATTTTTTGTCAATAAAATAGTTCAGATTTCCAAGGCTATAACTTGAAAGTGGTAAGAGATAATGGCTTACTGTCAATTAGAAAGATGTAAAATATGATCCAAAGTTTCAGATAGGAATAAATTTATGCATCTAATTTGCATAATGTCGCGGCACCTCTTTAAATTCCATAACTCAGTCAAAACTGGACTTTAGACGTATTTACACAAAAAAGGTTCAGTCTTTTGATACCGTTTTTTGTACAGAGGTACCTCATCATCTTATCTTCAAAGTACATGAACAAGAAATCAGTACATTTAAAAAAAAAGATCCGACTGGCATGCCATTGCAACCTGTCAGCCATCTGGAAGGTGGCTGATCCAAGTTGCACCTTGATCTGCATCGGCAGTGACTGGAACATCTGCAGCTTGTGTGGGCGGTCGGATTGGCGAACCCAAACCCAATCGAGTACCGTGAGTGATGATCGTATCTGCTTCAAACAGCTCTGTTGCTGCTTTCTTGTTCCGTAGCTGGTGAATGATGCTGGTGCTGGTCATGGTGGCATGATGGTCTCGCCACTGGCAAGACAAACTCCAGGTTAATGTTGTTCACCGGAGTCCTGCATCGGTACGGACTTGAACTCCTGCAGCTGAACGGCAGTTCCAAGAGGCTTACGTACGCTGGGCAAGGATCTGTGTCGAGTCTAACGTGCTCTGCTCGCTGTGTGGTGTGGAGCTGGGAGTGGCTGCACCCACGTCTGGGTGAAATGAACTGCAGCCATCAGCAGTCAAACGAAGTCCCGAGTGATCTGTGACGGTGAAGCCCAACTCATGGAAGAGACCACATCCCAGGATGTTGTCACCAAGGGTCGTCACTTGAAACATGAATGTTGGGAGGACTCTCAACCCGTAGCAAACCGATAAAGTAATGGTTCCTACCATGCAGATTTTAGTGTGTTCCTACCCAAACAGCTCCACCACGTCTGGCTTGATTGGATGCCAAGTGAAGAATTTCCTCACCATGATCTTGTTCATCAGGGACCTCATAGTGGCGGTGTCCAGCAGCAGGGGTAGACTGATACCATCCAGCACCACTTGTATGGTGTGTTACTGCAGTCCACTGAATGGATGGTGGTTGAAACGGACTGACCGAGTGAGCTGGGCAGCGGGCTTGCTGGGGCTGAACAGCACATTTTGGCAAAATGATTAAGCTTACCGCAGTGCTGGCACCTCTGTCCTTTGGCAGGACAGGAGGGCATGCACGTCCGGTGCCAAGAAGAATGACAGTTACCACACGGTCGGTGTGTCGTGATGTCTTGTCATCCCACGACGTTAACTTCAGCGTCCTCGGGGGGGAGGATGTGAGGTCGGCGGGCTCAGCAGCCGGGGTAACCACTTGTGCTAGCGGAGCTGCTTGTAGGGAGTGTTGGTGGAAAGCTCCTAGCTGCAATGCTAGCTGAGCTGCTGCTTCTAGCTGGGATGCTAACTCCACAGCCTTGGCCAGGGGCAGGTCATCAGGCGCCATGAGCAGCTTCTCCCACAGCTTTGGGTTGGTGGTGTGCTCCGCTAACTGGTCCCGCATCATGTCATCTTCCAGTTAAGCAAACCTGCATGTACTTGCCAAACAGCGGAGGTTGGCGATGTATTGTTGGACCAACTCACCCACTCTCTGTCGGTGCTGGCGAAACTTAATTCTTCTAACCATCCCACTCTCAGGGGTAGTAAAATGTCTGGATAGCAAAGTGACAGGCTTGTCATAGGTATCTGCTGGTCCTAGCGTCCTCAACGCACGCTGTTCCTCGCTGCCAAGGCTGTGAATCAGCATGGTGTGTAGCCTAGCCTTGATAGCTTTAGCTAGGTCAGAGGCGAGCATGAACGTCTCAAATGATTCCAGCCATTGAGGCCACGGAATGGGCGGCTCACCTGGTCTGGCAAGGAATGATGGTAGAGGTGCCAATGATGTGTCCATTCTTCAGGAAAATTACTAATGTTCCTCCACAAGTCCAATTTACCTTTTTGTCACCAATGTTGTGTCTGTGAAATGAGAGCCAGTAGACACTTCCATGTGTTGAGAGTAGCTTTATTAATGGTTAGCAGAAACAGGCTAACAAGCTAGTGAAGAGTGGGTACAGGAGGGTTGTAACTGGGAAGGCGGAGTGCCAAAGACAGCCTCCACACCGTGCAGTCCCTATTTATAAACACTGCGTGATGACGTCACACGTGTGTGCATGCGTCCGCAATATGGTGTGTCGTACCATTCCCATTATATCACAGCAGCATCGATGCAGCAGTGACATGCATTTTGTCTTGCCCGATGTGCACCTCTCCCGAGAAGGAGAGGTGCACATCGGTGACGCAGGCCATAAGAGCTGTAATTGGTCCGCTTTGTCTCTTCCTTCACATTTCCTGGTTTGCATCGCTGCTCCACTCTGCGGAGGCACAACTTCCAAAGTGAGTCGGTTAAACAACGGTCCAAATTCAATAGAATATTGAGGAAGTAAGCACATACAGAACATTTTGTGGCTTGTCATAACCCCAGTAATTACACAGATTGTCAAATAACGACATTGGCGGTGGTCGCATGCATCATTTTCACCGACTTCTTTTTCTCTGTGCAACAATCGTATGAAAAGTTGTTTTTTCTTAATATTTATTAGCTCGAACTCTATCATAATCTGCTCTTGTCCATTATTTTATAAACAAAAACACACGACAAACACAAATCACTCTACACATTGGCTGAAGCCTGTTTTGGCAACAGAACAACGCATTTCACTCAACACACAAGAAAAAATTGCCAATCACTGCACTGGCGATGGACGTTGGTAATGGCGTTGACGTGATGCAGGTACATAAATCCCGCTTAAGCGTTAAGAGTATTCCACACTAATACTATCTGGTGAAGTACTATTTTAAGTTACTTGAGTACATGTACTTGAGTCAGCGTAACTAGTTACTGCCTGCCTCTGTTTGCCTAATCAAGTCTGTGCTGCTGATGATCAAATATGTATTTTTTAAAAATCATTTGTCTTGTTTATTTCCTAAATTTAGATGGAGCCTTCTCGAGCAAAGATTTTTGATTTCCATGGAGTTGCAATGACTCACTATTTCACAGACAACTGGGATAATGTTCAGAACTTTCAAGCCAGACCTGACGACATCCTCATTGTAACGTACCCCAAAGCAGGTCAGTCCAGAAAGTGGCTTAAATGTTTTACAGCTCATATACATGTGTTTAAAGATAATTTTCTTTTTTTTGGGGGGGGGGGGGGGGGGGGACATGATTCTCTCTTTCGTCATTTAGGAACCACGTGGGTCTCCTACATCCTTGACCTGATTTATTTTGAAAAGACGTGGAAAGAGCGTCAGGAAACCATTCCAATTTACAATCGGGTGCCTTTCTTGGAGTTCAGTATCCCAGGTTTTGATTCAGGTAAATGACTAAACTGTATTCCATTGTTAAACTGTAAAATGGTTTTCCATCATATTTACTTAAAGTGACATTCTGCCATAAATCAAGTTTTTTTTTCTTGTTAACGTGTCTGTAAGTTGTTTTTATGACTTACGAGACATATCAATAGCAAAATCACTCAAATGTCTCGTGTCTCTGTTTTGTTTTGTTTTGTTTGCTGTGAAATTTCATTCAAGCCCCTCCACCTGAGAAAAGGCGAGTTTAGATGGAGCATTTTTGGTGACATAACTATGAAGCTGGCATGTAGACAGTGTTGAGCCAATCGGGACTCCCTGACCTAACTGTAGTTAGCCTCCAGGATAGTTAGCATTTAATAACTAGTAGTATTGAAAACTTGACCCAAATTAAGATGGGTTTTACCATTAACCTGCTCTTAAGGACAAGTGCAGCTTCAGTCATCATTATCCTGGGCCACCGTGCATACAACTGGGCATGTCCTTCAACCAGTAAGTCTTTTTATCTGATAATGTAGCATTAGCCACAATTAGCCATGTGGGATGTGGATGGGCCTGATCATAGATTTTGACACTAAACTGTAAGACAATAAAATGTTTTGTTTTTAGCAAAAAGTGCACAAGATACCATTTTCGACAATGTAGATTTTTTTTTTTTAAATAGGGGATTTATAGCCACTGGAGTGCATGTTTAAAGTGCCTCTATTATGCTCTTTGGGGTTTACCCTTTACTTTATTGCATTATGTATGATTTTTATGATACTATTTGGCCGGGCTTCCAAAAGTTCAGACCAAGGTTCGTGTCCAGACCCAGCCACAAATCAGTACAGAACCAAACAGCACGGTCATTTGTGGGTGAGCATTCCTGGCATTTAAAATTTGCAGCTTTTGTCATAAATTTGTAACTTTTTCTCATTAATTTACAACATTTATTTGTAAGTTTATAGTTAGGTCTTCAACTCCCACCTCCGGAAGAACTTCAATCACATTCCGAGGGAGTCTGGAGACATGGAGTTTGAATGGGCCATGTTCTCCACCTCTGTTGTTGAAGCGGCGGCCCAGAGCTGCGGCTGCCCAGAGCTGCGGCTGCAAGGTGGTTGGTGCATCTCGTGGTGGCAACCCCCGAACCAAGTGGTGCACACCAGTGGTTAAGGGGGCCATTAAGCTGAAGAAGGAGTCCTATCAAGCTTGGTTGGCTTGTGGGACTCCCGAAGCAGCTGAGGTGTACCGGCAGGCCAAGCAGAGTGCAGCTCGGGTGGTTGCTGAAGCAAAAACCCGGGTATGGGAGGAGTTCGGTGAGGCCATGGAACAAGACTTTCGGTCGGCCTCGAAGAGATTCTGGCAAACTGTCCGACGGCTCACGAGGGGAAAGCAGCTCCCTGTCCACACTGTGTATGGTGCGGATGGGACACTGTTGACTTCGACTGGGGACATCGTCGGGCGGTGGAAGGAGTACTTCAAGGATTTCCTCAATCCCACTGATACGCCTTCCACAGAGGAAGCAGGGTTTGTGGACGAGGGGGATGACTCGCCTATCACAGGGGCTGAGGTCGCCAAGGCGGTTAAAAATCTCCTTGGTGGCCGGGCCCCGGGGGTGGATGAGATTCGCCCTGAGTACCTCAAGGCCCTGGATGTTGTTGGGCTGTCATGGTTGACACGCCTCTGCAACATTGCGTGGAGGTCGGGGGCAGTGCCTTTGGCATGGCAAACCGGGGTGGTGGTTCCTCTCTTCAAAAAAGGGGACCGGAGGGTGTGCTCCAACTTTAGAGGGATCACACTCCTCAGCCTCCCTGGGAAAGTCTATGCCAAGGTACTGGAGAGGAGAGTCCAGCCGTTGGTCGAAACTCAGATTCAGGAGGAGCAATGTGGCTTTCGTCCTGGCCATGGCACATTGGACCAGCTCTTTACCCTCTCGAGAATTCTTGAGGGTTCGTGGGAGTTTGCCCAACCAGTTTACATGTGTTTTGTGGACTTGGAGAAGGCATTTAACAGCGTCCTTGTGGTTTTTTGTGGGGGGTGCTTCGGGAGTATGGCGTATCGGGCTTGTTGTTACGAGCTATTTGGTCTCTGTACGACTGTTGTGAGAGTTTGGTTTGTATTGGCAACACTCGGTCGGACTCATTCCCAGTGAGAGTTGGACTCTGCCAGGGCTGCCCTTTGTCACCGATCCTGTTCATAATTTTTATGGACAGGATTTCTAGGCGCAGCCAGGGAATGGAGGGTGTCATGCTTGGTGACCACAGGATCTCATCTCTGTTGTTTGCAGATGATGTTGTCCTGTTGGCTTCATCCAGCAATGAGCTACAGTTCTTGCTGGGATGGTTTGCTGCTGAGTGTGAAGCGGCTGGGATGAGAATCAGTACCTCCAAGTCCGAGTCCATGGTCCTCAGCCGGAAAAAGGTGGATTGTCCTCTCTGGGTTGGGGACAGGCTCCTGCCACAAGTGGAGGAGTTTAAGTATCTTGGGGTCTTATTCACGAGTGAGGGGAAAATGGAGCGAGAGATTGACAGACGGATTGGAGCAGCATCTGCAGTGATGCGGATGTTGTACCAGTCTGTTGTGGTGAAGAGGGAGCTTAGTTCTAAGGCAAAGCTGTCGATTTACCAGTCAGTCTACATTCCTCCTCTCACCTATGGTCACGAGCTTTGGGTAATGACCGAAAGAACAAGATTGCAGATACAAGCGGCTGAAATGAGCTTTCTCTGTAGGATTGCTGGACTCACCCTCAGAGATAGGGTGAGGAGCTCAGTCATCCGGGAGAGGCTCGGAGTAGAACTGCTGCTCCTCCACATTGAAAGGAGCCAGTTGAGGTGGTTTGGGCATCTGATCAGGATGCCTCCTGGATGCCTCCTACTTGCAGTGTTTTGGGCACGTCTCATTGGGAGGAGACCCCGGGACAGACCCAGGACTCGGTGGAGAGACTATGTCTCCCAGCTGGTCTGGGAACGCCTTGGTATCCTCTCTGAAGAGCTGGAGCAGGTGGCTGGGGAGATGGAAGTCTGGGCTTCTCTGCTTGAACTGCTGCCTCCGCGACCCGGACCTCCGGAAAAGCGGTAGAAGATGGATGGATGGATGGATTGATAGTTTGGAGGCAGCACAGTGTCAGGGATGACTGGAGGATCATTACTACTTTGTATTTATTTCTGTTTCTTTGTGTGTTTTGTTTTTTGGGTTCATGTATTTTCTGTATTTATCATCGTCTGTTGATTCTATGATTCTGTTTCCAGTGTTATTTTGTATTAGTTATGATCTGAGGTTAGTCTGTGTTTATATTACGTTTATCATGGTCCTGTTTGGTCATTTTGTTTATCAATTTCATGTTATATCTTGGGTTGTATTATGATTTGAATTCTGTTCGGTCATTGTGTGTGATGATCATGTCTCTCCCACATCTCCATCTGTTTGTGTTAACCCCACCTCCTCTTGTCAGCTGTTTGTCATCATTGATTTCTTCACGTGTCCTGCATTTCATGATTATGTTGTGCACTATTTAAAGGACACAGCTTCTCTGTTTGGCGCTGTGCCATTGATCGTCATTCGGGTGTTTTTACATGCTCCTGCACTGCCCTGTCCTGCCTGCTCTGGAAGTTTTCACTATGAGTTTTTTGTCTGCCCTGCCAAGCAAAGTCTTTTCTGTTCTGCTTGGAGTTATTTATGAGTTTAGTTAATAAAATATCAAATGCTCGCTATGCATCTGAGTTCTATTATCTACCCCGAGGGGCAAAACATGACAGAATGATGCAGCTAGTTATGGATTCCGCTAGCGAGCCTGCCAGAAGGAGGAGGCTGAGCAGCAACAAACATGAATCTGTGGCCGCTGCGGAGGATCTGGCGGCCACCGCTTGAAGCATCCTCACTCTGGAGGACGTTTGGGATTGCTGGAGGGGTAGCAAACTTGACGGCACCTAGAATGAATTCATGCTCCCATCCCTGGACTCGGAAGCAGACACATCCTTCACCACCTCAACCTCCAGCTGTCTTCTTCTCGCCGGAGCCAGCTTTATGGCTGCCTGTTCTCTCTCCGGTGGAGCGGAGAGAGCTTCTTGGCTGCAAGTTGGCTTCTGGGGCCCCCGGGTGGGAAGAAGATTCGAGGAGACGCTGCTTCTCTCGTCGCTCCATCTCTTCACCCACAGCTCCAGCCAGATGATCTCCAGAGCCACCCAGAGGGAGACGTCTGGACATTCAGCGGCAGCAGAGGAGGAATTCAGGCAAGAACCTGTTCATTTTTTAACATCAATAAATGATAGGTATTGTCAGGTTCTTGGTGGGAGGGACTGGTGGCGGCTGGTTGCTGCTGCTGGGCTCTCACCACCCACCTCTGCCATTCACTCTGCTGCCTGCTCCACCCCTCCATCCTCACCTGCATCCCCTGTTTCTACTTCTGTTTTTCTGAGTGTTTGCCAGTACTGGGTGGAAACCAGATTATGTGGGAGGAGTGTGCTGCTTCAGAGCGCAGCAGCTGCCTCTACTCTGACGCCGTTGGACAGCAAGTTTTGCCAGATTGGGACTGCTGCTCTGAAACCCCTGTGTGAGGATGAGGAGGAGGAACAGGAAGAGTGTAGCCAGGCTGTACTGGCTCAGGAGAAGCTAATGCTGGATTACAAGCCGTGGCTCCTTCCAGACCATGTATCGTGGCTGGGTCAGACCCAGCTGGCTATGGACGTTCCAGCTTCAGAACCTGCTCCACGGCGCCACCCAGCTCCAGTTCCTCGTCCATGTCGCTCCACAGTTCCAGTTCCTGCTCGGAGTTGTTCCACTGTCTGCTCCGCATTGTTTTCCCAGCTCCAGTGCTCCAGTGCCTGCTCCACAGCACCACCTAGCTCCAGTTCCTGCTCCACATCATTCCACAGTTTCAGTTTCTGTTCCATGTTGTTCCACTGCTCCAGTTCCTGATCCACGTCATTCCATGGCTCCTGTACCTGCTCCACTTCATTCCTTGGTTCCCATTCCTGCTCCATGTCATTCCCTAGTTCCTGTTTCTGCCCTTCCTGTCTCTGTTCCTCATCCTGAGGAGGTCACCCCTGCAGCAGAGGATCAGGAGCTCAGGCAAGTGCTTTTCTTTACTTTCATAACATCAGTATTAGTTAAGTCTTGCCTAGCTCTTGGTGTTTTTGGTAACTCCTCATCCTGTTCTTCTCCCTCGTCCAAGGTGTCCTGGTCAAGGATGGGGTCGCAGGAGGACAATGTTCCAGTTGATGTTCTCGAGATCAGAAGACCCCTTGCCGATGTTTCTTCCTTCCCGTCTAAGGTGGCTGATTCGGGGATGGATCCGCAGATGGCAGGACTTGAAGACCATCAGCCTTTGTCATCTGGTTTCACCGATGGTCTGCTCACCTCTGGTGTCCTGGAGGCCAAGGATTTCCCGCCATGTGTTCCTGTGTCCAAAATTCCTCCATCATGTGTTCCTGGGGACAATGTTCCCATGTTCTCAGTTCCAGAGGCCTATGTTCTCTTGTTATCACCCCCAGAGGGTAAAATGTCCATGCTGTCACCCCCAGAGGATAAAAGGACCATGCTGTCACCTCTAGAGGTCATAGTAGTCGTATTGTCATCTCCCGAGGTTGAGATGTCCATGTTATCACCTTCAGGGGGTAAAATGTCCATGGTGTCACCCCCAGAGGGTAAAGTGTCTATGATTTCATCTCCAATGGTTGATGTGTCCATGTTTTCATCTTCTGAGTTTTTGAGTTCTTTATTATCGCATAAGTTTTATGTTTCCATGTTACCTCATGATCTTGAAAGTTTTTGCTATCCTCAGTCCGAGAAGATCCTGTGTTTTCAGAGCTAAGGACTCGTGTTTTCTTCTGTTTGGTGGGCCAGGGACTCCGGTAGACCACCCGACCCGCCTTGTTTTTTGGTCTGATGGCCCTGGCACTTGGGCAGACCACCCAACTAGTTTTTGTTTTTGATTTTGGGCTGTGGTCTTTGGTTATGCCCCATGGTTGGTACTCCTGTTTTTTGACTCTGTGGTGGGGGGGGGGGGGGGAGAGATTTAGTTTTGCATCCGGAAAGTCTTCACAGTGCTTAACATTTTCCACATTTTGTTATGTTACAGCCATATTCCAAAATGGATTAAGTTATTTTTTTTTCCTCAAAATTCTACACACAACACCCCAAAATGACAAAGTGAATTTTTTTGAGACTTTTGAAAATTTATTAAAAATAAAAAACTAAAAAATCATATGTACATAAGTATTCACAGCCTTCGCTCAGTACTTTGTTGATGCACCTTTGGTAGCAATTCCAGCCTCAAGTGTTTTTGAATATGATGCCACAAGCTTGGCACACCTATCTTTGGGCAGTTTCGCCCATTCCTCTTTGCAGCACCTCTCAAGCTCCACCAGGTTGGATGGAAAGCATCGGTGCACAGCCATTTTCAGATCTCTCTAGAGAAGGTCAATTGGATTCAAGTCTGGGCTCTGGCCAGTCATCATTTCTCTCCTTTTTTCCCTGTTCTTTTTTTGTTAATATTTCTTTGAAGTCTCCTCCGTCCTCCAGCGAAGCACTTGGAAGGAGTATAGCTTGGCCGTCCATCAGCAGAGTCTGCTGTCTGGCTCGTTTCTGGAATCATCCATCCATCCATCTTCTACCGCTTTTCCGGAGGTCCGGGTCGCGGAGGCAGCAGTTCAAGCATAGAAGCCCAGACTTCCCTCTCCCCAGCTACCTGCTCCAGCTCTTCAGAGGGGATACCAAGGCGTTCCCAGACCAGCTGGGAGACATAGTCTCTCCAGCGAGTCCTGGGTCTGCCCATGGGTCTCCTCACAGAGGGACGTGCCCGAAACACCTCAAGAGGGAGGCGTCCAGGAGGCATCCTGATCAGATGCCCATACCACCTCAACTGGCTCCTTTCAATGTGGAGGAGCAGCGGTTCTACTCTGAGCCTCTCCCGGATGACTGAGCTCCTCACCCTATCTCTGAGGGTGAGTCCAGTGATCCTACGAAGAAAGCTCATTTCAGCCGCTTGTATCCGTGATCTCGTTCTTTCGGTCATTACACAAAGCTCGTGACCATAGGTGAGGGAAGGAATGTAGATTGACTGGTAAATTGACAGCTTTGCCTTAGAGCTCAGCTCCCTCTTTACCACAACAGACCGGTACAACGTCCACATCACTGCAGATGCTGCTTTGATCCATCTGTCAATCTCTCGCTCCATTCTCCCCTCACTTGTGAATAAGACCCCAAGATACTTAAACTCCTCCACTTGAGGCAGGAGCTTGTCCCCACCCCGGAGAGGGCAATCCACCTTTTACTGGCTGAGGACCATGGACTTGGACTTGGAGGTGCTGATTCTCATCCCAGCCACTTCACACTCAGTGGCAAACCATCCCAGTAAGACATGTAGGTCATTGTTGGATGAAACCAACAGGACAATATCATCTGCAAACAACAGAGATGAGATCCTGTGGTCACCAAGCATGACACCCTCCATTCCCTGGCTGTGCCTAGAAATCCTGTCCATAAAAATTATGAACATGATCGGTGACAAAAGGCAGCCCTAGCGGAGTCCAACTCTCACTGGGAATGAGTCCGATCGAGTGTTGGCAATACGAACCAAACTCTCACAACGATCGTACAGAGACCAAATAGCTCGTAACAACAAGCCCAATACCCCATACTCCCGAAGCACCCGCCACAAAAAACCACGAGGGATGCGGTCAAATGTCTTCTCCAGGTCCACAAAACACATGTAAACTGGTTGGGCAAACTCCCACGAACCCCCGAGGATTCTCGAGAGGGTAAAAAGCTGGTCCGATGTGCCATGGCCAGGACGAAAACCACATTGCTCCTCTTGAATCTGAGGTTCGACCAATGGCCGGACTCTCCTCTCCAGTACCTTGGCATAGACCTTCCCATGGAGGCTGAGGAGTGTGATCCCTCTAAAGTTGGAGCACACCCTCCGGTCCTCTTTTTTAGAGAGAGAAACCACCACCCCGGTTTGCCATGCCAAAGGCACTGCCCCCAACCTCCACGCAATGTTGCAGAGGCGTGTTATTGTAGGGCTGTTTCTGGAATCAATTCAACAAATTCACAGAGTTGTCCTGAAGCCACTCCTTTGATATCTTGGCTGTGTGCTTCAGGTCATTGTCCTACTGAAAGATGAACCGTCGCCCCAGTCTGATGTCAAGAGCACTCTGGAGCAGGTTTTCATCCGGGATGTCTCTGTACATTGCTGCATTCATCTTTCCTCTATCCTGACTAGTCTCCCAGTTCCTACTGCTGACAAACACCCCACAGCAGGATGCTGCCACCATTATGCTTCACTGTAGGCATGGTATTGGCCTGATGATGAGAGGTGCCTGGTTTCCTCCAAACATGACGCCTGACATTCACGCCAAAGAGTTCAATCTTTGTCTCATCAGACCAGAGAATTTTGTTTCTCATGGTCTGACAGTCCTTCAGGTGCCTTTTGACAAACTCTGGGCGGGCTACCCTGTGCCTTTTACTAAGGAGTAGCATCCGTATGTCCACTCTACCATACAGGCCTAATTGGTGGATTGCTGCAGATGGTTGTCCTTCTGGAAGGTTCTCATCTCTCCACCGAGGAACGCTCGAGCTCTGACAAAGTGATCATCAGGTTCTTGGTCATCTCCCTGACTAAGGCCCCTCTCCCCCTATTGCTCAGTTTAGACGGCCGGCCAGTTCTAGGAAGAGTCCTGGTGGTTCCGAACTTCTTCCATTTATGGATGATGGAGGCCACTGTGCTCATTGGGACCTTCAAAGCAGCAGAAATTTTTCTGTACCCTTCCAAAGATTTGTGCCTTCAGACAATCCTTTCTCGGAGGTCTACAGACAATTCCTTTGACTTCATGCTTGGTTTGTGCTCTGACATGCACTGTCAACTGTGGGACCTTATATAGACAGGTGTGTGCCTTTCGAAATCATGTCCACTCAACTGAATTTACCACAGGTGGACTCCAATTAAGCTGTAGAAACATCTCAAGGATGATCAGTGGAAACAGGATGCACCTGAGCTCAATTTTGAGCTTCATGGCAAAGGCTGTGAATACTTATGTACATGTGATTTCTTAGTATTTTTAATAAATTTGCAAAAATCTCAAAAAAACATTTTTCACATTGTCATTATGGGGTATTACAGTATGTGTAGAATTTTGAGGGGAAAAATGAATTTAATCCATTTTGGAATAAGGGTGTAACATAAAATGTGGAAAAAGTGAAGCACTATGAATACTTTCCTGATGCACTCTAAGTACTACAGGCCCCTGTCCCTTAACTTTTTTCGTGTAAATTTGCCACTTTCTTCTCATGAATTTGCTACCTTTTTCCTATAAATTTGCAGATTTTCTCCCTCATAAATCTGTTAATTGTTGCATCTTAAATCTTCAGTTTTTTCTTGTGAATCTGCAACATTTTTCCCATAAATTTGCAACATTCTTTAGTAAACTTAAATAACCACTGAGCGTTCCTTTCTTTCTTCACCATGCTGGGATTTGAGTCATTGACCCCACAATCCAAAGCCTCACATTCTAATCACTGTGCTGTGTTTTCCTTCTGCCAAGGTGTACTAACTAGCCTGTTGTCTTTCTAACCCTTTCAACCTATGGTTCCAAGCATCACTCTAACACCTCATCCATCCTTTCTTTCTTCTCAAACTCCAGCCACAGAGCCTTCCGTTCTTTCCTCCCCATGCCAGGATTTTGAACCCATGACCCCTTGAGCTGAGCCACTGAGCCTTCCTTTCTTTCTTGTGCAGGATTTGAACCCACGGCTCACACTGTAACCACTAATCCACTCACAAGTTGAAATGTGAACTGAAGAGGTAGTGTGGTGTTGTGGTTAAGGCAATGGCTTGGAATGCTGGAGGTCTCAGTTTGAGTCTTGCTGGGAAGTCTTAAGGTGCATTCAGAGAAAACGTGTGGATTTTTCACACGATTACATGTTAGCTCAATGTAAACACATGAATAGACATGAATTCACCATATGAGCGAGTTGCAGATGGGCAGAGTTGCCTTTTTAACTTCTGCAGCAGTGTTCTACCTGCTGTGGAAATCCCCAAAACATCATCATGTTTAGGTTTACATTATCTAAGGAGGCTCTCACCTGGAAAAATTGTCCCTGCCTGTTGTGTTAGAGTTTGGTCTTTAATTTGTGTGTATGGGTGGCGGCTCCACCTTTCAGTTCCGCCACCACCTGCGGCTATAAGAGGGCAGCGGGCAGGAGGGGCAGTCTCTTTGCCACCTCTTCTGCCTGACGGCTACGCGTGTGCTGTGTAGTGCCCCCTTAATAAACGTGTGTTCAGTTCGACACCTGGCCTCGTCCTTGGCTCCGTATACAGACATAACATTTGGCGATGAGAATAAAAGTGGATTAAAACAAGGTATGGAAGCGTGTAGGTTTGAAATTCTGCCGGTTTTGGAGCCCCTCGGCAAGCCATCAGTTCCCTCGCTGAGGTGGTGTGCCTTTTTCTGGACGCACATGGTGGCACTGAACCTTGGGAAGCTCGAGAAGTGGACTGCACATGAGTTGTTGGTGTACAATTTTGCAGTGGAGGAACAGCGTGTTCTGAGCACACTGGGCAACTGTGATAGTTTTGTCAAAGTGGTTGAGCTAATGGCGCGCTATTTTTGCGCCCTGGAAAACATCATGGTTCACAAGATTTGGTTTCAACAGCGCCGCCAACAGGTGGGTGAGTCTATTCAGCGGTTCGTGACAAACTTGGGGCTGTTGGGCAGCGGGTGCCTGCTCGGACCGTTGGAAGAGGAGATGACTCACAATCAGTTGGCGGAGTATATCAACGGCGCTGCAATTAGGTCAAAGCTGCTTACGTTTTCGGGCAAACTGACACTGCCCACAGCCATCAAGAGTTCAACTGCTGGAAGCTGCGGATAAACTGTCATGTGAGCTGAGTGAGAGCTTGTCACACCAACATCTGGGATCACCACCGTTCGTGCATGTAGTGGACCCAGTCAGCGTGCGACGCATGGAGGATGACGCTAACGCTGGGAATGTGAGGTCCGCCCGGGGAAAGCCCAGAGGTGTGGGTTGTGGGTCCACGAAGCACCGTTTCAAGGCCAGAGGTTGTTCAGCGGGAGTGAAGTGCTGCGGCAAGTATGGCCACTTGCTTCATGTCACCAGGGTATGCCACAGATCCGAGCGAGGAAGTCTGCGGCACAAAGAGGACTCTCGCGCCCCCATGGTTGTCCATGCTGTGTCCTCGACTACCAACGGACAAACATACTGTATGGTGGAGCTGGACTGGGTGGAAGTGCTTTTATGGATCGACACGGGAGCGGTGGGCTCCATGCTGGATTGGATGACTGTGAGATGTTTTTTCCCCACACGTCAGGATTGAGAATGACCCGGTGCTGCTTTGTGGTTGTGGAGGAGGACGGCTGGCCATGGTGGGAACGTGGGAACTGATGGCCCGGTGCAAATCGGCCAGGATGTGGGACTGTCCGATCCCGGGAGTGATAGATGATGCAGTGTGGGATGAGGAACTGCTTGGCACCCTGGAGAGTGAGCAAGACCAATATTGCTCAGGGTCATCACAGGAGGGTCCCTGTGCCACAGCTCAAGTCACCCTGGACAAGTGTACTGGGCGGCACAGCAGGACGCCTGTGTCAACGGGCGACGCTGAGAGGCTGGTTTCACCTGTTCCTGGATCTCGGCTGAAGTGGGCCGGTGAACAGGGGGCCACAACAGCGATGGCGGCTGCGGAGTTAAAAGAGGTCGGGGCTTGCCAAGCAGAGATCCTGCAGGCCAAGCGGGACCCCTCTGGGGGTCAAGGACTGGATTTGGAAGAAGAAGCGACCATGGCAGGTACGGGCTGGTCTACGGTCAGAGGAGCACCAGGGACGGTCACGCGCCGTGGTCAAACAGGAGGACGCTCATCTCCAGCTGCTAGACAGTTCATGGGGGGCACTCGAACGAGCTGTGGTGTGCCCAGGAGGGACCTGTGGGATGTGGGCCTGGATGAGCGGAGCGGCCGGTGGTGATGAAGAGGAGACGCACCAGTGTTGAAATGGCCTGCTACAGCCTGGGAGGCTGGCTGGCTCCTGGGGTGGACTGATGATAGGGCAGTCCAGGGGGCCCACGGACTTGTGTTCTCCAGCCGTTTGTTTAAGATAAGATAAGATAAGATAAGATAAGCCTTTATTAGTCCCACAACGGGGAAATTCCAGGATTGCAACAGCACAGGGATAGCAACACTCAGAGCAACAATCAGAAGGCAAGAAAAAAAAAAAACAAGCAAGCAAGAGCAGCTAATATGTACATATTACTATAAAATATATATATATATACACACACACACACAGACACACAGTGCAGAGGTTATCTATTGTACGTGTGTTTGAATCAATTATGTGTGTGTCATAAGCTGATTGTTGGTATCTGGTTTAGATGTTGTACATGTGTATATTTTGATGTTCATGGAGATTAATTTGATGTTATGGTTACAATATGACACTGCGGTATTTTGTGTTAAGTTGACTTGTTTGAAGTACAAGCAGCAGAATAACCCACTTCGCCGTGTGGGGCGAGGTGGCAGTCTACCCATCTCCCCCTAGTTTTAGTTATTTTGGAATGATTACGTTAGGCCATTTGTCTTATATCATTACTTTTAGTGCGTGATTCGGGTTCCAAATTAGGGTGGGTGTGAATTGTGTATGTGTTTTTGGTTTTTGTGAAGGGGGGTTGTTGTGTTACAGTTTGGTCTTTTATTTGTGTGGTACGGGTGGCGGCTCCACCTTCCGGTTCCGCCACCACCTGCAGCTATAAGAGGGCAGCAGGCAGGAGGGGCGGTCTCTTTGCCACCTCTTCTGCCTGATGGCTATGGGTGTGCTGTGTAGTGCCTCCTTAATAAATGTGTGTTCAGTTCAACACCTGGCCTCGTCCTTGGCTCCATATACAGACATAACACTGCCTCCAAAACTTCCCATGGATGGTGGTTTGTTTACACTGCTAGCCCTCGTTAGCACATCTTTGGCAAGAGTCTGTGGGTAGATAACTGACACTCTGATTCAGCTGCAGAGCTCCCGGTCCATCTGTCTGCAGGTGAGTGGCAGTCTCATTTTCAAACTTGTTCACTCTACAGTTTTGATACTTTCACTCCAGTGATGGCAGAATCTTAAGGCTGATTACTAGCTAGCACTACCAAATCCATTGGATGCACAAATGCACAAATTTGAGTGTTTTCTGCATGTTTACATTAACTTTACATGTACAAAATGACAGCTGATTACACACAAAAGTGAGTACACCCCTCACATTTTTGTAAATATTTTATTATATCTTTTCATGGGACAACACTGACGATATGACATTTTGATATAATGTAAAGTAGTCAGTGTACAGGTAGTATAATAGTGTAAATTTGCTGTCCCTTCAAAATAACTCAACACACAGCCATTAATGTCTAAACCGCTGGCAACAAAAGTGAGTACACATCTAGTGAAAATGTCCAAGTTGTGCCCAAAATGTCAATATTTTGTGTCGCCACCATTATTTTCCAGCACTGCCTTAACTCTCTTGGGCATGGAGTTCTCGAGAGCTTCACAGGTTGCCGTTGGAATCCTCTTCCACTCCTCCATGACGACAGCATGATGTTAAGAGACCTTGCACTCCTCCACCTTCCATTTGAGGATGCTCCACAGATGCTCAATAGGGTTTAGGTCTGGAGATTGCTTGACCAATCCATCACCTTCACCCTCAGTTTCTTTAGCAAGGCAGTGGTCGTCTTGGAGGCGTGTTTGGGGTGGTTATAAGATAAGATAAGATAAGATAAGATAAGCCTTTATTAGTCCCACAACGGGGAAATTCCAGGATTGCAACAGCACAGGGATAGCAACACTCAGAGCAACAATCAGAAGGCAAGAAAAAAAAACAAGCAAGCAAGAGCAGCTAATATACATATGTACATATTACTATAAAATATATATATACACACACACAGACACACAGTGCAGAGCATTGTAGCTGGATGGAATAAATATATGAATATATAAACACACAGTGCGGAGCATTGTAGCTAGATGGAATAAATATGTAAATAAACACCCACAGTACGGAGCATTGCAGCTAGGTGGAATAAATATGTAAATATATAAACACACACAGTGCGGCGCAATGTAGCTAGATGGAATAATATGTAGATATATAAACACACAGTTGGAATACTGCCCTGCCGCACAGTTTCCGAAGGAAGGGGATCATACTCTGCTTCAGTATGTCACAGTACATGTTGGCATTCATGGTTCCCTCAATGAACTGCAGCTCCCCAGTCTCGGCAGCACTCATGCAGCCCCAAACCATGATACTCCCACCACCATACATGACTGTAAGCAAGACACACTTGTCTTTGTACTCCTCACCTGGTTGCTGCCACACACGCTTGACACAATCTGAATCAAATAAGTTTATGTTGGTCTTATCAGACCACAGGACATGGTTCCAGTAATCCATGTCCTTAGTCTGCTTGTCTTCAGCAAAATGTTTGTGGGCTTTCTTATACATCATCTTTAAAAGGGGCTTCCTTCTGGGACGACAGCCATGCAGACCAATTTGATGCAGTGTGCGGCGTATGGTCTGAGCACTGACAGGCTGACCCCCCACCCCTTCAACTTGGGCAACAATGCTGGCAGCACCATGTATTTTCAAAAGACACCCTCTGGACATGACGCTGAGCATGTGCACTCAGCTTCTTTTGTCGACCATGGTGAGGCCTGTTCTGAGTGGAACCTGTCCTGTTAAACCGCTGTATGGTCTTGGCCACCATGCTGCAACTCAGTTTCAGGATGCTGGCAATCTTCTTATAGCCGAGGCCATCTTTATGTAGTGCAACTTCTTTTTTTCAGATCCTCAGAATTTTTTTTGCCATGAGGTGCCATGTTGAACTTCCAGTGACCAGTATGGGAGAGTGTGAGAGCAATAACACCAAATTTAACACACCTGCTCCCCATTCACACCTGAGACCTTGTAACACTAACAAGTCACATGACACCAGAGAGGGAAAATGGCTAATTGGGAACAATTTGGACATTTTCACTAGGGGTGCACTCACTTTTGTTGCCAGCGGTTTAGACATTAATGGCTGTGTGTTGAGTTATTTTGAGGGGACAGCAAATTTACCCTGTTATACAAGCTGTACACTGACTACTTTACATTGTATCAAAGTGTCATATCCTCAGCGTTGTCCCATGAAAAGATATAAAAATAAAAAAAAATGTTTACAAAAATGTGAGGGGTGTCCTGACTTTTGTAAGATACTGTATGTGTGTCATACGTTTGCATTTGGTCTGAACACACTTTTATTCTTCTGAACAGCAACTGAAATAAAGCATGCCTCTCTTGTACATTTTAAAGCAACACTATGTAAGAGTTTCACCTCAAACTAATGTTTACAAAATTATTTTGATGGTACACCAACATTTGACCAAGTGAATCTCACCTGCCCCATAGCCTGAGTGGGCCCACACTGCTCTTTTTTGGTGGGATCACTTGGGGAGGAACTGCAGCTGTGGCGACCTCTGTCCCAGCAGCAAATCACAGGGCACAATTTTAGACATCAGTAACAAAGTGCCCTTTGGTTGGCTGTTGGGAGTAGTATCATAGTCACTGTGGTTGTGGCCTTTTTAGTGTTCCTGCAAGTAACAAGAAAGTTGCATAGTGCTGCTTTAAAAACAAACCTGTAGCACATCTTAAGTTTTAAATACTGTTGCTGGACAATACAGGACCTTGAAGTCTAAAATCGGCTTGGAACCCGATGATCGCCGCTTGCGGCCATATTTTGCCTTTTATAATTACTAGTGCATTGCCTGTAGAAAGCAAGTATTCCTGTCTGAAACAGGTATCCCAATTAGGCTTTACAGGCCCAAATGTAGGCTGTGTTTGAAAGTGGAATACAAAGAGGTGTAGCCTATATGTAGGTAATCACATGTTAGACTTTGACAAATATAAAAGGGAGTAAATGGCACCAAGATTTATTTGATTGTGTGAATATTAATTACAGAATATCTAATTACTTAAAATGAATGGAACATCCAATATTTGCGACTGTTTCAGATCTGTTGTTTGTTTGTCAGATCACTTACAGTATGTGTGTGATCTTTTATCACTTATATTCAAGATAATAGTGTATCTTGCACTTTGTGTTACGACCCGAGCGTCAATCTTGTCCGCTCTCGGGCCATGTATCATCTCTGCCGGCCTTGACAGCTGTGGATTACATTCTGGCTCCACCAGGCTCTTATTGTGACAGCGCTCGGTGGGGTTTCCGGCTGTCAAGGTCGATCAGCTGTTTGGCATCACTGCTCGTTAGCAACCGGCTTTATTAGCAGGCGCTGGCAGGAGTTGATGGCTGGAGTATCCTCAAACATTCCTGGTCCTCGTTCGTGTCAGTTTCGTGTTTATATTCTTGTTCATGTTCATAGTTAAGGTCGTAGTGGCTGGGGTTAGCCCTACGATCCTTTGTATTCTGTAGTGTGTGTTTTGCCCTCAGCGGCTCACAGCTTTGTGTCTCGTCTTGCCTTTGTTATAATAAAACACCTTTGCAAAACTCACTGGCGACTTTTGGCGTCTTATGGTGGCCCGCGAGGGTCACCGCATGACACTTTGGGGAATTGAAGTTGTTCAGTCATCATAAAATTATTTTAGTTTATCACTGTTCAGTGATGGAATTAAAACCACTTGCACTCCGGGCAATTTTCCTAAAAATGCCAAAAAATAACGTGCCCAAAGTAAATCGAAAGCTGTTATTCAACCCTTTGCAGCATCTTCATGGGGTTGGTCTCATTTAAAAGAAAACACTTTGAATTTTTTGGCAAAAAAAACATAATCTCTCTACGTGCTCCGGCCACTGAGTTACAGTCATCTAAACATACTGAACTTGAAGAAAAAAAAATTGGACACAGTGTTTTTTTGGATACAAATGCTTGTAAATAACACACAGCTGTCCGATCCGGCTGGAAAATGCAACAGAAATGTAGAACCAAGTGTTATCCAGCTGAGATCCAAATTTGGTAACAATACCACAAAAAATGAATATTTTACACAGCTTTGTTCTCAGGCTGTTCCCAGGCGTTTTGGAACTGTGCCAAATTGTGCCAAATGGCACAGTTTGGAAAAACGTCTGTAACTTTTGAATAATTCAATGTAGAATCTTCATTTTAGGCTCTAATGAAAGGTCACACTCAGGGCTGTGTCTGTGTGTGTGTGTGGGGGCGGGGGGTCGTTCCCCCCCCCGCTACCAAGGACCAAATTCGTCCCTCTACATGACGGATTACACTCCTTGCATGCTTTCACAGCAGCTCCCCCCCTCGCTACTGTGTGTGTGTGTGTGGGGGGGGGGAACCGTGAACGCCCCCCCCCCGCTACAGAAGAGGGCCATCGCTACATGATGGAATAGACTGATATGCTTCCTCCCGCGGACCGGGGGGCGTTCGGACCGTGGCCCCCCCCCGCTCCTCTTCTGCAGCGGGGGGGGGGGGGGCGTTCACGGTCCGAACACGGCAAATGAACCGTTTATCGCGGCGCACGTACTTCGTGCGCAGTACAGTTGTAATTTACCGATCGGTCAAAAGTCATTTTTGGATTACAGTTTTCAGGGATAAATAATAATTTAGCTTATAACACCTTACCTCTTCAAAGCAGCAGAGTCGCGGCGAACAGCTCTTCCCCCATTGTCAGACGAACGCGACGCTACTCCGCTCGTGGATCCCGATCAACATAATTCCATTATTGCCGTTTTGGCGAATGATTTACGACTTTTGTCGTCGGCCTCCGTCTATTCTGCTGGAATGAGTGCAGGTCCCACTTGTGGGTGTTCTCCATGCTGCTGGGTGAGCCTGGGTCTGTAGTAGATTCGTACAGAGTCCTTCTGCAGCAGTAAATATCGCTTCACCCAGCCTGAATTTCTGTGCTTCAATTGGCTCCTGCGTTCACAGTAGGCGGGTCCTCCTTCCTAGATTTTCATTCATTGGCTCCTCAAGGTTTCAGAAACCCAATTCAAGGCTCTTATTAGTCGAATGAGAGGTCAATCAGATGAACTAATCTGTTCGCGGCTGTGTTTGCAGATTTTTTTTTCAGTGGCGCTTGGAGGGCACACCACCTACACCATCACCATAAATATCCTTATCATGCGTCATGCGCACGAGCGCGCTCTCGTGCGCCCTCGTGCGTCATAGGACGCAGAGACTTGCCCGCCCGCGGAACAACGGAGCGCAAGTGGTTTTAAGTGTAATATTGAATTTCTTCTGTGTATCATCAGTAAACTCATGCAGTACTATAACAGGACACGTTTACAAATATTTGAGACCCATTGTAGTGCATCATTTTATATTTTAACAATATGTTGTTATTAAAAGGTTTTTTAAAACTGTAATCAACCGAATTAACTGCAAAATACCCAACGTTATTATACAAAGCAGAAGGACCCATTTGACTGCAACCGTTGCATCAGTGTTGCCCATTTGTTAGTAAATATTTAACTAAAAACGATTTAATTCATTATTTGGGTGTTTTTGTGTCCTCTGTTTAGTTGTTAAATCATTCCGGCCATTCCGCTCCACAATCATGACGGTATTATTATTAAGTTTTTAATTTTTAGATACTCGGGCGGGAGGGGGGACTCGTGGCCCTTTAAAGTCCAGTAGTACCACATGGGTGAAGCAGAAGCAGGGACTCCCGTCTACTACTGGGATAGGCTCCAGCCCCCCGCGACCCAAATAGGATTAACCGGTAGAAGATGAATGAATGAATGAATCATACAGACCCTTGCAAGCCCCAGGAAGAGCAGCCTCAGATAACCTTCTGCTCACAGAAGACACTGGCACAATAGCCTATACATGAACTCTTCTTAAACTGTTATGTTGTTTTTATTGTTTCTCTGATGCCCCTACCCCTTCTTATTTTATATGGACCCATTTCTGTGTCTGAAATAAAGATTAAAATTAATAATCATATCTCTCATCCAGCTTAATGCCAAATAATAAGATCAAGGTCTGTTTTTTCTTCCCCCCCCCCCATTCTCACAGGAAAGGACCTGGCAGACAAGCTCCCCACCTCTCCTCGACTCATTAAAACTCATTTTCCAGTCCAGTTTGTGCCCAAGTCTTTTTGGGAGCAAAACTGCAAGGTAATGCTGCCTATGTGATGTTTGTATTTGTATGTCATGATAAGTAAATGAGATTTCTGATGTTGCTGATGAATTGACTGTTCAGGAGTCACCGACTTTGACTATATGGAAAAAGCTATTCTGAGGAAAATTTGGCTGAAAAAATCTGCATGGAGACAGCAAACATTTGATCCTTAAAATGAAGTTAGAGAATAAACTGGCCCTGTCAATATCAGTCAGTCGTACTTTTCACTCAGAAATTTGAGATTATTCTTATGAGTTTGCACATTTTGACTCATAAGTTAGTGATTTTCTATAGCAAATGTTTTGTTTTTTTTGTTTGTTTTTTTTGGGGGGGTGGTGGTGTTAATAAATACTGTATATACCAAAAAATATACCATTTTTAGCTACAGCATTTTTTACATAGATTTGTGATTTTGTTTTTTAGTTGGGGATTCTTGAAAATTTGCAACTTTTAAATTTAATATTTTTTCTTATAAATTTGCCTCTTTTTTCTCTAAATTTTTCTAAATAAACAAGTTTTCCCTCATACTGTGCCTTCAAAAATGTGGAATTTTAGTCACAAATTAGCAATTTTCTTTATTCTTGTAAATTTGTGCATTCAAACTTGTTATTTTTCAAGCTTTCCTTGTAATTTTCTTATTTTGCCACATTTTTCCCTTATAATATTGCAACTCTAGTCTCATAAATTAGATTTTTTTTTTCCCACAGAGAGTTTGTGAGTTGTGGTCTTATTAATTTCTGCATTTTTACTTGTAAATTATAAATTTGCTATTTTTTGGTAAATTTGTAGCTCATTTCCTCTCATCGTGCCACTTTTTCTCTAGATTTTGATTTTTTTCCTTATTAATTTTCAACTGTTTTTCTATGCAACTTTGCTGCATCTTGTAAAAATAAGTTTCACATACGTATGTGTGCATCTGGTTTAGAGTTGAATTTGGTCTTCCATAGATGGTGTATGTAGGCCGCAATGCAAAGGACAACATGGTGTCATATTTCCACTTTAATCGGATGAACAAAATTCAGCCTGAGGCAGGAGAGTGGAGCGATTTCTTGCAGCGATTCATAGATGGACAGAGTATGTACACATGGCAATGAATTTAGTGTCAGTGGTGTGAATGTATATACAGCACCTCCACTCTACTTATTCTCCTGTTTTATTCTGTGGTTTCAGTGGTGTTTGGCTCCTGGTACGACCATGTGAATGGATGGTGGAAGAAAAAAGAGACATATTCCAACATCCATTACATGTTCTTTGAGGATATGATTGAGGTAATTCTGCTGATTTTTTTGAGTCTTGGCTGTTATGATCTGGGCATGTTTCTTGGACCATGTCTATGCTTTATGTTCATTTTTGCTCTCTGTGATTATTTATGATTATTGTCTGCGTTATTTGCCTTCTATGCTTCCCCTGGGTCCTCTGTGAATTGTTGTTGTGCTCCCCGGTCCTTAGTCTGTTATCCCCATTGCCCCGTTGTTGTTCTCTGTGTCCCCCTAGTCTCCTGTGCAAGTTTTGTGTGTGTCCCCTGTAGTTGTTTTACTATTGTTGTCAGTCCCTCGTGTGTTTCTGTACCCATAGCCACTTTCCCTCCTGTGCGTTACAGTTTACCCTGATTGTCTTCCACCTGTCTTGCATCCATGTAACTATAAGCTCCCCTATTTATGTCAGTTTGTGCTTGTGCTCTGTCTGGTGTTATTGTCATTCGTCCTAGTCGTTGTTCCTGCCTAGTCTCCAGTTAGTTTGCTTAATTTAGTTTTGTTTGCAGCCCCCGAGCTGTTGTTTGTTTTCCTCAGTTTTTTTGTTAATAAATATTATTGCTCCTGAAGTCCTGTCTGTGCTCTTTGGTCCTACTTTATAATTTACATCTGCCGTTGGCAGATACATAATGAAGGCTTTACTCCTACTGGCTACTATGTGTTGGTATCTTATTTTCTTTCAGAACACTGGACGAGAAATTGACAAGCTCTGCAACTTTCTCGGTTTGTCTCCTTCAGCCGAGGAGAAGGCAAGAGTTACAGGTGGAGCGCAGTTTGACAACATGAAAAAGGATCAGATGGCAAACTATTCTACACTTCCCGTGTTTGATTTCAAAATTTCTCATTTCATGAGAAAAGGTACAGGAATAAACACATGAGACAATGAAAGACAAAAGGGTCAAAAATTGCTTGGCTGATTTGCTGTGTTTCCACAGGAAAGGTTGGTGACTGGAAGAATCACTTTACTGTAGCCCAGAATGAAGCCTTTGATGAAGACTACAAGAAGAAAATGAAGGATTCCACTCTTCAGTTCCGCACTGAAATTTGAATAGACCCTCCATGTGTAACCAGTATGTGAAGATGTACAGTATGATACAAAGCTGAAGAAGTAGTAGGATTTTTTTAACCTGGATTAAAACAGTGACATAATATGAAACACTAAGGCTGAAACCAAAGATCCAAATAATGAAACACATGCAGAAAACCAATTAACAAATCATGTAAAAAGTGGACTACGTCATTTACAATTGCATTTAGAAATGAAAGCACCAAGGTGCAGCTGCCTCAGTGCGGCCTCTACTGGCCACGGCCTTGTTATTACAATACCTTTTTTGGCAACTCCATTGAGGGTATAATGGTGAGTTAAATTTGTGTTTATTTTGAAAATAAAGGCTTATCTTGAAATTCTGGCAAATTAAAAGTCAATAAAATATGGCCATATAATGATATTGTGGTGGACACACATACGGGACCTGTTTTGTGACTCACATTTTAGGTCAGAACAAAGGCAGGGCAGCTCCCTTAGTGATTACAGGAAGCTGCAAGAATCTTAGCTTTGGTATGCAAGGCTTGAGACTGTGGGGGGTTTAATTAAAAGATTAAAGAGGGGATGCATTGGAGACAGTGGAAGTGATATCATGGAGAGAAAATGCATTGTGATTTTCTTTATAATGCAAGGTGGTTTGCGAGACATGTGACCTGTGAAGTGTAAGAGTCCTGATATTTAAGGACAAGAGTTTACTGTGTGGATCTCTTTCTCTGCTTTGAGATGATGGTGTTGTGAATAAAGCTGACTTGAGAGAGAACTCTGCCTCGTCATTTTCACATCACCACAATACAAGTGTTTAGTTGCACTAGATTTTGAGCAGGCAAGCTGAAAAGCTGGTAACAGACAGATACACACACAGAACCACACACGCACACAACCACACATCCACACACAAACATGTTGAGTGATTACCATATGCCTCCCTTGTACCGAGGCATAAGCGTTGAGTGATCGCCGTATGTTGCACCGAGGCATAATGAATGATTATTATAGATATTAAAATCCATATCTTCTTTGGATAAATTTTTACATTATTTTGAAAAACCAATAAAACAATAACCACCAGTTACTGATTGGATTGTTTCTTCTGTGTGTGACATTTACTTAAGTACATGTACTCAAATAACATTTTGACAAAATTTTACTTTCTTGAGTGATTTTATTGCAGGACTTTTAACTCTTGAATACATTTATTTATGAATGTAATAGATTTGAGTATATTTTTACTTTAATTGTGATTGATGATATACAATATATTTTTCCTATACAATATTTGGCCTTAGTTTGTCATTTAGATTTAAGAAATAGTAAGAGGGATAAGAATAGAATAGAATAGAACAGAATAGGCTTTATCGTCATTGTACAGTTGTAAAGTACAACAAACTTGTCTGTGCTCCACCTGGCTACCACAGGCTCCACCTGCCTTCTCACTTCCGCCTCCCAAAGAGAGCAGACGCTTTTTCCTTCTCTCCAGCTCTGACTTTTTTCTCCTTCCTCCCCTAACTGACTGGATCCCAGCTTGCTATCGTCTGTCTGCGTGTCTCTACTGCTGATTATCGAACGAAAATATGGATTTAATAAGCTGGGCTTTGAACGCAATTGACACTATTTTTTCAACAAGGAAAAGTGCCCCGGGGGAGGTAGTTTGCCCCGCAGGAACTGCGGCTGCGGGCTATTTGAGGGACACAAGTAATTGGGAACTCTTGTGCCTGTCTGATCTTTCTATCGAAGATGTCGAAGATTTGTACGTCTTCGTAGCAATGGTCATCGGGATCGTTCTGATTGGATCTGGGATTGTCCTGGTGTACCGTAAATTGATGAAGATGGACACAGCCTATCAAAATGCTGGCCAGGCGAGGCTTAACCATCAAATTGAAAAAATGGAGAGGACTCTGACAGCGGCAAATGGAGAACTGTCTAGGAAAATGGATTACATCATGATCACGCTGAGAGCCGTCCATGAAGGATTCAACGTCCAGCACTGAAGGATTAAAGTACTGAATCTAAGAGAATATAAAGTTTTCTTTCTCTGGGATCAGTACTATTCGACTAATCTGACCCCCTCACACAAGTCCTCCAGATTATCTGCAGTTTTTTGTTTCCAAAACATTTGAGCTGCATTGACTCTACGGACAGCCAGCTGCATGGCCAAGGACAAATGCCAGCCGCTAAGACAAAACATCTCCTGCCAAAGAGACTTTGTTGTTCTTAACTGATACAAACACCTACACTCAACACTACACCCACACTGACTCAAAAAAACTGATGAAAAAGATCATTCACTCACTGCTCCCTTTGTGTCTTTGTGTACATTCTTGTCTGCTAATTGTGCATTGAGGGCTTTTTTTCTTGTAATCATAATATTGATCATATATGACCGGTATTCTGACAATCAATGGTTTTTTGCTCTTTCCTATTGTGTTATCCTTTTCTTCCCTATGCATCCTGTACCCATCTGATGACAGGCGCGTTTTTCAGACGCTGCCGCGTCACCGGAAATGCAGGTCATTTTCTGTGTCAAGTCAAATCCCTCGTATGTTATCAGTTGTTTACTGTTAATGTACTTGGCAATAAATCCTTTCTGAGTTCTGAGTTCTGAGTACTGTGCAGTAAAAGTATGAAAAATATAAAAACAGATATATAAAGCATGCATTTGAATAAAAGAGCTTACATAAAGTACAACGAATAAGAAGTATAAAAATACAGACTTTGGTAGTGGTTCAACAGGTGGATCAATGTACTGAAAGTGCAGAGTGCAAAAACAGGTGAGAGTATTTTTCTTTTGATGATCATCAAATTAGTGAAAAGTCAAACCCTGTTCATTCATTTCTTCATTCCCCTAAAAATAAACCAATGAATGCCTAATAAGTCCGTGATGAAAACAAAAATGTAGATGAAATGAAAATCTTCAGACTGACACACATCCCCCTGTCCGCTGCATCCACACCAGAATACACACATGCTCCCTGTTCATTCATTCACTCCCCTAAAAAAAAAATAAAAAAAAATACATTAATACCTAATCTATACACTCCAATGGTAAGTCTGCAATTAAAATAAGTGTGGATGGAATTAAAAAAAAAATCTTTAGTGATAAAAAAAATAGTGTATCATCATATAAATAAAATGATGGATGATTTTAACTGATACAACTCTCCATTAAAATAACAGAAAATCCCAGCGCATGCTGTTTCCCCATGAGCTCTGGAGCTTCACAATTCCAAAGCATGTCACTGAAATAGCATTAACTAGTCCACTTCTGACAACAGACCTCTTTTTTCATGATCAAAAGCACATTGTCATGACATGCACCATAATACAGGTGTGCATGAGATTGCACACTGCCTCACCTCTTTGAAATGATTCTCCTTCTCCCAGTGTAAAGTGGGTACATTGTCTGCTGGTAATTAGATGGCGTGATGCAAAGTGTAAAAACAGATAATGCGCTTACAGAAATTAAAGTCTGGCGCAAAAGTCCGCTGATGACCGTCAAAATAGGACCCTAAATGTCATTTGCCTACATGTAAAGTTAATGCAAACACATGGAAAACATGCAAATTCATATCCGAGGGAGTGGAATTAAACTAGTTTAAAAACTGGACTGCCACTCACCTGCTGACAGATGGATGGGAATCCTGTAGAGCTGAAAAGAAGGGTCGGGATTTATCCACACATACTATCAATGTGCTAACGAGGGCTACCAGTCTAAACAAACAGCAGTCACTCGTTTGTGTGGCAGAGGAGGGATATTTTCACAGCTGAGCTCTGCTGGAAAAATTTGCAAACCTATGACAGATTTGGGATTTCCACAGCCGGAACAATTTATTTTCTATTTTTAGAGAGTTCCGCCAATGCACAGCAAAGTTGCCGCATCAGGTAGTTAAAAATATCAATAAATGTTGCTTCTGGACACTCTGCTGGATTATTCTTTCTCATACTGGCTGGTAGACAGTAGGGACACTTTTCAAGATCACAGATTTGAAGTTTTTGATCATATCTGGTCCAATCTTGAAGTGAAAGCTTGTCATAATATTGATATGACATAATGTTTCAATGGTAAGTTCCCAGATATGTAGACCGGTCTATCAGGGGCAGAGCATCTTCATTTTTGGCTCTCCAGTTTATTTCTCCATCTAATAAGCAAACTGTAGCAAACTGTTTATTCTGTCAGGTAACCATATGTTGTGAAAGCAAAGCACTTAGAATTTCAGGCACTTTCAAGCACCTTGTGCAAAATTCAGGCACTTCCACAACCTTGAAAATACAACATTAAAATTTAAGCACTTTCAAGCACCCATGGGAGTCCTAAAAGGTAGAATGAAATCTGTTGATGTTTAACTAATGTTTTAAATTGACCTCATTCCAAGTAAGAGTGTAACTGTGTGCTGTTTCAGGAAGATGCACAACATGTTGCATTAAGCATTACACAACAAACTTATTTCTTAAATTCCAGCACCTGTTTAAGTGTGTGAAATAACGACTGCTCAGCATGATGATCATTCAGTGATGGAAGCATGCATGGTTTGGAAATGTGCTTTTGTATGTTATTGACAGATAAATGATACAGATTTTAGATTTTTCCAAAATCAATCACCATTTCTTTTTTTGTTTTTGAGATATTTAAAATTAATTAGTTCTGAGTACATCAGTCATAAAAATGATCAACCTCAGCCCTGTTATCCACTTCCTTATCTGTAAAGACCCACCAGGGCAGCAGCATCTGCAAATGTAATTAATGAACAGTCAGTATTTTGGCTGGCACAAATATGATAAAACACATCCCTGTTGTCATGATCCGGTGCACAGGTGGGGGCCGTGCCTAGTTATCTGATTAGTTCTGTCTTTTTCTGATTGTTTGTTTCTTCTGTTCACCCTGTTTGTTGTATTTAGTTCCTGGTTTTGATTAGTTTCTGTATTTCCCTTTTGGTTTATTGTTTTGACCATTGCGGGCACTGTGACAGCTCGTGCGTAACTTCTGGCTGTCAGATTCTGTTCGCGCCCTGTCACGGCTGCTTGCAATGATTGCCACTTATGACCCCGCAGGTGTTGGTAATCAGGGGGGTTGACTATTTAAACTGTTGGCGCCACTTCCCTGGTGCAGCGGCGTCAATCTGTCCTGTCAGGCTACCCCTGGACTTCTTGCCAAGTTAAGTAATTATTTATTTGTTCCTGCTCACGACCATGTTTATGTCTGGCTTTTTCACCCCAGTTTCAGAACTGTGTTTTTGTTGGTTTGTGTTTTGTATCTTGAATTACTTTTAGTAAATAAAATTGCAAAAACTCACAGTCTGCGTTTGGCATCCTGTTTGTCCTCGGGGAGGGCCATTCATGACAGTACGCCGCTGCCATTTGGACACCAGCGGACTGTGAATTTTTGTTTCCCTCCCGTATTTTTTCTTTAGAGTCCGTTTTTTTCCACTGGCATGGCAGCGTTATTGGACTACAGGAGGTTTGGGCTAGACGAGGAGGAATGTTGGGTGGCTGTATTGTCGCATGACAATATATCGGACATTCGTCTAACCCACACTCTCAAGGAGGAACTCCAGGTTTGGGACTGCACGGCACAGGTGATTGAGGGGTTCCCTCGCCTGTGGAACTTCCCAGGACTCACAGACCTCCTCACCTCTGTTTATCACACTCAACACCGGCTTCACGGGCTGAGAGCCCCTCTGCCACCAGAACCTGTACCGCGGAAGAAACAATCCTGGGGACGGAAGCCCCGAGCTAGGGATCACTACCCAGTGGTGGTCCCGCCTCCCTCTGTCGAGCAGAGTTCCAGAGCTGGCTGCATTGAATATGCAGCCTTCATGCCTCATAATGGACCCAGCGCAAATGGGTGGTTGCAGCAGAGATGGAGCTCATCGCGGATTACAAGCCGTGGCTCCTCCCTGAGTTGCTGCCACAACTGGAGAGAGTGCCACCAGTCCAGACAGAGCCTGAGCTTACGGTGGAGCATTCCCCGACTCCGGTGCTCCGCCCACTGTACCAGATGACCTTTGCAGCCCCCAGAAAGATGTCGTCTGGCATGACAGCAGCCATCACCAAGCCCCGGGAGATAAGGCAAGTGTCTTTTCATTTCTTAACACCCTATGATGAAATGCCTTGCCTTATTCCCGATGGGGAAGCTCAGCCGCAGGAGCCCGGCTTGGCTGAGCTTTCACCATCAGCTGCTGTAACCCTCTCCTCTTCCGTTTCTCCCGCTCCTCCTTCTACATCCTCTCATGTCAATCATCACTGTTTTCTTCCTGCATTACCGACTGCACTATATAGTTCTCCACAGTATCTGCTGCTGGCTAATATATATTTTAACTGTTGACCAGTATCACTTAATCTTATCCTACACTTTATTACATGTATAGTTTATTTCTCTTATCTTATCATGTTTAATGTTGCAGCATTGTACCGAGACAAATTCCTAGTTTGTGTACTACATGAACAATGGCAATAAACCTGATTCTGATTCTGATTCTGATTCTGATTCTGATTCTGAGGGTCCACCGGTCCTGGGATGGAGCCAGCGTGTGGTGGAGAAGCCTGCAGCATTGGAGAGTCCAACCCCAGCCTTGCAGCCCCTTTCTGGATGGAAGGAGAATGCCACTTTTGCTCCGGCGTATGAGCTGACAGAGGATTGTCCCCTGGCCCCGGTGGCATGGGAGGTGGTGTCAGTAAACAGAGGGTCTCCTGCTGTGGCCGCCGTGTCCGGAGGTGCACCTGCGTCAGCCGCTCCATCGGGGGTCCCGGCAACCATCCAGCTGGAGGTCTGGACCACCGCGGCGGAATCATCAGAGTCCTGGACGGCAGTGGAGATCGAGCACAGGCACGTTCCTTTATGTAGCCCCGAGAAATCTTGCCTGGCTCTTGGTTGGGGAAACCAGGTGCAGCCCTCAGCCACACTGGGGTTTCCCCCGCCGGGCTCCACTGCTGCCGGTGACCCTGATCTGGTATGTGTCCCTGTCTTTGCTCCTTTGCCCGAACCAAAATCTAGGGTCACCGAGGCCTCTGTGGGTGCTGCGCCCTAGCTTGAGGCCTCCATGGGTGCTGCTCCCTCTCCAGTCGAGATCTCCGTGGGTGCTGCTCCCCCTCCGGTCGAGGTCTCCGTGGGTGCTGCTCCCCCTCCGGTTGAGGTCTCCGTGGGTGCTGCTTCCCCTCCATCTGGTCTCTCATGGGTGCTGCATTCCAGTCCGGGGGCCACCGTGGGTGCTGCTCCTCCTCCGGTTGAGATCTCCATAGGTGCTGCTCCCCCTCCAGTCAAGGTCTCCATGGGTGATGCTCCCCATCTGGTTGAGGTCTCCGTAGGTGCTGCTCCCTCTCCATCCGGTCTATCGTGGGTGCTGCACTCCAGCTCGGGGGCCACCGTGGGTGCGTCGCCTCAGCCCGAGGCCACCATGGGTGCATCGCCTCAGCCTGAGGCCACCATGGGTGCATTGCCTTAGCCCAAGGCCACTGTGGGCGCGTCGCCTCAGCCCAAGGCCACCGTGGCTGCGATGCCTCCTTCTGACACCACCGCGGGTGCTGTTTTCCCACCGTCTGTGGTCTTCGAAGGTGCTGCTGTCCCACCATTTGTGGTCTCCGAGGTTGCTGCTGTCCCCTCGTCTGTGGCCTCTGAGGGTGCTGCTGTCCCACCATCTGTGTTCTCTGAGGGTGTTGCTGTCCTGCCGTCTGTGGTCTCCATGGGTGCTGCTACACCCCAGCCTGAGGCCGCCACGGGTGCTGCTATGTCCCAGTCTGGGGCCCGCTGTGGGTGCTGCTACGCCCCACTCCAGGGCCGCCACAGGGGCTGCTATGCCCCAGTACAAGGCTGCTGTGGGTGCTGCTACACCCCAGTCCGAGGCTGCCGCAGGTGCTGCTATGCCTCAGTCCAGGGCTGCTGTGGGTACTGCTATGCATCTGTCCGGGGCCGCCACAGATGCAGCTATGCCCCAGTGCGGGGCCACTGTGGGCGCTGCTATGCCCCAGTGCGGGGCCGCCGCGGGTGCTGCTATGCCCCAGTCCAGGGCCACCACATGTGTTGCTATGTCCTAGCCCGGGGCCGCCGCGCGTGCTGCTACACCCCAGTCCAGGGCCACCGTGTGTGGTGCTGCACCTGAGGTTGCCGTGGGTCCTTCGCCGGAGTTCATCAAGGGTCTGTAATCCCAAACCGCTCACCAGACCACACCCATCACATGGAGCAAACAAACCCCACAAACAAATCAAAACTAATCAAATGCCCATTATATATATATACAGTATGTATATATATATATATCCATCCATCCATCCATCTTCTACCGCTTTTCCGGAGGTCCGGGTCGCGGAGGCAGCAGTTCAAGCAGAGAAGCCCAGACTTCCCTCTCCCCAGCCACCTGCTCCAGCTCTTCAGAGAGAATACCAAGGCGTTCCCAGACCAGCTGGGAGACATAGTCTCTCCACCGAGTCCTGGGTCTGCCCTGGGGTCTACTCCCAGTGGGACGTGCCCAAAACACCTCAAGTGGGAGACGTCCAGGAGGCATCCTAATCAGACGCCCATACCACCTCAACTGACTCCTTTCAATGTGGAGGAGTAGCGGTTCTACTCTGAGCCTCTCCCGGATGACTGAGCTCCTCACCCTATCTCTGAGGGTGAGTCCAGTAATCCTACGGAGAAAGCTCATTTCAGCCGCTTGTATCCGTGATCTCGTTCTTTCGGTCATTACCCAAAGCTCGTGACCATAGGTGAGAGTAGGAACATAGATTGACTGGTAAATCGACAGCTTTGCCTTAGAACTCAGCTCCATCTTCACCACAACAGACCGGTACAATGTCTGCATCACTGCAGATGCTGCTCCAATCCGTCTGTCAATCTCTCGCTCCATTTTCCCCTCACTCGTGAATAAGACCCCAAGATACTTAAACTCCTCCACTTGGGGCAGGAGCCTGTCCCCAACCCAGAGAGGACAATCCACCTTTTTCCGGCTCTGCGTGTCCCAGTGATCCCAGGAGCTGTGTTGTCCGCGGAAATTTGCCTCTGATAGGGTCACCCAAGACAAACTGGTCCTGGGTGAAGAGCCAGACTAAGAACGATCCAGCAGACTCTCATGATAAATTCCATATCAAGGATTCAATGTACCCCGCCCGGCATGGGGTTACCGGGGCCCCACCCTGGAGCCAGGCCTGGGGGAGGGGCTCGATGGCTCGCGTCTGGTGGCCGGGTTTCCACCCATGGGACCCGGCCGGGCTCAGCCCGAAGGCGTTACATGGGTCTGCCCTCCAGTGGGCTCACCACCTGCAGGAGAGATCATGGGGGTCCGGTGCTATGTGGATTAGGTGGCGGTCAAAGGCGGAGACCTTGGCGGACTGATCCCAAGCTTTCTAAACTGGCTATATATATATATATATATATATATATATATATACACAGTATATATATACACACACACACACTGTATATATATATATATATATATATATATATATATATATATATATATATATATACACTGTATATACAGTATATATACAGTATATACAGTATGTATATATATATAATGCATCGGTTTTATATAGCGCTTTATCATATATACTCAAAGACGCTTTACAAATAGGTACATTATTCATTCACTCCAGACAGACAATGGTAGTGGCAAGCTACTTCTGCAGCCACAGCTGCCCTGGGGCAGGCTGACTGAAACGTGGCAGCCGATCTGCGCCAATGGCCTTTCCGGCCACCACCGAACATTTTTTATACATTTATACACATTCATACCCAGTGTTATGGGCACTGGAGGCAATGCGGGTGAAGTGTCTTGCCCAGGGACACAACGGCAGGATATCTGGGGAGAGCGGGATTCGAACCGCCAACCATCGGGTTATTAGCCGACCTGCTCTACCTCCTGAGCCACTGCCGCCCCATATATATATATATATATATATATATATATATATATATATATATATATATATATATATATATTAGAGGTGTTGGCGTTAACGTCTTATTCACCTGTTAACGCATTGCCCCCGTTAACGGCGACAAACTTTGTGATTGTGGTTAATCAGAATCAGAATCAGAATCAGAATCAGAATCAGAATCAGCTTTATTGGCCAAATATGCACAACACATACAAGGAATCTGACTTTGGCTAAAAACTTGCTCTCGTTGTTCAGGTGGAGGATTTAAATAAGGATTCAATGACAACAGAGTATGTACAGTAAATTACAGTCTGTCCATGTTGCTATAAAAGGATGCAAATGGCAGTTAACGGCAGAAAGCGCAAACAGTACTTTTTGGCCTAGCCACTCTCCATACCAAGGCCATTGTGGCCACTGACACTATGTGTGCCATGCAGACAAGCTGGATTATAGCCATGGATATCACCAAAGTGCTGTCATGTTTAAATTTACAACGTTATCTGCGGGAGCTCTCACCTGGATAATTGTTATAGCCTCCTCCAAAACTTTGCCTGGATGTTGTGTTGTTCTGCTGTGGAAGCTAGCTAGTTTGTAGCTAGTAACTACTAGCTACATGCTAGGTTATAGCGATTCTCTATCTGTGGAGACGGTCAGAAATTCACCTGTTTTCATCCCCACAGGTCCCACTGTTGGTGAGTACCAGTCTAAAAAACTTCTCAAGCTGTGTTTGGAATGTCCATTCACTCCCTCGCCTTTTTTGTAGCACGTTGGGGTGTCGTCACGAGCGCGATAGTAGCTCCATTTGTTAGCACCGCTGCAAAGATGCCAACACTGTAAACAAATGACCTGTGCTGGCAAAATGAGTCACTTTGAGGACATTTTCAAAACTGATGTAACATTATTTCCATATTCTGTATCGAAAGACCTTCAAAATAATATTTCTTCTTCTCCTTCTTCTTTTAGATTTGATTGGCGGTTGGTAATGAGCTTACAGGTGCATTACTGCCACTTAATTAATTTGTAGGAAGTGCGCCAAAATGGCCTGGAAAAAGACAATTTGTTTATGTTTTGTGTATCCCAGTGTTAAAAACGTGGATGGAATTATGAATGTCGATACCGCTTTAAGAAGAAGGGGGGACACTCATTTCACAATGGGAATAGATATTTTGAAGATAAGTATATAAATACAATATAAGTTCATAAAAAATGTTCTTATGAACAATATAAGTTCATAAAAAATGTTCTTTATGAACAATATAAGTTCATAAAAAATGTTCTTATGAGCATATTTTATGAACTTATATTGTATTTATATACTCATCTTCAAAATACCTATTCCCATTGTGAAATGAGTGTTCCCCTTCTTCTTAAAGCGGTATCAACATTCATAATTCCATCCACGTTTTTAACACTGGGCTACACTATCCCCCCTTAAAATCATGCAAGTCCCTTTGCATGGGATTAGCTAAATGGTATTGATGGGAGAACTAGTGTTCATGGGAATATTCCTAAGATTTGACTCTGTTAAGGCTCTGGTAAAAGCCAGGTTTAAATGATCTTAGGATCTGTCTCTGTTAAGGCTCTGGTAAAAGCCAGGTTTAGTCCTTGAAACAGGGACTGGGCAACAGTTATGAGAGGATTTCCCAACTGACTATACTGTAGCCTTTCTGGCTGGGAGGTTGTCCTCTCGGAGCGTCTCACAATCTTTGGGATTTTTTTTTCAGGTTCTTTTTCTTCCACAGGTTCATCACAGGTACTTTTATCAGGTAAGTTGGTTTCACTTTCAGTTCCATTCTCATTGTTCAATGGTTCCACATTTGTTTCAGTTTCCTCCAGGTTTCCATCATTCGGTAAGTTGTCACATCCAGGTGAATTGCCATTTCCAAGCAAGTTGTCACATCCAGGTGAAGTGACATTTTCTATTTGGTTGTCATTCTCAGGTAAGTGAGTTTCAGCAGGAATGTCTCCTTTAAAGAATGTCTTTTGATGGGGAATTTCATAAACTCGAGTGAGCTTTGTGGGCGTTTGGATTGGTTCTTCTCTGTACCAATAGACATCTTCATTTTCCGGTTCTGAATTCTCACATTCCTCACTTTGTTCAGGTGACTGTCTTGTCTTAGGTTTGCGGACACATTTTGGTTGGACAGGTTCTTCTTCAACAGGGGCAAGAAAACCAAAGGAAAGCAAGAGGTCGCGGTGAACGGTGCGAACAGGACCATCTTTTGTCTCAGGTTTTATAGTGTAAACAGGCAAGTCACCTGCTTGGCTCACCACAATGTGGATTTCAGCTTCCCACCTGTCTGCTAGTTTGTGCTTGCCTCTGAGGCGGACTGCGCGTACCAAAACTCTGTCGCCTGGTTCTAGTTTTGATGGTTTCACTCGCATATCAAATGTTGTTTTGTTTCTTTCAGCCATCTTGTTAGCATTTTCTGTTGCTTTGATCGGGCTCAATGGACAGGAAATCCATACAGACAAGTTCGAGCGATCGGGTGGACTTGATGCTGACAAGCGGAGCAGCTCGTTCTGGAGCGGTTTTACGTCTTACGCAGCGATTACATGTCTTGATCTTCTTTTCAATATCTGCCGCCATGCGAGGCCAATAGAACCTTGTTCTGGCGAAAGCCAAAGTACGCTCTGTGCCTAAATGGCCCATGTCACAGTGGAGGCTTTGAAAGACTGAATCGCGGAGCTGTTCAGGTAAGACGAGCTGGTAAGTAACATTTCCTCCGTCTTGGCGAGTGCGGTAGAGGATATTATTGCACATTTCAAGTCGACTGAGCTCTCGGAGTAACAAGTTGATGTCAGGGAGTTCAGTTCGTACAGTTGGTGGAACTTTTAGCCCAGTTTCAATTTGTGCAATCACTTCCCTTAAACAGGGGTCAGTTCTTTGTTCAGTTTTGATCTGTTCAGGAGTCATGTGGGGTACAACTGGAAGACCACCACAGCCATCTTCATCAGCATAGCCATCTGGAATGGCGGCTACAGAGATGGCTAACAAGTGAACCAAAGGGAAGGTGTTGTCTGGAGAGCTACAGACAAGGTGTTTTTCACATATAGCAGACACTACCTCGGAACTTAAACTGCTTTCAGGAAGAGACAAGTGAGTTTGAGTGAACTGCTGTATGCGGTCAAGCTCCTTTTGGGACACTGCGTCATTAAGTAACTCGCCATGTGGCCGTCTAGAGAGGCCGTCTGCTTCTGAGTTAAGCTTGCCTGCTCCGTATTGGAGCTTAAAGTTAAACGTCGACAGAGCAGCTAGCCACCTATAATTCATGGCATCCATCTTAGCAGTAGTCAAAATGTACGTCAGGGGGTTACTGTCTGTCACAACAGTAAAATGATTGCCATATAAATAGTCTGCGAACTTCTCCATTACTGCCCACTTTATAGCCAAAAATTCTAATTTATGGGCGGGGTAACGGGACTCACTTCTAGACAACCCCCGGCTTGCATAAGCTATGACCCTAGTCTGGCCCTCCTGCTCTTGATAGAGGCCGGCGCCAAGCCCTGTAGTGCTGGCGTCAGTATGGAGTGTATATGGCAACTGAGGGTCAGCGAAACCCAGGACAGGCGCAGTACTGAGCTTTTCAATGAGGGTTTTGAATGCAAGATCACAGGAAGAAGTCCATCGCTCGCCAAACGGTGTCTTTGGGTCGTGGTACTGGGCAGGCTTAGCTTTGGGCTTTGTGCTTTTGCGCAAAGGAGGGTAGCCTGCTGTTAAGTCAGTGAGGGGCTTAACGATGCTGGAGTAGTTCTTAATGAACCGCCTATAGTACCCTGAAAAGCCTAAGAACGAGTGGAGCTGTTTGAGATCACGGGGCACAGGCCAGGTACTTAGGGCTTTCACTTTGTCGGAGTCGGTCTCAACTCCTTTACTGGACACAATGTGACCGAGGTATCTGACAGAAGTTTGAAAAAATCAGCATTTCTCAGGGGAGAGTTTAAGCCCGTACTCTTTTAGGCAATTAAGAACTTTCATTAAGCGAGCCTCATGTTCTTCGGGCGTCTTGGAGAATACAATGATGTCATCGAGGAACACAATCACCTCATGCAGATTCATGTCGCCCATGCATTTCTCCATGAGGCGCTGGAACGTGCTGGGGGCGTTTGTAATGCCTTGGGGCATTCTATTGAATTCAAAAAGCCCATGGGGCATACGAACGCCGTCTTTGGTTTGTCCAGCTCCTCTACCTCAATTTGGTAGTACCCCAACTTTAAATCGAGGACGGAGAACCACTGCGAACCGGTCAAGGTGGAAAACGTTTCCTCCAAGTTGGGGAGGGCGTAAGCATCTTTTACAGTCTGCATGTTAAGCTTCCTGTAATCAATACAAAGGTGGACATCGCCATTTTTTCTTTCGCACAACTACAATAGGCGAAGAAAATGGGGAAGTGGACTCTCTCATCACGCCTGCTTGTTGGAGTTCTTTAAGATGCTTACGGACCTCTTCCAGGTCATTTGGATGTATGGGACGTGCTCTGTGTTTGAACGGTGTTTCATCTGATAGTTTGATTGGGTGTTTCACTTGATTCGTTTTGCCAAAGTCAAGATCGTTTTGTGCAAATACTTCAGGCATTTGACTGAGTTTTTCTGTTAGACGCTCTTTCCATTCAGCGCTAATGGGGGAAAAGTCAAAGTTGAACTTCAGAGTGGACTTTTGTTCAGCTTTGGACTTTGTAACTTCCACGGAGTGTTCTTGCGATAGAACTCGTTGATATGCGCAGATTTCTCCAATGACACACTTCTGAGGGATTGTCACGTCATGTTCTGATTCATTGGTGAGCACAACTGGAACAAGGTAAGGTGCACTTTCAGGTAAATCTATGAGACATGGTTTTACCAGGATACCACCAGATAAGGCTGACATTAATGGGTGTTCTAACAAGACAGATTTTTCACTGTTGCCAGCTGACACACCTACAGCGCCATCTAGAACAACTGTTTGGCCTGCAGGAACTAACTGTGGCTCTTTGTTGCGCATGGTCACTAAACCAAGGCTAGTGTCTTTGGACTGTCTGTGCCGTAGCTCAAGGACTTTTAACACTGCCTTATAACCATGTGACATGGTTGGCTGCAGTTCAGAACATGCATCAGAGTACAGCTCGTAAAGTACATCTAATGTGTTTGTCCCTATTAACACTAAGGACTGATCAGCTGCACGTACATCAGGAACCACTAAGGCAAGTGTTGGCACTTCGGCTTCAATACCGAGAAAGTCTTTTGGGAAAGTGACATGCATTTCAATGTAGCCTAAGTAAGGTACACTCTGACCATTAGCTCCCTCCACTTCTAACAACTCAAAAAGTGGCTTAATCTCATGGTTGGATGAGTACTGTCTGTAATAGGACTCAGGGACAATAGTCACCTGGGAGCCTGTATCTAACAAACAGCTCACAGTACAGCCATTCACTTTCACTTGTCCTGTACTTTTTGTACCAATTAGACCATTAGGAAAGTTAAAGGGGTCTGTTTTGTAGTGTGACTTCAGTTTAGCACGTGTCTTGAATGGAGCTTTTGGTTTGGGATGGGTCATCTCTGAACTAGCCTCTGTTTGTCCTGCAACAGGGGCAGACTTCAGTTTTAAAGAGGATGTGGGGTGCCGACTGTTCCAAATCTGTCTTTTTACTCTTAGTTCTTTGCGTTTTGCAGCCACAAGTGCAGGGTTTGGCTCTGACTCACAAGTGGCTACAATATGCCCATCTTCGCCACAGCAGAAGCAATACCATGGTCTGGGCCTAGTACTGGGACGGCTGGACGAAGGTAAGTTTTCAGGTTTGGCATGGTCAGGTTTTTTATTTCCAGATTTCTTAGTTGGGTCTTTCTTCGGTGGTGCTTGTTTCTTTTGTTTCACGACAGCGGCTAATTGGCTTTTTAGATCAGCGACTTGCTTTTTCAGTTCTTTCAGACTGTCCAACTACATTTCACTATTTGTACTTGTTTCAGTGACAGTTTGTTCGTAGGAGGCTGCTTTTGGTTTTGTGGCGCCCAAGTGTTTTTTCATGCGTGTGTTTTTAACTTCTTGTCTGTTTTCAGCAGTGCGAAGGTGAAGCAATAACTCTGCATACTCAGGTGGATGTTTATCTTTCAATTCCAGCTGTAGCTCCTTTAGCAGATTATCATCCCAACAGCCTCTGTTAAACTGCTTGAGAAGCTGTTTGTTCACTTCTTGTGGCTATAGACCGCCTCTACGCACTGTGAGATTGAGCACCCCCTGCAAACGATGCAGATATGCAGAGGGTTTTTCTCCATAATCTTGGAAAGTGTTCATGAATCGCACAAGCAGTTCCTCACCGTCTTCAACAGTCCCGAAAGCTGAGTCCAACAGCTTAAGATAGTCGGCAGAGGTGGCTTCAGGCCCAAGAGGGCAGATAATATCAGACGCAGGAGCAAGAAGACTTTCAAGGATCTTGCGAGATTTTTCCAAGTCAGACAAAGAAGTATCTTCCATCATCAAGTCAACATGTGAGCGCCATGTTTCATAGTCAGCTTCAGTATACGGTCTTGGCGTTTTGCCAGAGAAAGCTCTGAGTCTCAACGAGGAATGGGCGTTTGACAGCTTCTCTGCATGTTTAATGACATGCTCGACTACGATTTTCTGAACCTCGGGTGGGTTAAAATCAGCTGGACTCAACATTTGAGGTGTTAAGTTTGGTCTAAGGGGGCTTTGGAAGAGTGCTTGAGTGGTTTTAGGGGTGCGAGGCACTTCAACTTGGAGTGGAGGAGAGACTCCACTTTGTGTGGGTTCTACAGTAGGGAAAGCAGGATCAACGTCAGCAGCGACTGTTTCAGCTGTCTCAGCAGCTTCAATAGACTTCCCTATTGTGGACATAACCTCCCGCTTTTCCACTTAACTTAGCTAAACCCCTCAGGTTGCTAAGATAAGCCTCAGTAGCACTGCCCCCTACAGTTTTAGTGTACACATCAGTTAAGGCTTGAATACAGTACTTAACATCAGGATTGTCAGTGGATGCAAAAAAGTACGGCAACGCAGGTGCTAATGTTTCAATAGCTAATCCAGACTCGAACTCTACAATGTGACTTTTGTCAGATTCAGACGAGTTATCATCAATGCTAAGCACCCTACGAATAGTGCCATGTTGCTCTAGGAACTCAAAAACGTCTTTGTCTTTTTCTTTGTCAAGTACACCACTGACAATGACTGCATTTGGAACTTTGACACCATATTTTTCAACAAATTCCATTTTGACAGTATATGAACTATTTGGTCAGGGGTCAAAACAGAGTCCACTACTGTTGTGCAATGCTCCAGGCTCCTGGCTGGCTCGCCAGCCTTTTTTTTTTTAACACCCACTTGTGTGTAACACCTACTGTGCTCGCCAGATTTTTTGTATAATACCACTGTAATTGGGTAACACCTCTTTGTAGCACTTTAGGTGTGTAATCCTACTTTAGGATGTAAAATCTTGTACCCTTGTGGTAGTATTGGGTTATGGCAGTGTAGTTACCTTTAACTCTACTACCTGGATGGAAGGGACAATTGGGCCGGATCAGGTAGACCCTAGGTTCGTAGGAACCCAGAGGACACAACAATAGATGACTCGCACACACGGTGTATGGAACTTGCAACTATATACACTACCGTTCAAAAGTTTGGGGTCACTTAGAAATGTCCTTATTTTTGAAAGAAAAGCACTTTTTTGCAATGAAGATAACTTTAAACTAATCAGAAATACACTCTATACATTGCTAATGTGGTAAATGACTATTCTAGCTGCAAATGTCTGGTTTTTGGTGCAATATCTAGATAGGTGTATAGAGGCCCATTTCCAGCAACTATCACTCCAGTGTTCTAATGGTACAATGTGTTTGCTCATTGCGTCAGAAGGCTAATGGATGATTAGAAAACCCTTGTGCAATCATGTTAGGTCTGCAATGCTGTATTTGCTGCAAATGGAGGATTCTTTGACGAAAGCAAAGTTTGAAGGAAAAAATTATTATTTCAAATAAAAATCATTATTTCTAACCTTGTCAATGTCTTGACTTTATTTTCTATTCATTTTACAACTCATGGTGGTAAATAAAAGTGTGACTTTTCATGGAAAACACAAAATTGTCTGAGGTGACCCCAAACTTTTGAACAGTAGTGTATATTTTTACAAATGTGTATTATTTACAGATATGTACATTTAATCAAAAAAACACACACTTGTCACAATAATACCCCAAAATATATTTACAAGATTCACAGTTCTCTAGTGTCCGTTCCAGGTGACCTGTTGAATCACCTCTAGCCGTTAATAGGGTTCGGGCTTCGGCTCGCCATCCAGATCTGGAGAATCCATGTTCTGGTCAAACCAGTCCAAAGAAAAAAAACCTGACCAAGCTAAGTGACACGTGCGTCATGGGGTTCCCGCGCTCAACGGCGTTAACAGCCTTTGGATCCAAATCAATCTCAGGTTTTATCAGAGACAAAGGCTGCTACTAGCACATTAGTGTCGCCATATCATCAAGGACCATCTCTCTCTCTGGTCTTTGTCTTTCGGCGTCTGGCGTGACTGAGCCAAAAAATGCAAGTCATGCCCAGACCCAGGGAGAGAGCACTTAACCCATTGGCTAGCGTTGCCAAGCAACGGCGCAGCCATTGGTTGCTCAAAATACCAAATAAAAACATTTGGAACTTTATCAAAACTTTCCAGAAAATGTTCTTAACTATTTATGAACATATTTTATGAACTTATATTGTATTTATATACTCATCTTCAAAATATCTATTCCCATTGTGAAATGAGTGTCCCCCCTTCTTCTTAAAGCGGTATCGACATTCATAATTCCATCCACGTTTTTAACACTGGGCTACATTTGGCTAGGTTGAAAACTCGCATTCGATTGGTCGGGAGTTACATCTTCTGCAAAAACATATGTATTTTTAGAAAGTACAATTTCTAAGCTTTCCAATGATACCAGGCACTCATGGGGGTTTTCCGGGGATTCTCGTTCCTGTGTCATGTGTACCTTTACGCGTCGCACAGAGATAAAAAACGAACCCAGGCGCTGGATGATAATTTGCACATTTAATAAAGAAAACAACGTAAATCCAAAAATACACAAATCCAAAATGCAGACAGGAATACTTACAGAACAATATGATCTTGAGCAGTCTGCTCAGAAGGAGGTGAGGAACAAAGAGATGAGATGAATGCTCTGAGAAACACTCAGTGGAACGCATAACTCCCACACTCAAACAACGTAGTGGCAATGATGAGGAGAAAAGGCAGAGTTTAAATAGTACACAAGGTGATAACATGACAAGTGATAACAGGTGTGTGGGTCAGCTTGAGCAGGAGAAGGGAACAACAATTAATAATTGGAATCACCTGACAGTAATCAGAGGTGAGGGAAGAGTGGCTGTCAGCCTGGCAGGCAGCACCAACACAAACCCAGAGACATCACCTCCCAGCTGTCAGCTCAAGAATAACATAAACAGAACCAAATACCAACTAGAGAATAATTACAGGTGAAGCAGGAAAATAAATCATCAGACCTCAGCACACACAAGAAGAAAATACAGAAAAATGACAACAATAATAATGACAGATCGACAAAACTCAGAATTAACTTGAGTCTGCGCTCAGACGGAAAAATAGGAGCGCAGACTAATGACAGCCTGTATCTTATAATGACGCGGTGCACACCAGAAATATTATTTCTGGAGAATATGCTGGATAGTTTTTGTCATTTTGGGTATGTTGAGAGCTTTAATAAACCTGCAGGTGAAGAAAGCCCATGTTTGTAACAGTATGAGAAACTTGAAAAATTACCAACTTAAGGTACACTGTATCTCAATGGAAAAACACACGATTAACAGGTTATTAATCACGATTAACTCAATGTTCCAAAAGATTAATCATGACTAGAAATTTTAATCGTCCAACTCCAGCTGCCTCATCATCATCATCATCATCATCATCATCATCATCATCATCATCATCATCATCATAACAGTCTGTCGGGGGCAACAATGACTGTTTCATTTAGGTCCGATCAGATTCCTCCATGCAGCTCTGTCCTTCACCTTCTGCTGCCAGGAACTCCTGACCTTGTTAACCCAGGCGACGTCCGAGCCGGTATGAGTTACTTTCTGACTGACTATTTCATGAAACTGCTTGCTAAGTATTTGAGTACCACTAGCCTTTGCTGGACTATCGGTACATTCTTGGCAAATAGAGGTATTATCAGTGGCAAGGACAGGCTAAGAAAAACTGACTCTAGTATCTGTTGAAGTGACCGACCAGATGATAGGTTTGTTTATCTATGCTCTTTGTGTAGTGCATGTCACGATGCACCAACTGGCAAAAGTCCGCCACAGACCTTGCGACAGATGTGCTAATTTGCCAGGATGTCCACACTCACCCCGTGTAACTGGGAGTGGTCCACCACAGACCTGTGACAGATATTGTTTTTAGTTCTGGCAGGACGCCAAGTTTCACCCTCCACGCTCTCAGAAGGGCGGGGTTGCCGGTTGAGTCACCGATGGCCTGACCCATGAGACAGGTAGTTACTGGTTTTCATGGTTATCCGGTAGCAAGCTGTTAGAAAAAACTTGAATTGAATGAGACAGAATCAAAAATTCAATAGGCGGTTTCTGAGTTATGAGCCATTTACTCCTTCTCTGGCCAGAGGAGAAACAGGTACATTTAACCGTCCACAGAGCTGTACATGCACCCTTTCTGACCATCCGTTTCTGAGCTTGGTATTAATAGCTCTTAGGAATAGATAAACACAGAGGGCGACGTCCTTGTGGCATCTCTCAGAGACATCTCCTGGAAACTAAGTATCTATGAATCTAATCTATACGAACTGGGAGTTTTAGCACATTCTTGGTCACAGAAACTTAGCAAAGCAGGTCAATAAAACAAAGAGATTATCCTAGATCATCTTTTTCGTCTCTGCTGACCTGTCCTCACATGCCTGCGCATCCATTCGCACGCACATCCACTCAAGACTCTGGGACATGAAAATCACATAGACAATGATGGCTCATGCAACACACCAAAAATATATCAGACATAAAATATGAAAGAATAATGCAGAGGAATATATGAACTTATTCTACCTGGAATGCACATATAAACATCAATCAATCAATCAATCAATCAATCAACCTTTATTGTAATGATGCTATGCACACAACTGTAGTGCAAGCAAGATGAAATTGCATTTCTCTAGGCATCCGTATTGTAAAAAGAACATAATTTAAAAAACACACTCACACACACCGCTCACCCCCACCCCGACAGTCATTCACAAATCCCTGAGACACATTTGGATATTACAGTAATGTTAACTTATTACAGTTGCAGTACGGGAAGAAGGGTCTCGGAAAGCCTTGGCAGGCAACCTTTCTACAGGGTGGACCAAGCTCTCAACAGCCCAGCCATGGAAGGCAGTTGGTCTAGGGGAGGGACCCCCAACAAACGTCCATGGCTGAAGACGGAGATGCAGGACCCCTGTGGTGCCACAAACCTCTGCATCACGCATATTCGCTTCATGATGAGTCACACTGATGTTGCACGTGATGGTGCTCGTCCTCTGGGGATCCGCCGGGGAGGAAGAGTGCCGGGCCCTCAGCCCTCAAAGGGGCCCACCCTCAGCTACCGGAGGTCACCTCACCTCGTCCTGCATGACCAGGGGACGGGGAACGAGGAATGCTACTGGCCGAAAAGAGACGCCAAAGGAGAGGAATGTCAACATCCTCCAGTGGAGCACAGAAGAAGTCTATAACAAAAAAATATCCCTTGCCGAAAGACTCCACTCAGAAGACATTGATGTAGCCTGCCTACAGGAGACACACCTGAAGGAAAACCTAAGCTTCAGTGTTAGGGGATACCAGGTCTTCTAGGAAAGACAGAAAAGGAAGAACAAAAGGAGGAGTGGCGGTTCTTGTCAAAAACGTCATACCAGCACAAGAGTTTGACGTCAGTACCAACAACCAGGCAGAAATCCATGGAGTTCAAATCATGGTTCACAATGAAAGCGTCACGATTTTCAATGTGTACTGCCCCCCAGAGCAAGAGCTCTCACTTGACCAAATGGAACTCCCAGACCACCGATGCTTAGTCATCGGTGACTTCAACAGTCACTCAGAGGCACGGGGATACAGTGAAGCAGATAGAAGAGGAGAGGAGGTGGAAGATTGGCAAGTCGAAAACAGTCTTCTGCTATTGAATGATCCTGATGATCCACCAACGTTCTTCTCCAGGGTATGGCTGAGTAACACCACGCCCGATCTTGCGTTTGCCACCAACGACATGGCCAGGCTGGCAACAAGAACGGTACTTCGCCAGCTCGGGGGAAGTGACCATAAACCTGTGAAGATCGGACTGGACATCAGCTACAAACCACAAGAAGCTAAGACATTCCCCAGGTGGAATTACAAGAAGGCCAACTGGGTGCGCTTCTCAACACTGGTGGACCGGTACTCTGCGGAGATCTGTCACAAGCAGCAGAACCTCAACAAGAAAGTCAGGGTGCTGAACAATGCTATTCTGAAGGCTGCAAATGAATCTATACCTCAGGGAGCCAGAAAGAACTATAGGCCTTACTGGACAGAAGAGCTCCAGCAGCTTGAAGACAGTGTGGCAGAGGCAAGGAAAAAAGTAGACGCAGATCCTACAGTAGAAAACAACATTGCCCTGAAGGCGGCCACTGCAAAACACAGGCAGACATTTATACAGGAAGCTCGAAAGAGATGGCAAGAAAGGACAGAGCAGCTCAACTTGGACAAGGACGGCAACAAGCTTTGGAAACTGGCTCAAGCCCTTAACAACGAGAACAGCAAAAGCTCACCGATCACAGTACAGGCAGATGAAGAACTGCTGACTGGCAAGAAAGCAGCAGACCATTTCATCAACCAGTATGCGAAGACAAGCCATCTTCAGATTCCACCAGAGAGAAGAAAGGTTGTCAGAGGAGCCCAGCGAATTCATCAGAACGCACAGATTGAACCAGTGATGAACTCGCCATTCATTCTCAAGGAGCTGGAGGATGCAATGACAACACTGAAGCTGAAAAAAGCCCCTGGGTCTGACAAGATCACAAATGAAATGTTGCTGAACCTTGGCCCCAAAACCAAGAAGAAACTTCTGCAGCTTTTCAACGACAGTTGGAGATCAGGGACTGTGCCTCAGATCTGGAGAGAAGACACGATGATTCCAGTGCACAAAAAAGGCAAAGATAAGTTGATGGCTGAAAGCTATCGCCCTATAAGCCTTACAAGCTGCATAGGAAAGCTGCTAGAGCGTCTCATCAACACCAGACTCATGTGGCACTTGGAAGGAAAACAACACATCGGCCCAGAGCAAGCAGCCTTCAGGCAGAACCGGTCTACAGAGGACCAAATAACATGCATCTCTCAAGCCATAGAAGATGCCTTCCAAGAAAAAAAGCACACCCTCGCTGTGTGGATTGGCCTAGAAAAGGCATTTGACAGGGTATGGAAAGACGGCCTCAAGTTGAAACTGGCATGGACTAAGTCATGGCTTGTAAGCTTAAATGAGAGGAAGACTACATACACCGTCTTCACCCTGTCCACCCAACCCCAGAAGGTGAAACTGCAGATCAACTCCCATGAGCTCCAGGCTGAATATGCACCCACATTCCTCGGGATCACCATGGATCGCAGACTGACTTGGAAGAACCAACTGCACAAGAACCAGGCAAGAGCAAAGATCAGGATGGCCCTAATGAAGAAACTGTCAGGAACAGACTGGGGTGCAGACCACGGTGTCCTGAAGAAGCTCTATGTGGGGAGGATTCGGCCTGTTCTGGAGTATGGCATGGCAGCTACCTCAACAGCTGCCAAAAGCAGCAACACAAATCTACCTACGGGTACAAATAAAGTAACCTGAACCTGGACTGAGAAGCTGGACAGACTCCAAAACCAAGCCATGAGAATGATGACAGGAACCATGCGCAGTACCCCTACCAAAGCGCCGGAGACAACAACAGGCCTTGCACCACTGGAAGACAGAAGAAACGTCAAGGTACTGACCCAGGCCGCCAAATTCAAAAGACTGGAAAACCATCCCATGAAGGACAGACTGAACAAGCCAACAAAAGGGAGACTTAAGAGATCGACCATTTAAGAGATCGAGCTTCATCCACCAGAGCAGGACACTTGAAAGGAGAGACCCAGAACTGATGGACCACATACCCACACCAATACCACCCATAGAATCTGTTCCCTCCTGGAACCGACAGAACTTTCCAGCCATACGCACAGACATATCGGGCATTGGGAAGAAAGGAACACAGTCAGACCAAGAGAGGAAGTCGCTGGCCCTGGAGTTCATTCGGTCTGCCTACCCTAAAGAGCAGTGGACTCACGTCTACACAGACGGCTCTGCCATGGAAGCAACCAGGAATGGAGGAGGCGGCGTGTACATCAGGTACGCTGACGAGGAGACCCACATTCCCATTGCGACTGGAAAGTACTCCACCAATTTCAGGGCTGAGGCAGAGGCCCTGAGAACAGCAGCGGCCCACGTCAGGGAACATCAAGACAAGGCACACAAGCGGGTCGTCATCTTCACTGACGCCCTCTCTGTCTTGGATGCACTTCAGGACCCCTGACGCAAAGAACTGAATGAACTCGCCCTCACTCTGTCTCAACTAGCAACACAGGCGAACGTATCACTCCAGTGGATTCCAGCCCACTGTGGAATCTATGGAAATGAGACGGCTGACAGACTTGCTAAGGAGGGTGGGCAGCAAGACCAGGAAGACAGGTAGGTCTCTTACAGTGAGGAGAAAACCATTATTAAGGCCCTGTCTCACAAGACGTGGCAGCAGCAACACCCAAACTTCTGCAAGGATGACAACTACTACAGTCTGAGCAGGACTGACCAAGTCGTTCTGTTCAGACTCCGAACTGGACATAACAGAATGCATGCTCACATGCACCAGAAACTTAAAGTTGGACAATTGGACAGATGCCCATGTGGTACTGCCCAAATGACCAGCGAACACCTCGTCCAAGACTGCCGAGACCACGCTGCACTCAGACGAGCTACGTGGCCTGACCCCACATCGCTAAACCAAAAGCTGCATGGGGACCTCGGGGACCTCCGCAGGACAGCAACATTCATCAGGGCAGCTGGTGTGACCATCTAGCGATCGACGAAGAAGAAGAACAGTTGAAGTTAAAATGATAATAACTGCCTATGTATATATAAAACAATTAAAATGGCTAAGTGAATCTAAGTAGCTAAGAGAAATAAATACTTAAAACTGGCTAAAACTATAATATACATATAATATACATAATGTCCATAAAGTGCAGTAATATGTGTAAAAGATTCCAGATCAACTGTTCAGCATCCTAACAGCTTGTGGAAGGAAGCTGTTGATCAGTCTGGTGGTTCTGCCTCTGATGCTCCATCAGTCTCTGGGGAATAATGGTGTTAAATGCTGAACTGAAATCAATGTACAGAAGTCTGGCATAGGTGTCTTTCTGATCAGGTGGATAATGACAGAGTGCAGGGTGGTGACTATAGCGTCCTCTGTGGAGCGATTTGAACGATACGCGAACTGGAGCGGGTCATGTGATGCGGGAAGGCAGGCTATGATGTGTGGTTTAACAAGCCGTTCAAAACACTTCATCACAATTGGTGTCAGTGCAACAGGACGATAGTCATTCAGACAGGACACAACCGCTTTCTTTGCCATCGGTACTATGATAGAGGTCTTGACTCAGGGAAATGTTATATATGTCAGTCAGGCCATCCGCCAACTCACTCGCGCAGACTCGGAGCACACTTCCCGGGATGTTGTCCGGACCTGCAGCTTTACGTGGGTTGACCCTGATTAGGGTCCCCCGTGTGTCCGCTGCGTTGATGGTGATAGCTGACCCCACAGATGGTGAAGATGGGCCAGCCCTCCCTCTGATTGTCGGGTTTGATTCTTCAAAACATACAAAGAAGTTATTGAGCCTGTCTGGAAGCAAAGCATCATCATCATCGACCCCCTGCCTAGACTTACAGTATAATCCATCAACGCCCATACTCCCTGCCACATTCGTTTGGTGTTCCCTGTGTCACAGAAATGTCCCTGGATTTTCTCCTCGTAGGCGCGTTTCGCCGTCTTAATTCCCTTTGCGAACGCAGACCTGGCTGAGCGGAGGGCAATCCTGTCCTTCGCTCTAAAGGCTGCATGTCTGGCTGTGAGCAGCGAGCACACCTCTGCAGTCATCCAGGGTTTATAGTTGCCCTGTGCAGTGAAGGTTTTCAATATAGTGACATCCTCTGTGCACTTTGCGATGTAGCTGGTGACCATTTCAGCGTACTCCTCCACATCAATCCTGTCTCCCTGAGAGGCTGCTATTTTGAAAACCTCCCAGTCTGTATGCAGAAAACAGTCCTGAAGTGCCGAGGCTGCACCCTCTGTCCAAGTCCTGATTTGTTTCTCGTGTCCTGATCAGACATGAAATAGAGAAAAGTCATGGAATAATCAGCCACCAATTGTGCAAGTGTTCCCACTTTAAAGATAAGATAAGATAAGATAAGATAAGATAAGCCTTTATTAGTCCCACAACGGGGAAATTCCAGGATTGCAACAGCACAGGGATAGCAACACTCAGAGCAACAATCAGAAGGCAAGAAAAAAAAACAAGCAAGCAAGAGCAGCTAATATACATATGTACATATTACTATAAAATATATATATACACACACACACACAGACACACAGTTTCCAGCATTGTAGCTGGATGGAATAAATATATGAATATATGAACACACAGTGCAGAGCATTGTAGCTAGATGGAATAAATATGTAAATATATAAACACCCACAGTACGGAGCATTGCAGCTAGGTGGAATAAATATGCAAGTATATAAACACACACAGTGCGGAGCAATGTAGCTAGATGGAATAAATATATAGATATATAAATATAAACACACCCAGTGCTGAGCATTGTAGCTAGATGGAATAAATATGTAAATATATAAACACACACAGTGCAGAGCATTGTTGCTAGGTGGGATGAAACAGCATAACCGTCTATTTAGTTATCCTACATGGTATGATTATGTGCCCATACATATTCTCACCCTCCATAGCGACCGGTATGTTCCTAGTTGTATGCCGGAGAGGACCATTGTGTAAGTCTATTGCATCTTTTGCATTCAAAAAAACTATTAGTTTGTTACGTCTTTTTGCTATCTCTGCGAGATGAGAGAGGTCTCCAATTTTCATCATAGGTATATCTCAACTATGAGAGACAAAATGAGAAAAAAAAATCCAGAAAATCACATTGAAGGATTTTTAATGAATTAATTGGTAAATTCCTCAGTAAAATAAGTATTTGGTCACCTACAAACAAGCAAGATTTCTGGCTCTCACAGACCTGTAACTTCTTCTTTAAGAGGCTCCTCTGTCCTCCACTCGTTACCTGTATTAATGGCACCTGTTTGAACTCGTTATCAGTATAAAAGACACCTGTCCACAACCTCAAACAGTCAGACTCCAAACTCCATTATGGCCAAGACCAAAGAGCTGTCAAAGGACACCAGAAACAAAATTGTAGACCTGCACCAGGCTGGGAAGACTGAATCTGCAATAGGTAAGCAGCTTGGTGTGAAGAAATCAACTGTGGGAGCAATTATTAGAAAGTGGAAGACATACAAGACCACTGATAATCTCCCTCGATCTGGGGCTCCACGCAAGATCTCATCCCGTGGGGTCAAAATTATCACGAGAACGGTGAGCAAAAATCCCAGAACCACATGGGGGGGACCTAGTGAATGACCTGCAGAGAGCTGGGACCAAAGTAACAAAGGCTACATCAGAAACACACTATGCTGCCAGGGACTCAAATCCTGCAGTGCCAGACGTGTCCCCCTGCTTAAGCCAGTGCATGTCCAGGCCCATCTGAAGTTTGCTAGAGAGCATTTGGATGATCCAGAAGAGGACTGGGAGAATGTCATATGGTCAGATGAAACCAAAATAGAACTTTTTGGTAAAAACTCAACTTGTCGTGTTTGGAGGAGAAAGAACACCATACCTACTGTGAAGCATGGGGGTGGAAACATCATACTTTGGAGCTGTTTTTCTGCAAAGGGACCAGGACAACTGATCCGTGTAAAGGAAAGAATGAATGGGGCCATGTATCGTGAGATTTTGAGTGAAAACCTCCTTCCACCAGCAAGGGCATTGAAGATGAAACGTGGCTGGGTCTTTCAGCATGACAATGATCCCAAACACACCGCCCGGGCAACAAAGGAGTGGCTTCGTAAGAAGCATTTCAAGGTCCTGGAGTGGCCTAGCCAGTCTCCAGATCTCAACCCCATAGAAAATCTTTGGAGGGAGTTGAAAGTCTGTGTTGCCCAGCGACAGCCCCAAAACATCACTGCTCTAGAGGAGATCTGCATGGAGGAATGGGCCAAAATACCAGCAACATTGTGTGAAAACCTTGTGAAGACTTACAGAAAATGTTTGACCCCTGTCATTGCCAACAAAGGGTATATAACAAAGTATTGAGATGAACTTTTGTTATTGCCCAAATACTTATTTTACCAAGGAATTTACCAATTAATTCATTTAAAATCCTTCAACGTGATTTTCTGGATTTTTTTTTCTTTATTTTGTCTCTCATAGTTGAGGTATACCTATGATGAAAATTGGAGACCTCTCTCATCTTTTAAGTGGGAGAACTGTCATGACCCGAGCACTGTGCCTTGGTGCTCGGGTTAATCTTGTCAGGGTTTGACAGCGGCGTTATGATTCTAGCTCTCCGAGCTCTTATTGTGATAGTGCTCGGGGAGGCTTCCGCTCAGCTGTCAAACTTTGAACAGCTGTGCTGCATTTGTGGTCGTTAGTGCCAGGACTATTTCTACCCTCGCTAGCGATCACATCCTTGCAGCAGTGTCTGTTAACTCTCCGTCACGCGACGGATGCTTAGGATTTATTCCTACCACGTCTGCTTGGGTTGACCGTCGTGCCCCTGGACTAGTAAGTGTGCTGTATAGCCTTACCCCTCCCGGTGTGTATCGATCTCTGTGTGTCTCTACCTTAGCAGCTGGTGTAATTATTATTTTCACCAACCTTGCCTGCCTAGAGTATGACTGTCTCCTGCTATGGACCCGTAGAGCTGTTTAGCCTATGCCTCCTGTTGTGAGTAGTCATTGTCTCTGCAGCTTGTGTTGTCATTTTTCTCACCGTAAATAAAACTCACTGAACTCACTGGTGACTGTGTGGCGTCTTATGGTGGCTCGCGAGAGCCACCCATGACAGTACACTGCTGCCAAAACGGCGTTTACGGTGGTGCCAACCCAAGACGCAATTCACCTGTGAGTTTTGAGTTTTTGGACAGTTGCTGTTTCCGTCTGGGTACTGAGTGTGTGGGAAGAATGCCGTCGCGGAGGGGCCGCGCTGGGAGCCCGAGCCACGAGCTGACAAGCTTCCTGGAAGTCGTGTGCTCATCTCCGCTTCCCTGCTGGACTACCATCACGGCATACACTGGTACCTAGACGCTGCTGAAGATGTTCTTCGTCATCTCCCTTCCCGCTGGGCCGACCACCCGGAAGTCGACGCGAGCAGGGAGGATATCACCGCACAACGCGAGATTTTCCTGATGCTGGAGGAGGAACGCGGCGTGAAGCAGGAGAAGAGGCACTCCTGCTCGTGGCCTACGGATCCTGATCCCGTCCTCGATCCAGTCCTGGAGTTCGCACCATCTGGGGGCCGGCAGAGGCGTCGGCGCCACGGCCAAGCACGTCTTCAGCAAGCTCCTGTTCCGGATCCAGTTCCGGGCCGCCGAGATGACCCCCTCAATCAGCCAGCTGCTGTGAGTGAGCTGAGTCCTGTGCCGGTGAGCTCCGTCCATGGGTCCTATGTTACCATCCAGCGAGCGAGGGAAGGAGCAACGTCCTCTTCAGCTGGCTCCATTTTACCTTCGGGAGGCAGGCAAGTTCAATTTCACTTTTCTAGTCATTATAGTGATTTGTCTTTTCTGACTCCTGGGGGTGAAACTCGGGGTTCGCAGCTCCCCGAGTTTCCTTCCCCAGCTGAAGCCAGTTATACTGAACCTGCTGCCTCTGTGTTTCCTCCTGCGGAGCGGTCCTCGGCGTCAGTCCCACGCCGTCGAACAAGGGGGAGGCCTGCGGCTCTGGAAGATATCCCGGCCCTGCCGCCTTGTGTTGGACAGAGGAGGAGAACGGACTGCGGTGAGGAGCCAGAGCCGACGAGTGAGTGTCCCCAGGGTTCAGAATCAGAATCAGAATCAGAATCAGAATCAGGTTTATTGCCATTGTTCATGTAGTACACAAACTAGGAATTTGTCTCGGTACAATGCTGCAACATTAAACATGATAAGATAAGAGAAATAAACTATACATGTAATAAAGTGTAGGATAAGATTAAGTGATACTGGTCAACAGTTAAAATATATATTAGCCAGCAGCAGATACTGTGGAGAACTATATAGTGCAGTCGGTAATGCAGGAAGAAAACAGTGATGATTGACATGAGTCTGGTTGAGCTGCTGTACATGGTGCACGAGAGTCACTTAGTGTTCAGCAGTCTAATGGCAGAGGGGAAGAAGCTGTTCATGTGACGGGAGGTTTTAGTCTGGATGGACCGAAGTCTTCTACCAGAGGGGAGGGGGGCAAACAGTACATGACCAGGGTGTGAGGGATCGGCTATGATCCGGCCAGCACGCCTCCGGGTCCTGGAGATGTACAGATCCTGGAGAGATGGGAGCTTGCAGCCGATCACCTTCTCAGCAGTGTGCACGACGCGCTGCAGCCTTAGTCTGTCCCTGGCAGTGGCTCCTGCGTACCACACGGTTATGGAGGTGGTGAGGATGGACTCGATGATGGCTGTGTAGAACTGCACTAACATCTTGGTGGGTAGCTTGAGCTTCCTCAGCTGCCGCAGGAAGAACATCCTCTGCTGGGCTTTTTTGATGAGTGAGCTGATGGTCAGCTCCCATTTGAGGTCCCTGGTGATGGTAGTGCCTAGGAAGCGGAAGGAATCAGCAGTGGTGATGGGAGAGCCTGAGAGGGTGAGGGGGGGCAGAGGAGTAGTGACTTTCCTGAAGTCTACAATCATCTCCACTGTCTTCAGAGCGTTCAGCTGCAGGTTGTTATTGCTGCACCAGGACGCCAGCTGGGCCACCTCTCTCCTGTAGGCAGACTCGTCGCCGTTGGAGATGAGCCCGATGAGGGTGGTGTCGTCCGCAAACTTGATCAACTTGACAGACTGGTGGCTGGAGGTGCAGGAGTTGGTGTAAAGGGAGAAGAGTAGGGGGGAAAGTACACAGCCCTGGGGTGATCCGGTGCTGATGCTAGTATAGTCTGAGACAGTCTTTCCCAGCCGCACATGCTGCCTCCGGTCCGTCAGGAAGTCGATGATCCACCTGCAGAGGGAGTCAGGCACGTTGAGCAGGGACAGCTTGTCCCGGAGCAGAGCGGGGCGGATGGTGTTGAATGCGGAGCTGAAGTCCACAAACAGGATCCTGGCGTAGGTTCCCGGGGAGTCCAGGTGCTGCAGGATGGAGTGGAGGGCCAGGTTGACTGCATCGTCTACAGACCTGTTGGCTCGGTAGGCAAACTGCAGCGGGTCCAGGAGAGGGGTGGTGATGGACTTGAGGTGGGACAGGACCAGGCGCTCAAAGGACTTCATGACTACAGAGGTGAGCGCTACAGGTCTGTAGTCATTAAGTCCAGTGATCCGTGGCTTCTTGGGGACAGGGATGATGGTGGAGGATTTGAGGCAGGACGGCACGTGGCATAACTTAAGGGAGGTGTTAAAAATGTCTGTGAATACAGGAGCCAGCTGTTTCGCACAGAGTCTCAGGGTGGAGGGAGACACGCCGTCTGGGCCGGGGGCCTTGCGCGGGTTCAGTCTGGAGAACTGTTTGAGCACATCCTGCTCACTGATGATAAGGGGAGGGGGGGAGGTGGGGGGGGTGCCTTAAATGAAGTAGGGAATGTGGAGGCTGTGGAGCTGGAGGGAGGGGGGGAGTTGGACACAGATGACGAGGTGTCAAAACGGGCATAGTGTTGGGACAGTCTCTGACAAAGGGCTTTGTCATCCTGACCTTTAGGAGCCTGAGGCCGATAGTTGGTGATCTGCCTCAGTCCTCTCCACACGGAAGCCGAATCATTAGCAGTGAACTGCTGCTGGAGTCTCTCTGAGTACACAGATTTAGCCCTCTTCAGCTCTCTGTTAAACCGGTATTTAACCTCCCTGTAGCAGTCCCTGTCTCCACTTTTCAGCGCTGCTTCCTTCTCCTTCCTGATCTGTCTGAGCTTAGCTGTGAACCAGGGTTTGTCATTAGAGTAACTCACCCTGGTGCGTGATGGAAGAATGTTCTCTTCACAAAAGTGGATATATGAGTTCACAGTGTCCGTGTACTCATCCAGATCATGCGTGGCTCCTTTAAGCATGCCCCAGTCAGATATTTCCATGCACGTTTCCAGCTTCTCCTCAGCATCACTGGTCCGTATCTTCGTAGTGCTCACAACAGGTTTAGTGAGCTTCAATCTCTGTCTGTATGTGGGAATGAGGTGAAACATCACGTGATCAGATAATCCCAGCGCAGCTCGAGGGACAGCGCGATATGCGTCTTTCACTGTGGTGTAACAGTGATCCAGTGTGTTTAATCCTCTGGTGGGGCATTTAATAAACTGTTTGTAGCGGGGGAGATCGTGGCTCAGATTGCACTGATTAAAGTCGCCAGCCACAATAATCAGCGAGTCTGGAAAACTCCGCTCTGTGTGTTGAATGTGATCCGCGAGCACGCGCTGAGCTTCGCGTGTGTCCGCGTCGGGAGGGGCGTACACAGCGATCAGTATAAAAGAAGCAAACTCCCGTGGGGAATAAAAAGGCTTGCAGTTGATAACAAGAAATTCCAAGGCAGGAGAACAGTGTTTGGAAATTTCCATTACATCAGAGCACCAGCTACAGTTGATGTAGAAGCAGACACCGCCTCCTGTGGTCTTGCCGGAAAGCTCTGTGTCACGATCAGCACGGAAGAGCTGGAAGCCGTCGAGGCGCAGCGCGCTGTCCGGTATATTTTCCCGGAGCCAGGTCTCAGTAAAGCAGAGGACAGCTGAGGAGGCGAGGTCCTTAAAACGCATCAGCAGTCTCAGTTCATCCACCTTGTTAGAGAGAGAGTTGGTATTGGACAGAAATATGCCAGGCAGCGCCGTTCGCGAGCCTCTCCTGCGAAGTCGTACGAGAGCGCCCGCTCGTCTTCCTCTCTTCCGCCGTCTCACTTTCCGAGCCAAACAATAAACCAGATCGGCGGCAGGGGCTAGAAAAACTGGGAGGAGGTCCGTGGGGGTCAAAGTCCTGATATTTAAAAGTTCTTCACGGGTATAAGTGCAAGCAGACACACAATTGACAAACAAAAACAAACAAAGAGCGCAGCGAAGCACCATGTCGACCGCTGTGGGCGCCATCTTGGATGAACTCAGGGTTCCTCAGAGATGCAGCCCGAGTCAGCAGGTCGAGGGTCCTCTGCCCCCACGCCATACGGGTTATTGGCGTGGACGCCAGCGCGAGAGGATCCAGCTGCAGAGACCATCAGGCCGGCTGTGGAACCCGACGCAGCCGAGTGGGAGCCCGACGACGAGCGTCTGTCTGAACCTGGATCGACGAAGTCCTGGACGGCTCCAGAGCCCGAGTGCAGGCAAGTGCTCTTCCTTGTTTTCCTTTATGGTGTGTTAGAGTATTTTTGCCTGCCTCATGGGGAGGCGAGCGAGGGGCAGCCGTCTACTGCACCTGAGCTCGTCTCGCTGGTCTCTGGCGCTGCCGGTGGAACTGATCCCGGTCCTCTGTTGTTCTCTGAGCCTCTCCACAGCGTTACTAGTCTGGAATCTGTCAAGGTCATGGGACTGGAGGTTCCAGGTTCGGGGATGGAGGTCGTCGCCGAGGTGACCCAGTCGGGGTCCGACGCGTGGGCCGAGGTGACCCAGTTGGGGTCCGACTCAGGTGTGGCTGCGACCCAATCGGGGTCCGACGAGGTCCAGTGGGGGTCCAACTCAGGTGTGGCTGTGACCCAGTCGGGGTCCGACGTGGGTGCAGCGGTGACCCAGTCGGGGTCCGACGTGGGTGCAGCGGTGACCCAATCGGGGTCCGACGAGGTCCAGTCGGGGTCCGACTCAGGTGTGGCTGTGACCCAGTCGGGGTCCGACGTGGGTGCAGCGGTGACCCAATCGGGGTCCAACGTGGTCCAGTGGGGGTCCAGCGCAGGTGCGGCTGCGACCCAATCAGGATTCGAGGAGGTTCAACTTTTTGATTGTTCCCCTCTCAGGAGCCACCAGCTGGGGGCCGTTGGAGGTTTTTGTCTGGTAGTCTTGCGCTCTTATGTATTGTCGTCATTAGGCGGGCTGCATGCTATTCCTCCACGGTCCTGGTGGTTGTGGGATGCGGGTCGGCCACCCGAGGAACTGCTTTGTGCGTTCAGCGTCTTGGGTTGGTCGCCCGATAAACTGTGGTTGCTACTGGGTGACCTGGTTCGGCCACCAGAGGACTTGTTTCTGGGGGCCTGGGACTGGGGCAGGCCGCCTGACCATGTACTGTTTTGTGGGACTATCCGTGGGCCATCAGAGGCAGGGAGGTCGCCGGAGCTCTGCCTGGGGGGCGTTGGATCTCCGCCGATCATCTTTTGTTTTGGCCCATATGGTGTCTGGTTATGTCAAGTTATGTAAAGCAATTTTTGATTGCCTCATGTGTTTTGAAAGCCACAGTCAAGTCTTGTCAAGTTATGTAAAGCAATTTTAGATTGCCTCATGTGTTTTGTAAGCCATAGTCAAGTCTTAGTGAAGTTATGTTAAGCAATTTAGATTGCCTCATGAGTATTTGAAAGCCATAGTCAAGTTATGTTAAGCAATTTTTGATTGCCTTATGTGTTTTGAAATCCATAGTCAAGCCACAGTCAAGTTATGCTAAGCAATGTTAGATTGCCTCATGAGTTTTTGTAATCCATAGTCTGGGTCTTGTTTTTTTGTTTGGTTTCCTCCTCTTCCTTTGAGGGGCTATGGCCATGTTTTGTTTTTGGTTCGTTCCCCTCTTCTTCTTGAGGGGCCATAGTATGGTGTTCTCGTTCAGTTTCCAGGTGTGTTCATGTATTTCTGGTTTTGTGTGTTTTTTTTTTTTTTCCCCCATAGTCACGGTGTGTTTGCACATATTTCTTGTGGGGTTTTTTTCTTCCATAGTTACCATGTGTGCATTTATTTCTTGTTTTTCTCATAGTTATCATGTGTTAGTATGTATTTCTTGTTCATAGTCTTCATGTGTTTGTATTTATTTCTTGTTTTGTTTCCATAGTTACCGTCATGTAATTTTTTCCTTTTTTGCCATGGTTATGTGTTTGCATTTATTTCCTGTTTTGTTTCTATAGTTACTGTGTGTTGGTTTATATTTTTTTGGGCCAGGTTATGTACACTGGGGTTAGACGGGTTGTCTGTGGCCTCGGTGGGAAAATTTTCAGGGTCAAGTGTTTTTTGCTTTGTATGATTGTGTTCTCCTTGTTTTGTAGTCATGTCTTGTTTTGTTTTTTCTTCTTTCATCATTGTTCTGGGGGAAATAGGATGGATATTTCAAGTGATGTATTCATTTCTTTTCCTGTTTAGGGTGTTAGGTTTTGTTTGGCTCCTTCCTTGCCTGTTCCTCAATCCACTCGCCCTGTGGTTGGGGGAGGGGGGGGGCAGGTGTTACTAGACGTTCAGAGCCCGTCAAGTGAGGGGGGCCTACTGTCATGACCCGAGCACTATGCCTTGGTGCTCGGGTTAATCTTGTCAGGGTTTGACAGCGGCGTTATGATTCTAGCTCTCCGAGCTCTTATTGTGATAGTGCTCGGGGAGGCTTCCGCTCAGCTGTCAAACTCTGAACAGCTGTGCTGCATTTGTGGTCGTTAGTGCCAGGACTATTTCTACCCTTGCTAGCGATCACATCCTTGCAGCAGTGTCTGTTAACTCTCCGTCACGCGACGGATGCTTAGGATTTATTCCTACCACGTCTGCTTGGGTTGACCGTCGTGCCCCTGGACTAGTAAGTGTGCTGTATAGCCTTACCCTTCCCGGTGTGTATCGATCTCTGTGTGTCTCTACCTTAGCAGCTGGTGTAATTATTATTTTCACCAACCTTGCCTGCCTAGAGTATGACTGTCTCCTGCTATGGACCCGTAGAGCTGTTTAGCCTATGCCTCCTGTTGTGAGTAGACTCAAGAGTCATTGTCTCTGCAGCTTGTGATGTCACTTTTCTCACCGTAAATAAAACTCACTGAACTCACTGGTGACTGTGTGGCGTCTTATGGTGGCTCGCGAGAGCCACCCATGACAAGAACTTGCACAATTGGTGGCTGACTAAATACTTTTTGACCCCATTGTATATATATATATATATATATATATATTGTGGAGAGAATAACCACGCCTAACTTTTCTGAGCAGATGAAGCTTTATTCTACTCTCTCTCACATTCACCAGACCTTTCTATCTGCCACGCGAGTTCACTTGTGCCATCATAACAGCTGCTTACATTTCTCAGGATGCTAATGCTAAGCTTGCTATGAAAGAACTGCATGCAGCTATTAGCAAACAACAAACTGCACACCCAGAGGCAGCATTTATTGTGGCGGGTGATTTTAACCACTCTAACCTCAAGACAGTGCTTCCCAAATTCTACCAGCATGTCTCCTGTCACACAAGAGGGGACAAAACATTGGACCATGTTTACACCAATATTGTGGGAGCCTACACAGCAACTCCCCTCCCCCACCTAGGTCAGTCTGATCACTTATCTTTGTTCTTTACCCCCAAGTATGTACCGCTCATCAACCGGGTGAAGCCATCAGTGAGGACCATCAAAGTGTGGCCAGAGGGGGTTAACTCTGTACTCCAGGAAAAGTTTAGGAACACAGACTGGAGTATGTTCACCTCTCAGGCTACCTGTGGCTCCCACATAAACATCAACTCTTACACCCACTCAGTCCTGGACCATATCAACACCACTATTGACAGTGTTACCACGGAAAGACAGATCACCACGTACCCAAATCAGAAGCCGTGGATGAACAGAGAAGTGCGGCTTCTGCTAAAGGCACGTAACAATGCCTTTAGATCTGGTGACGCACAGGCCTACAGTTCATCCAGGGCAGATCTGAAGAGGGGCATCAAGAAGGCCAAGCACAGCTACAAGCTGAAGGTGGAGGAACATTTTGGGGACTCTGACCCCCGACGCATGTGGCAGGGCATTCAAGCTATCTCTGACTATAAGCCCAGCAACTCCATACCTATAGCCATGACTGTGTCCTTTCTCAATGAGCTAAATGACTTCTATGCTCATTTTGACAAGGACAATAACGAAAAGAACTTCAATTTCCCACCCTCTGACGACCTCCACCACCTCACACTCACCCACACTGACGTCCGTAACGCACTGAGTCATGTCAACGTACGTAAGGCTGCTGGCCCTGACGGCATTCCTGGGCGTGTGCTGAGGGCATGCTCTGAGCAGCTGGCAGGGGTCTTCACAGACATCTTCAACCTGTCCCTGGCCCAGGCCGTGGTACCAGCGTGCTTCAAGACCACTTCTATAGTACCAGTGCCGAAACATTCAACACCATCATGCCTAAATGACTATCGCCCTGTGACACTGACGCCCATAGTCATGAAGTGCTTTGAGCGACTGGTCTTGGCACAGTTCAAAAAATGCCTGCCCCCTACACTGGACCCTCACCAGTTTGCCTACCGGAACAACAGGAGTACAGAGGATGCGGTTTCTACAGCGCTGCACTATGTACTCTCACACCTGGATGACAAGAACACCTACGCAAGAATGCTGTTTGTTGACTTCAGCTCAGCATTCAACACAGTTATCCCCTCCAAGTTGATCACTAAACTTGGGGACCTGGGAATCAGTACCTCCACCTGCAACTGGATCATGGATTTTCTGACCAACAGACCCCAGCATGTTAGGTCAGGCCCCAACCGTTCTTCCGTCATCACACTCAACACTGGTGTACCACAGGGCTGTGTGCTCAGCCCATTCCTCTACTCCCTCTTCACCCATGACTGCAGGCCTATGTATGGATCCAATTCCATCATAAAGTTCGCAGATGACACCACGGTGATCGGACTCATCAGGGACAACGATGAGTCAGATTACAGGGCAGAGGTTGAGCACTTGGCTACTTGGTGCGCTGACAATAACCTGCTCCTTAACACCAGCAAAACCAAGGAGCTCATAGTGGACTACAGGAAGGAGAGGGGAGAGACACATGACCCCATCCATATCAATGGCATAGCTGTTGAACATGTCCCCAGCTTCAAATTCCTGGGGACCCACATCTCAGAGGACCTGTCCTGGTCAGTTAACACCACCAGCCTGATCAAGAAGGCCCATCAGCGCCTCTTCTTCTTGAGGACACTGAAGAAGAACCATCTGTCAACTGACATCCTGGGCAACTTCTACCGCTGCGTGATAGAGAGCACCCTGACCAACTGTGTCACAGTCTGGTATAGGAGCTGCTCTGTCGCTGACCGTTAGGCGCTGCAGCGGGTGGTGAAAACCGCCCAACGCATCACAGGCACTCCACTTCCAGTTATAGAGGACGTCTACAGGAAAAGATGTCTGCGCCGGGCACGCAGCATTCTTAGGGACTCCAACCATCCTGCTCATGGACTGTTCCAGCTTCTCCCCTCCAGAAGGCGTTTCAGAAGCCTTCGGACTTGAACCAGCAGGTTTAGGAACAGTTTCTTTCCAACAGCTGTCACGTTATTGAACTTAGTTCCCCGCTGACTCTCTTACCATCATCTCTTACCATCCTCACCTGTACATAACTGCCCATCTAACTTATTGTACATTATTTGCACATAACAGTACTCTTAACTTTCTGCACTGCTGCATATATTTGCATATATTTGCTTAAATTGCACATACTGTCAATTACTGCATATACTGCACTGCTGTCCTTTGCACATCTGATTGGATGCTAAACTGTGTTTCGTTACCTTGTATTCATACATGTGTAATGACAATAAAGTTGAATCTAATCTAATCTAATCTAATCTAATCAGAAAAACTTCCCCCAGGTTGCAGGCACTCTCTTTTATGTCGACACTAACACTTCTCTGCTACCTGGGGTGCTGCAATAACATATCACTCCCCCACACTCCCCACCTTTGATCTGCTACTTCAGTCTGAGGGAAAACTACTGAGTAACTACTGAGCGGGTCCCCTCCCCCCCAGAGTCTCAGACTGAGTCTTAACCCCCATGTCCTTTGGGCTTCAGCCTCCGCCCATAGCTGCTGTAATGGGGGGTCTTCGGCTCCGAGGCGCTGCTATGCCGGTGGGGGGTTCCTGGGGGTGTGTCCATCTGTGGGGGGACAATGGGGAGGGGGGAAACACCTTCAGCATGCTCGTGTGACTGATCTGATGATTCATTTACCTGGGGAGTTCTCCGTGGGGGTCTTCCGCGCCGAGGAGCTCGGGCCAACACCACTTGCTTGTCTGCTAAAACAAAGGCGGGCTTAATCCTGTATATACAGATTGTCTCCCCGCAGCCCACCAAGTCTAACACAAAATGTTTGTCCCTGGGTTCCAGCACTCTGAACGGGCCATCGTAAGGCGGGTGCAATGGGATCCGGTGGGCATCGTGCCTGACAAATACGAACAACGCGTCCTTCAAGGTTTTTGGCACAAAAAAACAGTGGTGGGCCGGGCCGGGTGGCGTCCCTGCCTCTGCGCTATGTCTTGAACGTGGGGATGGATCGGTGTTCAGCGCGGGGTTATCCGGCAAAAATTCCCCGGGGAGCCGCAGCAGCAGGGAAAAAAACAGCTCTGCTGGGGAGGCTGCCAAATCCTCCTTTAGTGCGGAACACAACCCTAATAGAACCCACAGCAACCGGTACACCCAATTTGCATCCGTAAGCGAAGCTCTGAGCGCTGCTTTAAGTGATCTATGGAAACGCTCGCATAACCCATTGGCCTGTGGGTTGTACGCGGTCGTGTGATGAATTGAGACGCCCAGGCTCCGGGCCATGGTGGACCAGAGGTCGGAAACAAACTGCGGGCCCCGATCGGACGTGATGTCCGAAGGAGCGCCAAAACGTGCCACCCATGTTGTCAAAAAAGTGCATGCCACATCTGCAGACGCGGTGGAAGCTAGCGGGACTGCTTCGGGCCAGTGTGTGGTGCGGTCCACCACTGTGAGGAGGTGCGTGAACCCCTGCGATGGCGGTAGGGGGCCCACGAGGTATAAACTTCCCCCAGGATGCAGGCACTCTCTTTTATATCACAGCACTAACACTTCTCTGCTACCTGGGGTGCTGCATTAACATATCACTCCCCCACACTCCCCACCTTTGATCTGCTACTTCAGTCTGAGGGAAAACTACTGAGTAACTACTGAGTGGGTTCCCCACTATATATATATATATATATATATATATATATATATATATATATATATATATATATATATATAGTATATACAGCATTCAACACCATTATTCCCCAGAGACTGATGGAGAAATTACTCCTTCTCGGTCTGAACACCGCCACATGTCTCTGGATCCTGGATTTCCTGACTGAGAGACCTCAGTCTGTCCGGGTTGGAAATAACATCTCCAAGTCTGTCACGCTGAGTACCGGATCCCCTCAAGGCTGTGTACTCAGTCCACTGTTGTTTACACTTCTAACACATGACTGTGTATCCAGACACGAGGGGAACCAGATTATTAAGTTTGCAGATGACACCACGGTGGTGGGACTTATCCAGAGGGATGAGGAATCAATGTACAGGGAAGAAGTGAGAGACCTGGAGGGCTGGTGCAGGGAGAACAATCTGGTGCTCAACGTGGACAAAACGAAGGAGATGATTATCGACTTCCGGCGGTCACAGCCTGAGCACGCCCCCCTCAGCATCAGCGGCCATTTAGTGGAGAGAGTAGAGAACATCAAGTTCCTCGGAGTGCAGATCTCGCAGGACCTGACCTGGAGCAAGAATTCCTTGGAGATCAGGAAGCGGGCTCAGCAGAGACTGCACTTCTTGAGGAAACTCAAACAGGCCTCTCTCCCCATTTGCATCCTCAGGACCATCTACAGAGGTGTGGTGGAGAGTGTTCTGACGTACTGCATTGCTACATGGTACTCCAGTTGCAGTATGTCAGACAAAAAAGCCCTGCAGAGGATAGTCAAGGGGGCGGAGAGGGTAATTGGAGTCTCCCTCCCCTCTGTCCAAGAACTTTTTTAGAACCGTTGTAGGAGCAGGGCACTGAACATTGTCAAGGACCGTTCTCACCCTCTGCATAAACACTTTGAACTTCTCCCATCTGGTAAACGATTCCGGAGCATCAGAGGCAGAACCACCAGACTGATCAACAGCTTCCTTCCACAAGCTGTCAGGATGTTGAACAGTTGACCCGGAATCTCTCATACACACTACTGCACCTACGGACATTTTGTATATTATAGTTGGTAATTTTTTTTTTCCCCAAGTATGTCTCAGGGATGTGTGAATGGATGGGGGGGTGGGGGGGGAGCTATGTGGGAATGTGTCTTAATCATGCTGCTTCTTATCTGGATGCCGAGAGAAACGCAATTTCATCTTGCCTGCACTACAGTTGTATGTACAGCAATATGACAATAAAGTTTGATTTGATTTGATATATATATATATATATATATATATAGTGGTGACCCACAACACTCTACAGGAACATTCCTCACACTAAGCATGTCTGCAGGAGCAGAGGACAATTTGCATACGGACAGAGAGCCCCTGGGGGACAACCAGAACAATGGACCATTGTTTATACATCCCTGGATTAAGAAGAGGGCGTCCGGGCGCCAGTTGGTCATGCTAATCATGTGTATTGACTGATATGTATACCAGTATGCTAATGTACCATGCATTCTCTCTGTCTGTATAAAAGAGCTTACAATACATGCCTCAGGAACACAGTAACACAGTAGCTCAGAGCTACGATGTGTGTCTCATTTTGATGGAGGAAATAAAACTCTGCAACCTTCCAGGTCGTCTCATCTCACCTGATCCTATTCCTCCACACTATATATATATATATATATATATACAGTATATATATATATACATACATACATACACACACACACACACACACACACACAGAGTGGCGTGAAAAAGTGTTTGCCCCCTTCCTGAATTCTCTTTTTTGTATGTTTGTTACACTTAAATGTTTCAGATCACCAAACAAATTTAAATATTAGACAAAGATAACACTCGTAAACACAAAATGCAGTTTTTGTTATGATTGCCCTTTACAGGACAAAGATGAGGCGCCAGAAGCCAGCAGTGAGTTTTGTTATTTTATTACAAAAATTACAAAATAATGTGCCATGAGGGGCAAAACACATAAACTATGACACATGACCTCGAAGGGTCAAAATAACTGAACGAATACAGAGAATAAAAAGTCACTTACACGTAATACAGCCAGGGCGAAACCTAACGTTGGAAAGCGACTGGAGTCGGGCGTGAGGACTTCAGCCTAAGTGGGTGTGAGATCACACCGAGAAATGAATCTCCACTGCGATCTTAAATAGTGCAAAAATAAACCACGAACAGGTGAGACAGATAATGAAGAATTAAGTGCCCGCAGCTGTGACAGCCTGCGAGCAGCTTGACAGGCAGAAGTGTTGCCACGGTGCAGTCAAAATAAAAGCACAAAGTAATTCCCATAATAAACAAGACTAAATAACAGACAGAAAAAGGGAAAATTATAAGTGACTCGAGCGTGGGTCTGCCCTGCGCTCATGATCACTACAGTTTTTAAATGAAGGTGTTTATTTTTAAGGCAAAAAAAAATCCAAACCTACATGGCCCTGTGTGAAAAAGTGATTGCCCTCCCTCCCATGTTAAAACATAAATTAACTGTGGTTTATCACATCTTTAGAAAGCTGAGTTCAATTTCTCTAGCCACACCCAGGCCTGATTACTGCCACACCTGTTCTCAATCAAAAAATCACTTTAATAGGACCTGCCTGAAAAAGTGAAGTAGACCAAAAGATCCTCAAAAGCAAGACATCATGCCGTGATCCAAAGAAATTCAGGAACAAATGGGATACAAAGTAATTGAGATCTATCAGTCTGGAAAAGGTTATAAAGCAATTTATAAAGCTTTGGGACTCCAGTGAACCACAGTGAGAGCCATTATCCACAAATGGCGAAAACATGGAACAGTGGTGAACCTTCCCAGGAGTGGTCTGCTGACTAAAGTTACCCAAGAGCACAGCAACGACTCATCCAAGAGGTCACAAAAGACCCCACAACAGCATCCAAAGAACTACAGGCTTCACTTGCCTCAGTTAAGGTCAGTGTTCATGACTCCACCATAAGAAAGAGCCTGGGCAAAAATGGCCTGTATGGCAGAGTTCCAAGACAGAAACCACTGCTGAGCAAAAAAAACATAAAAACTCGTCTCAGTTTTGCCAGAAAACATCTTGATCATCAGAAAACATCCCAAGACTTTTGGGAAAATACTCTGTGGACTGACGAGACAGAAAGTTGAACTTTTTGGAAAGTGTGTGTCCCATTACATCCAGCGTAAAAGTAACACAGCATTTCAGAAAAGGAATGTAATACCAACAGTAAAATATGGGGGTGGTAGTGTGATGGTCCTGGGGTGTTTTGCTGCTTTAGGACCTGGAAGACTTGGTGTGGTAAATGAAACCATGAATTCTGCTGTCTACCAAAAAATCCTGAAGGAGAATGTCTGGCCATCTGTTCGTGACCTCAAGCTTAAGTGCACTTGGGTTCTGCAGCGGGACAATGATCCAAATCACACCAGCAAGTCCACCTCTGAATGCCTTAAGAAAAGCAAAATGAAGACTTTGGAGTGGCCTAGTCAAAGTCCTGATGTGAATCTGATTGATATGCTGTGGCATGACCTTAAAAAGGCGGTTCATGCTCAAAAACCCTCCAATATGCCTGAATTACAACAATTCTGCAAACATGAGTGGGCCAAAATTCCTCCACAGCGCTGTTAAAGACTCATTGCCAGTTATCAAAAACACTTGATTGCAGTTGTTGCTGTTAAGGGTAGCCCAACCAGTTATTAGGTTTACGGGGCAATCATTTTTTCCACACAGGGCCACGTAGGTTTGGATTTTTTTTTCCCCCTTAACAATAAACACCTTCATTTAAAAGCTGCATTTTGTGTTTACTTGTGTTATCTTTGTCTAATACTTAAATTTGTTTGATGATCTGAAACCTTTAAGTATGACAAACATACATAAAAAAAGAGAAATCAGGAAGGGGACAAACACTTTTTCACACCACTGTAAATTCATTTTTTAATTCCCCCTTCTCTTTATTTATCTTTCGTCTGTGCATGTCTGAAGTGGGTTTCGATCTAAAAACATCTGTTTTTACCAGCATTTCAGTCAACGTTTGCCAGTGGAGCTTAACGTAGGCTGACTTAGGTGAACGCTGCATAACTTAGCCCAGCGCTCAGGAACTTTTGCAAACTGAGCACAGCTTTCACCAACGTTTTTTTCGAAATGTTGGCAAATTTTCAGCATGCTGAAAATCCTCAACAAATACAACTTTCGCCAGTGTTTGCCAACAAAAACCAACCACCATTAACTTTTATCAACTTTTGCCAGACGTTTGACAAAACGTCAGTAAAAGTTGGTCCAAATGTTATAGTGTGAATCCACCCAAAAAAAAAGTAGGTCCAGAATGGCAGGGTGCCTCCACAAATGCTGATCTTTATATGAGCGTCACCTGACGCTGATGTCAGCTGACTTGTGCTGAGTATTTGTTTGCTTAAGTAAACATAAGTTGTCAGCAGATGTACATACACTAGCCTAAGTTGGCAAAAGTTTGCCAATGCTGAATGCAACGCTGGCAAATGCTATCAAAAGTATGTAAAAGTTTGTAAAAGTTGGTGTGCGCTGGATTAAAAAAAAAACCTGCTCACGAACGTAATTTCACCGACATTTGGATTGATATCTCTGATTTTTCAAAACGTCTGTAAAAGTCGGTCCAACGCTATAGTGTGAACCTAGTTTAACACCCATGTTTGTTTACTTCTCTACTAAAATACATGACAGATGGTTTTAAGGGTAGTATATTATGGAGCGATGAATGCTGAGGAAAGTTCATCAATGTTGCAAGTGTTGGGGTTTCATCAGGGTTTGAAAAAGGTTGCACAAGTTTGCCAACAGGTTTTATGGTGGCAAACAGTTTTTTCTTGTCACGGAAACAGTTTTTCTTTCGACATGTTCAAAATATTTTTGCAACAAGAGAAACTGTTTGCCACCTGTTTGCCAAGCTGTTGGTGAACTGCTGTGCAACCTTTTATGAACTGTGATGAAACCCCTCAAATCACAACGTTCGGGAACATTCCTAAGCAGTCGCCACTCCGTGAGATACGGACTTAAAATCTGCAAAGATGTGTACATAAGGCGTTGGTGTTTCAGGATGTTTATACAGTATATTTCATTCAGGAGTGGTATGATTGCATCTTCCTTTCTCTATAGGCAAACTAATGTGTTCATATATGTCTGAGTTTGTTTTGAAGGTGGATCAAAACAATATGTTCAAGGCACTTCATAACAGTAGAGGCAAGTGTCACTGGTCTAAAATCATTTAGTTAAACTGGTTTACATTTTTTAGGTAGTTGTAGGAAACGGTTGTCCATATTTTTGGAACTGTGTGTGCATCCAGTTACTTTTGGAACAATCCACTGAACACAGGACTCACTTCCCCCATAGCCTAGGTGGGCCTGCATTGCCTGCAACAGCTCTGTTCTTGGCAGGAACACTGAAAGGACTACATAGAACTATGGCAACCATGCCCTTAATCTGAATAGCCAATTACAGGGTACAACTTGAGCCACCAACAACTAATCACCCTGTGACTGGCTGTTTGAACTGAGGTCATAGTCATGATACGGTACTTTATGTCTTTTCAGTGTTCCTACTGGGAACAAGAAAGTTACATACTGCTGCTTTAAGATGATGTGTTCGAGTCTGTCAGGACTGACAACTTTGTTTGGGAGAAAACCCGCCCCACTTCTTCGCAGCTTACAGTAATTGGTGTCCTCTCCTTTGCATTGTCAAAACTGATTTGGTTAGTTCCCCTGCTCTCCCATCTGGCAAAATGTTCATTCAGAGCATTTACTTGCTCAACTGTATGCACCGGGATATTGTTTTGGTGATTTTTTTGTCCAATCATAGTTTTAATTCCTCTCCACACTCTTCTCAAGTTATTGCACGTTAACTGTTGTTTCAGTTTGAACTGATATTAACTCTTGCTGTGAATGATATTCATCTGCATTTCCTTTTCAATCAGTTTCACTCTACAAATGGCATTTAGAAGGCCACCACACTGAGGTAGTTCTCAGTAGGTTCTGGGAAATTTGACAGAATGGGGTAAAACTGAGTGAGAACTGAATAGACGCTGTTGACACTTATTACAATCTGAGTAAGAACCCCAGGGATGGGCATGGACGGGAAGGGTGCTCCAGATCTTTGAGCATGTTCAAAATATTTTCCCGACCATCCCGTCCGAAAAAATGACTGAGGATGTACTACAAATGGAATTGCTGTACTTCAAATGACATGATGGTATTAATGTAGGAAGGAATGTGGCATTTATAGTTGTAGTTAATTAAGAGTTCCACTGAGTAAAACTTCTACTTGTTATTATGTAGTTATTGTTCGTGTATATGGTTGCACTACTGGAGCTCTTATTTGTGTGGTATGGGATGGCGGCCCTGGTTTCTGGTTCTGCCATCTCTGGTGGTATAAAAGGGGCTGCTGGTAGAGGGGCGGTCTCTTCTGCCTTTCCTCTGCCAAGCGGCTGCATGTACAGTCAGGTGTACAGAGCCCTGTTTCATTAATAAAGTAGTGTTCAGCTCCACTCCTGGCCTCGTCCTTGTCTATGAGTTACGACATAACATTTGGCGACGAGAGGTAAAGTCATGAAGGCGTGTGGAACACCAATTTGTCCATGCCGCCTGTGCTGTTGCCTCGTTGGTATGAGGCTTTCCAAATGTACATGGTAGCGCTGGACCTGGGAAGAATGGAGAAACTGTGAGCTCATGCATTATTAGTACACAACCTGCGAATGGAGGGACAAAGAATTTTGGGCATGCTTGGAGATGCGGACATATATGAAGAAGTAGTTGAGTTAATGGCCCGCCATTTCAGAGCGCTGGGCAACGTCATCGTTTGGCGGATTAAGTTCAGACAGCGCCGCCAACAGGTAGGCAAACCGATCCAGCAGTTCACGTCGGACTTAAGGCAGTTGGCCATTGAGTGCCGATTCGAGCCGTTAGAAGAAGAAATGGTGCACGACCAGTTGGCGAAACACACCAACTGTGCCGCAGTCCACTCCAAGCTGCTCACATTCCCTGGGGAGTTGACGCTGATGAGGGCTGTCGAGTTAGCGCTACAGTGAGAAGCAGCAGATAAGCTAACTCGGGAGCTAAACGAACGCCTTTCACCGGGAGGTTCAAGATCCCCCATGGCCGCACAGGTAGTTGACCCAGACAGTGATGGGAGTGTTGAAGATGACGCCAAGAGTGCCAAAACTGTACGGATGAGGTCTGCCCCGGAGAAGTCTAGATGTATGGTTTGTGGGTCCACGAAGCACCGCCACAAGGCCAGAGAGTGTGCAGCAAGAGGGAAGCGCTGTGGAAATTTTGGCCGTCTCCACCATTTCGCGAGGATGTGCCAGTCAGCTGGACAAGAGAGCCCGTGCAAGACTTCAACTTCTCCCGCCCCAACGGTGGTACACACGGTGTCCCCAAGTACTCATGGGTGCGCACGCTGCATGGTAATTCTGGATGGAGTTCTGGTACCGATGTTGATCAACACAGGAGCAGAGAGTTCTGTGCTGAATTGGGCTACAGTCAGACACTGTTTTCCCCACTACAGTATTGGAAGTTTCACAGCGCCGCTTTGCGGCTATGGAGGAGGACGGTTGGCCACCATGGTTACCATCATGTTGACGGCTCGGTACAAGTCAGCGATGATGGCCTCTGTGGAGTTCATCATTACAGCCTACGGCTCTGACATCATGGGCTGCAACTTGCTTTATGGCCTTGGATTCTCCATCAGGAGCAGTGCTGGGGAAGAGTGGTCTGGTGGCTGACTATGGAACCAACCGGTTCCGAGGGTCCATGATGATGCAGTGTGGGATGAACCATTGCTGGGCACTCCGGAAAGTGGACAGGCTGCATCGCGCTCAGGGTCGCCGCGAGAGGACCCCGGTGCCAGTGTCCGAGCTGCCCTGGATGTGGGCACCGGGCAGCATGGGGGAGGACCTGCGGCGATGAGTGGGGCCCAAACGATGGTCTTAGATGTTCCAGGAGGACTGGTGAACACAGGACCACAGGAGCGGGGTCAGCAGCGGATCTACAAGCAGTCGGGGCACGACCGAGTGGCACTGGAAGAGTGAGTGCCAGGCAGAGACACCGCAAGCCGTGCAAGGCCCCACTTGGAGTCGCAGACTGGGTTCAGGCTTGGGCGGAGTCGAGGTCCAGGCGGGTGAGACAGAAGCGGAACATGGAGCAGTACCAGGGTCGGCTGCAGGTGATGGGTGAGCGGCACGATCAATACCTGCTCCTGTCAGATGGCACGTGGCACCATCCCAATGAGTTACGGCGCACTCCGAAGAAGACGGGTGGCCACGAATCTAGACGGTTGGAGCGCTCGGAGGTGTGGAGGAGAAGACACTCCAAGGAGGAGGTGACCAGCAGTGGTCTGGGAAGCAAACTGCCGCCAGGGGTGGACTGATGGTGAAGGCTGGGGGAGGAGCCGGGGGGCGGGTCATCCTCATTGAGTCATGGGCGTGTTTTAAGTGTTATAAGTGTTCAGTTGTTCTGTGTTAATAGTTTGGGGATAATTTTGTTATTGTATTTTAATTAGGAGACACAACAGTAGTTTTTCTGTTATGGACTTTAGTAGTATAAGCGGCAGAACAGCCCACCTCGCCGTGTGGGGGGTAGGACGGCAGTCTACCCGTCCCCCCTAATTTTAGTACTTTTGGTTTGAATATCATAGGCCCCTTTTGGTGATTTTAGTTTGTTTATGTCTAGCAGATGATTCGGGTTCCAAACTGGGGTGGGCTGATTGTGTATGTGTTTTGGATTTTTCTGCAGGGGGGGATAATATTATGTAGTTATTGTTGATGTACTGTATATGGTTGCACTGTTGGAGCTCTTATTTGTGTGGTACAGGATGGCGGCCCCGGTTTCCAGTTCTGCCATCTCCGGTGGTATAAGAGGGGCTGCTGGTAGAGGGGCGGTCCCTTCTGCCTTTCCTCTGCCAAGTGGCTGCATGTATGGTCAGGTGTACAGAGCCCCGTTTCATTAATAACGTAGTGTTCAGCTTCACTCCTGGCCTCATCCTTGTCTATGAGTTACGACATAACACTCGTCATCCATTAGTTACTATAATGAAAATGATGATATAAAAATAGTAGACGCAATTGTTAAGGGTACAGCTTGAAGCAGTGAATGGGAATGATAGCTGGCAAGAATGTGGCACTATTCAGCTAGAACGGAATGGAAATATCCATTTTTAATGTACTAGTGTGGCAACCTGTGGAGTGTATAATGGTTTACCACCTTAGACAGGAACAAAGGACGCAAAGTTAACCTTTTGTGTGTGAGAAGTTTCTAGATGCCCTAGTAAGATAACAGGGAGGTGTCAAGGAGGAATGGACTGACTGCAGTCGGACGGGGGGATTATCTTTTGTGTGTGGGAAGAGTCTAGACAGGGATTATCTTTTGTGTGTGAGAAGAGCCTAGAAGGATGTCATGTTATTTAAGGGAAGAGTTCCTACTTGTATGCCATTCTGTCCATGCTCCTTGTGTGAGTCGTGTAATAAACCGCTTGAACCAAATCAGCCTCATTATTTACACGCTCCACACTAGAGACTTTTAATGTACTAGAGACTCAGTGAGGAAGCAGTGATAACATGCTGGATGCTGAATTAGAAACTGTATAACAACGATTAAGAATGGAATGAAACTGGTCAGGAACAGGTTTTAACTGGGTCTTGAGTCGGACTGTGCTGAACTTGTCAATAATTGATTAGAAATGAGATGGATGGCTACTTTTCCTCATTTTTAACTTTGTAATGTTACGGACCTCTCCATAAGGAATTAGGCAGTGGTGCAGTCCCTAACACCTTAGGGTACACCTCCGCTACTAGACAAGTACTAGAGAGGAATTCCTCTTTGGCTCACTGGTAAGATGGGAGAATTTAGAGCACAGTGGCATGGGTTCAAATCCCAGCCTAGGATATTGGTGTATGCCTGCCTTTCTGTGTGCAAAAGGGACTGTGTAGGTGTTAGTCTACCTTGCCTGCGGGTGAAAGGGATTATAGGTTGGTCCACCTTGATGTGAGGTTGAAATGGACTTGGATATCCCAGGCTGAAATAGGCAATTCTGGTGTTGGCTCAATAAGTGGGTCATAACAGTAAGAACCGTCTACAGTTGGGATGAAAACGAGATGGAGCTGTCTTAATCTGTGTAAGAACAAAGTAGTGTTATATTCAAGGCATTTTTTCCCCCAAAATTGCCTGTTTTCACCCCATTTCATCAATTTCTTAGGATGGGCTAGGACGTTCTGAGAATGAGTTTGGTGTGATGGGCCCCTTACTTCCTTTCTCATTCTTTATCCACCAACAATTTCTTTTTCTCAGCTGCAATCCAGGGTTTTGAGTTGGCAAACGTTTTCACCCATTTCATAGGTATCACGCTGTCCATGCAAAAGTTGCAAAAGTACTTCTCTTGTTAATCATATGTATGCTAATGATCTTGTAGTTTTTAGTCCAAGCAATACATGACATTAGATAATATCATAGTGTTGTCATGATTTAAAGAACCAAAGAGACTCATGTTTAAGTGTTCCTGATTTTCCTTTATCCAGGAATTCTCTGAGAGTCTGTGATACGACCAAATATCTTGGACAATCATTACTCACAAAATGATTGTTGATGAAGATATCTACAGTGTTGTATGGTCTATGCACAAGCTAACATTCTGTGTTGCAGGTTTAGTGCATGCTCATATGAGGTCAGGGCATAGTGTACATCATGTATACTGCACATTTATAGTTATAGTTTATTGGTTTATTTGTCAGGGACCATGTACAGAAAAGAACATTAAACACAGGGTAAAGATGCTTTGTACCAGATTATAGCATTCTCACTAATTTTGAATGAATGAATCTTTATTTCGGATAGATTAGATTAAAAGATTAAAAGAAAGGAACAGAACAATATATCAAAGGGGAAAAAATCCAACAAGGTCAAATTAAACAATAACTCAATTCAATTCAATTCAATTCAGCTTTATTTATATAGCACCACATCACAACAGAAGTCATCTCATAGCGCTACAAAATGTAGAGAAAACCCCACAATTTTAGAAAGACCCAGCAATCAGACGATCCCCTGTGAGCAAGCACTTAGCGACAGTGGAGAGGAAAAACTCCCATTTAACAGGAAGAAACCTCTAGCAAAACCAGGCTCAGGGAAGGGCAGTCATCTGCTGCGACTGGCTGGGGGTGAGGGGATAGAGAGGATGAAGAGGACAGACATACTCCTCGGATTATACAATTCAACATAAGTTATCCGAAATGGGTGATGGCTGAAGCCGCAGCTTATATTGCCCACCCGTGTTCCATCCAAGAATTCAAAAGAAAAAAACAAAACAAATAAAAGTGATTACAAATCAAAACAAAGCTAAGACAAAACGTGACAAAACAAAACTAAGCAACAGCACAACACAGACTGGATATGATAATCCTTATGTGATTTTACATGTCATTTTGTATATATGTTTGGAGTATTTCTTCCTTTAGTTTTTGTTTAAATTGTCCAAGCGTTCTACATGATTTTAATTCAGGTCCAAAAGCGTTCTACAGTCTGACTCCTTGCACTGAGACACAGTGTTGCTTGGTGGTAGTTCTCACTGAAGGTTTTTGAAATATACATGTTCCTCTGAAATGATATTGTTTCTCCCTTATTTGGAACAACTTTTGGATATTTGCGGGCAGTGATAGATTCTTCACTTTAAACATTATTACTGCAGTTTTAAAGTCAACCAGATCTTTCAACTTGAGAGCTTTTAATTTAAGAAAAAGTGGGTTTGTTGGTTCCCTGAAAGCAGCTTTATTTATTATTCTAATAGCTCTCTTCTGAAGCATGAAGACTGGATATATGTTTGTTTTATATGTATTTCCCCATACTTCAGTACAATATGTCATGTATGGGGGTATTAATGAATGATACAAAGTATATAGTGGCAGCACAGTGGTTAGACAGTAGCAGCACAGCAAGAAGGTCATGGGATCCATTCCACTCTTGACCATTGTGGGTTCGATCCCACCCCCAGACCATCGGTGACCCTTCTGTATGGCGTTTGCATGTTCTCCCGGTGTCTGCGTGGGTTTACTCCGGGTACTCCGGTTTCCTACCACAGGCCAAAAACATGCAGGTGAGGTTAATTGACATCAATTGGGGATTCTAAATTGTCCTTAGGTATGGATGTGAGAGTGAATGGTTGTCTGTCTCTTTGTGTTGGCCCTGCGATGGACTGGCGATCTGTCCAGGGTGTACCCTGCCTCTCGCCCTGAGATGCTGGGATAGGCTCCAGCCCCCCCTGCAACCTGTAAAGGATTAAGGGGGAGAAGATGGATGGATGGATGAAGTATATAGTGTGGGTTGATTCAACAAATATTTCACTCTGTGTAGTATTGCGATTGATTTGGATATTTTACATTTAATATAATTAATGTGTGACTTCCAACACAATTTATTATCAATTATTACTCCAAGGAATTTAATTTTGGATACCCTTTCAATCTCTACACCATTTACACTGAGTTTAGATACTAAGTTGTTGTGATAGTTGTTAAAAATTATAAATTTTGTCTTACTTAAACTGAGCGTTAATTTGTTTAAATCAAACCACAGTTTAAGCTTTCCTAATTCCTTTCTGAGTGTATCCAAAAGTTGTTCCAAATTGCTTCCACTGCATAATAAATTAGTGTCATCTGCAAACAATATTAAATCCATTTTTTCCAAAACTTTACATATCATTTATATACATAGTGAATAACAATGACCCCAAAACTGAACCCTGTGTGACTCCACAAGTAACTTTCAGTAACTGCGATTTTTTGCTACCAACACATACATTGTGGTCACCCAGCACAATGCAGACTGATACTATTCACGCTCAGCAGGGATTGCATATGGACAGAGAACCCCTGGGGGGACAACCAGAACAATGGACTATTGTTTATACATCCCCGGATTAAGAAGAAGACATCCGGGCGTCGGTTGGTCACACGATTGATATGTATTGACTGATATGTATATCAATATGCAAATGTGCCATGCATTCTCTCTCTTTGTATAACACGTATAAAAGAGCTTGCTATACATGCCTCAAGAGCACAGACAGCACAACACAGTGCACAGCGCTACAGTGTGTCTCATGATGATGGAGGAAATAACACTATGAAACCTTCCAGCTTGTCGCATCTCACCTGAACTTGTTTTTCCTCCACACTGGTGACCCTTGACGAAGAACGGAACACGAGGCGAACACCCCGTAGATGACCCCGACCGGGAAAGCCCCAATACGCATCATGGTGCGATCCTCGCCTGATCTCTTCCCTCCACACTGGTGACATGATGAGAGAGAATGACCGTCTGCTCCCTCTCACCACGCTGTGGACACAGAGGACCAGAGAACGCCTGCAACCTCTTCATCCTCACCGGAGTGTGCGCTCCGGAGCGCAGTGCTGGGACCAAAACGCACCATGAACGACACGAGCAAGCGAAGGAAGCAGCCTGAATGGGGACAATCATCAATGCCGACTGCGCTGATTTCCACCAAGCTCCCCGACCCTGACTCACACGACAGCGGACCTCCCGCGCACAGAAGCCCCGCACGCACACCGCAGGATTATGAGGACAGCGCAACTGCCAGCTATGTGGTCACGGCCCCAAGCGCGCACCACACACAGATGAACCAGCTCCACAGACTGATACACCATCCTCCGCCGCTGCACATGCCCGAGAAAAATGGCCAATCGCCACCCTCGGAACCTTCAGGGCTGCTCATGCACCTGAAGCAGACGTGCAGCCCGCACACAGGACTTTGTATGGGTTTCTCAGCCATGGCGCACAACGGGAATTTAGCCGATTGCTTTCCACAATGACTTTAGGGCTGCTTCCACACCTAAAAGCCAAACCGCCAGGTTCCTCACACCGCTGCAGTTGTTTCACAGCTGCTACGCATCCTTGGGGAATTTGGCCACTCGCCTTCCTCACATCCTCACTGGACCGAGCCACGAGAGAAGTCAGAGACTTAATTTTTTTTTTTTCACAGCCGCTGTGGATCACCGCCAGGTTTAAAGAGAAAGTCCCTCACCATCGCAGATCCACATGCAATTTTTGCGCAGCCCAGACACCTTTGACGTCCCGTCCCGGCACTCACTTACTCCCACCCCCCTTCCTCCTCCTCCTCCACAGCGCTCTTCCCGCACCTCACTCCCTAAAGCCGGCCGATCGCCGTCTGGCTCCATTACACACAACGCACACCAGCCCGTGCGCCCACAATCCACGGCTGTTCAACGTGCTGGAACTTGGAGTGGAGCACACTTCCCCCCCTCCCCCGTCCCCCCCCCACAGACTGACATGCCCTCCAACAGTTCTACCGGATCTGGAGCCAAACGACGGTGGTGGTGGTGGTGGTGGGGGGGGGGGGGGGTCACAGCCCTTTCCGAGCGTTCTGGGGGAGCCGTGTGGTCACCCAGCACACTGCAGACTGATACTATTCACGCTCAGCAAGGATTGCATACGGACAGAGAACCCCTGGGGGGACAACCAGAACAATGGGCTATTGTTTACTGCAGCCGATAGGAAGAGACTGAACAAACTGATTAAGAAAGCTAGCTCTGTCCTGGGGCAGCGCCTTGATCCGATGGAGGAGATAGGAGAGAGAAGGACGGTGGCTAAACTGTCATCTCTGCTGGAGTCCGAGTTCCACCCTATGCAGGACATACTGAATGCACTGAGGAGCTCATTTAGCAGCAGACTACATCATCCCAGGTGCACAACCGAGAGGTTTCGTAGGTCCTTCCTACCAACGGCTGTCAGACTGTACAACCTAAGCAGGGCTGCTCGCAGAGATAGCAAAAAAGACGTAACAAACTAATAGTTTTTTGAATGCAGAAGATGCAATAGACTTACACAGTGGTCCTCTCCGGCATACAACTAGGAGCATGCCGGTCGCTATGGAGGTTGAGAGTGTGTATGGGCACATAATCATACCATGCAGGATAGCTGGGTAGACGGTTATGCTGTTTCATTCCATCTAGCGGCAATGCTCTGCACTGTGTGTGTTTATATATTTGCATATTTGTTCCGTCTAGCTGCAATGCTCCGTACTGTGGGTGTTTACATATTTATATATCTACATGTTATTCCATCTAGCTACATTGCTCCGCACTGTGTGTGTTTATATACTTGCATATTTATTCCACCTAGCTGCAATGCTCCGTACTGTGGGTGTTTATATATTTACATATTTATTCCATCTAGCTACAATGCTCTGCACTGTGTGTTCATATATTCATATATTTATTCCATCCAGCTACAATGCTCTGCACTGTGTGTCTGTGTGTGTGTGTATATATATATATTTTATAGTAATACGTACATATGTTTATTAGCTGCTCTTGCTTGCTTGTTTTTTTTTTTTTTCTTGCCTTCTGATTGTTGCTCTGAGTGTTGCTATCCCTGTGCTGTTGCAATCCTGGAATTTCCCCGTTGTGGGACTAATAAAGGCTTATCTTATCTTATCTTATCTGTTTATACATCCCCGGATTAAGAAGAGGACGTCCGGGCGCCAGTTGGTCACGCGATTGATATGTATTGACTGATATGTATATCAATATGCAAATGTGCCATGCATTCTCTCTCTTTGTATAAAATGTACAGTATAAAAGATCTTGCTATACATGCCTCAAGAGCACACACAACACAACACAGCGCTTGAGGGTTAACCCTCAAGCGACCGAGTGGGGTCATTTACGACCCCAGCCATATAATTTAATGTGCCGTCTCTTTATTTTTTATCCAAATTTTCTTTCCTAGCATGAATTTGTCAGTCTACTAATCCTACACACTTTCATAGTTTTTTGCAGGGATCAACCAATTGGTGTGGCGTAGACATCGCAAACTCTTGTGGGGTCATTTATGACCCCGAAGAGAAGCACTGGTTTTTAAACATTGGTTTTATAAATTTTATTCAAATGTTCCACTTCTAATAGTTAGTTAGTTAATCCCTTCACACCTGAAGGTGTATATGGGCGGCGCCTATCTCCGTTTCTCTGACCCTAGGCCACACAGCTACTGTAAGTAGTGAAAGCTACAGCGGGGGGTCAGTCCTCTGGTAGCTCTGTGTGTAACTTTACTTTCCCCATTCCATTATGCGGAGCACCACGCTAGAAGGCAGAAAGCACCATTTTTATATGGTCTTTGGTATGACCCGGCCGGGATTTGAACCCCTGCCTCCCGGGTGTGGGGCGGATGCTCTACCAACTGGGCCACCACTCCGGTTTCCACTTCTAATCAGTACTTTATATTGTATTGGAGTGAACCATGGCTAACAGACCTAGGATAGCAAGATTTACATTTGTCTGTTTGTCTGGATTTGTCTGTTTGTCTGTCTGTTTGTCTGTTTGTTTGTCTGTTTGTTAGCAAGATAACTCAAAAAGTTATGGATGGATTTTCATGAAATTTTCACAGATTGTCAGAAATGGGGTATCCTACAGATGATTAGATTTTGGTGGTGATCCAGATCACCGTCCACAAGAAAACTGCCATTATGCAAAATGCCATAATAGGTATCATGATCATCATCGCAACCACAACAATAGGCATCATCATCATCATAGTCATCATAGTCATCATATCATCATCACGATGATGATGATGATAATGATACCCATTATTGTTGTAACTATGATGATGATGATGATGATGATACCCATTATTGTAACTATGATGATAATAACTATGATGATGATGATGATGATGTTCCAAGAGTGAACTGACAAGGACTGTCTAAATAAATGTAATGTTGTTCTTACAGTCTGCGTTTTGGTTATTTCTTGCAATAAAAGTATTATTAGCAAACACATTTTACATTAGATCATTATAAAAAACCTGTCTTAAATACAGGGAGTAGTTTTGGTATGATAAACCTCCAACCAGCCATTTATAATAAGGATCCCTGTACAGAGCACAATGGGGTCATAAATGACCCCACTTGGTCATTTCAGTCAGTAAAATAGCTTGGTCACTTGAGGGTTAAGTAGTTACATGACCAGGACGGGGCTACCCCCCCATACCATAATTTTGTAGTGTCTTTAACAATAATTTATGATCCACTGTATCAAATGCTTTTTTAAGATCCAGGAATACCCCAACTGAATACTTTATTTTCTACAGCAGTTGATATTTTTTCTATAAATTCCATTAGAGCAAATGCAGTTGTCTGCTTGTGTCTGAACCCATATTGATGCTCACACAATACATTATTCTTCATTATAAAGTTGTCACTTCTCTCACAGAATATTTTTTCGAGTATCTTTGAAAATTGCAGCAATAGTGAAATAGGCCTATAGTTTGAAAATTCCCCTCTGTCACCCGTCTTGTATATCAGAATTACTTTGGCTATTTTCATTGTACTGGGAAATATACCTGTTTGGAGAGACAGGTTACAGATATACGTCAGTGGCTTCACTAAGCATTCAATGATAGTTTTGACTAAAAGCATGTCAATACCATTACAATCTGAAAATGTTTTTCTTTTAAACAATTTAACAATTTCAGTGACCTCTCTCTCATCTGTGCTCTTTATGAAGATAGTCTTTTATAGCAATGTTTTTGCTTATTGTATCACCTGTAGGTACCGCAATGGGTATTTCTCATGCCAAATCAGGACCAGTGTTAACAAAAAATTTATTAAATTCATCTGCAGGTGAGACTGCATTCACACTCTGAGTCGGGGGCTTTTTTGAAAGATTGGTTGGGTAGCTTGCATTTCTGTTTTTATTTCCAAGAATATTGTTAAGTATTGTCCATGTATTATGTATGTATTATGTCCATGTGTTATCTCTGTTTTTCTCCAGTTCTTTACTGTAATAGTCTCTTTTGCTACATCTCATTATATATATTAACTTATTTTTGTATGTTTTATACCGCTGCTCTTCTTCTTTTGTCCTTTTCTTTCTTTTTACGCACTTTTTGTAATCCTTTGGTTAACCATGGCTTGTTGACAAATTTCTGTTTAAGCTTACTCTTTACTAATGGACAATTTTTTTCATAAAGAGCGGTTACAATATTCATGAATGTATCATAGGCATAATTTACATCTGATACATAGACTTTTGTCCAGTCTTGCTTCAGCAGGTCTTCTTTAAAAGAACTGATTGCATTTTGTGATTTGAACCTGAAAGATTTTAAAGTTTTTTCTGTATTTGTCCCCCTGTGGCCATGGATAAGTGCAAAGACGAGCAGATGGTCACTTATGTCATTTATCATAATCCACTTTCTATTTTCTTATCAATAATATTAACAAACAGGTTGTCAATAATTTAGTTCGTCGGCCTCCGTGGGTCTATGATGACCATGGAAGAGAATCCTAAACGTCTACTTTGCTGGAACAGCACCGCCTGTGGCTGAACAGGCCGATGCGCGAATGGCAGTCCCTGTCACACAGGTCGCACTTGTGGGTGGTCTCCGTGCTGCTGGGTCTGTGGCGGTTCTTCCTGCGGGTCCTTTTTTCATCTGCTGCTGCAGTCAGTCTCTCTTCACCCGCCTTGAGCTGTCTGGTCAGGGTGCCTCTCCATTTGGAGCGGTCCGTTGCAAGGTCCTCCCAGCGCTCTGTGTTGATCTCCAGGGCCTTCATGTCTCTCTTGCAGACGTCTCTAAAGCGCAACTGTGGGTGGCCAACGTCTCTCCTGCCAGTTGCCAGTTCTCCGTAGAGGACGTCTTTGGGGATTCTGCCATCCTCCATACGGTGAACGTGGCCTAGCCAGCGGAACCTGCGCTGCCTGAGTAGAGTGAACATGGAGGGAAGGCCGGCGTGGGACAGAACTTCTGTGTTGGGCACTTTGTCCTGCCAGGATATGTCCAGGATGTGGCGAATGCAGCGCAAGTGGAAGGAGTTCAGTCTCTTTTCCTGCCGGGCGTATGTTGTCCATGTCTCACTCCCATAGAGCAGTGTGCTGATGATGCAGGCATTGGACACTGCCATCTTCGTCTTGACAGAGAGTTTGGGATTCTCCCACACTCGTGTGGTGAGGTGAGCGAGTGTGAAGGCTGATTTTCCAATCCTCTTGTCGATCTCTGTATCAAGGGAGAGGTTGTTGCTGATCGTGGACCCCAGGTACGTGAACTGATTCACGACCTCCAGCTCGTAGTCGTCGATGGTGATGGTTGGTGGTGCTTCCGTGCCTTGCGCCAAGACGTTAGTCTTCTTCAGGCTGATGGTAAGCCCGAAATCCTTGCATGCCTGGGAGAAGCGGTCCATCAGGGTCTGAAGCTCCTGCTGTGTGTGGGTTGTGACTGCAGCGTCGTCTGCGAACAGCATGTCTCTGATTAGAGCCTCGCGTACTTTGGTTCTGGCTTTCAGGTGGGCGAGGTTGAAAAGCCTGCCGTCAGATCTTGTGTACAGGTAGATTCCTTCTGTTGCTGTGCTGAAGGCATGCCTCAGGAGCATAGCAAAGAAAATCCCAATGAGGGTTGGCGCAAGTACATAGCCCTGTTTCACTCCGCTGCATATGTTGAATGGCTCTGAGATGTTGCCGTCGTGCTGCACTATCCCCTGCATGTTGGTGTGAAACAATTCGATGAGGCTTTGCAACTTTGGTGGGCATCCTATCTTTGGCAGGATCTTGAAAAGGCCCTCTCTGCTGACTAGATCGAACACTTTGGTGAGGTCGATGAAGGCGACGTACAGGGGCGTGTTCTGTTCTCTGCATTTCTCCTGGAGTTGGTGGATGGAGAATATCATGTCTACCGTCGATCGCTCAGCGCGGAAGCCACACTGAGACTTGGGGTAGACACGTTTGGCAAGCTTCTGTAGACGAACAAGAACAACTCATGCGTAGACTTTGCCGACAACACTGATGAGGGAGATGCCCCTGTAGTTGTTGCAGTCGCTTCTCTCCCCTTTGTTTTTGTAGAGGGTGATGATCTTGGCATCCCTCATGTCCTGTGGTACGGCACCTTCCTTCCAGCACTGGTAGAGGACGTCATGCAATGGCAGCAGTAGGGCGGTCTTGCAGTGCTTGATCAGGTCGGAGGGTATGCCGTCGTTGCCGGGTGCCTTGCCAGCGGCCAAGCTATCAATGGCCTTGCTGACTTCGTCGATGGTTGGCTCGGCGTCAAGTTCGTCCATGGATGGCAGGCAGTCGATGGCATCAAGGGCTGACGGTGTCACGGTGTTCTGTCTGGAGTAGAGGTCGGAGTAGTGTTCCGCCCATCTCTCCATCTGCTTGTTCTTTTCTGTGATCATCACCCCAGTGGAGGATTTGAGGGGGGCCATCTTGCTCTGAGCCGGACCAAGTGCTTTCTTGATGCCATCGTACATACCATGGATGTTCCCTGTTATGGCAGTGGTTTGAATGTCTTGGCTGAGCTGAGTCCAGTACTCGTTGGCACAGCGCCGAGCAGTCTGCTGAACTTTGCTTCTCGCAGCCCTGAGAATCTGGAGATTCTTCTTGTTTGGGTACTTCTTGTACTCAGCAAGTGCTGAGTGCTTGGCTTCAATGATGGGGGTCATCTTGGTCAACTTGGCATCAAACCAGTCCTGTGACTTCGAGGTCTTCCTCCCAAAGGTAGCCAAGGCTGTGCGGTGGATGGTGTTTTGCAGCCCTTCCCACTTCTGCTTTGCAGATTCTCCTTCTTGTGGTACACCAAGTTCCTTCTCAAAGGTGGAGGCAAACTGCTCAACAAGTTCTGGTTGGGCCATCTTGCTGGTGTCAATCCGTGCCTTTCCAGGCTGTCTAGCATGATAGAATTTCTTCGAACGGGTGATTAGCACGTTCTTCAGTGAGGTGCTTTGAGTGCGGATGTCGCCAGGAAGCCTTGTGTTGGGGCTTGGTCTTGAAGAACAAGTTTGTGATGCACAGATTGTGATATGTGCAGAACTCGAGCAGCCGCTGTCCGTTGTCGTTCATTCTGCCCACACCAAATGGTCCAAGACAGGAGGGCCAGGAGTCGTGGTCAGCACCCACTCTGGCATTGAAGTCTCCAAGGAGAATGAGTTGTTCAGAGTTGGGGATGATCCTGACAGTTGTTGCGAGATTCTCGTAGAACTCGTCTTTTGCCTCTGGTGTGGCTGTCAGTGTTGGGGCATACACACTGACAAGGGTGACTGGGCCTTGAGTGGTGTTCAGGCGGAGGGTGAGGAGTCGTGCAGAGCCATTGCTGCCCGGTTCCACTATCTTCAGCAAGGTGTTCTTCACTGCAAAGCCCACTCCGTGTTCTCTGTGTTCGTCACTGCCCTTTCCCTGCCAGTAGAATGTGTAGTCCTTCTCTCTCAGTGTGCCTGCGTCAGCCAACCGTGTTTCCTGGAAAGTGGCGATATCCACTTCCAGTCTCTTCAGCTCATTATTGATGATGGCACTCTTCCTGGTGTTGTTGATGTCCTTGAGGTTAGCAGCGAGTCCTGTCATCATAGTGCGGACGTTCCAAGTTCCCAGTTTTAGAGTTGGTCTCTTCTGTTTTTTTGTCTTGCCTGGTGTGAAGGTTCTCAGCCTGCCGTTCGGACTTCTCCTCATCCCCATGCATCCAATGACGAAAGCAAGCTGTGGCGGGACAACACCTTATTGGCTGGGGGCTGCCCAGCTTGAGGCGGGCGGTAGCTGTCCAGTGAGATCCAATGATCCCTCCCACCGTCGGGAACAACCCCTGGCGCAGCGCTCTACGCCAATTGAGTGGTGGCTTATAACAGGTAACTGTCATTCCCCATGTTTTGTCTACGCCAAAGGCAAAGCTGGAGTGTCCTCTCCAGTGATCCGGTGTTCTACCTTCCAGCGTTGGGCGTTGGTAGGATTCAAGCCTGGGCAGGAAGATATGGAGGACAAGATGTTGCCCATGCAGCATGTCCCCCCTCTCCACATCACTGATGAATCCAAAGGAACAGCAGGGCTGCTACAGTTTGGCACCAGTGCCGTTGCAGGAGCTGCCAGAACGATGTTGAGCGCAACAGAGAACTGCCTTAGGGACTCCGACTCCGGATTTTTCCTCAGGGTTGACTCCCGAAGCCTTTCCCGTGACCGGGTGTGCCGCAAGGCAGCGGAGGTTTGAAATCAGGGTTTACCTTCCCCTAGATGGGCTACCTTCCCAGGTTGACGAGCCACCATCTACCCGAAGCATCTGGTTTTAAGGCACCAGAGATCCGCCCTCACCCCTTCTCCTATTAGTAAAAGCAGTTCTGCCGGTCTTAGAGACTAAACCACACGGGCAGGCTAGGAGTTGGACTTAGTTGTCAGAGGCTTTTCGAGACGCACGCCATAAGGAGCATTTTATGAGCACTGGGAGCTTAACCCCAGTGCCGCTCCTGGCTATGACAACCTTGGAACCTTGGAATAATTTAGTAGATTTAGTAAATCAATATTGAAGTTGCCACAGATTACAACCATTTTCTTATTAGTTATATTACAGGTGCATCTCAATAAATTAGAATGTCATCAAAAAGTTCATTCAATTCAGTAATTCAATTCAGAAAATAAAACTCCTATATTATATAGATTAATTACACACAGAGTGATATATTTCAAGTGTTTATTTCTTTTAATTTTGATGGTTATGGTTTACAGCTCAAGAAAACCCAACATTCAGTTTCTTCAAAAATTAGAATATTGCATAAAATGAATTTAAAAAAATGGATTTTTAATAGAAATGTTGGCCTACTGAAAAGTATGCCCATGTACACACTCAATACTTGGTCGGTGCTCCTTTTGCATGAATTACTGCATCAGTGTGGTGTGGCATGGAGGTGATCAGCCTGTGGTACTGCTGAGGTGTTGAAAAGGCCCACGTTGCTTTGATGGCAGCCTTCAGCTCGTCTTCATTGTTGGGTCTGGTGTCTTTCATCTTCCTCTTGACAATACTCCACATATTCTCTATATAGTTGAAGTCAGGCTAGTTTTATGGCCAATAAAGCACAGTGATACCATGGTCATTAAACCAGGTTTTGGCACTTTTGGCAGTGTGGGCAGGTGCCAAGTCCTGCTGGAAAATGGAATCAGCATCTCCATAAAGCTTGTCAGCAGAGGGAAGCATGAAGTGCTCTAAAATTTGCTGGTAGACGGCTGCAACTTGATACAACACAGTGGACCGACACCAGCAGATGACCTCTTTTCAGATGAAAGTAAATTTTGCATTTCATTTGGAAATCAAGGTCCCAGAGTCTGGAGGAAGAGTGGAGAGTGTCATGGTCCGAGCGCCGATCTCATCTGCGCTCGGGCCATACATCATCCCCTTCAGGCTTGACAGCAGTGTTTACCTTCTGGCTCCCCGAGCTCTTATTGTGACAGCGCTCAGAGGAGCTTCCTGCTGTCAAAGCCAAACAGCTGTGCTGCATTTGCGGCTCATCAGTGGCCGGCATTTAAGCGGACGCTGAATGCAGCCCAATGCAGAGTCTCGTCAATCATTCCTGGGTTCTGACATTGAGCGAGCGTTCCTCGTCTCAGACGTCAGTTTTCCTCAATGATTCCTTGTCTACGATCTTCCCTCGTCCTTATCTCGTATCTTAAGTGTGCTTATTCAGCCTTACAGTCTCTGTTCCTCGTATAGTGTGTTTTAGCCCATCGTGGCTCATTACTTTGTTACTTTGTGTTATCCTTTGTCCTTAATAAAATATCTTGCAAACCTCACCGGCGACTGTTGGCATCTTATGGTGGCTCGCAAGGGCCACCGCATGACAGTAGACTGCTGCCAGGGTGCCTAAACGGAGGCGCCAAACCGAGACGCCGTTCCTGGTGAGTTTGCATAAAGTGGACATTTGCTCTTTCCTGTCTGGGTACTGCGTACTGATAGAATGCCATCGCGGAGGGGCCACGCTCGGAGTCGGGACTACGGGCTGGCGGAAGCTTTGGAGTACGTGGACGAAACGCTCATCGCTGCCTCCCTCCTCGACTATCACAGCAACGTACGCTGGTACCTGGACCTTGCTGAGGATGTCCTTAATCTTCTCCCTCGCTACGCCAACCATCCTGAAGTCGACGATAGGAGGGCCGACATTGCTGCACAACGCGAGATTCTCCGTATGGTAGAGGAGGACTACGGTGAGAAACAGAGGAGACGGCATCCCCGCTTCCCGCTTTGGGATCCCGCTCCTGTCCTCGATCCACCCCAGGAGTTCGCGCCACCCGGGGGTCATTGAAGACATTGGCGCCCCGGCCAAGATAAACCTCAGCAAGAACCCCGTCCGGATCCTTTTCCGGGTCGTCGGAGGAACTCTGCTTCCCAGCCAGCTGCTCCTTCGGCGTCACGTCAGGAGGGAATCCCCGCAGCCTCTCCCCCAGGGTCACCAGTTCCCACTGTCCCGTCAGCTCATAGTGCCCGGATCGTCTCGGCTGTCGTCCCCTCCTCTGTGACGTCACCTCCAGCAGCAGAGAGAGTTCTGAGTCCTGCCCCGGTGAAGCCCGTCCCTGATCCATCGCGAGCGGCTCCCCCTCGTCCTCCCCGGGGGCCCTCTGTCACCATCTGGTAGGGAAAGGGAGGAGCAACGTCCTCTACAGCAGGCACCATCCTTCCTCCAGGAGACAGGCAAGTACAAGTTCACTCTTCTCCCCATAATTGTGATTTGCCTTGTCTGACTCCTGGGGGTGGAGTTCCGGGTTCGCAGTCCCCCGAGCTCCCACCACCTGCTGTAGCTTCTGTTATTAAACCCGCTGCCTCTGTGTCTCCCTCCGCTGAGCAGCCCTCGACGCCAGGCCAACGTCTCCGGATGAGGAGGGGGCCTGCAGCTCTGGAGAGCCTGGTTCCAGCCCCCGCAGCCACTTCATGGGCAGAGGAGGAGAGCGGACTGCAGCGTGGAGCCTGCGCCGACGACGAAGCGTCCCCGGGTCTCCACAGATGAGCGGTCCGATCCAGCGGGTCGAGGTTCCCCCGCCACCACGCCGTGCGGGTTGTCGGCATGGATGTCAGTGCCGGAGGGTCCTCAGGCTGTGGAGACCATCATGCCAGCTGCGGAGCCCGACGTAGCTGAGTGGGAGCCGGAAGACGATCTCCTACCGTCTGAGCCCGGATTGTCAGAGTCCTGGACAGCGACAGAACCCGAGTACAGGCAAGTGATCTACTTTGTTTTTCTCCTCTCTACTCTGGAGCACTTTTGCCTCTCTCTCGGAGAGACGAGCCAGGGGCAGCCATCCGCTGCACCCGAACTCGTCTTGCTGCACTCTGTCGCAACCGGTGATCCTGATCCCTGTTCAGCTGGGGCCAGTGACCTTCCAGCTGGCGGATGGTTCGGTGTGGCATGCCAGCCGTCTTTGCTGGGTTCGAGCAGCGGCCTCGGATGGTGGGGCTTTGCGGGAGTCGACTCGCATGGTGTGGGACCCAGACTGGGGTTTTGAGAAAGACACTCCCGTTCCACGGGCCTCCATACCTCCAGAGGCACGTCCACCATGGGCTCGCTTCAAGGCCCCTCTGACTGAACCGCCTTCCTCAAGATGATATTGTCATCACTACTTACCTGAAATCAGGTGAGTGAGGGAAGCTTATGTCCTCAATATTCATTTTGCTTTAAAGATTAATATACAGTATTCATGCTGATGCTTTAAACTAATGTATGCAATGCATCTGTTTCAATCACAGGAACCGCATGGGTCTCCTACATCCTCGACCGTCTGTATTTTGGGGATTCCAATTTGTCCCTCCCGATTAATTCTAGAGTGCCTTTCTTGGAGATCTGCAAACCTTCTGAACCCTAAGTTTCAGTGATGTTGTCACAGATACTGTTTAATTGTACCAGAAAGGTCCAAATGTAAATTTCAGGTCAAAGTAATGTGCTTCCATAGTCAGGTCATAAATGTGAATATCACTGTTGTAGTTAAAGGAACACAGGGTCTCAAAGTTTCTTTTAGAACAGTTAAATTTTCAGACCTCCTAAAATACAAAAGCTTAATCACTCCACAGGAAGCATACGTCATATTTTAGCATTCATTTAATGTTAGGTATCTGGTAGAAACTCTAGACACCTAAATTTATGTACAAAAGTGATTTTTTTTTCATCATATGTCCCCTTTAAATGTATTTTTCTACTGAAATTGTACAATTGATCATTTTTTTATACTGAGCAAGAAAAAACTCACCAGTTTAAGGGCCCAACTACAACAATCTAGTCAACAGTCTATTGTGAGAGTGGATTTATGGGTGTGTCCAAGTCTATTTCGCTATTACAGGAGTGCAAAAATTAATTCTGCACCGGGTAGATTGCAGGAAGGGGCTGTTTTAATGTTTTTAATTTAGATGTGTGCTTTGGGTGTAGTGTGCAATAAATCAATTGCTGTCCCAGTTCCTTCCCTTTGATAGACATGGGTGCATGATGTAACGTGTAATACTAATAAGACAGTGTTTAACTGGGAGGACAAATTTGTTTACCAGAGTGGTGGCTCAGTTGGTAGAGCATCCGCCCCACACCTGGGAGGCAGGGGTTCAAATCCCGGCCGGGTCATGCCGACGACCGTATAAAAGTGGAACTTCCTGCCTTCCAGCTTGGTGCTCAGCAATAATGGAATGGAGGAGGGAAATTTGTGGCGGTGCCTTGCATGGCAGCGGCCCTCTGATTCTACACTTGGTGTGTGTGATTAACACAGTAGATAGGTAAAGCACAATCTCGTTCTACTGTACATGATTGGTTGTACAGTTGAATGACAATAAAGGGTGATTTAATTAATTTAATTTTGTGCTGAGGAGACTGTGAGCAAATTAACAAATTAAAAGTGCATTTAAGGGCTGTCCAAATTCCTGGTCTGATTTACTATGATCACAAGCAGCAGCACTAACTGCACAAGCAGGTGGAAAATTGTGTTTTCTTAAGCTGGCTTTATACTTTGTGCATCTAGCATGCACCTATGTTTCGGACAAGGCCAGTGTGCACACAGCTGTATATGTACCACGGATATAAAAAGTCTACACACCCCTGTTCAAATGCCAGGTTTTTGTGGTGTAAAAAATGAGACCAAGATAAATCATTTCAAAACTTTTTTCCACCATTAATGTGACCTATAACCTGTACAACCCAATTGAAAAACAAACTGAAATCTTTTAAAAATAAAAACTTAGAATAACCTGGTTGCATAAATATGCACACCCTTAAACAAATACCTTGTTGCAGCACCTTTGGCTTTTATTACAACACTCAGTCTTTTTGGGTAGGACTCTATCAGCATGGCACATCTTGATGTGGCAATATTTGCCCACTCTTCTTTTCAAAAATACTCCAAATCTGTCACATTGTGAGGGCATCTCCTGTGCACAGCCCTCTTCAGATCACCCCACAGATGTTCGATCAGATTCAGGTCTGGACTCTGGCTGGGTCATTCCACAACCTTCATCTTCTTCTGATGAAGCCATTCTTTTGTTGATTTGGATGTGTGCTTTGGGTCATTGTTGTGCTGAAAGATGAAGTTCTTCTTCATCTTCAGCTTTCTAGCAGACGCCTGAAGGTTTTGTGCCAACACTGACTGGTATTTGGAACACTTCATAATTCCCTCCACCTTGACTAAGGTCCCAGTTCCAGCAGAAGAAAAACAGCCCCAAAGCACGATGGTGCCACCACCATGCTTCACTGTAGGTATGGTGTTCTTTTGGTGATGAGCATTGTTGTGTTTGCGCCAAATATACCTTTTGAAATTAGGCCAAAAAGTTCAACCTTGGTTTCATCAGACCATAGCACATTTTTCCACATGAGTTTGGGAGATTTCAAATTTTGTTTTTGCAAAATGTAGCCTGGCTTGGGTGTTTTTCTTTGTAAGATAAGGCTTCCGTCTTGCCACCCTATTCCATAGGCCAGACATATGAAGAAGGGAGATTGTTGTCACATGAACAGTCAGTACTTGCCAGATATTCCTGCAGCTCCTTCAAAGTTGCTGTCGGCCTCTTGGCAGCCTCCCTGACCAGTTTTCTTCTCATCTTTTCTTCAATTTTGCAGGGATGTCCAATTCTTGGTAATGTCACCCTTGTGCCATATTTTCTCCACTTGAAGATGACTGTCTTCGCTGTGTTCAATGGTATTGTGGGGGAGCTAGGTGTGAGACTTCTCCATCCAGAGAGTTATGGTCCTTAAGAAGAGAGGTCGCCGGGGGTCCAGATGATGCAGCAAAGGTTGGGCACCCCCCGGGGAGAAGAGGAGACACTGGGCCGCCGGGAATAGGGAGTAGTGCGGCGCCAGCGTAATGTTTTGTTAATGCACTGCATGGGCTTTGTCGTGTAATAGTTTTGACGTCGGAGCCCCAGGCCACTATGCAAATGATTAAAGGTATATAAGTGAGATGCACTGTGGCCTGGGAGCTCTATTGTGATCTTGACTTGTTAGAGAGAATAAAGTCTGTGCTGATTCAGCTTGTTGCCTCGCCTTATTCATTCTCTCTACACTGGTGACCCTTGATGTGCAATGGAAGGCAAGATAAGCACCCCGGAGACAAGCTGGAGAGGAAGCGCCAGCGCTGCGTGCGCTGTTTCAGTCAAGTTTCCAGACTTTTGGCTGCACGACCAGACAGCGTGCTTCTTACACACAGAGGCCCAGTTTGCTCTCCGCGGGGTAACAGCAGACGAGACCAAATACTACTACGTTGTCGCTGCGCTGGATGCGCACACCACACAGCAGGTGGCAAGCCTGCTCCAAGAGATGTCGGTCCACAGAAAATACAAGGCACTCAAGAAGATGATGATCCAGCGCTACACGCTTTTGGACTGTGAAAGAGCGGAAAGACTCCTGACAGGTTCTGAGTTAGGGGACAGATCGGCCGTTGAATTGAGGGAGAGCATACTGGCATTGATGGGCAGAGATGGCGAGATGTTCCTGTTCACCCACCTGTTCCTCAGAAACCTCCCGATGGCAGTAATACTGGCAAACTCGGCACTGCTAGCGATGAGGAACTATCGTGCGCTAGCGCAGGAAGCAGATCGTATTATCCTGGCGATCAGAACCTTCACTGTGAATGCAGCAGCGCCGGAGCCCAGAAGAATGGCCAGTGAGGTCGAGGAGTCGCTGGTGGTGGCTGGTGCAAATGCCAGGAGACACAGGAAGGACACGATCTGCCTCTATCATCACCGTTTTGGAGCTGACGCACGGCGATGCGTGCCACCGTGCCAGTTCAAGCAGTCACGAAACACGAAGGCCAGCAGTCAGTAGCAGCTGCCACCGTCGGTGACAGAGACAAGCTGCTATACATCACAGACTCACGTTTGGGGAGACAATTCCTGGTGGACTCCGGCTCCCAGAAGAGCCTCATCCTGCCGTTCAACTCAGACAGGGTGGCAGAAAGTAGTGGTCCTAAGCTGGCAGCCGCCAACAGATCGGACATTAAGACATTTGGTGAGCGGACATTGACTATATATTTGCATGGGCGCAACTTCCAGTGGACCTTCATTATAGCTGCATGTGCCTCCCCCATTTTGGGTGCAGACTTCCTGTGTGCGCATGGTTTATTGGTTGATGTTGCTAAGAGATGGCTGGTGAATGCTGTTTCTTTCGATTCTCTGCCCTGTACAGCTTGAAGAGCTGGGTCAACAACTCTAGCCAACGTTACAGCTCCAGGGGGTAAATTCCAACAGTTACTCGCCCAGGTCCCAGTACTCATGGTTCTGACGTTTTCAGCAACTGAAATCAAGCACAAGATAGAGCATTTTATCACTACCAAGGGACCGCCCATTTTCGCACAACCTCGGCGCCTGGACGCAGCTTAACTGGCCAGCGCGTGCGAGGAGTTCGCCAACTTCAAGAGGTTTGGTATCATCAAGTGCTCAAACAGCCCGCGGGCATCCCCGTTTCACATGGTGCCTAAAGCCAACGAGTCATGGTGACCATGCACCGATTTCTGGCGATTGAACAGTGCTACGGCACACGATTGCTACCCTATCCCCCATATCCAGGATTTTTCTGTGCACCTGAGAGGGGCATGCGTTTTTTCCAAGGTGGATCTGGTCCATGGTTACCACCAGGTCCCAGTGCGTGCAGAAGACGTACCAAAAACGGTGGTGACGACTCCGTTCGGCCTTTTCGAATTTTTGCACATGCCATTTGGATTAAAAGGCACGGCACAGACCTTCCAAAGGATGATGGACGCAGTGCTGCACGATCTGCCCTTTGTTGTTGTCTACTTGGATGACATCCTGGTAGCCAACGCGTCCGAGGATGAGCACGATGCCCACCTCAGACTGATTTTCCAGAGATTGGAAGCGCACGGTTTAATAATCAACCCGGCGAAGTGCCAGTTCGGTGCGGCAGTGATTGATTTTTTGGGCCACTGCATTTTGCCGGAGGGCGTGATCCCGTTACCGGACAAGGTGGTGTCAGACTTTCTGCGTCCTCAGACGGTGAGGGCGCTTCAGGAGTTTTTGGGGATGGTTACTTTTTACAACTGTTTCCTCCCCCACGCAGCCCAGCTGATGCAGCCGTTGTACGCCGCGCTTTAAAAAAAAAGAGACCTGCAGATAGCATCGACTGGACTCCCGAGCAGGAGCAGGCTTTTTCGAACGCCAAAACAGCGCTGGCAAAGGCCACGTTACTTGTGCACCCAGATCTGTCGGCAAGGATAGCGCTCACTACGGACGCATCTGATGTGGTCATAAGGCCGTAGTGGAGCAGTGTGTCGCAGGTTCATGGCAGCTGCTCTCATTTTTCAGCAGATCCTTGTGCGACAACGAGTGCAAATACAGCGCATTCGACAGAGAGTTGCTGGCTCTCCACCTGGCTCTCCACCTGGCAATATGCCATTTCCAGTTGTTGCTGGAGCGGCATGACTTCGCCACGTTTGTGGACCACAAGCCGCTAATATATGCCATGGCCAAAGTCTCGGAACCATGGTCGGCCGGGCAGCAGCGGCAGCTGGCCACAATCTCTGAGTTTACGACCAACATTCAGCACTTGTAAACTCAAGGTGGTGGCAGACTGCCTCTCGCGCACATTGGTTGCCCTGGTCTATGTGGGAATAGATTACACCGCCATGGCCACGGCGCAAGCCAGGGATGCGGACATTTGCACACTCCAGTGTGGACCAACAGGGTTAAGGCTGGAGAGCAGGGTACTGCAAGAAGGTGGCCCTCCCCTACTCTGTGACATCTCCACAGGCCACCCACGCCCAGTGGTCCCGCATTCTTGGCGCCGTCGGGTTTTCAAGTCGGTCCACTCTGTTGCATACCCGGGAGTGTGCACTTCAGTGAAACTGGCGGGGCGAAATTCGTCTGGCCGCGTTTGCATAAAGAGGTGAAAGAATGGGGCACAGCTTGCATCGCGTGCCAACCAGCCAAGGTGCATAGGCACACCAGGGCTCCTCTTGAACCATTCCGCATCCCAGCTAAGAGGTTCAACCACATCCACGAGGACCTGGTGGGGCCCCTTCGCTGTTGCAGGGGTTTACGTATCTCTTGACAGTCGTGGACCACACCACGCTCTGGCCCGAAGCGGTACCGCTAGCTTCTACCACGTCCGTGAAAGTAGCGCACGCTTTTTTGTCAACTTGGGTGGCACGTTTCGGAGCTCCTTCGGACATCACATCCGAGAGGGGCCCACAGTTCGTTTCCGAACTCTGGTCCATGATGGCCCAGAGAATGGGGGTCAACATTCACCGCACTACCGCGTACAATCCCCAGGCCAAGGGGTTATGCGAACGTTTCCACAGGTCACTTAAGGCAGCACTCAGGGCTTTGCTCACGGACGCAAATTGGGTAGACCGTCTGCCTTTGGTTCTTTTAGGGTTGTGTTCCGCATCGAAGGAGGATTTGGCAGCCTCCCCGGCAGAACTTGTTTTTTTCCCAACCGCTGTGGATCCCCGGGGAATTTTTACCAGACAACCCCGCACCTGAGGCCGAGCCGCCCACACATTCCCTACATGGCGCAGCGCTAGGGAGTGTACCGGGCCCAGCCCACCACTGTTTTCCCCACGCATTCATCCCAAAAAGCTTGTGAAATGCATCTTCTGTGTCCGTCAGACACGATGCACACCAGACCCCGCTGCGCCCACCATACAACGGGCCATTCAGAGTGTTGGAAGCTGGGGCGAAACATTTCGTATTAGACTTGGGGGGATGTAGAGAGACCGTCTGCATTGACAGGTTTAACCCTTTGAGTGTGAGAATTTGCGTGCCCCTAGTGGCACTTTGACTTTGTCAAAAGTAAGTGAGAAATTTCTGGGGGTTTTACCTCCGCCAAGGAGGTAATGTTTTTACCAGGGTTTGACTGTTTGTTTGTTTATCTGTCTGTCTGTCTGTTACCAACATAACTCAAAAGGTTATGAACAGATTTTGACGAAATTTTCAGGAAAGGTGTGTAATGGCATGGGGAACAGATGATTAGATTTTGGTGATGATCTGAGAGTGCATACCTCCACCAAGGGCTTTGTTTTTATTTGTGCAGCAGGATTACACAAAAACTACTGGATGGATTTGGATGAAATTTTCACCAGAGGTGCTTCTTGGGCTACAGAATCAGAATCAGAATCAGAATGAGATTTATTGCCATTGTTCATGTAGTACACAAACTAGGAATTTGTCTCGGTGCAATGCTGCAACATTAAACATGGAGTAGCACTAAAGATAAAAATAAAAAACTATGCATGCAATAAAAGGTAGAATATGAATAAGTAATACTAATCTATGCAATTTTTAAATATATTAACAAGCAGCAGATATTGTGGAGTTCCACATAGTGCAGTCAGTAGTGCAAAAAGAAAACAGTGATAATTGTCATGAGTCCAGTTGAGCTGCTGTACGTAGTGCACGAGAGTCTAATAAGTCACTTAGTGTTCAGCAGTCTGATGGCAGAGGGGAAGAAGCTGTTCACGTAGCGGGAGGTTTTAGTCTGAATGGACCAAAGTCTTCTGCCAGAGGGGAGGGGGGGCAAACAGTACGTGACCAGGGTGTGAAGGGTCGGCTATGATCCGACCTGCACGCCTCCGGGTCCTGGAGATGTACAGGTCCTGGAAGGATGGGAGCTTGCAGCCGATCACCTTCTCAGCAGCGCGCACAATGTGCTGCAGTCTTAGTCTGTCCCTGGCGGTGGCTCCTGCGTACCACACGGTGATGGAGGTGGTGAGGATGGACTCGATGATGGCTGTGTAGAACTGCACCAACATCTTGGTGGGTGGCTTGAGCTTCCTCAGCTGCCGCAGGAAGAACATCCTCTGCTGGGCCTTTTTGATGAGGGAGCTGATGGTCGGCTCCCACTTGAGGTCCCGGGTGATGGTGGTGCCCAGAAAGCGGAAGGAATCTGCAGTGGTGATGGGAGAGTCTGTGAGGGTAAGGGGGGGCAGAGGGGCTGTGACTTTTCTGAAGTCCACGATCATCTCCACTGTCTTCAGAGCGTTCAGCTGCAGGTTGTTGTGGCTGCACCAGGACGCCAGCTGGGCCACCTCTCTCCTGTAGACGGACTCGTCGCCGTTGGAGATGAGCCCGATGAGGGTGGTGTCGCCCCCAAACTTGATCAGCTTGACAGACTGGTGGCTGGAGGTGCAGGAGTTGGTGTACAGGGGGGAAAGAGCAGGGCGGAAAGTACACAGCCCTGGGGTGATCCGGTGCTGATGCTAACAGAGTCTGAGACAGTCTTTCCCAGCCGCACATGCTGCCTCCGGTCCGTCAGGAAGTCGGTGATCCACCTGCAGAGGGAGTCAGGCACGTTGAGCAGGGACAGCTTGTCCTGGGGCAGAGCGGGGCGGATGGTATTGAATGCAGAGCTGAAGTCCACAAACAGGATCCTGACGTAGGGGAGTCCAGGTGCTGCAGGATGGAGTGGAGGGCCAGGTTGACTGCGTTGTCCACAGACCTGTTGGCTCTGTAGGCGAACTGCAGCGGGTGCAGGAGGGGAGTGGTGATGGTCTTGAGGTGGGGCAGGACCAGGCGCTCAAAGGACTTCATGACTACAGAGGTGAGCGCTACAGGTCTGTAGTCATTAAGTCCAGTGATCCGTGGCTTCTTGGGGACAGGGACGATGGTAGAGGTCTTGAGGCAGGCTGGCACGTGGCATGACTTCAGGGAGGTGTTAAAAATGTCTGTGAAGACAGGAGTCAGCTCCTCCGCACAGTGTCTCAGGGTGGGGGGAGACACGCCGTCCGGACCGGGGGCCTTGCACGGGTTCAGTCTGGAGAACTGTCTGTGCACGTCCTGCTCACTGATGGCAAGGGCAGGGGGGAGGAGGGGGGGCCGCCTTTGATGAAGTGGGGACCATGGAGGCAGTGGCGCTGGGGGGAAGGGGTTTGTTGGACACAGCTGACGAGGTGTCAAAATGGGCATAGTGTTGGGACAGTCTTTGACAAAGGGCTTTGTCATCCTGTCCCTTAGAAGCCTGAGGCCAATAATTGGTGATTTGTCTCAGTCCTCTCCACACAGAAGCAGAGTCGTTAGCAGTGAACTGCTGCTGGAGTCTCTCAGAATACACAGATTTAGCCCTCCTCAGCTCTCTGCTAAACCGGTATTTGACCTCCCTGTAGCAGTCCCTGTCTCCACTTTTCAACGCTGCTTCCTTCTCCTTCCTGATCTGTCTGAGCTTAGCTGTGAACCAGGGCTTGTCGTTGGAGTAACTCACCCTGGTGCGCGATGGAAGAATGCTCTCCTCACAAAGTGGATATATGAGGTCACAGTGTCCGTGTACTCATCCAGATCATGCGTGGCTCCTTTAAACATATCCCAGTCAGTTATTTCCAAGCACGTGCGCAGCTCCTCCACAGCTTCACTGGTCCATTTCCTCGTAGTGCTCACAACGGGTTTTGTGAGCTTCAGTCTTCTGTCTGTATGTGGGAATCAGGTGGACCATCACGTGATCAGATAGTCCGAGCGCAGCGCGGGGAACAGCGCGATACGTGTCCTTAACTGTAGTGTAACAGTGATCCAGCGTGTTCTCTCCTCTGGTGGGGCATTTAATAAACTGTTTGTAGCGGGGGAGTTCGTGGCTCAGGTTGCTCTGGTTAAAGTCGCCAACCACAATAACCAGTGAGTCCGGGAAAGTCCGCTCCGCTTGCTGAATGTGATCCGCAAGCGCGCGTTGAGCCTCGCGCATGTCTGCATCAGGCGGGATGTAAACAGCGGCCAGGATGAATGAAGCAAACTCACGCGGGGAATAAAATGGCTTGCAGTTGATGAATAAATATTCCAGAGCGGGAGAACAGTGTTGGGAGATAACAGTTACATCGGAGCACCAGCTGCTGTTGATGTAGAAGCAGACTCCTCTGCCTGTGGTCTTGCCAGAGAGCCCCGTGTCGCGGTCTGCACGAAACAGCTGAAATCCCTCGAGGAGGAGCGCGCTGTCTGGTGTCTTTTCCTTGAGCCAGGTCTCAGTGAAGCAGATTGCACATGAGGTGGAGAGGCCCTTAACTCGCATCAGCAGTCTCAGTTCATCTACCTTGTTATAAAGAGAGTTGACGTTGGACAGAAAGATCCCAGGCAAAGCCGTGCGCGTGCCTCTCCTGCAAAGCCGCACCAGGGCGCCCGCTCGTCTTCCTCTCTTTCGCCGTCTCACTTTTTGGGCTAAAAAGTGAACCATATCGGCGGCAGGAGCCAAAAAAACTGGGAGTAGGTCCGTGGGAGTGAAAGTCCTGATATTTAGTAGCTCTTCACGGGTGTAAGAGCAGGCAGACACACAATTGACGAACAAAAACAAACAAAAAAAAGCGCAGCGAAGCACAATGGCGACCACTGTGGGCGCCATCTTGGATCAAGGAACCCATTACAGAGGAACCCATTACATTTTGGTGATGATCTGGCAATACATACCTCAGCCAAGGCTCTTCTCACAGTGTGTCAGCCACAATACTCCAAAACTAATGGACAGACTTTGATGCAGTTTTCACCACAAGTGGCTCTAGGCCTACACACAAACCCATTACATTTTGGAGGTGATCCATGACAGACTGAAGGAGCCTTGGCGGAAGTATACGCTCTCTGAGTGCTTTTCTAGTTTTTAAATGTACTGATTTCTTGTTCATATACTTTGAAGATAAGATGATGAGGTACCTTTGTACAAAAAAAGGTGTCAAAAGACTGAACCATTTTTTGTGTAAATGCATCCAAAGTCCAGTTTTAACTGAGTTATGGAATTTAAAGAGGTACTGCGACATCATGCAAATTAGATGCATAAATTTATTCCTATCTGAAACTTTGGATCATATTTTACATCTTTCTAATTGACAGTAAGCCATTATCTCTTACCACTTTCAAGTTATAGCCTTGGAAATCTGAACTATTTTATTGACAAAAAATATTTACCACTCTTGACCACTAGGGGGTATGTCGCAGTTTGGCAGCATACACACTCATAGGGTTAAGCCCGCTTTTGTGTTAGTAGACGAACAGGTGGTGTTGGCCCGGGTTCCCCGAAGCGGACGTCCCCCGTTGGGGGCTCCGCAGGTTAGCGACTCCTCAGCAGGGACAGGCACTCATGTTGAGGATGTGTTTTGTCCCCCTCCCCTCCTTTTCCCCTCACAGACTGACATCCCCCACCCCCGCCCCGGGGCACCCCATCAGCAGAGCAGCGCCACAGAGCCGGCTACCATCCGCTACAGCCGTTATGGACGTTGGCTGAAGCCCAAAGGACGGGGGGGGGGGCGGTTAAGGCCCATTCTGGGTGTTCGGGGGGGGTGGGGGGTGGAGGAGCTAAGTGTTAGACTTCTCCACCCAGAGAGTTATGGTCCTTAAGAAGAGACGCCGCTGGGGGGTCCAGACGGAGCAGCAAAGGTTGGGCACCCTCTGGGGAGAAGAGGAGATGCTGGGCTGCCGGGATTAGGGAGTAGTGCGGCACCGGCGTGATGTTTTGTTAATTCTCTGCACGGGCTTTGTCATGTAATAGTTATGATGTCAGAGCCCCAGGCCACTATGCAAATGATTAAAGGTATATAAGTGAGATGCACTGTGGCCTGGGAGCTCTCTTGTGATCTTGAATTGTTAGAGAGAATAAAGTCTGTGCTGATTCAGCTCGTTGCCTCGCCTTATTCATTCTCTTTACAGTATATTTAATGCCTTGGAAATTCTTTTGTACCCTTCTCCTGACTGATACCTTTGAACAATGAGATCCCTCTGATTCTTTGAAAGCTCTCTACGAACCATGGCTTGTGCTGTAATATGTGACTACAAAAATGTCAGAAAAAGCCTACTACAACAGCTGAACTTTATTTGGGGTTAATCAGAGGCACTTTAAGCAGTGGCAGGTGTGTGCTGACTCCCATTTAACATGAGTTTGAATGTGATTGGTTAATTCTGAATACAGCCACATCCCCAGTTATAACAGGGTGTGCATATTTATGCAACCAGGTTATTGTAAGTTTTTTTATTTTGTGTTTTTCTTTTCACTCGAATGCATGGAGAATGTAGATGTGTGTAAAAAATGTGTTATACAATATTGTTTTTTTTTTGTTTAACCTTTACCGTGATTGTAAGAACAAAATAAATCTGTTCCATTTACTGAAGTGTAGATTACTTTTTTTGGTCCAAATGATTCCAAAATGAATAAATAGTTGAGAGTTTTGTCGTTCCTTCGGCCTTGTCTTTTATTACGCTGCAAAATGGTATTTACTCCCTATAGGGTGGATCTTGTTGGTGTTGAACCGAGCCGTTGAATTTCTGCAAATGACTTGTGATTCAGTTTTCATTTTCGACGATAATATTGATTCAAATAAATCAAGGGTTTTATATAGCCACTCTAAAGGGCTAGGAAACCGATTACAAGATGCTCAAAAGTAAACTGGATCTGAATCCACCCGGTGGAAAGAAAAATCAGTTGTCTACAACGAACCCGATATCTGCTATTCGATAAAATGCTATTCATGAAATAATATTGTGTTTATGGTTTGGATCGCATTAGAGTTGTCAGAAGGTTAACTTTAATGTTTATTTGAAAGGGACGTTAGATTTGTACTAAGTATGCTGGATTTACCAATCTGGTTGTGTGGAAAGAATAAACTACATCAAAAGTTACTCATCATGTAAGATTCTGGGGTCCTTTGGATTTTTCACATTACACATTAGCCGGGTTGAAGTAATTACCTTCATTTTTGAATTTCTACATCTGTATTACTCGTGGGTAGGTAGAGAGCTAAATTTTCTTTTAGGTATTGTGGGTTTTTGATTTCTCTCCCATAAAGTACTGCATAAGCGACCGGTATGTTATAAATAACCGCTGATAAAATATTGTGCAATCGTTTGCTTTCTAAATGCATCGTGCGAAATTACATTTGGTATTTTACATTGATCGGCGATCAGTCTTTAACCCCATCCTGTTTTTGTAGAAAACTTGTCATAGCCTGTAGCTCATGACACAGAGATCCCATCCAGCACCGAGTACATGATGTGTGGCATGTGTCTAGAGGTGGTCCTGCAAAAGAGGACTCCGAACGAATGGCGTTTTGCCATATGGCCCAACTGTAACCACTGTTACTTTCTGGTACGTATTTGCAAATGGAGAAATACCACCCAGGTTTACAAGAAAATCATTAAGTGAGTACAGATACATCTCAAAAAATTAGAATATCATGAAAAATTTCAATATTTTTTTGTCACTTATTTCAAAAAGTGAAACCCATATATTAAATACATTCAGTACACAGAGAGTGATATATTTCAAGTGTTTATTTATTTTAATTTTGATGATTATGGCTTACAGCCCATGAAAACCCCAAATTCAGTTTCTCAGAAAATTAGAATATTACATAAAATTAATTTTAAAAAAGTTTTTTAATAGAGATGTTAGCCAACTGAAAAGTATGTCCATGTACACACTCAATACTTGGTTGGGGCTCCTTTTGGATTAATTACTGTTTCATTGTGGCGTGGCATGGAGGTGATCAGCCTGTGGCACTGCTGAGGTGTTATGAAGGTCCAGGTTGCTTTGAGAGTGACCTTCAGCTCATTTGCATTGTTGGGTCTGGAGTCTCTCATCTTCCTCTTGACAATACTCCATAGATTGTCTATGGGGTTTATGTCAGGATAGTTTGCTGGCCAACCAAACACAGTGATGCCATGGTCATTAAACCAAGTTTTGATACTTTTGGCAGTGTGGGCAGGTGCCAAATCCTGCTGGAAAATGAAATCTGGTTCTCCATAAAGCTTGTCAGCAGAGGGAAGCATGAAGTGCTCTAAAATATCCTGGCAGATGACTGCACTGACTTTGGTCTTGATAAAACACAGTGGACAAATGCCAGCAGATTACCTCTGTTCAGATTAAAGTAAATTTTGCATTTCATTTGTAAATCAAAGTCCCAGAGTCTGTTGAAAGAGTGGAGAGGCACAGAATCTAAGTTGCTTGAGATTTAGTGTGAAGTGAAGTTTCCACAGTCAGTGATGATTTGAGGAACCATGTCATCTGCTGGTGTTGGTCCATGGTGTTTTATCAAGACCAAAGTCAGCGCAGCCGTCTACCAGAAAATTTTAGAGCACTTCATACTTCCCTCTGCTGACAAGCTTTATGGAGAATCTGATTTCATTTTCCAGCAGGACTTGCCCCCCTCCACATCGCCAAAAGTATCAAAACCTGGTTTCTTTTTTGAGATGCACTTGCATTTTTTCATGTTGTCTCAATGAAAATACCTAAAATGATGAAAAATGCACGTTATAAAGACGACGCTTGATTGTACGTTTGATGCAGGAGTTGTCTGGAGTGTCGAGCTAACGCCGATTTTTATATACCGAGCGGGCATTGGGTACAAGACAAGGACGAGAAACAAGCTCTCATTGAGAAATACAAGAATGGGATGAGGTATGCACGCATGCACACACATACATGAAACAGTCCCTGCCGTGATGTAGTCTGATGTTCCGTTCTCTTTTAGGAGAAAACCGTGCCGATACTTTGATGAAGCCCGAGGGAGATGTCATTATGGCGCAAACTGTTTTTATAAGCACGCTTTTCCCAGTGGAATGCTGGAACTTCAACAAAGACAAAGTGGTTGGAATCAGGTACACCTGCTAACAATACCGCTATGAAATGTACGTGGTTCACAGAGTTTTTATTAGTAATTTATTTATTTTGATAAGCTCAGATTTTGATCATCCTTCCTCTTCTCCAGAACTCAATGCAAATACTCCTGAGGCAAATCTATGATGAGTGGGGGAGTACTGAGTCCTTTGATCTTGGGGAGATACTGCTCATGGTATTAGCTGTGGACACGGATGATGAGATGGCGGATTCGGAGGATGAAACGGATTTGTTTTCACATTGAAATGGTTTTTTTTTCCCTAATAAACGTCTTCTACCCCAGTGCTGTTTCTATGTTTTTAAGCAAAGCATCTAACAATTTGGTAGAGCCGCACTACACAATGTTTATAAAATACCTGATAAAAGTATGTAAGTGGTCAACATCGTCATGTGTTTTGTACAAAGTTACTGAACAGTATTTGAGGTATTTGTACCATCCTGTTTTTTGTTGTTATTGTTGTTGTTGTTGTAAAACATACACTGTGGTCATATATAATGCATTTACCATAACAGCGCGTGTGTTGTGTCACATGCCATTATGCTTTCTGTTGACTGTAACTGTTATAAAAACTGTTTTCCACAAATTGAAATTTACAAATTTCATGTGTTTATTTAACTCTCCTACTTGTTATATTGTTGCTTCACCGTGATTAATTTGGTTAAAACATTCATCTGCTTTGAAAAAACTGAAACAAATATTTGAATGACAACACAGAAAAAATGTTTAGTTGTACAGAGACATTTTACACCGCATATGGTTTGATATAGTTTATTCTTTCCACACAACCTGATTGGTAAATCCGGCATACTTACATTTGTACAGACGTCCTTTCAAATAAACATTAAACTTAACCTTTTGACAACTCTAATGCGATCCAAACTATAAAAACAATATTATTTCATGAATAGCATTTTATCGAATAGCAGATATCGGGTTCGTTGTAGACAACTGATTTTTCTTTCCACCGGGTGGACTCGGCTCCGGTTTGCGTTTAAGCATCTTGTAACCGGTTTCCTAGCCCTTTAGAGCAGCTATATAAAATCCTTGATTTATTTGAATCAATATTATCGTTGAAAATGAAAACTGAGTCACAAGGCATTTGCAGAAATTCAACGGCTCGGTTCAACACCGACAAGATCCACCCTACAGGGTGTAAATACCATCTTGCTGCGTAATAAAAGACAAGGCTGAAGGAACGACAAAACTCTCAACTATTTATTCATTTTGGAATCATTTGGACCAAAAAAAAAAAAGATGTAATCCACACCAGTAAATGGAATAGATTTATTTTGTTCTTACAATCACAATAAAGGTTAGACAAAAAGAAAAAACTCCATTATTGTAAAACACATTTTTTACACACATCTACGTACATTCTCCATGCATTCAAGTGACAAAAAACACTACCTAAAAGCAAATTATACAGCGATATACATTGTGATGTACTGGCCTCTTTTTTTCATTTCATCCTAGCAAACAAAGCCAACACTGGATCCAGGAGCTTTAGTTAACTATAGACCAATATCTAATCTCCCTTTCATTTCAAAAATCTGAGAAAGAGTTGTTGCTATGCAATTATTTGACCACATGCAGGGAAATGGTTTAATTGAAGAGTTTCAATCTGGGTTTAGAATCCATCATAGTACTGAAACAGCCTCAGCGAAGGTCACTAATGACCTCATCATCGCATCTGATAATGGACTTGTTTCTGTACTTGTCCTTTTAGACCTTAGTGCAGCTTTTGATACTATTGATCATAATATTTTACTTGATAGATTAGAACACTATGTTGGACTTAATGGAACTTCGTTGCAGTGGTTTAGATCTTATTTATCTGATAGGTTCTAGTTTGTTCATGTCAATAATGAATTTTCTTTCAACTTAAAGCTCAGTCATGGAGTTCAACAGGGATCTGTGCTAGGCCCTACTCTTTTCAGTTTATATATGCTTCCGTTAGGCAACATTATTAGAAAGCACTGTATGCATTTTCATTGTTATGCAGATGACACACATCCCTGTCAGTGAAGCCAGATGATAGTAATCAATTAGCCAAGTTGGAAGCCTGTCTTAAGGAAATCAATGCTTGGATGACTTGTAATTTCCTGCTATTAAATTCAGATAAGACTGAAGTCATTCTTGTTGGTCCTAATTCTCTCCATGTATCGTGAGATTTTGAGTGAAAACCTCCTTCCACCGGCAAGGGCATTGAAGATGAAACGTGGCTGGGTCTTTCAGCATGACAATGATCCCAAACACACCGCCCGGGCAACGAAGGAGTGGCTTCATAAGAAGCATTTCAAGGTCCTGGAGTGGCCTAGCCAGTCTCCAGATCTCAACCCCATAGAAAATCTTTGGAGGGAGTTGAAAGTCCGTGTTGCCCAGCGACAGCCCCAAAACATCACTGCTCTAGAGGAGATCTGCATGGAGGAATGGGCCAAAATACCAGCAACAGTGTGTGGAAAAACTTGTGAAAACTTACAGAAAACGTTTGACCTCTGTCATTGCCAACAAAGGGTATATAACAAAGTATTGAGATGAACTTTTGTTATTGACCAAATACTTATTTTACCGAGGAATTTACCAATTAATTCATTAAAAATTCTTCAATGTGATTTTCTGGATTTTTTTTTTCTTATTTTGTCTCTCATAGTTGAGGTATACCAATGATGAAAATTGGAGACCTCTCTCATCTTTTAAGTGGGAGAACTTGCAAAATTGGTGGCTGACTAAATACTTTTTTACCCCACTGTAGCTGCAAGTTCCATACACCTTCTGTGTTGTGTCATCTGTTGTTACGCCCTCCAGGCTCCTACGAACCCAGAGTCCATCTGACCTGGCCCAATTGTCCCTTCTGTCCAGGTAGTAGGTTAAAGGTAACTACACTGCCATACGCAGTACTACCAAAAGGGTACAAGATTGTACACCTAAAGAGTATTACACACCTAAAGTGCTACAAAGAGGTGTTACACACAAGTGGGTGTCACAACTGCCCCTCCCTGAGCCTGGTTCTGCTGGAGGTTTCTTCCTGTTAAAAGGGAGTTTTTCCTCTCCACCGTTGCCATGCGCTTGCTCACAGGGGATCACCTGATTGCTGGGGTCTTTCTGCAACTGTGGGGGTTCCCCCTACAGTTGAAAGTGCTATGAGATGACTGTTGTTGTGAAATGGTGCTATATAAATAAAGTTGAATTGAACTGAATTGTTTAAGTAAATGCATGCGGATTTAATTAAAAAGCATTTTATTACATTTGCGCGTCAGTTTTTTCCGACTCTGCGTCACAATCGATATCTAAGTCTGTATCACTGTCCATATCACAACTCTTCTTGTTGTCAGAATCACCCACAAAATCCTTCTCCCAAAAGTTCTCACCATCCAGACGACCCTGCCAATAGTCCTCAGCTCTTTGCAAATGATGAGCCATCTTCTCATCATCTGCAAACAGCGTTTCTGAAATCTCAGAAATCTTGGGGGTGATGCGTGGTGTTTGTCTAAGTTTGTGACGGAAAGCCTCTGTAATTCTGATGTACACCTGTATACAAGTATACATGTAGTTTAATTCGGTCAGTCTCTGGAGCGCTGGAATGAAGCGCTTGTTCCTCAGTCTTTTTGTGATCTCTTCAAAGTGGGTCAGAAAGAAATACGCTTTTGACCGAAGTGGCTGATCCGACAACCGTCGCATATTTCTTCCCTGTATTTGCCAATGGTAACATCCAGAAATCTTATCAACCCAAATTTTACTATATCAAGAAACATGGGAGGTAGAAGATCTGCCATATATATTGGGTCATCTGCCTCAAAAACCACATTGAGGCCTGTAGAGGGAGAACCGTGTGGAGGGTCAGCGATGTATTCTTCAGCATCCATAGAATGGATCCGCTCCGTTGCAGAAGGGAGGGTAGGTGAAGACAGTTGAGGAGGACCCTCAATATCCAGAGAGCGTGTTTGTGAAGGTGAGCTGTCATCTTTTAAATCATTAGGAGGGCGGGTTTAGGCGTGGGAGGTCGTGGGAGTGGTGTCGTCTGGAAAAGCTAGGATTTTTTCACCATGACCACATCTCTCGTGGTACGGCTGGAAATAAAGAGGGCCTTGAGCTTTTCCTCTCTCATCAATCATTTTGACCCACACCATTGTAGGCAAGCGTAAGGCTGTCTGGAACACACCGCATTCGGAATTGAAATACTGCAAGATAAATTCATCCTCGGATGGGGCATCACCCATTGATAGCTGACGAGTGGCTTGGAAGTACCACCTCCCAGACGGGGACTCCTTTGTCTCCCAAGCATTACTAGCCAACACTCTTCCAGTAATGAATACCGGTAGTTGCTCTTCTTTCACTTGCACAGGCATCTGGGTCTGTTGGTCTTTTCTAGCAGGCTCGTCTTCCACCCCCGTCTGTTAGCAATGTACATCGCTTGTTCTCAGATCAGGGTAAATCACGTTTCGCAGTACGCTGCGGTCCACAGCCGAAAGTGTGGTTTTTCTGGAGAGCGGGTCAAAAGTTTCTCCTTCATCCAACTGGTAAAAACACAGTTCGCTACTTGCGTAGTTGAACACATAACTCCATCTACCTCCAGATTCTAACTGCTATTCCTCCTGAAGACTTCCGGTTGCGGGGGTCTGGATGCACCACAGATACAACATTCTCTTTTTCGGCGCTAATCCCAGAGCGCTCTGTAGCAAGGTGGAGACAGGTGTCTCACTGATCAGATGAAGATCGCTTGGCCTCTTAGTCATAGTGGGGTTTTTTTCTGTCTTTTTCACAAAGATTGTTTAATTTTCCCGATTTTGAGCTACTTATTTATCTGATTTTCACACGCTCCACCCTGTAGTTTCATTGGTTGGTGGTAGGGACCTGCATGTAGACCATTATAGGGGAGGACTCTCCCTCTCCGTTCATTGGATAGAATGACCCTGTTTGTTGTGTAGATGGGTGGGTTCTTAACACATTTTTCTTATGTAGATGGTAAAATGGTATGATCTAACGCGTCAAAAGCTTTTTTAAAAGTCAATAAATACTCTTTAGCAATCTACCTACCCATGAGTAATGCAGGCTTAGAAACTCAGAAAAGAAGGTAAAAGCCATCGCCTTAGATTTTTAAAGATAAAGTTTTTTTAATTAAAATTTGCCATGGTAAATACATTTGCAAATGATAAAGTTTTGAATTAAATTGAATAAAATAATTTACCTGTTGGTAAATATCGTGTACAATGTTTTACTGTCCGGATGCCCTTTCTTATATTTTTTCATGTATTATAGATAGATAGATAGATAGATAGATAGATGTACTTTATGAAACCAAACCAAGAATTGTGAATATTTGTCCTCAACTTACTTTAGTCTGATTTAGGGGAGGGAGGGAGGGAAGGGGTTGTTAGTGGTGTGAGATTTGAAAATTATTAAACAGCACACATAGAACTGGTGTATTTTAAGTCGATAAATACATAGATAGACATACTTTGGGAAGAGCCAAGATGTTGATCCATTAAAGCGTTCATTTTTAGTTGTTTAACCCCTTGAACTCTGTGAATTCCGCGGGCGGTCATGTCTCTGCGTCTTAGTGCGTCTCAGTGCGCACTGAAAAAAAAAAGCTGTATTTCCGGTCTTCCAGTACAGACACAGCCTTGTTACAACCTGAGAAAAAAGCTGTGTAATATATTCATTTTTTGTGGTATTTTTACAAAATTTTGACCTGAGCTTGAAAACACTAGGTTCTACATTTCTGTTGTGTTTTCCAGCCAGTATCTGACAGCTGTATGTTATTTGCAAGCATTTGTATCTAAAAAAAAACCACCCAGGCGAACTTTCTTGTTACTCAGTGGCAGGAGCACTTAGAGAGATTATGACTGTTTTGCCAAAAAATTCAGAGTGTTTTCTTTTAAATGAGACTAACCCCATGAAGATGCTGCAAAGGGTTGAAGAACAGCTTTTGATTTACTTTGGGCATGTTATTTTTAGGCGTTTTTAGGGAAGTTGAACAGAGTTCAACAGGTTAAAAGCTTATACTAGTTAAACCGATATTTTCAGAATTCAGTTTGTGTTTTTTTCAGAACCAGAATGTGTCGATAGCACAATTCTTCAAGCAGAAGGATCTTTAGCCGCTTTATAGACAACCTCAGTCCTTAGGTCGCCAGTCTGAGAAATTGTTGAGCCCAAGGTAGAGACAAAGTTGGCTATGCAATATTTATTTCTGTAGAAAAAAACAAACTATAAACACGATGCCTGATCTAAAAGCTAAATTTACCGCCGTCATGGCGGCCGCTGGGCCGTCATCAGCCTCGGCTGCGCACACACCTGCCACCAATCATCAGCGGACCTTAAAAGCCGGCGTCACTGATGGCTCAGCACGGAGTCATCTGCCTACTTCGCCACGCAACGCGTCACAGACTCATCCTCTCGCCAGAGCATCCACGACACAGTCTCGCCAAGCTTCGCCACGAAAGAGTCAAAGTAACTTACCTTGCCAAAGTGTTATCCCCTGTGCACAGGTGGACCTCCCTGGCGGCGGACCAGTGTCCCCGAATAACGGAACCACTCCTCCTCCTCCTCGGAACTCCTCCACCTCTCCACAGCACCAAGCGTCACCCAAACTGAGCCACTGCGAGCCGCAGAGCCAGCACGAGCCTCCCAGCGCCGCCTGCAAGTAAGCAGTACTCATCATTACATCTCTGTACTGCGAACAGCACTAATCTATCTGTGCTTTGTGTTCCAGGGTTGCCAGGTCGCGGCAGGACTCGCTCAGCCCCAGCGGTTCCACAGCACCACACTCACTCACACCTTCACACACATTACACACCTGATTCATTAAATAATTGTCAAAATAGTCTACTCGTGTCAGTGTCTGTCTCCTGGGTCAAACAGCCATGTCAACCGCATCTTGATGTTTTCTTTTTGAAAACAAACTACTTAAGATTCATGCAGAAGCATTTTTTTTCTGTACACTTGAGGTTTTGACTGCATATGCCTGTCAGGTTCAGGTTCAGGTTCAGGTTACTTTATTTGTACCCGTAGGTAGATTTGTTTTGCAGTTGGTGACATCCATATTTACAAGCCACTAATTACATTCAACATAGACACAAACACAGGCACACATCTTACAAAATAGGTAAATATAAAATATGTACAATATAATTTTTATAGCTTGTTCAACTCTTTGACAGCAGCAGGGACAAAGCTGTTTTTGTAGCGCTGGGTTCTACTTTTTGGGACAGCAAACCTCTGTCTGGAGGGAAGAAGCTGAAAGTTGCAGTGCAAAGGGTGGGAGTCATCATTTAAAATCGAGTCGGCCATCCTCTGTACTTGTCTGGTGTACAGGGATGTCATGCTCAGCTGTGACTCACCAAGCAAACGACTGGACCATCTGACTACCTGATCCAAGGATTTCCTCTGTTTCAGTTTTATCTGACCAAACCATGACATTAAAGAAAAGGATAAAACAGATTCAATAAAAGCCCGATAGAACATAGTCATTATGGTTCGGTCAATTTGGAAGCGTGCAAGTTTCCTCAAACAATGCAAATTTTGCTGACCCTTTTTGCACACCCTTTCACAGTTCACCTCAAAGTTCAATCCACTATCAATAATTGTCCCAAGATATTTGTACGATTGTACACATTCGGTGGTCTGGCCTTTTAGTATGGTGACTTTGTGCCTGGGAGTTTTCCTCCTAAAGTCAATAATCATATCTTTCGTTTTTGTTGTATTCAGCTGCAGGTAGGAATCCTCACACCAGTGAACAAAGTCATCAACTACTGGGCCGTGGCCACTCTCACCATCCTGGAGGAGACTGACAATGACTGAGTCATCAGCATACTTTATAATGTGTCTGTTGTCATGTCTGCTCCGACACATGTTTGTGTACAGGATGAAGAGTAGTGGTGACAACACACACCCCTGAGGAGAGCCAGTAGAAGAGCACTTTAGGTCAGACAATGTGCCATTGACCCTTACTCTCTGCGTCCTGTTGGTTAAGAAATCCAGAATCCAACCCACCAGATTATTGCTTAAATCAAATTGTTGCAGGAGCCTTTCAACTAAAATATGAGGTTGGATTGTATTAAAGGCAGAAGAAAAGTCCACAAATAAAAGCCTGGCGTGTGTCCCATTAAAATCCAGATGTTTAAAAAGCATGTCAAACAGAGTGACAGTGGCATCCTCCACTCCTCTGTGAGGCCTATAGGCAAACTGCAGAGGATCCAATGCATGTTCAGTCTGCCTTAGGACCTCACGTCTGACCAGTTTTTCAAAAATTTTCATTAAAATTGAAGTCAAAGCAACTGGTCTAAAGTCGTTTACCGTTTTAGGACAGCTGGATTTTGGAACGGGAACAACCACGGCATCTTTCCAGATCTTAGGCACATGTTGTGTCTGTAAGGACTTATTGAAAATATAATGAAATATAGGACTCAGTTCATGTGCACAGGACTTTACCAGGCGTCCACATATATTATCAGGGCCCTGACTTTTGTTCACTTTTACAGCGCGGAACTCCCTTTTAACATCCTGCATCTCAATATTAAAGTGCTGATTGTCTTTGAGTTTCTGTTTCAAATCTTGGATTTCTGTGCTAAAATCAAAGGAGTCAAAACGACCATAAAAACAATTAAGAGCATTAGCCAGCTCTGTGTCTGAACTAAAACCATCTAAAAACACACGGTTACTGCGCTCTGTGCTCTGAAGGCCTGCAATAGTTTTCATACTGGCCCAGGCCGAACCAAGTTTATTTGCTGCCATCTTGCTTTCCAACTCTGATTTATAATTCTGTTTTGCTCTTAAAATTTCGGCCTTCAGCTCCTTAGTGGCAACCTGTAGCGCAGAAACAGACCCTTGTTTAAAGGCAAGAGCTTTCCTCTGTAAGCAGGATTTAACTGATTTAGTAACCCATGGTTTGTTGTTGGGGTATATTTTGACACGTTTACGTGGAACAAACTTATTTTGACAGTGAGCCATGTATGAGCATGTGAGCTCAGCCAGAGAGTCCAAATCATCCCCGCAGGCCATTATGAACATCTTCCAGTCTGTACAGTCAAAGCATTCCTGGAGGCTGTGCTCTGAATCTTCTGTCCACACATCAATGTCTCTGGTCTCCACTTTGCCTCTTCTGAGAGCAGTTTTATATGTGGGCAGCAAATGAACACAGTTGTGATCTGATGATCCTAAAGGAGGAAGGGGGAGTGATTTATAGGCCCTCTCTATGGATCCATAGCACAGGTCCAATGTCTTTTTTCGCCTGGTTGGGCAGGAGACATACTGATGAAAGTTTTTAAGTGTCTTCTTTAAAGAAACATGGTTAAAATCCCCAAGAATGAAGTTTGGCGCCTCTGGAGAAATTGACTGCAGCTGCTGCACCACATCAGAGATGGTGCTGGAGGCGGAGTCAGCGTCTGCCCTCGGATGAATGTACACAGTTGTGATGAAAAGTTGGGGAAACTCTCGAGGCAAATAAAAGGGGCGTAGTGACACAGACAGCAGCTCCACATGGGGTGTACAGATGCGCTCTCTGACCGTGACAGATGTGCAGTACTGCTTATTAATGTATAAACTGCTTATTAATGCCGTGCTGAATTAGCACGGCAGGCACGGATGCTAAAGAAACATAATAAGATACAGACAACCTGGACAAGAAATTGCAGAATTTGGATTAAACTAAATGGAACACCTGAACAAGCAAAAAGTATAATGATCAGAGATGCTACTGACTTAGATAAATACAGATGAACACTGACTATGAAACACAGAGTGAGGAAACTCAAACTCTAAAAATATGCCACTATGCTGAACATAAACCACAAGAGATGGAGAATGATATTGATCCTGATAACCACTTTTTCAATAATATTCATAACCACTGTGAATATTACACTGAAAAGCAATTCAAAAGTCAAGTGCAATTAGATGGTAAACTGTCAATAATACACTTCAATAGCAGAAGTCTTAACAAAAACTTCTCACAGATTCAGGACTATTTAAAACAGCTAAACAGAAAATTCACAGCTATAGCAGTCTCTGAAACCTGGCTTAATGCAGACCAGGCTCCCCTGATGGCAATAGAGGGATATCAGATGTTTAACATTAACAGATCTCAAAAAAAGGGTGGTGGTGTTGCACTGTATATTGATGACCTATATAGATGTAAGCTTGTAAATGAAATGTCCTCAGCACTACCAGGGCTTCTGGAATGTGTTACTGTTGAGATTGACCTAGACAAAACAAAAAATCTAATCATAAGCTGCATATACAGAACGCCGGGAACTTGCATTGAGACATTCAGAGATAAATTAGTCGAGCTGTACAATAATATTACTAGTAAGAAAATGGTAGCAATTTGTGGAGATTTCAATATTGATCTACTTAATCCACATCAACAAAATGTAGTTACAGAGTTCATGAACTCTATGTACAGCATGAGTCTATATCCCACAATAACACATCCCAGTAGAATCACAGCTCACTCTGCTACACTTATTGACAACCTGTTTGTCAATGTTCTCGACAAGAAAATAGAAAGTGGATTATTGATAAATGATATAAGCGACCACTTGCCAATCTTTGCACTTATCCATGGCCACACGGGGCCCAACCCAGAAAAAATCTCAAAATCGTTCAGACACAAATCACCAAACGCAATCAGTTCTTTTAAAGAGGACTTGCTGAAGCAAGACTGGACAGAAGTCTATGTATCAGATGTAAATGAAGCCTATGACACATTTACAAACATTGTAACCACTCTTTATGAAAAAACTGCCCATTAGTTAAATAAAAGCTTAAACACAAATTTACTGACAAACCATGGCTAACCAAAGGACTACAAAAGGCGTGTAAAAAGAAAAATTTATTATATAAAGCTTTCATAAAGAAAAGGACAAAAGAAGCAGAGCAGCGGTATAAAACATACAAAAATAAGTTAACATATATAATAAGATGTAGTAAAAGAGACTATTACAGTAAAGAACTGGAAAAAAACAAAGACAATATTAAAAATACATGGACAATAATCAACAGTATCCTTGGAAATAAAAGCAGAAATACCAGCTACCCAACTAACATTCCAAAAAATAATAAATCGACTCCGAATGTGAATATAGCTTCACCTGCAGATGAATTTAATAATTTTTTTGTTAACATTGGACCTAAACTGGCCCGAGAAATACCCACTACGGTGCCAACAGGTGATTCAATATGCAATAACACTGCTGTAAAAGACACCATCTTCATAAAGAACACAGACGAAAGAGAGGTCATTGAAATTGTTAAATCGTTCAAAAGTAAAACATCTACTGACTGCGATGGTATTGATATGCTACTAGTCAAAACTGTTATCGAATGCATAGTGAAACCACTGACGTATATCTGTAACCTGTCTCTCCAATCAGGTATATTTCCCAATGCAATGAAAATAGCTAAAGTAATTCCGATTTACAAGACAGGCGACAGAGGGGAACTCTCCAACTACAGACCAATTTCACTATTACCGCAATTTTCCAAGATACTTGAAAAAATATTCTATGAGAGAATTGACAACTTCATACTGAAGAATGATTTATTGTGTGAGCAGCAATATGGGTTCAGACACAAAAGGACAACAGCATATGCCTTAATGGAATTTACAGAAAAAATATCAACAGCCATTGAAAATAAAGAGTATTCAGTTGGAGTATTCCTGGATCTTAAAAAAGCATTTGATACAGTAGATCACAATCTATTATTAAAGAAACTACAAAATTGTGGTATCAGAGGGGTAGCACTGTCCTGGTTAAGAAGTTACTTAAAGAATAGATATCAGTTTGTATGTGTTAACAACAAAAACTCAGAGCTACTGAAGGTCACCTGTGGAGTCCCACAGGGTTCAGTTTTGGGACCATTATTATTCAATATGTATATAAATGATATATGTAAAGTTTCAGAAAAAATGGACTTAATATTGTTTGCTGATGACACTAACCTGCTATGCAGTGGAAACAATTTGGAACAACTTCTGGATACACTCGGAAAGGAATTAGGAAAGCTGAAACTGTGGTTTGATTCAAACAAATTAACGCTCAATTTAAGCAAGACAAAATTTATAGTCTTTAACAACCATCACAACTACCCAGTACCCAAACTCAGTGTAAATGGTGTAGAGATTGAAAGGGTATCCGAAACTAAATTCCTTGGAGTAATAATTGATAACAAACTGTGTTGGAAGCCACATATTAATTATATAAAAGGTAAAGTATCCAAATCAATTGCAATATTACACAGAGTGAAAAATTTGCTGAATCAACCCACACTATACACCTTGTATCATTCATTAATACTCCCATACATGACATATTGTAATGAAGTATGGGGAAATACATATAAAACAAACATATATCCACTCTTTATGCTTCAAAAGAGAGCTATTAGAATAATCAACAAAGCAGCTTACAGGGAACCAACAAACCCACTTTTTCTTAAACAAAAAACTCTCAAGTTGAAAGATCTGATCGACTTTAAAACCGCAATAATAATGTTCAAAGTGAAGAATCTATCACTGCCCGCAAATATCCAAAAGTTGTTCCAAACAAGGGAGAAACGATATCACTTCAGAGGAACATGTATATTTCAAAAGCCTACAGTGAGAACAACCACCAAGCAACACTGTATTTCAGTGCAAGGTGTCAGATTATGGAACGATTTTGGACCTGAATTAAAATCATGTACAAAGCTTGGACAATTTAAACAAAAACTAAAGGAAGAAATACTCCAAACATATTTACAAGACGACATGTAAACTCACATAAGGATTGACATTTCCAGCCTGTGTTGTGTTATAGCTTAGTTTTTCTTTTTTCTCTGTGACACTACAGTATGTCTTAGATTTGTTTTTGAATAGTAACCGCTTAACTTAGACTAGCTCAGTTTTCTTTTCTCTCAGTCATATTTTGTCTAAGCCTTGTTTTAAATTGTAATCGCTCTTGTCTTGTTTTCTCCTTTTTCTCCTTTGAATTCTTGGATGGAATATGGGTGGGCAATATAAGCTGCGGCTTCAGCCATCACCCATTTCGGATAACTCACGTGGAATTGTATAGTAGAAGGAGTCTTTGTCTAATTTGACCTTGTTGTTATATTATACAGTTTCTTTTAACCTGTAATGTACTATCCGAAATAAATAAATTCATTCATTCATTCAAAATAAATTCATTCATTCATTCATTCATTCATTCATTCATTCAAACATACTCCGCCCCCCTGACGTTTCCCCGTTACCTCTTCCTGCCGATCCGAGCGCAGCGGAGCTCCAAAGCCGTCAATCCACAGGTCTGCATCCCGATCATGAGCAGTAAGCCAAGATTCAGTGAAAGCCATGACGCAGCAGTTCTTAAAATCCTTCTGGTAACGTACATTGCCTTGAATTTCCTCCACCTTGTTTCTCACAGACTGTGCATTCCCAAAAATGATCGAAGGAAGAGGAATGTTACCAAACTGACGTCTCCTAAGGCGCAATTTCACACCTCCACGTCTTCCACGCTTCCTCCTGCCGCTTCTTTTTTCACCGCTGTGACCGTCTCTCAAAATAAAGTCCGGCAGATGAAATTTGGGCGCAATCAGAGACTCTGCACCAGCTGTGTTAAAGCGCAGCAACATGTCCCTGGAATATTGTATTCTGCCCGCTATTCTGCTCGCCATGGAGCCGAACGCGTTTACCTCAGAGACAAAGAGCCACAGCACAGAAAGCAGCAGTGCGAGAGAGGAGAGGAAATCCATGTTGCAGATACTAGGGAGCTGTTCGCCATATATTCCACAAACGCTCCAGAGCAGAAACGACACAGAGGATTTTCTAAAAACGTAAAAAAGTACAAAAAACACACACACGCACACACGCACTATATCACCAAGCTGCTGGTCGCTGCGTGCGCATGCGCCCCCAGCATCAGTCAGTAAAATTCTGTGAGATTGTTGTTTTGTATCAAAAAATTGTTTGGGTGTTAGTTTGTTTTTTTTGTGAGAATGAAGGTTGTTTCAAAATATTAACCAGAAACTACTCTGGAGCTTGGTGGCTGACCAAAAATTCATATTGTCTGTGCAGACAACTTAATTGAACTACGTGCTGTGATAGACATTTGTGTGAAGTTGCAAGTTTTGCTTTGTTTCACACTTGAGAATTTAATACCATTCCATTTTATTTGTTCATGCTCCTCATAATACAGACAAAATCAAAAGAAATCAAAATTGTGAAGCTTAGTCCTTTGTGAAATGTGGCGGTAGTGGTGGTGGCTGAGAGCCCAGCGCGCATTGCCGGTCAACCTCGGGCCTTAGCTGTGATAGATATTTGTGTTAAGTTGCAAGTTTTGCTTTGTTTCACATTTGAGAATTTAATATCATTCCATTTTATTTGTTCATGCTCCTCATAATATAGTCAAAATCAAAAAAAAATAAAAAGAACATACAAAAAAATCATTTAGTTATTGGTTTGTACTGCTGTGTAGGTATAACACAGAAAAATGGTTATATATGAGGAGGGAATGTCACCACAAATTAAATCGACCTTTGAGCCCAAAGTAGAGAAAAACTTGGTTATGCAATATACGTATATATACAGTACTGTGGAGTGTGTAAATGAAGAGGCAGATTCATGACAGACGATTTATTACACACTCACATCTCACAAGCACAGAATGGACTGAATGGTTACAGCAAGCTCTCCTCTCTATATCCCAAGTCACACTTCACAAGTTTCCTGGCACTTCACCTCACACAGCATGATATTTACACTACACTACATTCAACCCCCTCTGTCCTTCCTGGGCATTGTTCTCCCATGCTTATTCCCTGTCTCTGTCTGAGGTGCTAAATAACCTGACTTCCCCAAGGTCCCAAATGGCCCCCTCTCCCCCCCCCCCAGCATCTAAGACAGACATTAGTCCACACTCGCTTTTGGCTTCAATCTCCTCCCATATCTGCTGTAACTGGGGTTTACCGCCTCCGTGGCGCTGCTGTGCCGGTGAGGGGCTGCTGGGAGCGTGTCTGACTGCGGGTGAGCCATGGTGTGGGGGGGGGACTTCGTTCTGCCCGTGTGGCTGCTCTGGTGAATCGTTTCCCTGGGGAGTTCTCTGTGGGGGTCTTTCACACCGAGGGGCCCCAGCCAACAGCACTTGCTCATCCGCCACTACAAAAGCAGGTTTGAGTCAGTCTATGCCAATTTTCTCCCATCTACCCCCCAAGTCTAGCACAAAATGCTTATCTCCTGTTTCCAACACTCTGAACGGTCCATCATAGGGTGGGCGCAATGGGGGGCAGTGGGCGTCGTGTCTGACGAACACGAATTGCGCGTTCTTCAAAGTTTTAGGCACGAAGGCACGCGGAAAACTGTGGTGGGCCGGGTCTGGCAGCATGCCTGTGTTTGCGCTCTGCTGCAAAAGCTGAGACGGGCAGCTGCCCGGCGCGGGATTATCTGGTAGAAATTCCCTGGGCAGCCATAGGGGTTGCGCAAAAACGATCTCTGCCGGGGAAGCTTCCAAATCCTCTTTTGGCACGGAGTGCAACCCCAATGAAACCCACGGCAACCTGTCTACCCAATTTGCATCCGTCAGTGAAGCCCTGAGTGCTGCTTTCAGTGATCTATGAAAATGCTCGCATAACCCATTGGCCTGTGGGTTGTACGCGGTTGTGCGATGAATTGTAACACCCAGGCTGCGGGCCATCGCGGACCAGAGTTCAGAAACAAATTGAGGGCCCCTGTCGGACATAATGTCCAACGGGACTCCAAAACACGCCACCCATGCTGTTAAAAAAGCACGTGCTACGTCCGCAGACGTGGTTGCCGCCAGCGGGACTGCTTCTGGCCAGCGCATGGTGCGGTCCACCACTGTCAGGAGGTGCGTGCACCCCTGTGATGGCAGGAGGGGGCCCACGAGGTCCACGTGCACATGGTCGAACCTTTTAGCCGGTACCGGAAACGGCTCCAAAGGAGCCTTCGTGTGCCTGTGTACCTTGGCTCATTGGCACGCCACGCAGGCTGCAGCCCACTCTTTTACTTGTTTGTGTAGGCTCGGCCACACAAACTTCTCTCCCACCATTTTGACTGACGCACGCACTCCTGGGTGCGCCAGAGTGTGAACCGACTCAAGCACGTAGCGGCACCACGCGACCGGGACCACCGGATGTGGGCGTCCTGTGGAGACATCGAAGATTGGGGGGGGGGCCGCCATCTTGCAGCACCCTGCTCTCCAGCCTTAACCCTGTTGGTCTAGACTGGAGCGCGCGCACGTCTGCATCGCTAATCTGCTCCGCGGCCATGGCTGCGTAATCAATCCCCACGTAGACTGGGGCCACCACGGCACGCGAGAGGCAGTCCGCCACCACATTCAGTTTACCCGACACATGCTGAATATCGGTAGTAAACTCTGAGATTGCGGCCAGCTGTCTCTGCTGCCGGCCCAACCACGGTTCTGAAACCTTGGCCATCGTGAACATTAGTGGCTTGTGGTCTACGAACGCGGTGAAGCTGTGCCCTTCCAGCCAGAACTGGAAGTGGCGTATGGCCAGGTGGAGAGCCAGCAACTCTCTGTCGAACGCGCTGTATTTACGTTCGCTGTCGCACAAAGTTCTGCTGAAAAAGGCAAGCGGCTGCCAAGCCCCGGCGACTCGCTGCTCCACGACAGCCCCTATGGCCATGTCTGAAGCGTCGGTGGTGAGCGCTATCCGGGCCGTCGGGTCCAGATGCGCCAGCAGTGCGGCGTTTGCCAGGGCTGCTTTAACCTCCGAGAACACCCACTCTTGCTCCAGGGTCCATTCGACTCCATCCGCGAGTTTCTGTCTCTTGAGCACGGCGTACAATGGTTGCATGAGCCGCGCCGTGCGGGGAAGGAAACGGTTATAAAAGTTCACCATCCCCAAAAATTCCTGCAGTGCCCTGACCGTCTGAGGCCGGGGAAAATCTGCCACGGCGCGCACTTTGTCGGGCAACGGGATCGCTCCTTCCGGAGAGATGCTTTGCCCCAAAAAATCAATCTCCGTCACGCCAAATTGGCATTTCGCCAGTTTGATTATCAACCCGTGCTCCTCCAACCTCCGGAAAACCGTCCTGAGGTGGGTTTTGTGTTCATCTTCGGACGTACTGGCTACCAGGATATCATCCAGGTAGACGAACACGAACGGGAGATCACGCACCACTGCATCCATCATGCGCTGGAATGTCTGTGCTGCGCCTTTTAACCCGAATGGCATGCGCAGGAACTCGAATAAACCGAACGGAGTTATTACTGCTGTTTTGGGTACGTCCTCCGCGCGCACTGGGACTTGGTGGTAACCGCGGACCAGGTCTATTTTGGAAAAAATGCATGCTCCGGCGAGGTGAACGAAAAAATCCTGACTGTGGGGAATCGGGTAGCGGTCATGCACTGTGGCGTTGTTCAATCTGCGGAAATCACTGCATGGTCGCCACGATCCCTCAGCCTTAGGGACCATGTGTAGCGGAGATGCCCATGGGCTGTTCGAACGCCTGATGATGCCCAACCTTTCCAGGTTGGCGAACTCCTTGCGCGCTATGGCCAGTTTAGCTGCGTCCAAGCGCCGAGGTCTTGCGAAAACGGGCAGCCCGGTGGTGGTGATAAAGTGCTCCACCCCGTGTTTAGCGATGGCCGTGGAAAACGTCGGGACCATGAGTGCTGGGAACTGAGTGAGCAGTGCATGGAACTTACCGCCTGGAGCTGTGACGTTGGCTTGTGTTGTTGGCTGGGTTGCTCGAGCTATACAGGGGAGAGAGTCAAAGGACAGTGCATTAACCAGGCGCCTGTTAGCAACATCAACCAGTAAACCATGTGCACACAGAAAATCAGCCCCCAGGATATGGTAATTCAGTGTTGCTACGACAAAAGTCCACTCGTATGTACGGCCGTGTAGAGATAAGATCAGTGTCCTCTCACCAAAGGTCTTAATTTCCGAGCCATTTGCTGCCAACATCCCGGGGCCGCTAGGTCCTGCCAGCCGGTCAGCTTAGGTCGGCAGGATGATGCTTCTCTGGGCTCCGGTGTCCACGAGGAAACGCCTCCCCGAGCGCGCGTCCGTCATGTAGAGCAGTTTGTTCTTTTCACCGAGGGTCGCAGCTGCTGCCGACTGCCGGCCTTGGCGTTTTCCCGAGCGCTTGAATTGGCATGGTGGCACACATCTGCGTGCGTTCTCTCCGAAGCGGCGGTAGTAGAAACAGAGCGTGTCTCTCTGGCGCTCCTTGGCTCCCGCTGCTGCTACCGTCGGTGGCTCCTCGCCTCCTCTGGTCGTCTCGCTGGGCTCTGCCGCCGCCGCGTTGACTGTGATCGCCCTGGTGGTGAGGATGATCCTGTCTGCCTCCTGGGCTAGCGCATGGTAGTCACGCGCGGCCAGCAACGACGAATTGGCCAGAACCGCTCTCACCTCTGTTGGAAGGTTCCGGAGGAAAAGGTGGGCAAACAGAAAGTGCCCGTCGTCCGTGCCCATTAACGCCAGCATCTTCTCCATCAGGTCAACGGCCGACCCATCTCCTAACTTGGTCCGCGCCAGGAGCCTCTCCGCTCTCTCACATTCCGAGAGCGTGTAACGCCGGGTGAGCGCAGCCTTGAGCGCCTCGTATTTGTTGCGGGCTGGTGGCTGATCGAGCAGGCTCGCTACCTACTGGGCTGTGTGGGAGTCCAGCACTGCTACCACATGGTAGAACTTGGTGTCGTCTGCCGTTACTCCCCGGAGGGCGAACTGGGCCTCGGTGTGGTGGAACCAAGAGCGCGGGTTGTGCTGCCAGAAATCCGGTAGCTTGACCGAAACCGCACACCGTTGCTGGGGGTTCCAGTTCGGGCTGTCTGTGGAATGGCTGCTGCGTCGCTGGGGCTTCCCGACCGGGCCGGCTCCGGGGTTCTTGCCTCGTGTTCCATAATACGTTTTGGGTCACCAGTGTGGAGTTTGTAAATGAAGAGGCAGATTCATGACAGATGATTTATTACACACTCACATCTCACAAGCACAGAATGGACTGAATGGTTACAGAAAGCTCTCCTCTCTATATCCCAAGTCACACTTCACAAGTTTCCTGGCACTTCACCTCACACAGCATGATATTTACACTACACTGCATTCAACCCCCTCTGTCCTTCCTGGGCATTGTTCTCCCATGTTTATTCCCTGTCTCTGTCTGAGGTGCTAAATAACCTGACTTCCACAAGGTCCCAAAGTAGAACTATAAACACGATGCCCAATCTAAAAGCTAAATTTACTGCATCCATTTTCTTTTTAAAAACAAACTACTTAAGGTTCATGCAGAAGGGTTTTTTTCTGTACACTTGAGGTTTTGACTGCATATACCTGTCAGTAAAATACTGTGAGATTGTTGTTTTGTATCAAAAATTATTTGGGTGGTTTTTTTTGTTGTTGTTTTTTTTTTTGTGAGAATGAAGGTTGTTTCAAAATATTGACCAGAAACTACTCTGGAGCTTGGTTGCTGACCAAGAATTTATGCTGTCTGTGCGGACAACTTAATTGATGTCACAATTCCCCGTGCACCATGACACGGCGCACGAGGGAGAAAATGAAAAACCCAATCGCGGGCGTAGAGAGTGCCATGTTTATTAAAGTTCACCACAAAGTTTACAGTTCAGTTCAACCACAACATACAGAGAGATGAGATGATGGAATTAAGGCCACCAGACATACAGGGTGCCTGTCAAATGTTCTACAGCCTGGTCAATACGGAGCCTAGTGCTGCAGGGCTGCAATACACACCAAAAGAAAGGAGATCAACCTAGTGCTACAGGGCTACTAAGCGCACAAAAAGGAAAGGTGATCAGCCTAGTGCAGCAGGGCTGCAAAACACGAGAGAGAAGGCGAAAATGACACTTACGAAGCTGGAGCAATACCGGGGCAAACCATGCAGTGTGGAGGATAAGGAAGAGAAGCTGGGTGAGCCGAAACTCCAAGGGAATAGCTGGAATAGCAGAGATGGGCTGGACAACAACGAAGGTAATGGACACATACAAGGAGAGCAAGCTGCCACGTACGGGGATGAATGCCCCGACAATCTCTTTCCCCCAAAGCAGTGAACAAATACTCCTGAAGCTAACGAGGAAAGTCATTGCCGGTGCGAGAAAGCGTGGGCTGAGCTTGATTGCACCAGCAGTGAGAGAGAGCATGTATGAGTGTGTGGATGGGAATGAATGGAGCGTGTGCATGTGTGTGTGTGTGTGTGTGTGTGTGTGTGTGTGTGTGTATGTGTGTGTGAACACCCGTGACAGTGCAGCTGATGGCACTTGACAGGAGGAGGGGGCGCGCCCAAGTTGTCAGGAGGAAAATAGGGCAAAACATGAGCCAAACCCAGGTTCATGACAATTGAACTGCGTGCTGTGATAGACATTTGGGCTCAGTTGCAAGTTTTGCTTTGTTTCACACGTGAGAATTTAATACCATTCCATTTTATTTGTTCATGCTACTCATAACACAGACAAAATCAAAAGAAATATAAAGTGTGAAGCTTCGTCCTTTGTGAAATGTGGTGGTGGCAGAGAGCCCAGCGTACATCGTCGGTCAACCTCGGGCCTTAGCTGTGATAGATACAGTATTTGTGTTAAGTTGTAAGTTTTGCTTTGTTTCACATTTGAGAATTTAATATCATTCCATTTTATTTGTTCATGCTCCTCATAATACAGACAAAATCAAAAAAGTAATAAGAACATACAAAAAAATCATTTATTGGTTTGTACAGTTGTGTAGGTATGACACAGAAAAATGGTTATAGTATGAGGAGGGAATGTCACCACAAATTAAACCGACCTTTGAGCCCAAGGTAGAGACAAATTTGGTTATGCAATATTTATTTCTGTAGGAAAAAAATCAACAAACTATAAACACGATGCCCAATCTAAAAGCTAAATTTACCACATCTTGTTTTCTTTTTATAAACAAACTACTTAAGGTTCATGCAGAAGCGGGGTTTTTTTCTGTACACTTGAGGTTTTGACTGCATATTGTAGCATTATTTAATTAGTAATTATGATCAGATATAAAAATTATTTAATTCAGACTTAGAAGTGTATATGGACACGGGAGTTTGCCAGTAAGTCTACACACACACACCAGAAAAACAATATATAACACTCGGGGCACCAGTCCAATTTAATTGGACAAATTATTAATAATTCATCTTTATACCTGAATTAATTAATCAGTCTCAAATTATTCATGAATTCAATACTGGGGACTTAGAACATGGCACAGAATAAGGAATAAATACTCAACTACTTCTCTCTAATTTACAGATTTATTAAATGAAACTGATTAAATGACATTACATTCCAATAATTTGTAAGCAGGTGAAATGATCAACATCAAACCATCACATTAAACTTGTAACTGGGATAATGGATAACAGAATGTGAACACATCTGTAGAACCATGGTGGAAATGTAAACTGAATTCACTGTGATGAAAATATGAATAAATTGGACACAAATTTATGCCGAAAATGATAACTAATTATATGAAAAAATTTGAATTACTCTAAGGAAGTAAAAATGGAATTTTAATGAAAAGGCAAAATATTAATTCTCTTTAATTCTGTAGCTCTGACCAGAATGGGATAAATTTAAACATGAAATGAATTGTGGCATACTTTTAAGGCTGCAGGCATCGCATTAGAAACTATTGATCAGTAGATGAAACAGAAGGAAGAGGGCTCACGTGAATGTTGGTTTTCGATGACTCCTTCCTCAGCCGTTGACGCCGGATGAAGGTTTATTTCAGGTGATAACAATATATATCTGCCAGCAGATACAGTATATCTTACAAAGTCCACAGTCACAAAAGCTGAGGTCTGATTGCGATGATGAGGCTTCTTCACTCCCCCAGTGGGAAGCTCTTGTCCAGGCAGCTTCCAAGTCCAGCGGTCGCAAAAGCTGAGTTTTGATCGCGACAAACAGTTGGAGCTTAGGTCAGGCAACGTGAGGCTTCTTCTTCTTCTTCGTTGGCCACGGGAGATAGTATGCCAGGCAGGACAACACAAGAGGGTCTACTTTTGATGAAGCAGCTTACCTCAAGGGTCCTATTAAATGGGATAGTCCAGTCACAGAATGGAAGAGGCAAAATTAAAATTAACTAAGTTCAAACCACAAAATCCAGGTTCCTTTTGACGTTGTGGTACATGGGTGAAACTAGCTTCAATTGTGAGGAAATGAGCGATTGGTCGGTCTCTTTTGAAAAACACAACACGGTGAGTTTAAAGAAAGTTTAACAGGATAAAAAGTTAGAGAACAGAAATGCCAGGGAAGCATGACGTTTGACTTCATTTAACAAGTTGAGCTCAAAGAAGAAGTAATTCCCAGACATTTAAAGAAAAACATTAAACAGGACACACGCATAAACTTTTCACAAGATAAATACCAGACCAAAAACTCGAACTGAACTGAATGACTAAAGATGGCCGTACTCTCTTATACTCAGACAACTTTTGTGGGGGTTTTCTGACTGACATGAAAATAATCCAATTAAATACCGTCATGGGTGGGTTTTATGAACTTTAGTCCAGTGAGCAACCAGTCCTTTGTTTGTCACCAACAAATAGAATGAAAGAAGTTTTGTCCCGCAGAAGCTGACTGGTGATTGGTCGAGCAAGTCAGATGACTTGTTACTTTTCCACATGAGAAACACATCTTAAAACAATTTCAAAATTCTATTTATATATATATATATATATATATATATATGATACTGTATATGTGTGTGTGTGTGTGTGTGTGTGTGTGTGTGTGTGTGTGTGTTGTGGTGACACAGCACAATGCAGATTGACTGTAATTCACACTCAGCAGGGCTGGAGGAAACGGAAGACAATTTGCATACAGAAGACAATTCACAGACAGACAAAGAGCCACAGGAGGCAGTCAGATGGGACTGTATGCATGTGTCCTCGAGCCAACCAATGTCATGCTAATTATGTGTATTGACTGATATGCTAATATGCCATGCATTCTCTCTTCCTGTATCACTGTATAAAAGAGCTTGTGTGACATGCCTCAGCAGCACAGTAGCACCAAGATCTACAAAGTGCGTCTCATTATGTTGGAGGTAATAAAACTCTGCAACCTTCCGGCTCGTCGCATCTCGCCTGATCTTTTACCTCCACAGTGGTGACCCTAGACGTGTCATGGTGCACCCCTCGCCTGATGTTTTCCCTCCACACTGGTGACCTGACGAGAGAGAATGTCCGTCTGCTCCCTCTCACCGCGCTGTGGACTCCAGAGGACCAGAGAACACCTGCAACCTCTTCATCCACACCGAAGCGCGCCCTCCGGAACGGGCAGCGCTGGGACCGACACGCACCATGAACGGCGACACGAGCAAGCCGAAGGAAGCAGCCTGAACAGGGAAGAACATCGGCGCCGACTGCATTGATTTCCACCAAGCTCCCCAAATCTGACTCAACTCCCGACAGCAGACTACCCATGCACAGAACCCCCGCACGCACATGGCATGATTACGAGGACAGCGCAACTGCCAGCTATGTGGTCACTGCGCCAAGCGCGCACCATGCACAGGGACAAACCGGCTCCACAGACTGATACAGCATCCTCCGCTGCTGCACATGCCTGAGAAACACGGCCGATCGCCATCATCGGAACCTTCAGGGCTGCTCACGCACCTGAAGCAGACGTGCAGCCTGCACACAGGACTTTGTATGGGTTTCTCAGCCACGACGCACAACGGGAGTCTAGCCGATTGCTGTCCCCAAGGGCTTTAGGGCTGCGTTCGGCCCTAAAGCCACACCGCCAAGTCCCTCACACAGCTGCAGCTGTTTCACAGCCGCTACGCATCCTCGGGGAATTTTGGCCGTTCGCTTTCCCCACATCCTCACTGGACCGAGCCGCGAGAGGAGTCAGAGACTTTTTTTTTTTCACAGCCGCTGCGGATCACTGCCCCTGGTTTACCGGGAAAGTCACTCACCATCGCAGATCCACACGCAATTTTTGCGCGGCCCAGACACCTTTGACGTCCCGGGCCGGCACTCACTTACCCCCCCCCCCTCCACAGCGCTCTTCCCACACGGCCAATCGCCGTCTTGTTCCATTATGCATGACGCACACTGGCCCCGTGCGCCCACGATCCACAGCCATTCAACGTGCTGGAACCCAAAGCGGAGCACACTGTCTTTTCCACCCCTCCCCTGTCCCCCCCACGGACTGACATGCCCTCCGACACTCCTCTACAGCAGGACAGTTCTACCAGAGCTGGAGCCCAAACGACCGGGGGGGGGGGGGAGAGGTGTCACAGCCCCTTCTGAGCGTTCTGGGGGGAGCCCTGTGGTGACCCAGCACACTGCAGATTGACTCTAATTCACACTCAGCAGGGCTGGAGGAAACGGAAGACAATTTGCATACAGAGGACAATTCACAGACGGACAAAGAGCCACAGGAGGCAGTCAGACGGGATTGTATGCATGTGTCCTCGAGCCAAACAAAGTCATGCTAATCATGTGTATTGACTGATATGCTAATGTGCCATGCATTCTCTCTTCCTGTATCACTGTATAAAAGAGCTTGTGTGACATGCCTCAGCAGCACAGTAGCACCAAGAGCTACTAAGTGCATCTCATTATGTTAGAGGTAATAAAACTCTGCAACCTTCCAGCTCGTCGCATCTCACCTGATCTTTTACCTCCACTATATATATATATACACACACACACACACACACACATATATGCATACAGTGGGGTAAAAAAGTATTTAGTCAGCCACCAATTGTGCAAGTTCTCCCACTTAAAAGACGAGAGAAGTCTCCAATTTTCATCATAGGTATACCTCAACTATGAGAGACAAAATAAGAAAAAAAAATCCAGAAAATCACATTGAAGAATTTTTAATGAATTAATTGGTAAATTCCTCAGTAAAATAAGTATTTGGTCAATAACAAAAGTTCATCTCAATACTTTGTTATATACCCTTTGTTGGCAATGACAGAGGTCAAACATTTTCTATAAGTTTTCACAAGGTTTTCACACACTGTTGCTGGTATTTTGGCCCATTCTGCCATGCAGATCTCCTCTAGAGCAATGATTTGGGGCTGTCGCTGGGCAACACAGACTTTAAACTCCCTCCAAAGATTTTCTATGGGGTTGAGATCTGGAGACTGGCTAGGCCACTCCAGGACCTTGAAATGCTTCTTACGAAGCCACTCCTTTGTTGCCCGTGTAACGGATGCCAACTAGTACTGTTCGGTGTAGAACGTTAGTAAAAACCTCCCTCCCAAAGCCTCATACAGTATCGGTAGCGCTGAGCTATCGGTCGGACCTTTAGCTCAGCGCGATCGTGCTGTGTCTCCCATGCTCGAACTGTGTTAGTTGACTGAGAGGTCGCGGGTTCGTGTCCCGTCTGGGGCGAACTGCGCAGGATGATCTCTGTCACACTGGTGCCGTGAACCCGGCATGGGAGTGAGGTTTAAGGGGGAGAGTGTAACGGATGCCAACTAATACTGTTCGGCGTAGAACGTTAGTAAAAACCTCCCTCCCAAAGCCTCATACAGTATCGGTAGCGCTGAGCTATCGGTCGGACCTTTAGCTCAGCACGATCGTGCTGTGTGTGTCTCTGAGTAGTTAACTGTGAGGTCGCGGGTTCGTGTCCTGTGTAGGGCGAACTGCGCTGATGACCTCAGTTAGTTAAAAGTGGTGCTGTGAGCCCCAGATGGTAGCGCTGAGCTACCGGTCGGACCTTTAGCTCAGCGCGATCGTGCTGTGTCTCCTATGCTCGAACTGTGTTAGTTGACTGAGAGGTCGCGGGTTCGTGTCCCGTCTGGGGCGAACTGCGCAGGATGATCTCTGTCACACCCGGGCGGTGTGTTTGGGATCATTGTCATGCTGAAAGACCCAGCCACGTTTCATCTTCAATGCCCTTGCTGGTGGAAGAAGGTTTTCACTCAAAATCTCACGATACATGGCCCCATTCATTCTTTCCTTTACACGGATCAGTCATTCTGGTACCTTTGCAGAAGAACAGCCCCAAAGTATGATGTTTACACCCCCATGCTTCACAGTAGGTATGGTGTTCTTCCTCCTCCAAACATGACAAGTTGAGTTTTTACCAAAAAGTTCTATTTTGGTTTCATCTGACCATATGACATTCTCCCAGTCCTCTTCTGGATCATCCAAATGCTCTCTAACAAACTTCAGACGGGCCTGGACATGTACCGGCTTAAACAGGGGGACACGTCTGGCACTGCAGGATTTGAGTCCCTGGCGACGTAGTGTGTTTCTGATGTAGCCTTTGTTACTTTGGTCCCAGCTCTCTGCAGGTCATTCACTAGGTCCCCCCATGTGGTTCTGGGATTTTTGCTCACCGTTCTCATGATAATTTTGACCCCACGGGGTGAGATCTTGCATGGAGCCCCAGATCGAGGGAGATTATCAGTGGTCTTGTATGTCTTCCATTTTCTAATAATTGCTCCCACAGTTGATTTCTTCACACCAAGCTGCTTACCTATTGCAGATTCAGTCTTCCCAGCCTGGTGCAGGTCTACAATTTTGTTTCTGGTGTCCTTTGACAGCTCTTTGGTCTTGGCCATAGTGGAGTTTGGAGTCTGACTGTTTGAGGCTGTGGACAGGTGTCTTTTATACTGATAACGAGTTCAAACAGGTGCCATTAATACAGGTAACGAGTGGAGGACAGAGGAGCCTCTTTAAGAAGAAGTTACAGGTCTGTGAGACCTGTAACTACAGGTTACAGGTTTGTGAGACTACAAACTAAGTCCAACTCCTAGCCTGCCCATGTGGTTTAGTCTCTAAGCCCGGCGGAACTGCTTTTACTAATAGGAGAAGGGGCGAGGGCGGGTCTCTGGCGCCTTAAAACCAGATGCTTCGGGTAGATGGTGGCTCGTCAACCTGGGAAGGTAGCCCATCTAGGAGAAGGTAAACCCTGATTTCAAACCTCCGCTGCCTTGCGGCACACCCGGTCACGGGAAAGACTTCGGGAGTCAACCCTGAGGAAAAATTCGAAGTCGGAGCCCCTAAGGCAGTTCTCTGTTGTGCTCAACATCGTTCTGGCAGCTCCTGCGACGGCACTGGTGCCAAACTATAGCAGCCCTGCTGTTCCTTTGGATTCATCAGTGACGTGGAGAGGGGGGACATGCTGCATGGGTAACATCTTGTCCTCCATATCTTCCTGCCCAGGCTTGAATCCTACCAACACCCAACGCTGGAAGGTAGAACACCGGTGCGCATCGGCCTGTTCAGCCACAGGCGGTGCTGTTCCAGCAGAGTAGACGTTTAGGATTCTCTTCCATGGTCATCATAGACCGACAGAGGCCGACGACACAGGTCTGTGAGAGCCAGAAATCTTGCTTGTTTGTAGGTGACCAAATATTTATTTTACTGAGGAATTTACCAATCAATTCATTAAAAATCCTTCAATGTGATTTTCTGGATTTTTTTTTCTCATTTTGTCTCTCATAGTTGAGGTATACCAATGATGAAAACTGGAGACCTCTCTCATCTTTTAAGTGGGAGAACTTGCACAATTGGTGGCTGACTAAATACTTTTTTGCCCCACTGTACATATATACATACATATACAGTATATACATATATGTATACACATACTGTACATACATTATACAGACATGGACAAAATTGTTGGTACCCCTCTGTTAATGAAAGAAAAACCCACAATGGTTACAGAAATAACTTGAATCTGACAAAAGTGGTAATAAATAAAAATTCTATGAAAATTAACCAATGAAAATCAGACAATGCTTTTGAATTGTGGTTCCACAGAATTATTTTAAAAAAACAAACTCATGAAACAGGCCTGGACAAAAATGATGGTACCCCTAGAAAAGATTAAAAATAATGTGACCGTAGGGACATGTTCAACCAAAATTTGTCCTCTAATTAACATCACAGGTGTCTACAAACTTGTAATCATTTGGCCTATTTAAAGGGTGTCAAGTAGTCACTGTGCTGTTTGTTGACATGGTGTGTACCACACTAAACATGGACCAGAGGAAGCAAAGGAGAGAGTTGTCTCAATAGATTAGAAAGAAAATTATAGACAAGCATGTTAAAGGTAAAGGCTATAAGACCATCTCCAAGCAGCTTGATGTTCCTGTGACTACAGTTACACCTATTATTCAGAAATTTAAGATCCACAGGACTGTAGCCAACCTCCCTGGACGTGGCCGCAGGAGGAGAAGGATAATACGAATGGTAACAAAAGAGCCCAGAACAACCTCTAAGCACATTCATGGTGAACTCCAAGGTCAAGTACATCAGTGTCAGATCGCACCATCCGTCGTTGTTTGAGCCAAAGTGGACTTCATGGGAGACGACCAAGGAGGACACCACTGTTAAAAACAAATCATAAAAAAGTCAGACTGGAATTTGCCAAACTGCATGTTGACAAGCCACAAAGATTCTGGAAGAATGTCCTATGGCCAGACAAGACAAAACTGGAACTTTTTGGCAAGGCACGTCAGCTCTATGTTCACAGACGCAAAAATGAAGCATACCAAGAAAAGAACACTGTCCCTACTGTGAAACATGGAGGAGGTTCTGTTATGTTCAGGGGCTGCTTTGCTGCATCTGGCACAGGGTGTCTTGAATCTGTGCAGGGTACAATGAAATCTCAAGACTATCAAGGTATTCTAGAGAGAAATGTGCTGCCCAGTGTCAGACAGCTTGGTCTCAGTCGCAGGTCATGGGTCTTGCAACAGGATAATGACCCAAAACACACAGCTAAAAACACCCAAGAATGGCAAAGAGTGAAACATTGGACTATTCTAAAGTGACCTTCTATGAGCCCTGATCTAAATCCTATTGAACATCTGTGGAAGGAGCTGAAACATGCCGTCTGGAGAAGGCACCCTTCAAACCTGAGACAACTGGAGCAGTTTGCTCATGAGGAGTGGGCCAAAATACCTACTGAGAGGTGCAGAAGTCTCATTGACAGTTACAGAAATTGTTTGATTGCAGTGATTGCCTCAAAAGGTTGTGCAACAAAATATTAAGTTAAGGGTAGCATCATTTTTGTCCAGGCCTGTTTCATGAGTTTGCTTTTTAAAATAATTCTGTTGAACCACAATTCAAAAGCATTGTCTGATTTTCTTTGGTTAATTTTCATAGAATTTTTATTTATTACCACTTTTGTCAGATTCAAGTTATTTCTGTAACCATTGTGGGAAGTGTCGAAATTGTGGCAGGCTAGTCCAGCTTACTCAGATTAAAAAGTGTTCCAGCTAGGCAGGCTAGTCCAGCTAGACTAGCCTGCCTAGCTGGACTAGGCAGCCTAGTCCAGCTTACTCAGATTAAAGGAACACTTTTTAATCTGAGTAAACTGGACTAGCCTGCCACAATTTCGATATCCAGCTTATTTTTTCCCATTAAAATCTGATCTGTTTTCAAAGTGTTCCCTTTATTTTTTTGAGCAGTATATACGTATATATACATACAAAAACTAAGTCAGGTATTCATTTATACTGGTACTTCTAATATTTAATATGCATTAAAATGAGATATTTAAGCATTAGAACATTCGTGCACACATTTAAAATCAAGATTAATGAAATCTTTCAAACCCAAATGATTGTCCAACAGAAGCAGTGACTTTCCACATACAGTCTCCTTAGAGTTGTCCTATGAAATGAAACGAGTTAATTTCAGTCAAAAACTTGGTTCAGCATCCATCCATCCATCCATCTTCTTCCACGTAATCCTTTTTTGGGTCACAGGGGGGCTGGAGCCTATCCCAGCATCTTTTAGCGGAAGGCAGGGTACACCTGGACAGATCGCCAGTCCATCACAGGGCCAACACAGAGAGACAGACAACCATTCACTCTCACACTCATACCTAAGGACAATTTAGAATCCCCAGTTTGATGCCAATTAAAATGAAATCACCCTTTACCTTTATTGTCATTCAACTGTACAGCCAATCATGTACAGTAGAACGAGATTGTGCTTTACCTATCTACTGTGTTAATCACACACACCCCAAGTGTAGAATCAGAGGGCCGCTGCCATGCAAGGCGCCGCCACAAATTTCCCTCCTCCATTCCATTATTGCTGAGCACCAAGCTGGAAGGCAGGAAGTTCCACTTTTATACGGTCTTCAGCATGACCCGGCCAGGATTTGAACCCCTGCCTCCCGGGTGTGGGGCAGATGCTCTACCAACTGAGCCACCGAGCCACCACTCCGGTGGCTCAAATTAACCTAACTTGCGTGTTTTTGGCATGTGGGAAGAAACCGGAGAAATCCCGGAGTAAACCCATGCAGACACGGGGAGAACATGCAAACTCCACACAGATCACTGTTGGTCGGGGGCTGGGATCGAACCGAGGATCCCCCAGCCAAGGGTGAGTCGCTGTGCTGCTGGAGTGCTAACCACTCCGCCACTGCGCTGCCTTGGTTCAGCATGTAATGTCAAAAGTGAACGTCTATTTTAGTGATGTCCACAAGGTGGTAGTGTCGAGCTGTGGATATTTCCTAGAGTCTTATGAAAGACAGTTCAAAAGGGTCTGTGATATGTCAAAAAGAGTTGTTAACCAATAAAACTGCCTTGTGAGGAAGGAAGTTTGTTATTTATGATGTAACTTAATCCGTTGAAAGCATTCCTTATGACTTTTCCCAGCAAAGGAATGTTGTCCGAGTTGTGGTCCTTGGATGAAAGGAAAACAATTTTTTGACCAGGCTTTTGGATAAAACAGTTCCTTTAAGGTGAAAGAGCAATTTTATTGATGAGCCAAGGGAATGCTGCTACAATATGCCTGTCAGTAAAATACTGTGAGATTGTTGATTATTTGGGTGTTGTTGTTGTTGTTGTTGTTGTTGTTGTTTTTGTGAGAATGAAGGTTGTTTCAAAATATTAACCAGAAACAACTCTGGAGTTTGGTGGCTGACCAAAAATTCACATTGTCTGTGAGAACAACTTAATTGAACTGCGTGCTGCGATAGACATCTGTGTTAAGTTGTAAGTTTTGCTTTGTTTCATACTTGAGAATTTAATATCATTCCATTTTATTTGTTCATGCTCCTCATAATACAGACAAAATTAAAAAAAGTAATAAGTACATACAAAAAAATTGTTTATTTATTGGTTTGTACAGCTGTGTAGGTATGACACAGAAAAATGGTTATATATGAGAGAGGAATGTCACCACAAATTAAACCGGCCTTTGAGCCCAAGGTAAAGACAAAGTTGGTTATGCAATATTTATTTCTGTAGGAAAAAACCAACAAACTATATGCATGATGCCTGATCTAAAAGCTAAATTTACCACATGTTGTTTTCTTTTTTAAAACAAACTACTTAACCTCTTAACTGTGTATGTCACCAAACTGTGACATTAGCCCTAGTGGTCAACAGTTGTAAAGATTTTTTCAAGAAAATATTCAGATCAGATGTCAGAACTTTCCAAGGCTATAACTTCAAAGTGGTAAGAGATAATGGCTTACTGTCAATTAGAAAGATGTAGAATATGATCCAAAGTTTCAGATAGGAGTAAATTTACGCATCTAATTTACATACAAACAAACAAAGACATTCATCACTTACCACTGGTAAGGCAGAATCCTTTTGTGGCATTCTGGTCGTAATTTTGTCCTCTCCCAGTCATTTTAGCTTTCTCTCCTACATCCAGAAACTCTTATTGATTATTCCACTTTAATTTCGCTTTTATTCTGCGGCAATTTATCTTATACGATGACATACAACGGGCAATTGCTCTACAGTCACATGGCTCTCCGGGCACCAGCAGGTGAAGTCAATGAGCTTCACGCTCCCTATGTTATAAGAACATGTAAACATCTACTTTCATAAGCTAAATGATCTCTTTTTAGAATCATAGTTAGCAAATTCAGGACCAAATCCTCCAAATTTGCTCCTCCATCTGCGATCGCGTATGTCCACAATGATGGGTGCCGTCCATTTTGCTTTGTAATCTCAAAGACAAAGGAGAAGGATTTCGTCCTCTTTGGTGTATTACGTGTCATCCATGAGTCCTCCAACGCATGTCTGCCACCTTGTGAACTGGCATGATCAGTACAAATCCTCAGTACAGCTGGGCAGTGTTTCTGCACGTCGTTTCAATTGACAGGCGCAGCACCATGCTGTGCCACTAGTGGCAAAAGAAATCACACAGCTTAAAGGTTAAGGTTCATGCTGAAGCGTTTTTTTTTTTGTTTTGTTTTTCTGTACACTTGAGGTTTTGACTGCATATGCCTGTCAGTAAAATACTGTGAGATTGTTGTTTTGTATCAAAAATTGGGTGGGTTGTTTTTGTTTTTTTTGTGAGAATGAAGGTTGTTTCAAAATATTAATCAGAAACTATTCTGGGGCTTGGTGGCTGACCAAAAATTCACGTTGTCCGAAGATTTCTTCACCTGCAAGTACAAGCCAGCAGGCCGGCAGAGAAAAGGCTTTGGAATGTGAATGAACCATAGAATAAAAACAATAGTGAGAGAGAGTGTGTGTGTGTGTGTGTGTGTGTGTGTGTGTGTGTGTGTGTGTGTGTGTGTGTGTGTGTGTGTGTGTGTGTGTGTGTGTAGGTAAACCGTGCTTATCGGCACTTTTGACCTGAATACGTACCATCACTACTGGGACGTGATGGGTTTATGAGGACCACACCAAAGTTCCCATAATTTGGACAGCATGGTTGCATTGAGGGATGTCTGAAGTACTTAAATTCTTGTTTTCTCTCAGAAAGACTTTTTATACTACTTCACCTGATTTTTGTGTATTTTTGTGTATGGAACAGCGTCTCTATCGGCACGTGTCTGATTTGCACTTTTTTACACATTTTTGTTACACAAGGCACCAAAATCGTCCAGAATTGGCAGACTCTCCTGATTGGCTGATTTCAGCATCAAGGCAGGGCTCTAAAACTTAGCATCACAACTTTCCAAGGAAGAAGAAGAACAACAACTCTGCATGGTTTGCCTAATGGCAGCCTGCTTTGTCTTCATCTCAGTGAGGGAAGAGCAATTTAAGGCAAGGATATTGTTAATTGTAGCTTTTGGCAGTGTTTTCTCATTAGTTTGGTTTTAAGAATTTAGCACTGTTTCCTTTTTGTGTTTAAGTGCTGATGACACGTTTTTGACTTCATCTAATTTTTCAACACATAATACAATATGATGAAATAGGTTGGTCTGTGCAGTTCTAAGTCAAACAGGCTTTTTTTCACACGAATATCCGACGTTTTCATGAGCGCCACGTCACCAATTGCGTCAGTGGCTGGAAAACCCCACGGCCATGTTGTAACGTCAGCAACAGAACACAGCGCTTGGCTGCCCATTGTACACACAGGATGGAAGCGGTAGAAAACATCGACCATGGTTCCAGCACATGTAGTCTGGAATTGGTTTGTGTTGTCCAATCTTCAGACGATTATAGTTAAGAAGAATGGGATGACAATGAAGAATCTGGGGGCATCAAATCACATAGGTTTGAGCCATGCCAAGCGGGCATTGTGCCTAGCGAGTCAGACTCAGTGACAGTCAACTGTTCATGTTTTGTGTGCATCATCTGCCATGTTGTCAGCCAGCCAATATTGCCAACACTATCACGACGTGTTAGCCACTCCACACAGCTGTGGTTCTGTTGCGCCCTTGTAGCGATGTCGGCTCTGGGGCGCAACCATGGTTAACACATTTACTCTCCATGTTCGCTGGGCGATGTCGGCCCTGAACACCTACTGTTTGTGTTTCTGTGTATTTTTGTAAGTCTTCACCTTTTGGGATCAGTCTTTATATTCAATACATGTGCTGTGGTGAATCCTGCGCGTAAATCCATTCATCATAACCCTCCATGCGCTCTTATGCAGGGCACGGACTGGGAGGATGAAATAACAAGGATTTATGTGCAGGGTTCACCACAGCACATTTAATACAGAACGACAGACAATTCCCAAAAAGGTGAAGACGTAAAAAAAACCACAAACACACTTACTGATGGCATTCGGGGGCCGGAATCACCCAGAGAACAAATGAGAGGAGATGTATTAGCCACAGGTGTGCCCCAGCGCCGACATCGCTTCAAGGATGCACGAGAACAACGGCGAACATGGAGTGACTAACACATCGTGAGAGTGCTGAAAATACTGGCAGACTAACAGCAAAGATGACAATACTATGGACCAGCAGTGCGTTACTGGCAAACGGCCGTGAAGTACATGCACTGCTGGTGATGGTGTGATGAGAAGCACCTGGGTGAGGACCAGGAAACATGATCAGCGGGAGGGGAATCAGCTGGTGATAATGAGAGAGGGGACGTGGCCGGACTGGCGAAAGTCAGCATGCGATCACAGAAAGTAGGTCAAAGCTGCACGTAAGTCCATTAATCCTTCCCCTCTTCGTGCGCTCCTCCTGCATAAAAGCACACGAGGAGGCTTATGACAGTTGGAGCTGAAGCGTGTGATGTGGTCATTCACGGCCTGCTGTTTATCTAAGCCTGCGACACAACGTGAAGACATAGCCGTAAAATTAAAACAAGAAACCAGAGAAACTGTGAACTACAAAGCTGCTGTCATTCCAGTCAACAACACCGGAGTCTGTTCTGTCGCTGATGTCATGGGGGTGCCGCCCTTAATTCGGTGGGTGGCACCACAGTCCAGTCAGTGGCTGCGGTTTTTTGATGATAACTAGTTTATGCGGGCATGGTTGTAAATATTATATTGATCATCGACAATGACTTTTGGGTTTACACAACATCCTAAAAAATGTCAAAATCGTGTCATCAGCCCTTTAAAGTCCCATACAATTTGCTAAACAAACACGAGGCTGCCGTTACCTGCTAGTAATGTGTTGGGAGACTAACAGGTTTTGCTTATTAAAAGTTCCATTGGACTGTACAGAGACGGGTTAAAAGTAAGATGTTTTAACAATTAAACATTTGTCACCCAGTGATATGTTTAGCCCTGTTGTGTATGTTCTCTGTAAAAGTCCCATACAGTTTGCTAAATAAATACAAGTGAATGTGAAGCTTAGTTCGTTCGCTAGCTGCTTTCTCACTAGCTTAAGATGGGGGCTGGCTCCCTTTAACTTTTAGCATTGTCGGGAGATTAAACGCTAGCTGTTGTCTCTCGATAGAAGCTGTTGTGAGGATGGCGGTAAATACGAGTGAATGTGAGCCTTAAATCATTAGTTTTTAACCGTGCTAGGTGGTGCTTTTTTGCTATCAATCTTGAGCTAAAACAGGGGCTGGCTTCCGTTAGCTTTTAGCATTGTGTCGTGTTGGAATGCTTTTGTCTCTCTTACTCGCTGTCTATGTGTGTGTAAGCATTCCTCCCGAATTCGTTGATAAAGGCACTTGGAGAGAGTAAGTCTTGGAAGATCTGTATTTATTTAAGCAGGTTGAATATAGTATTACAGAGCTCTGGGTCAAAATTCTGTCCTTAACATCAACAAGTGTTGTCAGGGCGTGAAGTCTGACTTATTCTGTGCTCTTCCTGACCCAATTATATATAAGTCCAAGCATGCATTATCAGTCGAAGGCAGCTGCAGCGGTCCGTGGGAGTAAGCAGTCCGCTCCTCATACAGGGTGTAACAACCGAAGGTCGTTCCTCATCCTAGGTCAAAGTGGCTGAGTTTCGGTCACTCCTTAGCCGGTTCTCTGTTTCCTCCCATACATCACAAGATGTTATTCTCTGTGCTGGGGCAGAGCTTCACTCCCTTTTTTGCAGGTAATGAGCCACACAGTTGGCAATATATTTCCATTGTGGTATATTAGTTATATTACCAAAGCATAAGCAGAGCACACATATTTTGAGTCACACAGACAGCTGTTATATATGATTATATTGATCACTTTACCCATCAGTTTCCCCCTTTTGGTCTCATCTATAATGAGACCAGTACTTCAAACCCTTTAGGCACTCAAAGCCACGTCACAGTCATCCTCATCATCATCCTTATCTGATTCCATTCCATTCTGAATTGATCCATCAGTTCTTAATAATGGCATTTGATATGGTGGGGGTTGTTTGCCTTCCACAGCAGTGGTGATGACCCTGAGGCAAAGAGATCTGATACAAGGTATACAACAGCATCCACAAAAAGCAAAGATAGCGATGACACTCACAATGGATATGATTATAGAGACAATCACATTTTTCCATTTTCCAAACATTTTCTCCAGCCATCCATCCAGGGGATTATTTATGCCGGAGGCCTCATGCATTTCCTTGGAGAAACTCCTTAAACCTTCTAAAGCTTTCATTACTGACCCGTTGGGGTGGTGTTGTTCGGTATAAACGAGCAGCACTGACCTTGAATCATGGCACACACACACCCTTTTTCAGCTAACAAGGCATCTAAGGCCATCCTGTTTTGAAAAGCCATCAATGATGTAGCTGCTATCTACTCTGCTAGGCCTTCCACTGCGTCTCTGGTCAGGTTGGCTAACCACAGGGTATTGTAATGAACATAATTAATTACCTCCGCCAGGCCGAAAAGGCCAGGAGGAGGTTATGTTTTTGCCAGGGTTTGTGTGTTTGTCTGTCGTCTGTCTGTTTGTCTGTCTGTTTGTCTGTTGGTTAGCAAGATAACTCAAAAAGTCTTGGACGGATTTGCATGAAACTTTCAGGCGTTGTTGGAAATGGTACAAGAAAGAACTGATTAAATTTTGGGGGTGATCCGGTTCACCGTCTGGATACAGGAATTTTTTTAAAGCATTTTTCCACACTGTGACATAGGGCCATTTTCAACATGTGCGCAGGCGCAATGGAGGCCGCTGGGCGTCGTGTCTGAGCAACACAAACTCCGCCTTCTTCAACGTTTTAGCCACAAAAGCATGCGGAAAACACTGCTGGCCTCGGACCCCCAGCGTGCCTCTGCCAGCCATAGGCGCTGCGCACATTGCGCTGGTTGTCGTGTCTGACCAACACAAACTCTGCGTTCTTCAACGTTTTAGGCACAAAAGCACGCGGAAAACACTGCTGCCCTGGCCACGCCAGCGTGCCTGCTTGACACGGACACCTGTCCGCCGCCCCATTATTTGCCACAAATTCCCCGCCCAGCTATAGGCGCTGCGTAAAAACGACCTCTCTGCCGGGGAAGACTCTAAATTCTGTTTTGCCGCGGAGCGCAACCCCAATAATATAATATAAAACCCACGCCAACCTGTCTAACCAATCTGCATCCGTCAGTGGAGGAGATGGACACACCAACACTTCAGTTTATTACCTCCGCCAAGGAGGCAATGCTTTTACAACCGTAAAACGGGGCTATAAGGGACGGCGGGGTAATATGGGACACTTTTCTAAATGTAATTCTGCTTTTTTAATTTTGCTTCCTCCTACATTTGATGAAGGATTCATGGATATTTGACAATAACAACACAACTCAGCGTCCTGCTCAAAATAAAAAAAGCACAATTACATTTAAAACATTTCCCACAAAAGTGTCCCTTATTAACCCGCCGTCCCTTATAGCCCCATTTTACACTACTGAACCACTAATCCTATCACTATCACATTGATTGTCATTCATTAATTGTCTGTTTATTGCACTGTCCATGTCAAATAAACAAATAATCATTGTGAATCCAATTGCTACTCATATCTTTTCATGCTCAGGGAATCTGAAAACGTACACACAAACACTCTATGGGGGGAACTGTGCCGCTTGGCGGAGGTCTGCGCTCTCCGAGTGCTTTTCTAGTTCTGTCTACATTCTTATGGGGCAGCACAGGGAAAACATTACCAATAATGGGCAGGTGTTCAAACCCTGCAGCTATCTGATCCGCTAATTTGTACTCATCTGATACACTCTAATCGCATCAATATAAGTAGGACTATTTTTAGTTAAATCAAAGTCTGTAGACCGTTTAACCCTGCTTGAACCTGCATCCTGTGTGCTATTCTCCCTATGTCCTATAAGGGTTAAGGGAACAGCCAACCGTACCATAGCACACCGACCAGTCCACTTATCTGGTAGGTGGACATAGACTCCGGAACCTCCACAATACCAATAAAGGTCAGCTCTGCTCCAGGATAGGATGAAATTGGTGCTATTATAAAATCTGTCACACCAATCCCTCTCAATCTCGCCTATTGGTGGCCCGTCATGTTTATAGAAACAAATATAATTGTTTCATTGTGGTATAACATGTGGTGGACGAGTATCATTGCTTATTGGCGGAAAAATAGTACTAAGGGCTCCACAGTTTGGAGGGTTAGCCATCATAAACAACTTGATCATACATACATACATACATACATCTGAAAGAAGGTAAAGAAGGTAAAGATATCTTTCTATTTTATTTTTTGTCTTTTATATGAACAAAAGATAAATAAATACATCTGAAGCCTACCATATCTGAGGCAGGGTGCAAGGGAGCTGGCTCTGTGATCAATGCAGGACGAAGTGCCATACAGGCCACACAGTCCTCCATACCCACTGACTGGGCTGTGTCTGCCACCCAGTCTAACCATAAATTTTTATTCCCATATAATGTGGCTATTTTAATAACATCACTGGGCTTGAACTTAGAAAAATCAATTGTTGTAACCTCATGTATCGGGCTCTGGTGTGTTTTTTGAAAGAGGGGAATCTATCAGATTAATCTTAATGAGCCCCTTTGTATCATCTCCAGATTGATGAACTCCCAATATGAGGTAAAAGCTATCCTTAATGGTGGGTTTGCTATAAGGATTTTCTTTCTGTCCATTGAAGCTCATCAACAGTGGATTCTTGTGTCCATTGAAGCTCATCAACAGTGGATTCTTGTGACTCAACTGTTGTCTACTGAATGACCAATTACCCAACCAGGCCCTTTCTGGTCCACTGAGAGTTTTGGGGGTCCATCCTTTTCCGGTCCATCCACGTACCATGTCCCAACTTTTGCACCAGCCCCCTTCTGGGACAGGATTCTCCCCCGTAGTGCAATATTCACTTGCTTTATAATCATTACAAACATACACCTCATATCCTCTCCAGCTGTCAGGATTTCTACTACACTTTGATGACACTACATAAATCAAACCGAAATATTGTTTTGGAGCCTCTTGTCAAGTTTAATTGAATTCCCCCATACACTTTCAGACACCCTGTTCTCCCATATCTATCAGGAACCTCCCTTGTTTTTCTAATACTAGATTCATTTCCAATCACACCAAATAGGGTCAGTATTACAATCACTGTAGCTGCTGTTGTTGCCAGGGCCCCTAAGACCATACAAACTATTATCCATTTCTTCTTTCTCTGTTCCCGGAGTCTCTCCATTTTCTTGTTGTTTTTTTTACACACAGTCACACAATTACACAGTTCACTGATTACTGATTATATGATGATTATGATACTTATTTGCAAGCAAATGATAAAACCCTTAAGCAATAAATGACTGCAAAACACTCTTATTGTATAAAAAGTCACTGGTTACTGTCCTTTAAGTCCTTTCTGATGTTGTCCAATGTTCTTCCTGGTTCCTCAGCTGGTGTGCACATGCTCCAGTGATACCATGTGTCCCCTTTACCTTTTAACCTCACTGCATGTGAAGTTCTTTCCACCACTTGAAATGGTCCTGTCCACCTTGGTTCTGATCACTTCCTCTTGATCCATTTCAGGAGAACCCACTCTGTCGCGTTTGGTTGCGTGGGAGTCAAATCACCTCCTGGCTCCTTTTTCTCCTGCACCTGTTGTGAGAAAGCTGACACAAGAGCTCTAAGTTGGTCATAGAATGGTTTGTAGCCCATCTTGGGCCCTTCTTCCTCACACAGCTGCAATCCAGCTCCCGGTCCCCGGAACTGACGACCTGTTAAAAGTTCATAGGGAATGAAACCTGTTATGCTGTTAACAGAACTTCTAACAGTCAAGAGGGCAATAGGCAAAGCATCTAACCAGTTCATTCCAGTCTGGCTACAGATTTTAGCAAGCTTTACCTTAATGTTTTGATTCATTCTCTCAACCTTGCCCTGTCACCATGGGATGAGACGCCGTCTTGGCGCTCAGCCCATGTCTCCTTATCCCTGCCTCTCATTAGGCAGCGTCTCAGCTGCTCCCAGCTGTCAGTATCACGGGACGGCTGGGGCCAATTAATCCTCATTAGCTGGGGCACTGCTAATGAGTATAAAGAGGAGCAGCCTCGATTACTCGGGGCTGCGACATAAGCACTGCTAGGCTGGAGTCCCTTCGTTCTGGTTCCAGCCCTTGTCTCTTCACCCAGCATTACTCGTAAGTGTTTTCCGGTAAGGAGTATTTGTGTCTCTGTACCCCCATGCCCGGTGCTAGCCCTCTACTCGTCTGACCGAATCACTTGGGAGCTTCACCTTGTAGAGTGCCTGTGCATTGGAGTCCTATGCCCGTGCCAGCTCTTTGGCTGCTTAACCCGTGAGCATTACCTGCTGTGAGTTTTCATACTGTTACCCCTTCGCCGGTGCAAACTGTTAACTCTGTTGCTTTGCTGCCCATGAGTGTTACCGTGTATGAGCATCTGTGCTTTCCTCATCCCTTACCCCTGTCACTAATAAACATCACAACTCACTGGCTCGCCCTTGGCTCTCTTATTGCGTGGCTCCCTAGAGCCACATGTGACAGTATGTCGCAGCCAGAACGAGTTGCCGGCGGCTGTAAATGGTTTGGACTTGTACCTTCCTGTCCGGGTGTTAGCGCCGTTAGCATGCCGTATCCCAGGAGTCACTTCTGACGCCAGGGCGATGAGCTGAGGTCCATCCCGGGGGCTGTCGACAGGATGCTCTTCACCCTGCACAACGCCTCCAACTCGAGACGCTGGCATCCGGGCCATGCTGAGGATCTCCTGGACAGTTACTCTCGCTCTTTATTCCAGCTCGAGGTCAGTGCCAGGATTGACGCCATGGTTACACAGCGAGAGGAGCTCCGCGGGTCGGATGGAAATCCCGGCAGGACACCGAAGTGGATGACGTTGCCCCCCGCTTCGGAACCCCGTTCCTGCTTCTATTCCAGCCCGGGAGTTCGCGCCACCCAAGGGGCTTCCCCCGTTCTGCACTACGTCACCCGGGTTTCCCCCCATGGAGCCGCAGTTGACAGCAGTTACGTTCGGGACCATGCGGCTGTCGCGAGCCCCGCTGTGCTTCCATTCACCATCTTCAGGCACGTGGCGGCGGCAGTGAGATTGGTGGAGAGGACTCCAGGGCAACGAAGCTTTCCTAAGCTCAACGCCTTCCTCGCCTCGGTCTCTGCTCTGGAGCAGCTATTCTTGGGTTCCCCCCTCGCTTTGTCCCCTGGGAAAAGCCGTCATCACATCGCCAAGTCACCTCAGCATGAACCCCATCCGGATCCAGTTCTGGGCTTCCGCCAGGACCTCTCCTCCCACGCAGCTGTCACCTTTTCGCCTCGTCAGTGTGGAGATTTCACAGCCTCGTTCCCTGAGCCTCATTCCCCCATTGTCATTCCAGGGCATTCGGGCTGGCTCACCCCGGCTGATACCCCCTCCTCCTCGACGCGCTCCCCGACTGCTGTGTGTGCCTGGAATCCCGGCCTGGTGAGCCCTCTCCTGGAGACAACACGAGCGGTCCCCAGACGATTTCCCAGGGGGTCCTCCGTTATCGCCTGGCGGGGAGAGGAGGAAGCAATGTTCACCGCAGCAGGCTCCACCCAACCTCCAGGAGGCAGGCAAGTCTCAATTTATTTACATCAGTTTAATGATTTGCTCTGTCACACTCCTGGAGGTGGAGTTCGGGGTTCGCAGCTCCCTGAACTCCCACCACCTGCTGTAACCTGTTCCTTTAATCCTGCATCCTCTGTGTCTCTCTCCGCCGAGTGGTCCCCGGCTCCGGGTCAACGTGGTGGGACGAGGAGAGGGCCTGCGGTTCCACAGCTACGTTGTGGGCGGAGGAGGAAGAGCGACTGCTGTGTGGAGTCTGCGCCGATGACCAAGCGTCCCCGGGTCTCCACGGAGGTGCGGTTCGGTCCAGAAGGACGAGGTTCTCCTACCATCACGCCGCGTGGACCGTCGGTGTGGCTACCAGCGCTGGAGGAACCTCAAGCTGCGCTGACCATCGTCCTGGCTGCGGGGCCCGATGCAGCCGAAGGGGAGCCTGACAACGACCTCCTGACGACGGATCCTGGATCTTCGCAGTCCTGGATGGCGTCAGAACCCGAGATCAGGCGAGTGCTCTCCTTTCTTTCCTCTCTTATCTGTGAGCACTTTAGCCTGTCTCTAGGGGAGATGAGCCAGGTGCAGCCGTCTGCTGCGTCCGAGCTCGTCTCGCCGGGTTCTGGCGCTGCCGGTGATCCTGATCCCGGTTCTGTTTTCTCTTCTGAGCCTTCTTCCAGGGTCGCCGGCGAGGAGTTGCCGTTCCTCGTGGTGCTGTGGGGTCCAGGTTCAGTGTTGGAGGTCGGTTCTGGTGCGGTGCCGACTCGGTCGGGGTCCGTCGTGGGTGCTGCTCCAGCGGTGTTCGACGTGGATTCGCCGAGACCCAATCGGGGTCCAACGTGGGTGCTGCTTCAGCGGCGTTCGACATGGGTTCGCCTAAGACCCATTCGGGGTCCGACGTGGGTGCCACACCAGGGTTGTCCAGGTCCGGTGAGGAGATGGCTGTTTCCCTGCAGCCTGACGTTCGTCTACCTCATCATCGGCTCTCCCCTAAGCCTCTTCCTCCGGGGTCCGCTCTGACCCTTCGCCCGTCTCAACGGTCCTGGTGGTTGAGTGATGCGGGTCGACGGCTCAACCTGCAAGACTTCTGGTTCGGCGATCTGGTCCAAACCCCTGACGAACCTTGTTGCTTCTGGGTAGCCTGGCGCGGCTACCGGTGGACTGGGTTGTTGGGATCCCGGGTTGGGAGTTGGCCGTCCGAACTTTTCTTCTTCCCCGGCCCAACTGGACATGGGCGGGGTGGCCGCCAGAACTGTTTCATCGTTTTGGACTCTCCCTGCCATCTCCTCGGGTGTCTCTTACTTTTTGTTGTATTAAGGTCACTCGGGCGTAGCCTCTTTGTCCAGTAGGGGAATATGTGCCTTGTATGCTGTGTATTGTGTTTTTTCCCCTTATAACCGTACTCAGCATTTTACCTCATTGTTATCCTGTTTCCCTGTCACCTTTTTCCCTCTAGGTGACCCGCCTTATATTTATTGCTGTGTATTGTGGGTTTTTTTTTCCCTTATAACCGTACTCAGCATTCTACCCCATTGTTATCCTGTTTCCCAGTCACCTTTATTCCTCTAGGTGATTCCCCGTTTATTTGGTGCTGTGTTTTGCGTCTTTCTTATTAACCGTACTCAGCACTTTTTCCCTCATGTTTATCCTGTTCCTACCCTGTCACTGTTATTTCCCTGGGTGTCCCTTTTTGCATATGACGCTGTGTATTATGTTTTCCCTGCCACCCGTACTCAGCGTTTTTCATCGCCCTTATTTTATCTTTAGCCTTGTATGAGTGTGTTATGGAGTAATGTGTTTCGTCCCCTCTTAACCATACTCTGTAATTGCTTTATTCATCCCTGTCACCTTTTTGGTGGGTTGTGTTTCCTTTTTTTTTTTGCCCCGCCTTAAACGTCATTTGTGTGTTTTGAGTAGTGGGCTTCATCTGTACCCATCCTTAGTATTTTTCACCATCTGTGCCCCGGTTGTTATTTTTTGTGGATACAGAGTGTTGTGTTTGGGTTCTTCGTCTTGTCTGCCTTATACTCTGTATTTGTTCATAGTCTGTTTTTCTTTTTTTTTTTTTCTTCTCCTGCTCTACTTCTCTCCCTCCGGTCCTGCCTCCCTGCCACCCACCCTAGGTGGGGGGATGGAGGGGGGCTGGGATGTTCCTGGTCGTTCGGGAGCCCGACCGTAAGGGGGAGGCTCTGTCACCATGGGATGAGACGCCGTCTCGGCGCTCAGCCCATGTCTCCTTATCCCTGCCTCTCATTAGGCAGCGTCTCAGCTGCTCCCAGCTGTCAGTATCACGGGACGGCTGGGGACAATTAATCCTCATTAGCTGGGGCGCTGCTAATGAGTATAAAGAGGAGCAGCCTCGATTACTCGGGGCTGCGACATAAGCACTGCTAGGCTGGAGTCCCTTCGTTCCGGTTCCAGCCCTTGTCTCTTCACCCAGCATTACTCGTAAGTGTTTTCCTGTAAGGAGTATTTGTGTCTCTGTACCCCCATGCCCGGTGCTAGCCCTCTACTCGTCTGACCGAATCACTTGGGAGCTTCACCTTGTAGAGTGCCTGTGCATTGGAGTCCTATGCCCATGCCAGCTCTCTGGCTGCTTAACCCGTGAGCATTACCTGCTGTGAGTTTTCATACTGTTACCCCTTCGCCGGTGCAAACTGTTAACTCTGTTGCTGTGCTGCCCATGAGTGTTACCGTGTATGAGCATCTGTGCTTTCCTCATCCCTTACCCCTGTCACTAATAAACATCACAACTCACTGGCTCGCCCTTGGCTCTTTTATTGCGTGGCTCCCTAGAGCCACGTGTGACATGCCCTGAGATTGAGAATGATAAACTGTTCCAAACGAATGCTTCAGACCTAACATTTTTTCCACTTTTTGTAGGTCCTGATTTTTGAAATGTGTCCCATTATCTGATCTGATTCTCTTGGGAAACCCGTGAGTAGGGATGTGCTGATTTATCAAAAATTTAATTACTGTTTTACTATCTTCTTTCTTTGCAGGATAAGCTTCTGGCCATCCTGTAAATGTATCCACTGCAACTAGGAGATATCTGTATCCCCTGATTCTCTCAACCATGTCAGTGTAATCTATGATTATCTCCTGACCTGGCAATGTTGGCAGTGGAAACTGACCTTGGTGAGATTTCACCATAGGTTTTGGGTTGTGTGAAGCACAAACTGTACAACTTTTTATAAAATTTCAAATCATATCTGGGAGGAATGGATGCCACCAGTGACTCAAATGCCTGTTCATTTGTTTAGCTCCTACATGTGCTAACACATGTGCTTCATGTAGCACATTTTCTCTGAATCCTGGCGGTAACACTGGTCTACCGTCTTGTGCTCTCCACAACCCTTCTTTTTCTGTGGTGCCCCTCTGTTTCGACACTGTTTTTTCTTCAGGAGATGCTTTCCTCTGTTCGTCTATTAACATATTTACATCAATCTGTGGCAGAATATCCTGAACCTCCCTTCCTGTCTGTGTCAATATTAGCCATGGCTGGTATCCTGCTGCCTGTTTTGCCGCCTTATCTGCATTTCCTTTTGCCACATTTGTGCCTATTTTGTCATGCTCTTTGCACTTTACCACTGCTACTTCCTGTGGTAACATAATAGCTTCTGCTAACCTTTTCATTTCTGCTTCATGTTTTATAGGAGTCTGAGAAGCTGTCAAAAATCCAGCCCTCATCCACTGTGGTAATTCTACATGAATTGCTCCTACGACATAGGCTGAGTCTGTGTAAATGGTCACTCTTTTTCCTGCTGGCCATTCCAATGCTTTTATCATCGCTGTCAGTTCTGCCAATTGGGCTGACTTATCTGTAAGTGTCCCACTTGTTACTTCCTGAAACTCGTTCCCTTCTTGTCTCATCACTGCATAGCCTGCTTTTAGTCCTTCTATAGGATGCCGAAAACAACATCCATCTGTGAACAATACCTCATCTGGCTCAGTCAATGGTGTCACTGCTAAATCTACTCTCACCTTCACATCTTGTCTGACTTTCTTCTCACATTGATGTGGTTCTCCATCCAGCATCTGGTCTGCCATGTTTATTCCTTCATGTGTGAATGTAATGTGTGGTGCTGATAGGATTTTTTTCATCCTTGTCTGTCTGAGTGATGTCATAGTGAATGCTGCTGAGTTCACATATGCCATTACACTGTGTGTGATCAAGACAGTCAACGGGTGTCCCATTACCACATGAGCTGTTTTCTGTAAAATTTTTGTCACTCCTGCAGCATGACGTGTGCATGCTGGTTGCCTTTTTTCCATTGGGTCTAATATTATGCTGACGTAGAGGAGTATCTTTCTCTCTCCCCCTTTTTTCTGAAATAGAACACCATTTACTGTGTGTTTTGCTTCAGAAACATCCAAATAGAAATGCCTTTCGTAGTCAGCTACTGCCAAATCAGCTGCATGGGAGAGTTCATTTTTCAGGGCAATGAATGATTCCTCAGCTTCCTGTGGCTACATTAACTGTGCAGCAAGATTTCTCATGCGTTGTTCATTAACCAGGGCACGTAATGGTGTTGTACGCTCACTGTATTGTGGAATGTAATGTCTACTGAAACCTCTTAAACCCAAAAAGGATAACATGTCTTTTACAGTGCGCAGTTTGGGGTGGTGGAGGATGGAATCCCTGTGTGATGATGACAGGCCAGACACTGTGGGAGTGATAACACGTCCCAGAAAAGAAACATAGCGCCTAGCACACTGTAGTTTTTGCCTAGACACTTTGAACCCACATTCAAACAATCTCAACAACACGCTCTTTGTAGCTTCCAAACAACTGTCAGGATCTGGTGCTGCTATCAAAATGTCATCAACATACTGTACCAGAACTATGCCTGGAGGAAGAGGACAGCCCTGTAACTGTTTCTTAAGAACCTGATTGAAAATGCCCGGTGACAAAATGAACCCCCGTGGAACTCTGGTGTAGTGCAGCTGAGAGCCTTTGTAGGTGAATGAGAACGAATCTCTGCACTCTTCTGCCAGGGGAAGACAGAAAAATGCATTAGCCAAATCAATACATGTGAACCACGAATGTTGTGGTGTTAGAGCAGACAGAGCGGTATAGGGATTAGGTACAGGCACTGTGGGAGTAGAAACCAGGGAGTTCAGTTTCCTAAGATTGTGGGCCATTCTATATTTCGTAGTTTTTTGCTTTTCTACTGGGAGGATAGGAGTATTCCAGGCGGAGTGAGATTGCTCCAACACCCCCGCCTGGAGCAGTCCCTCAATGGTGTCAGCGATGCCCTCCTCTGCTGCAGGCTTATGAGCATACTGACGTTGTCAAATGGGTTTGTCTGAAATCACCTGAAACAAGATGGGAGAGAGATTAACACATTTTCCAACATCAGTGGGTCCTTGTGACCACAGATTTTGAGGCAGTGAGTCCAACATGTCCACAGCTGATTCATGATCAGTGCACTCCCTGCCATGATCTCTCTCTATTTGCCTATGTTCCAGCAGGAGCTCATCAGTGGTGTCAATTAGGATGCGATAGGCCTGGAATTTTGCGGAGTACTCTACTTTTGGTATTTGTGTCATCTGCCAATCAGTGGCTGCGGCTAATGTTTTAACCATCGGTCCTAACTCTTTTGCCTGGTGATTAGCATGTATGAGTAGAGTGATATGTGATGCTGATTCCTCTGACATTTCATACCACTGTAACTGCTCTGGAGTTAATACAGCATCCCTGGCCACACCCTCCTGTCCTACATACAAAAACTTAAGACTGTATGGTCCAATTGTGACCATCTAGTTGGGAGGAAGGTCTGTCATAGTAGACATGATCTGAATTTCTGTCATAATACCAGGTGACATGTAGGGGGTCAACGGGAGGTGTATAGGGTGCAAGAAGAGAAATCCAAGGTTTCCAGGCCACAAATACTGGCAGCAAGCCTGTCTTTTCGGGTGAGTCAGGCGATAGGAGGCCCCAATAAATGTCTGCCCAGGCGCTTGTGGCGTCACATCAGGTTTCAACAGCATTTGTCCATACGATGACAGTCCTTGCAGTGAACAGTTCATCGCAGCGCCGTTGGGGGAATGATAGGATGACTCCATCAGCCGAGCACAGTACCGATGCCCCCAATTTAATCAGCAGATCTCTCCCCATCAAAGTGGTGGGAGAATTTTTTGAGCAGGCATAATGGTGTTTCACAGTCTGACCAGCAATACAAGTGTTCAAAGGTTTTGTCACAGGCAGTCTTTCGGGTACCCCAGAGAAACCAGTCACCTCCACAGCTTTAGATGACAACAGTGTAGGATCAATGTCACAGTTCAAAGTTGAGTAGGTTGCCTCCATATCAACCAAAAAAGGCAGGTCACAATCCATAACCTTCATAGTAACCATGGGGTCTGCCATTCCCACGTTACTTTTTCTCTGTGGGCCCCGTCATTGTTCATCCTCATGTTGTGTGAGGTACACTTCCTCCCCACCTGAAGTGTACACTGGATACTGTCCAGCAGGTGGAGCTGCTGCTGCATAGGGTGCCTGATGTCCCCCTCTCACTTGCTGATGACCTCCCCTTGCTTGTGGCATTTGTGGTGGTGGAGCAAAGGCTTATGGAAAAGGATTAGTAGGGCAATCCCTTCTCCAATAACCCATCTGACCACACCCATGGCATGCATAGGTACTCATGACTTTTCCATCCGGAACTTCCTTGCCCCTACCTCTACGCGGAGCCCCTCTGTAATAATTTGATCCACCTGGTCCACCTTGATAATAAGCTGTCATACTAGGCCACACAATGGGTGGTGAATAGACTGAAGGTGGTGCAAGTGGTGGACCCAGAGGTGGTAATATTGGAGGAGGGGATGGCTGAGCCTGCTGTACCAATTGTTTTCCGGTCTTAACCTGTTTCTTTGTGTCAATGACCTCTTTCTTAGCTTTTTCCAATTGTAATTTCAACAGCTGAACTTGTTGACTTTCTATTTCTGTTTTAGTTTTATCAGCTATCTCTTGTGCTCTACGCATGTGGTGTGTGAAGTGACGTTCCCACACGTCACCCTGACACCCTGGAATGTCTGGATTGCTTTCCATCACCTCTCTCACTGCCTGGGGAACGCCCTTTAGCACAGCTTGTCTGAATAGAGTGGTGTGAAGCTCAGAAGCATTTGGATGTGTGCCTGCCGCGCCCATCCATTCTGATTTACATCTATTCACAAATACCAAAGGATTTAGCTCAAATAGGTTCATTTTGTCTTCTTTTAATTATTTATCTTTTGTTCTTATTAAAGACAAAAATAGAATAGAAAGGAGATGTCTTTACCTTCTTAACATGTTTCGACTGTACACTGCAGCTGTAGAGTCTTGGAAATAGTTAATAGTTATGTAAAAGGTGTAGAGGCTTGGAAATAGTTATGTAAAAGGTGCTAAAAAAAAGACATTTGGATAAAACAAAAATAAAACAACAGGCACCCCTACAATTTTTATTTTATTCTTTGTTTTATTTTTCTACAATGCATTTGTAATTCATCTGGTTCCATTATAACTCATGTGAGTTGAGTGCAGTTCCGTACGCCGACCAATAGATGGCGCATGTCGCACAATGATAGAGAGTAGACTCGCGCACTGGAGGACGAAGAATAAACTCCTCTGTGTGAAGTAACGGCACGAAACGTGTGCTCTGTCCATTCTTCTATCACAGGTTGGTAAACACTAATAATTCAAGAGTGCAATATAAACTGTAAGAGTCCTAAGATGTTCGAGATCATATTGTGATAAGTGTGAGACGAAAAACGGGTTTGTAAGGGTATTTCTGTTAAAGTTGATGTGGTGTCGTATAAGCTAACCTGCTAATGCTAACGATCGAGTGTATGGGACGTGCAGCAAGGGTGAAGTCCGCCCACATGTTAGCAACCATTTGATTACTTTATTTAAAGACATTTATGAAACGGTTTTCATACAGTATGACATTTACTGGTTTTATTTGTCACCAAGTGTGCATATTTCGGGTTTATTACCGAATACCAGGAATACTATTGTAAAAGTGTATTAGATATACAGTGGCCAGGTTAATGCACTGTTAAGAATAACGCCACATACTGTACATTTATGACAATGCTTAAAATGATTAATTTAAATGTAAATTCATGGGTTATTGTTTAAAATATAAATATGTGAACAAGTTAAAAGCTATATACAGTACATGTGAAGGAGATAAAAAAACAATAATTCATTTCATGTTAAGATAATTTGTTAAAAATGTTAAGTATACAGTTAATGTCACATTGAAAATTGTGACAAATGGACATGATTGTGTTTTGTTTAATGGTGATGTGATCAGATAATAAGAGAGAAACTATGGACTTTGATAGTAAATACTAGTCAGTCGATGTTGGTCATGTGAATGATTTGAACGAAGAATAAACTCCTCTGTGTGAAGTAACGGCACGAAACGTGTGCTCTGTCCATTCTTCTGTCACAGGAGAGTTGACTTCTACATACACGTTGCCTCCTCCTGGGCCGCTACCCAGGGGAGCAACACAGCCTTCATCAGAAGAGTCAGCTGATTGCTGCCAGGTGACATTTATCAGCTGACTTTTGTAGTCGGGGCCAGCTCAGCAGATCTGTCAGATCCACCGAGCCATTGATGGCGGAAGGCGGGGCCGGCTTGGTGGATCTGACAGATCTGCTGAGCTGGCCCCGCCTACAAAAGTCAGCTGATAAATGTCACCTGGCAGCAATCAGCTGACTCTTCTGACGAAGGCTGCAGTGTACAGTCGAAACATGTTAAGAAGGTAAAGACATCTCCTTTCTATTCTATTTTTGTCTTTAATAAGAACAAAAGATAAATTATTAAAAGAAGACAAAATGAACCTATTTGAGCTATTACGTGGAAGTTATGGACAAGATTGCATTAAAGACTTCTGCCGGCTGGAGAAATTGGAGAAAACACGGGCACGCTTCAGAAACCACCTGCAATTTAACCTCCGTTGCAGAGATGAGGATGTCACACCAGCAAGCCTCAACATAAGATATCCAATTCCAACCAAAAACGCAGAGAAAATTATCAGTAAAGCACGGAAAGACCTGATCAAAGAACGGATAAGAATGACGGCAAACAAAGTGGACAGAACCAATAACCAGATCAAGGAGAAAATGGACATTTTCAAGGAACACTACCCGACCGACCAGGAAACACAGGAGCAGATAGAAGCACAATTAAAACATGCACACGAACAAGAATTCATTGTAACGAAAAACTGCCAGTTAAAAAAAACTAAAAAAAACTTACAGAAAGGAAAAACAAATGAAGAAAAACACACACGGAAACGAACGCTAAGTGGGTCAAAAACTTGTCAAAACGCACACTCACGGACATGGAGAAAACAGTGCTGAGCAGAGGACTGAACTTCGCCATCACACCAGCCAGAATACCCCATGATGAATACATCCTCACAGCAGAACTGGCATGTGAAAAAATCCAGGACCAAGGGGAAAAAGCATCACTCCGAAACGCAGTCACAGGAATCCTCAAAACGGCCAAATTACCACAAAGCAACGTTACAAAAAAAGAAGAAAAAGCATTAACCTCACTCAAGACAGATAAAACAGTCACAATCCTCCCATCAGACAAAGGCAGAACGACAGTAATATTGGACATGGAAACATATGAAAAACAGATGGAAACCATGTTGGCAGATGAAAGCACATACGAAACCATAAAAACAAATCCCATAGAAGAAAAGAAAAAAATGCTAAAAGCCCTTCTCAATCCCCTATTAGAAAGCAAAAAAATCACAAAGGACACATATGATCACCTGATACCCACAGCCAGCATCACCCCCCGGATCTATGGAACTCCAAAAATACATAAAAAGGATATCCCACTGCGGCCAATAATAGACAGTATTGGATCTGTCACGTACAGTTTATCAAAACCCCTGGTTGAAATCATCAAACCCCTCCTTGGACTATCAGATTTCCACTGCAAACACTCAAAAGAGCTGGCACAAGAACTCAAAAATATGAAAATAGAATCAGACGAGATCCTCATTTCACATGATGTCATTTCATTATTCACAAAGACACCTGTTGGCGTCACACTACATATAGTGCAAGAACACCTCAATAATGACAGTACCCTTAAAAGATGCACCAATCTCACAGTTCACGACATATCTGAATTATTACAATTTGTTGCAAAATCCACCTATTTTCAATACAGAGGAAAAATTTACAGACAAAAAGAAGGATTTGCAATGGGAGACCCACTATCAGCCATTATGAGCAGCTTTTTCACGGAGGATCTGGAAAACAAAGCCATCAACACAGCACCTACACAATGCAAACCCACCCTTTGGAAGAGATATGTGGATGACATTCTGGAAAAAATAAGGAAAGGACACACACAAGAACTCACTGACCATGTGAACAGCACGGACAGCACTGGGAATATAAAATTCACACACGAAGAGGAGGAAAATGGCACCATAGCCTTTCTGGACATGAAAATCCATCACAATGATGAAGGCAGCATAAAAATCACAGTCTACAGGAAACCAACCAACACAGATCAATACCTACTATGGACATCGGAACACCCCACAGCACACAAGCTATCAGTTGTCAGGACGTTATATGAACAAGCCACCATCATCACAGACCAAGAAGACAGACAGGAGGAGGAAAACCACATAAAACATGCACTTACACGCTGCCAATATCCAGTATGGGCTATAAACAAAGGGAAACAGCAAGTCAAAAACAAAGAAAACAAACAGGAAATAAGACAGAACAAAAGCCAAAATCAAAAACAAGGACACCATAACTATACCATACATCCGAGGGATCACGGAACCAATTCAAAGGATCATGAAAAAATACAAAATAAACGCAGCAGTCAAACCACACAAAAAATTAAGACAGTTATTAGTACACCCCAAGGACAGAATAGAACAAGACAAAAAAATGCAATGTAATATATGAAATATCATGCAGATCATGCAACAAAACCTACATTGGAGAAAGTGGAAGATCATTCACCACAAGAAAAAAGAACACCAGAAGGAATGTGAGAAGGAAACACAAGGACGACTCACAAGATCGCAAAAAGAAAAGGCAGAACAAGAAACATTAAAATCAGCAATATCAGCTCACTGCAAAAGAAATAATCACATCATGGACTGGGACAATGCAAAAATTATTGGATCAGAGAGCAACAGACACAAACGCTGGATCAAGGAGGCCATAGAAATCAGGAAGCGGGGAAAAGACACCATGAACCGAGATGAGGGGGCCTTTATGCTTTCCCACACCTGGGATCACATTCTCCAGAGACCATCTGACGGCGGAAGGTGGGGCTGGCTCGGTAGATCTGACAGATCTGCTGAGCTGGCCCCGCCTACAAAAGTCAGCTGATAAATGTCACCTGGCAGCAATCAGCTGACTCTTCTGACGAAGGCTGCAGTGTACAGTCGAAACATGTTAAGAAGGTAAAGACATCTCCTTTCTATTCTATTTTTGTCTTTAATAAGAACAAAAGATAAATTACCAAAGGATTTTCTCCCTCCTTTAATGTGAATGTCAATGCATGTAAAGCTCCTGGTGGAATTGTGAATTTCTCTCTCATTGCTTTCCCAATATTGGTGGCGCAAGGTGTATAGGGGATATCATCAGCTGCCCCTAACACTCTTGCTGCCTGTTCGGGCCAATCTGGGCTAAATCCCATCCTGATATCTGCCGGCCCAATAAAGCCCTGAAGTCTCCCAAAGCCACTGTGTGGCCTTGGGTAAACTGCTGGAATTTACTCATCCATTGTCCTCCCCCCTCACAGGGTGGCGGCATTTTTTCTGCTATGCTGTTCACATCAGTAAAAGAGAACGGTTGATACACATGACCTCTAGTTTTCTGTATCAGGGGGCACATTAACCCCGTCTGCTCAGACACCATCCGTCTACCCTTACCAAAACTGCTTCCCCAGTATATGGGTCAAAGTTTCCACCCCCATATCTCTGTGGTGGTCTACGCTCCTCTCGTTTTCTCAGACCATAATTTTCTCTGCCTATTCCTGGCTTGGGTGTCGACTTCATCCGTCTTCCCCCTTTTCCACATAATGTAATTTCCCCTACTACATTATACGGTCTTCCTGCTTCCACTCCACCACAATCTTGGCCCTCTGTCTCCCCTATTTCTTCCTCGTCTTCCTCCTGTATTCCGTGACCACGGGCCCAACATTCTCTCTGTCGCCTAGTCTGAAAATCATCAACATCTTGTGGAGAAAATTTCATTGATGCACGCTCCTCTGACCTTATTTCCTCTTCTTCATTCTCACTGCGTTCTGGCTCTCTCCACACTCCCTCCTTCCTTTCTTGTTTATTCTGCATTTCTTCCAATTGTCTCAACAATTCTTGATTCTCCTGTATGCTGCCTTCAAATTTTCTTTCCATCTTCATCTGTTTCATCTGTCTTTCCACTTCTCTTCGTTTCTGCTTTTCTTTCTCCACTTCCTCTTCTTTTTTTCTCAGTTCTGCCTTTGGTCTCTCCACCTCTTCATCAATCCTGAGTTCTTTCACCTCCACTATCCCACTTTTCACCTCTACCAATGGCATTTGATTCACACAGTATGGTGGTGGCCATTCCCCCTTTAAATCTTTCAAATTGGGATAGAGGGATGGCACCGTAGGGGCTGTCAGTCCTGATCCCTCTTCATTTTTTCTTTTTTGTTGCTCTTGAACCAATTTTTCCTTTTTGTCCTCTGCTGCCTGTGCATTTCTTAGTTTAATACCATCATCTGCTGCGATGACCACTGCCATATTATGTATTAAACTTCTCCTCTCCTGCACTTCAGCTGTCTGATTTTTATCTTTTACCTCCGCCATTTGTGCATTCCTCAATTTCACACCATCTACCGCAGCACAAACTGTAGCCAGATTATGAATCAGCCTGCTCTCATTTTCCCTTTCTGCAATTTTGTCTTTATGCTTCCTTCGCGCAACCAATCCTGTCACTGTCATGTCTTTCATAGCTTCAATTCCTTTCAACTTCTGATGCTCCAAATTCATTAACATCTGAGTCAAACTTTCCTTCTCATCTGGTTTTAAAATGCCTTCTTCTGTTAATTTCTGATACAATTTTCCATGACATGTTTCAGGACCCAGGAGACAGACACAGACACGGGCAGATACGAACAATTATTCTTTTTTAAAGAGTGAGAGAGTGTAGTGTGTGTGTGAGTGCAGATATGGCAGTCTGGTCACCGGAGCTGAGCAATTCAGATGACGACCTGGCAACCCTGGAACACACAAGCAGAAACAGTTAAGGCTGTTCAGTGATAATGGACAATTGCAGGTGTGAAGCTTACTTGAGAAAACCACAGGTTGTATTCTGCTGACTCCAAGTGTCCATGTGATGTGGAGGTGTTTGTGCTCGTGGCTGTGGAGGTGGTTGCTCCTGTAGCTGTGGTGATGGTTTTGGCAAGGGTGGTAATTGTACCTGCAGCTGTGACGATGATTGCTCCCGTAGCCGTGGAGGTGATAGTGTTAGTAGCTGTGATAATGATGGCTCCTGTAGCCGTGGAGGTGATTGTACTTGTAGCTGTGGTGATGATGGCTCCTGTAGCCGTGGAGGTAATTGTACCTGCAGCTGTGGTGGCGATAGTACATGTAGCTGAGGTGATGGTTGTACCTGTAGCTGTGGTGGTAATGAGGAGCTCCGAGATGGAGGGGGAGATGCCCCGTTGGTCGGGGAAGCTGGTCCGCTGCCTGGGAGGTCCACCTGTGCACAGGGGTTAAGATTTGGGGTTGAATAACAAAGGGTATTCTTACGTGGCTGGTCTTGACGTGACGTTCTTGGCTTGGCTGTAGAACGAAGCTCTGGCTCATACTCAGACGAGGAAGACAGACGACTCCGTGCCGGGCTGTCAGTGGCACTGGCTTTTAACAGCCGCTGATTGGCACCTGCTGGTCTGTGCGCAGCTAGAGCTGATGAGACAGATGACGGCCCAGCGGCCGTCATGACAGTACTCCTCCCTCTAGTAGTGCCTCCAGGCACCTGCCCAATTCTACCTGGATTCGCCCGATGGAAGTCGCGGATCAACTGCTTATCCAAGATCAATGCTGGGCGAATCCAAGAACAATCCTCCGGTTCAAAGCCCTCCCAGTCCACCAAATACTGAAGACCACGACCCCGCCTGCAAACGTCCAGGATGGCAGTCACCCCCCAGGCTGGATGGCCATCGATCATCCTTGGGGGGGCAGGCGTCGTAGGGGGCGGGCACAGAGGGTCCAAGATGTACGGTTTAACCTGGGAGACATGAAAGGTGGGGCAGATGTGCATGGAAGGGGGGGGGAGACAAGCGCACAGACACAAGATTGACAATTCGAGAAATGGTGTAAGGACCAATGAAGCGCTTAGTGAGCTTGCGCTTCTCGGCCGGTACACCAATATTCCGGGTGGACAACCAAACCTTCTGACCCACCTTGTAGTCCGGGGTGGGTCTCCTGTGATGGTTGGCCACCTGGATGTTGCGTTCAGTGGTCTTCAAAAGGGCCCTACGGGCGATGGACCATACTCGCCGACAGCGCCTAATATGGGTCTGGACAGACGGGAATGCTACTTCCTTCTCCTCCTCCGGGAACAGTGGTGGATCAAACCCAAATGAAGCCTTGAAGGGAGAAAAGCCCGTGGCCGTAGAGATTGTGGTGTCATGGGCGTACTCTATCCAAGGAAGGTGCTTGCTCCAAGAGGACGAACAGGAGGAGATGACACAGTGCAGTGCGGCCTCAAGCTCCTGGTTAGCCCGTTCACACTGGCCATTACTCTGTGGATGATACCCTGAAAAGAGGCTAGCTGTGGCTCCCAGCGCCGAGCAGAACGCCTTCCAGACCTGAGAGACGAACTGTGGTCCCCGGTCTGACACTATGTCAGCGGGGATACCGTGGAGACAGACCACATGCTGAACAAGGAGGTCCGCCGTTTCCTGGGTTGAAGGCAAACCCCGAAGGGGCACAAAATGGGCCGCCTTCGAAAAACGGTCCACAATAGTCAAAACAGTGGTGAAGTTATCTGAGGGGGGCAAACCAGTCACAAAATCCATGGCAACATGAGACCAAGGGCGGGAAGGGACGGGCAGGGGATGCAACAGACCTGCCGGGGGAGATGATGTTGTCTTCCCTGTGGCGCATTGAGTGCAAGCCCGGATGTAACTCATCACGTCCTTCCGCAGCCCTGGCCACCAGAAAGTCCTCTGGAGCATTTCCACAGTCCGACCTACTCCCGGATGACAGGCCAGCTTGGAGGCATGACCCCACTCAATCACCTGACCCTGGATAGAGCTTGGAACAAACAAGCGGCCCGGACCCCCCCCCCCCCCCCCCCCCCCGGATCTGGCTCCGTCTTCAACACTCTCCGGACTTTGGTACAAATACCCCAGGACAGAGCTCCCACAACACAGGAGGGTGGTAGGATGGGTGCTTCCTGATCTTCGGTAGATGGTGCATCGAACTGCCGTGAGAGGGCGTCCGGTTTTCCGTTCTTGCTTCCCAGCCGATAGGTGATGGAGAAGTTGAAACGGCCGAAGAAGAGGGACCAACGAGCCTGACGTGCGTTCAGCCGCTTCACCGTCCTGAGGTACTCCAGGTTGCGGTGGTCAGTCCATACAACGAACGGCTGAGCGGCCCCCTCCAGCCAGTGTCTCCATTCCTCCAGGGCGAGTTTCACCGCCAACAGTTCCCTGTCTCCAATGCTGTAGTTCCTTTCCGCCGGTGACAGGCGCCGGGAGAAGTAGGCACATGGTCGAATCTTGCCATCCTCAGGAGAATGCTGGGAGAGTACCGCTCCCACCCCCGAATCCGAGGCATCCACTTCCACCAAGCACTGAAGATTCGGGTCCACCTGGGTTAGAACACGGGCCGAAGCAAACTCTTCCTTTAATTTCTCAAATGCTCTGGCTGCCTCCTCACTCCAGCAAAACGGGGTCCTAGGGGAGGTGAGCGCAGTCAGAGGGTGAGCAATATTCCCAAAATTGGGCACAAACCGACGATAAAAGTTGGCAAAGCCCAGGAACCCCTGGAGCTGCTTCCTGGAGGTCAGAGCGGGCCAGTCCACTACCGCCTTAACCTTGGCCGGGTCGGGGAGCACCTGGTTCCGGGCAATGATGAACCCAAGGAAGGAGGTCTGGTTTGTATGAAACTCGCATTTCTCTGCCTTGACGAATAATTGATTCTCCAGGAGGCGCTGTAACACCCTGCGAACGTGTACCTGGTGCTCCTCCAATGTGCGGAAGAAGATCAGTATGTCTTCAAGATACATGAACACAAAGGAGTTAAGGAAGTCCCGCAGCATATCATTTATTAGTCGCTGGAAGACGGCCGGAGCGTTGGTCAACCCAAACGGCATTACCAGATACTCGAAATGACCGCTTGGGGTCCGGAAAGCCGTCTTCCACTCGTCACCTTCTCTGATGCGCACCAGGTGATAGGCATTCCGGAGATCCAGCTTAGTAAACCAGGTCACCCCCTGGAGGGAGTCAAAGGCGGTGTTCATCAATGTCAGAGTGTATTTGTCCTTAATCATGATTTCGTTAAGCCCCCGGAAGTCGATGCAGGGGCATAGCGAGCCATCCTTCTTCCCAACAAAGAAGAAACTGGCACCCACGGCCGAGGACGACGGGCGGATGATACCTGAGGCCAGGGATTCTTTAATGTAGGTGTCCATGGCCTCGCGCTCCGGGGCTGACAGGCTGTACAGGCGGCTTGCAGGAAGGGGGGCCCCAGCCTTCAGATTAATAGCACAGTCGTACGGCCGATGGGGGGGGGGGGGGGGGGGGTAGAGACAACGCCCGTGACTTGCTAAAAACTAACCCCAGGTCATGGTAAACCTCAGGTACCCTGGACAGCTCCTGGGGTGACGTCGAGGGAAGAGGCACCTTGACAGATGGGGCACATGCCGCAGATTGGAGACAGGCACTCAAACAGAAAGTACTCCACGTTGTAATACTCCCTCCCTGCCAGTCGATGGTGGGGTTGTGAAGCTGAAGCCAGGGGTAACCCAGGATGACGGGCGAAGAAGAGACAGGCAGGATCAAAAACCTAATCTCCTCCCTGTGATTACCTGAGACGATCACAGACACTGGGGCCGTCTGATAGGCAACGGTGGTCAGTGACGCCTTGGACAAAGTGATGAGCTTGACAGGAGGATCCAGAGGCTGACAGCTGAGGCCCATCTGGGTTGGCAGGTCTCTGGAAACAAAGTTTTGCTCAGCTCCTGAGTCTACTAGGGCTAGCGTGGAACGTTCTGTGTGTTTGTGGATTAGTCTAATGGGTATACAGAAACTCGTGAGGGGTTTTTCTAAGTCCGTGTCCGTGAATCCCCCTACTGCGATCCACGGACCTTCCCTTTTAACCGACTAGGGCATTTGAAAACCCCATGTGACTCCTTTCCACAGTAAAAACAAAGGCCTAGATCCCTGTGGCGCTGTCTCTCAGCCGCTGACACTTTAGATTGGCCTATTACCATTGCCTCTTGACCTGGAAGCTCCTCTGACACCGGAAGAGCGAGCAGGGGAGAGCTACTGGAACGAGGGCGGGACTTAACTGGACGGGAAGTAGACCGTCGTTCAGCCGCTCGTTCCCTTAACCTACTGTCTAGGCTTATAGCAAGGGCAATTAGCTCTCCTAAATTGTCTGGTTTGTCCCGTGCCGCTAACTCATCCTTTAACTCCGCGTTGAGACTGCGGAGGAAAATACCACAAAGTGACGTTTCCCCCCACCCAATCTCAGCGGCAAGGACCCGGAAATCAATAGCATAGTCAGCAGCTGATCTAGTGCCCTGCTGCAGGCTCAACAGCCGTTCAGTCAACACCGCACTCCTATCTGAGTGGTCAAACACGGTCATAAACTCCGCCACGAACTGCTGGTAAGTCAACATAAGATAACCTGGTTTCGCCATCACTGTATATGCCCAGTCTAAGGCTCTACCCCCCAACAGGTTGATGGTATATCCTATTTTACTTGAATCAATGGCGAAGTCTCCCAGAACCCGGAGAAAAACGGACTCGCATTGTAAAATGAATCCACGAGCCTCTCCGAGTTTCCCACTAAAATGGACAGGAGTTGGCACAGGGGTGAGGCGAGATGTGGATGTGATGTTAGCTTGACCTGGCGCTAAGCCTGCAGGGGTTGAAACGCTAGCGACCGGGGGAAACGCCTGGTGTCCCTCCAGGCAATCCAGCCGGCCGTTAATTTGAGTAAGTTGATTAAGAATAACTGTCTGCTGATGAGAAAGCATATCTACCCGGGCACTAAGGGTGTTTAATCTGCGCGACAGTGTGCTGTCCGCTGGGTCAACGTGACGGAGTTGTACTGACATGTTTCAGGACCCAGGAGACAGACACAGACACGGGCAGATATGAACAATTATTCTTTATTAAAGAGTGAGAGAGTGTAGTGCGTGTGTGAGTGCAGATATGGCAGTCTGGTCACCGGAGCTGAGCAATTCAGATGACGACCTAGCAACCCTGGAACACACAAGCAGAAACAGTTAAGGCTGTTCAGCGATAATGGACAATTGCAGGTGTGAAGCTTACTTGAGAAAACCACAGGTTGTATTCTGCTGACTGCAAGTGTCCATGTGATGTGGAGGTGTTTGTGCTCGTGGCTGTGGAGGTGGTTGCTCCTGTAGCTGTGGTGATGGTTTTGGCGAGGGTGGTAATTGTACCTGCAGCTGTGACGATGATTGCTCCCGTAGCCGTGGAGGTGATAGTGTTAGTAGCTGTGACGATGATTGCTCCCGTAGCCGTGGAGGTGATAGTGTTAGTAGCTGTGATGATGACGGCTCCTGTAGCCGTGGAGGTGATTGTACTTGTAGCTGTGGTGATGAAGGCTCCTGTAGCCGTGGAGGTAATTGTACCTGCAGCTGTGGTGGCGATAGTACCTGTAGCTGAGGTGATGGTTGTACCCGTAGCTGTGGTGGTAAGGAGGAGCTCCGAGATGGAGGGGGAGATGCCCCGTTGGTCGGGGAAGCTGGTCCGCCGCCTGGGAGGTCCACCTGTGCACAGGGGTTAAGATTTGGGGTTGAATAATAAAAGGTATTCTTACCTGGCTGGTCTTGACGTGACATTCTTGGCTTGGCTGTAGAACGAAGCTCTGGCTTATACTCAGACGAGGAAGACAGACGACTCCGTGCCGGGCTGTCAGTGACACTGGCTTTTAACAGCCGCTGATTGGCACCTGCTGGTCTGTGCTCAGCTGGAGCTGATGAGACAGATGACGGCCCAGCGGCCGTCATGACATTCCACACTCCTTCCTGACCTCTTTTTTTTATCTTTTGGCTTTGTGCCACTAATCATTTGGGTCGTTGCCCATTCCCACTGTTTTTTCATATTTTCTTTAGGTGAGCCAGCCTGCTGCTCGCCCTCCCCTTTCTGAGGAGAGCCAGCTGGTTGCTCCCCCTCCCTTTGCATCTTGATCAACTCTGTCCTCTCTTCTCCCCCTTTTTAAAAAAAAAAAACAAAAAAAAACTCAAGCACAGTATTTATTCCAAAATCACAACTTCACAGATATAAAACCAATAGCGATTGCAGCATTGATTATAGTATTTTAGGGTGCACTAATTCCTAGCGTCTCTCACCCGGGTCTTTTTGACAAACGTCTTTGCCAAGGGCCTCCAACCTCTTGCAATATCTAGGGGGCGCCGCTCCCCTGGGTCTTTCGCCCGGTTCTTTTCAGTTCCCGTCGGAACCGAGGGGCTCCAACCCAGCACAACTTTCGGGGATGCTACTCCCCGGGGTGTCACCTTAAACCCAGAATTTTCAGCCTCCATCAAGGCTGAGGGCCTCCAACCCAGCACTCCCATCTTCACAAGTCACGGACCAATTAAGTCAGTCCATGAACCTGTAGTCGGGTCGAATGATCTCTTCTATATATGCAGCTATATCATCCGAGCTGGGGGCCTTTCACCCTCACGGTCTTTTGCAATTCCTGTCCCAAGTTGTCACAGCCTAATCAGTCAGGCTGTGATCGCTCAATCAGGCCGAGTACAGCACTTTTACTCTAGCCGGGGGCCTTTCGCCCTCACGGTCTTACTCTTTTCAAGCAGCAAGCAATCAGCAAAAACATCTACTAAATATTCAACTGCTTTAATCTAGGACACACACACAAAACCGCTTGACAACACAGACTTTGGTTATAGCCAATAGCAGAACTTTGATATAATAGGCGTCTGCTTACCTCTTTTTCAGGCTGTTGTCAGTCAGCGGTGTGGGTCCGCTGTTTACTCCAATCGTCTGGACCTTCACCTCTCCCCCCTTTTCACCGGACGAGCCCCCAAAATTGTTAGAATGCTTTTGTCCCTCTTACTCATTGTCTATGTGTGTGTAAGCATTCCTCCCGAACTTGTTGATAAAGGCACTTGGAGAGAGTAAGTCTTGGAAGATCTGTATTTATTTAAGCAGGTTGAATATAGCATTACAGAGCTCTGGGTCAAAATTCTGTCCCTAACATCAACAAGTGTTGTCAAGGTGTGAAGTCTGACTTATTCTGTGCTCTTCCTGACCCAGTTATATATAAGTCCAAGCATGCATTATCAGTCGAAGGCAGCTGCAGCGGTCCATGGGAGTAAGCAGTCCGCTCCTCATACAGGGTGTAACAACCGAAGGTCATTGCTCATCCTAGGTCAAAGTGGCTGAGTTTCGGTCACTCCTTAGCACAGCCGGTTCTCTGTTTCCTCCCATACATCACAAGATGTTGTTATTCTCTGTGCTGGGACAGAGCTTCACTCCCTTTTTTGCAGGTAATGAGCCACACAGTTGGCAGTATAGTTCCATTGTGGTATATTAGTTATATTACCAAAGCATAAGCAGAGCACACATATTTTGAGTCACACAGACAACTGTTATATATGATTATATTGATCACTTTACCCATCAGTCGGCAGTTTAAACGCAAGTCGGTGTCACTCGTGAGTTGTTGATAACAACACAAGGAAGCATTGGCAACATTTCTTTTACTCCCTTTTGTGTCGCACAAGAGACGGATTATGGGTAAGATGTTTTCTTTGATAATCCACATTATCGCTAATTATCGCTCCTGAAGACAAGATTCCACTTATTAAGCACCACATGGATACCCTAGGTTCCTTTGTCCAGGCAAGTTTTCTGAATCTTGGTGTTAGTTTTGTCTCGGCCATGTCTCTTGAGCACCACGTTAATCAATTAATTAGAAATTGTTTTTTTTTTCATCTGAAGAATATTTCTAAGTTGAGAACCCTGGTGTCAAAGGCGGAACTTGAGATGATTATACATACTTTTATTTCTTCTTGTTTAGACTATTGTTTCAAGGTTGTCATAGCCAGGAGCGGCACTGGAGTTAAGCTCCCAGTGCTCATAAAATGCTCCTTATGGCGTGCGTCTCGAAAAGCCTCTGACAACTAAGTCCAACTCCTAGCCTGCCCGTGTGGTTTAGTCTCTAAGCCCGGCGGAACTGCTTTTACTAATAGGAGAAGGGGCGAGGGCAGATCTCTGGCGCCTTAAAACCAGATGCTTCGGGTAGATGGTGGCTCGTCAACCTGGGAACGTAGCCCATCTAGGGGAAGGTAAACCCTGATTTCAAACCTCCGCTGCCTTGCGGCACACCTGGTCATGGGAAAGGCTTCGGGAGTCAACCCTGAGGAAAAATCCGAAGTCGGAGTCCCTAAGGCAGTTCTCTGTTGTGCTCAACATCGTTCCGGCAGCTCCTGTGACGGTGCTGGTGCCAAACTGTAGCAGCCCTGCTGTTCCTTTGGATTCATCAGTGACGTGGAGAGGGGGGACATGCTGCATGGGCAACATCTTGTCCTCCATATCTTCCTGCCCAGGCTTGAATCCTACCAACGCCCAAAGCTGGAAGGTAGAACACCGGCTCACTGGAGAGGACACTCCAGCTTCACCTTTGGCGTAGACAAAACACAGGGAATGACAGTTACCTGTTATAAGCCACCGCTCAATTGACGTAGAGCGCGGCACCAGGGGTTGTTCCCGATGGTGGGAGGGATCATCGGATCTCAACTGGACAGCTACCGCCCGCCTCAACTGGGCAGCCCCCAGCCAATAAGGTGTTGTCCCGCCACAGCTTGCTTTCCTCATTGGGTGCATGGGGATGAGGAGAAGTCCGAATGGCAGGCTGAGAACCTTCGCACCAGGCAAGACAAAAAAACAAAAGAGACCAACTCTAAAACTGGGAACTTGGAACGTCCGCACTATGATGACAGGACTCGCTGCTAACCTCAAGGACATCAACGACACCAGAAAGACTGCCATCATCAATAATGAGCTGAAGAGACTGGAAGTGGATATCGCCACTTTCCAGGAAACACGGTTGGCTGACGCAGGCACACTGAGAGAGAAGGACTACACGTTCTACTGGCAGGGAAAGGGCAGTGACGAACACAGGGAACACAGAGTGGGCTTCGCAGTGAAGAACACCTTGCTGAAGATGGTGGAACCAGGCAGCAATGGCTCTGCATGACTCCTCACCCTCCGCCTGAACACCACTCAAGGCCCAGTCACCCTCGTCAGTGTGTATGCCCCAACACTGACAGCCACACCAGAGGCAAAAGACGAGTTCTACGAGAATCTCGCAACAACTGTCAGGATCATCCCCAACTCTGAACAACTCATTCTCCTTGGAGACTTCAATGCCAGAGTGGGTGCTGACCACGACTCCTGGCCCTCCTGTCTTGGACCATTTGGCGTGAAACAGAATGAACGACAACGGACAGCGGCTGCTCGAGTTCTGCACATATCATGATCTGTGCATCACAAACTCATTCTTCAAGACCAAGCCCCAACACAAGGTTTCCTGGCGACATCCGTGCTCAAAGCACTGGCACCAGCTGGACTTGATCCTGACCAGGCGCACCTCACTGAAGAACGTGCTAATCACCCGTTCGTTCCAGAGTGCAGATTGCGACACAGACCATTCATTGGTGTGTTGCAAGGTCAAGCTGCAGCTGAAGAAATTCCATCGTGCTAGACAGCCTGGAAAGGCACGGATTGACACCAGCAAGATGGCTCAACCAGAACTTGTTGAGCAGTTTGCCTCCACCTTTGAGAAGGAACTTGGTGTACCACAAGAAGGAGAATCTGCAAAGCAGAAGTGGGAAGAGCTGCGAAACACCATCCACCGCACAGCCTTGGCTACCTTTGGGAGGAAGACCTTGAAGTCACAGGACTGGTTTGATGCCAAGTTGACTGAGATGACCCCCGTCATTGAAGCCAAGCGCTCAGTACTTGCTGAGTACAAGAAGTACCCAAACAAGAAGAATCTCCAGATTCTCAGGGCTGCGAGAAGCAAAGTTCAGCAGACTGCTCGGCGCTGTGCCAACGAGTACTGGACTCAGCTCAGCCAAGACATTCAAACCGCTGCCATAACAGGGAACATCCGTGGTATGTATGATGGCATCAAGAAAGCACTTGGTCCGGCTCAGAGCAAGACGGCCCCCCTCAAATCCTCCACTGGGGAGATGATCACAGAAAAGAACAAGCAGATGGAGAGATGGGTGGAACACTACTCCGACCTCTACTCCAGACAGAACACCGTGACACTGTCAGCCCTTGATGCCATCGACTGCCTGCCATTCATGGATGAACTTGATGCCGAGCCAACCATCGACGAAGTCAGCAAGGCCATTGATAGCTTGGCCGCTGGCAAGGCACCCGGCAACGACGGCATACCCCCCCAACCTGATCAAGCACTGCAAGACCGCCCTACTGCTGCCATTGCATGACGTCCTCTGCCAGTGCTGGAAGGAAGGTGCCGTAACACAGGACATGAGGGACGCCAAGATCATCACCCTCTACAAAAACAAAGGGGAGAGAAGCGACTGCAACAACTACAGGGGCATCTCCCTCCTCAGTGTTGTTGGCAAAGTCTACGCACGAGTTGTTCTCGTTCGTCTACAGAAGCTTGCCGAATGTGTCTACCCCGAGTCTCAGTGTGGCTTCCGCGCTGAGCGATCGATGGTAGACATGATATTCTCCATCCGCCAACTCCAGGAGAAATGCAGAGAACAGAACATGCCCCTGTACGTCGCCTTCATCGACCTCACCAAAGCGTTCGATCTGGTCAGCAAGAGAGGGCCTTTTCAAGATCCTGCCAAAGATAGGATGCCCACCAAAGTTGCAAAGCCTCATCGAATCATTTCACACCAATATGCAGGGGATAGTGCAGCACGACGGCAACGTCTCAGAGCCATTCAACATACGCAGCGGAGTGAAACAGGGCTGTGTACTTGCGCCAACCCTCTTTGGGATTTTCTTTGCTATGCTCCTGAGGCATGCCTTCAGCACAGCAACAGAAGGAATCTACCTGTACACAAGATCTGACGACAGGCTTTTCAACCTCGCCCGCCTGAAAGCCAGAACCAAAGTACGTGAGGCTCTAATCAGAGACATGCTGTTCGCAGACGACACTGCAGTCGTAACCCACACACAGCAGGAGCTTCAGACCCTGATGGACCACTTCTCCCAGGCATGCAAGGACTTCGGGCTTACCATCAGCCTGAAGAAGACTAACGTCTTGGCGCAAGGCACGGAAGCACCACCAACTATCACCATCGACGACTACGAGCTGGAGGTCGTGAATCAGTTCACGTACCTGGGGTCCACGATCAGCAACAACCTCTCCCTTGATACAGAGATCGACAAGAGGATTGGAAAATCAGCCTTCCCACTCGCTCGCCTCACCACACGAGTGTGGGAGAATCCCAAACTCTCTGTCAAGACGAAGATGGCAGTGTACAACGCCTGCGTCATCAGCACACTGTTCTATGGGAGTGAGACGCGGACAACATACGGCCGGCAGGAAAAGAGACTGAACTCCTTCCACTTGCGCTGCATTCGCCACATCCTGGACATATCCTGGCAGGACAGAGTGCCCAACACAGAAGTTCTGTCCCGCGCCGGCCTTCCCTCCATGTTCACTCTACTCAGGCAGCCGCAGGCTCCGCTGGCTAGGCCACGTTCACCTTATGGAGGATGGCAGAATCCCCAAAGACGTCCTCTACGGAGAACTGGCGACTGGCAGGAGAGACATTGGCCTCCCACAGCTGTGCTTTAGAGACGTCTGCAAGAGAGACATGAAGGCCCTGGAGATCAACACAGAGCGCTGGGAGGACCTTGCAACGGACCGCTCCAAATGGAGAGGCACCCTGACCAGACAGCTCAAGGCGGGTGAAGAGAGACTGACTGCTGCAGCAGATGAAAAAAGGACCCGCAGGAAGAACCGCCACAGACCCAGGAGCACGGAGACCACCCACAAATGCGACCTGTGTGACAGGGACTGCCATTTGCGCATCGGCCTGTTCAGCCACAGGTGGTGCTGTTCCAGCAGAGTAGACGTTTAGGATTCTCTTCCATGGTCATCATAGACCGACAAAGGCCAACGAATAGTCTTTTTACCTGTCTGAGCCAAAAGCATCTTCAACGCCTCCAGGTTGTTCAAAATTCGGCTGCTAGACTTTTAACTCACACTAAGAAAAGGGCTCATATTGCACCGGTTTTAGCAGCACTTCACTGGCTCCCAGTTGGTTTTAGGATTCAGTTTAAAATTTTAGTTCTTGTTTTTAGAGCTATTCATGATCAAGTCCCTAAATACATCACCAAACTGCTTAAAGTGTACAACCCCTCACGGTCTCTGAGATCCTCGGATCAACTTTTACTGGCTGTTCCTCAAACCCATTTTAAAACTCGAGGTGAGAGAGCCTTTCAGGCAGTGGCACCAAAATTGTGCTCTACCACTGTCTTTGCGCTCAGTAGACTCTGACGCTTTTAAAAAGCAACTGAAGACACTTCTGTTTAAACACGCTTTTTAGTTTGATTATGGATTATGGTTTTTACGTTTTTAATGTCTTTATACTTGTTTTTAATGCCTTTATTGTTGTATTTGTGATTGTGTAGAGGAGCTGAAATGACGAGGCGATTTTTGTATTAAAAACAGGGTTTTTAATGAATAGCTCTTCTATCGAGTCTCATCAGGTGTAGAGCTTGGCAGAAGGCAAGAGAGTGATCTCTGCTCCGCTCGCTGGTTAAATACAAGCACACATAGAGCCACACATTGAAAAAGCTGACATCAGAGCCACACATTGAAAAAGCTGACATCAGAGCCACTCATTGAAAAAGCTGACATCCCCCCGTTATCTTAACCCCCCATTGTTCTGCTATCTCCTCTCCTTGTCTTGGGAGGTGATGGGAACTCCTCCTCTCGCCTTAGGGGGTAAAGGTGTCAAGTCCGTCTCCGCCGCCGCGTCTTGGGAGGTCCATTGTCTTTAACCCGGCGGGGGAGATCCTTTGTCCTTTCTAGGTGTGAAGTTCCTTACATATGCTGTCACAAAACATTTCCACTTGTTCTAACATATGTAGATATGGGATATAAGAGTCATATATACCACAGGCCCCCCAAACACTAGGAAAGGACACAGAAAGAATCACAGTCTAAGATAATAACTATGAAATACTACGTGTTACAACTGTTGCCACAGGAGAAGTTTTCTAGCAGCCATGCACCTAAGAAAGTTCAGTGGTAAACATAACAGCATAGTGAAATCATAAGTAGCCTTAAACTGTTGAAGCACAATTAGTGAATAATTGCGGGGTGGTTGGAATCAGTCCCTGTGCTGTCTGGGCTTTATTCTTCTCCCAAAACTGCTGTAGGTTGGCTTAGGTGTCCCGCCGGGACCTTCTCGTGGTGAATCTGCATTGTGGGAAGGAAAGAGATTATTTGTTCCCGGCCTGGGGGCTGAGACTTTTCCTCTGGGGGGTCTACCACGCCGAGGTGCTCGTGCCAACTGTGCAGGTTCGTCTCCCAGCAAGAAGGCAGGTTTGAGTCTGTCAACACTGACCACTTCCTTTCTGTCCCCATAATCAAACACAAAGTGTTTGTCACCATTTTCCAGCACTCTGAACGGGCAATCGTAAACTGGGCGTAACGTTGGTTTAATGGCTTCATGCTTAACAAAAACGAACTCAGCGTTTTTTTAAAGTTTGAGGAACAAAAACTCGTGGAAAAGAGTGATGAGCTGGACCGTGGAGGGAGTCCGGTCCACTGCTGCCTAAAAACCTTGGGACTGGAAGGTGTCCTGGTTCTGGGTTCTCTGGTAAAAATTCTCCTGGGAGTCTGATAGGCTGGGCAAAAACTAATTCTGCAGGAGAAGCGTCTAAATCCTCTTTAGGTGCTGCACGCAACCTCAATAAAACCCAGGGAAGTTTATTTACCCAATTTGTGTCCGTTAGTGAGGCCCTGAGGGCAGCCTTTAAGGACCTGTGAAAACGCTCACATAACCCATTAGCCTGAGGGTGATAAGCGGTGGTGCAATGAATTGTTGCCCCTAAACTGTTAGACATGGCTGACCAGAGCTCTGAGATAAATTGAGGCCCTCTGTCTGACGTGATGTCTGATGGAACGCCGAAACGTGCCACCCAGTTTGCTAGAAAAACGCGAGCGACTTCCTCCGCTGTGGTTGACGCTAGAGGGACTGCCTCTGGCCAGCGCGTGGTGCGGTCTATCATTGTTAACAGGTGTGTGAAACCTTGGGAGGAAGGTAGCGGCCCCACGAGGTCGACGTGAATGTGGTCGAATCTTCTAGCAGGAATTGGAAAAGGCTCCAGAGGGGCTTTTGTGTGTCTGTGTATTTTGGCACGTTGACAAGGAATGCAAGTTTTTGCCCATTCTTTTACGTTTTTGCGCAGGCCTGGCCACACAAACTTTTCAGCAACCATTTTGACCGAGGCGCGCACACCTGGGTGCGCGAGGGAGTGAATTGCGTCGAAAATACGGCGGCGCCAAGCAGCTGGTACTAACGGGCGAGGTCGGCCGGTTGAAACGTCGCATATTAGGGGGGGCACGCCGTCGCGCAACCCTTTTTTCTCCAGCCTTAACCCTGTTGGTCCGGACAGGAGCACGCGCACGTCTGCATCACTGCTTTGTTCTTCCGCCATGGCTGCATAATCTATTCCATCCTGGATAGGTGCTGCGTATGTGTGTGCGTTAGTGAAGAGTTCCGCTGCTGAGGCGGCGTAATCTGTCTCCTCGTGCTCTGGCGGTGTCACAGCGCAAGAGAGACAGTCAGCTACAACGTTAAGTTTGCCTGCTACGTGTCGAATGTCTGTGGTGAACTCTGAAATCGCAGCTAGCTGTCTTTGTTGTCTGCCCGACCATGGTTCTGAAATTTTAGCCATAGCAAAAGTGAGCGGCTTATGGTCCACAAAGACCGTGAAACTCCGCCCTTCTAACCAAAACTGGAAGTGGCGGATGGACAAATGAAGCGCTAGCAGCTCTCTGTCGAAAGTGCTGTATTTGCGTTCCGTTGGGTTTAGCGATTTGCTAAAGAATGCCAAAGGTTGCCAGACTCCGCTGACAAGTTGTTCTACAACTGCCCCTATAGCCAGGTCTGAAGCATCTGTGGTCAGAGCAATGCGGGCTGAGGGATCTGGGTGGACTAACATTGTGGCGTTAGCTAAGGCGTTTTTTACTTCCGCGAAAGCGCGTTCGCGCTCCGGGGTCCATTCGACCGCGTTGGAAGCCTTCTTTTTTCTGAGCGCGTCATATAGGGGTTGCATGAGCTGAGCTGCGTGGGGGAGGAAACGGTTGTAAAAATTAACCATCCCCAAAAATTCCTGTAGCGATTTAACCGTTTGAGGCCGTGGAAAACCTTCTATCGCACGAACTTTGTCTGGAAGCGGAAATGCCCCTGTCGGGGAGACCCTATGTCCCAAAAAATCAATTTGTGATACGCCGAATTTGCATTTGGCTGGATTGATTATAAGTCCGTGCTCTTCCAGCCTCTGAAAAACGGTAGTGAGGTGCTGCTCGTGTTCTTCCTCGGATGAGCTGGCTACCAGCATGTCATCGAGGTAGACAAAAACAAAGGGTAGGTCGCGTAGGACTGCGTCCATCATCCATTGAAAAGTTTGAGCAGCGCCTTTGAGGCCGAACGGCATTCTTAGGAATTCAAAAAGGCCGAAAGGGGTTATAACCGCTGTTTTAGGAATATCTTCAGCTCGGACTGGGACTTGGTGATAACCGCGGACTAAGTCTATTTTTGAAAAAATGCGCGCACCTGCTAAATGTAGTGAGAAATCCTGAATGTGAGGAATGGGGTAGCGGTCATGCGCTGTAGCGTTGTTTAGCCTGCGGTAATCTCCGCACGGTCTCCAAGAACCGTCAGATTTCGGAACCATGTGAAGTGGTGAAGCCCAGGGGCTCTTCGAGCGTCTAACAATGCCCAATTTTTCGAGAGCTGCAAATTCATCCTTTGCTATGTTGAGCTTGGCCGCGTCTAAGCGGCGAGCTTTGGCAAAAACAGGAGGTCCTGTTGTCGGAATGAAGTGTTTAACCCCGTGTTTGGCTACAGTGGCTGAGAATTTGGGGGTTGTGAGTGCTGGAAATTGGGTGAGGAGTTGTTCAAACTTACCTCCCGCTGTGGTGACGCTGGCCTGCACAGGTGGTGGGGAAACTCGAGCTGAACATGGAATAGAAGCAAAAGATAGTGCATTAACCAGGCGCCTATTTGCAAGATCCACTAATAACCCGTGTGCACACAGAAAATCTGCGCCTAACAAGTTAAAGCTCACCGCTGCTACAACAAATGTCCATCTGTACCTGCGGCCGTGGATGAGGAGGTGTAGGCTCTTTTCCCCGAACGTGTCGATGTCAGAGCCGTTGGCTGCCACTGCTCCGTTGCCCCGGGTGCCCATGGTTCGATCTGCGTGGGAGGGCATGACGAAACTCAGCTGAGCTCCCGTGTCGATGAGGAACTGCTTGCCTGTGTATCCATCCGTCACGTATAACAGCTTATTCTTCTCGCCGAGAACCGCTGCTGTTAATGGCCCTCGGCTTTGGCGTTTCCACGACATCGTAAACTTGCAGGGGGGAACGCATTTGCGGGCTTTCTCTGCGAAGCGGTGGTGATAATAGCAGACGTCGTTCTGCTCGTTGCGCTTGGGCCGCGCCGCTGGCACCGTGGGTTGAGTCTCTCCAAGGCTCGGGGTGTCCGTTTTCAGGTCTGCGGATGCCGCTGTGGGTGTCCGTTCTCTGCAGGCGTTGACGAGCCGGTAAGCCTCGTTGGCCAGTGTGCGGAAATCCTGATGATTATTGCACTTCATACTGGCGAGTGTCCCTCTCAACTGCGGTGGTAGTGTGCTGAGGAAAATGAATTGGAAAAGGAAATTATCATTATCCTCCTCCTTGAGTTGTAGCAAATCCTCCATGAGGGTCCTCGGATTGCTCCCTCTGTGGCCGTAGACCGCCAGGATCCTCTCGGCTCTTTCCTCCGCTGATGGGACATAATTCGCCACGATGGTCGCCTTGAGTGTCTCATATTTGTCCCGGGCTGGTGGTCGCCGGACCAAGCTCCGCACACACTTCGAAGTGGCGGAGTCGAGTTTGGAGACGATATGGTAAAACTTAATATCGTCTGCTGTGATGCCCGCCAGTATAAACTGGGCTTCAGCTTGCTGAAACCAAGAGGCGGGGTCCTCTCGCCAGAAGTCTGGCAGGTTGACAGCAACGGCGTTCGTGCACACCATCACTGTTGTGCCCGCCGGGTGAGAGTGCCTTGCCTCGGCACTCGCGGCGGTGCTGGAGCTCGGTTGAGCTCTCTCAGTGCCCTCTGCCGTGGGGAACAGCTGTCTGCTTGTTCCCTCGTCTGCGTCGTCGCTGGCGTATGCCCGAGTCACCATGGATGAGCAGCTTGAAGAACGCCTCCGGTCCATATTCTCGCGTCAAGGTCACCAGTGTAGAGGAGCTGAAATGACGAGGCGATTTTTGTATTAAAAACAGGGTTTTTAATGAATAGCTCTTCTATCGAGTCTCATCAGGTGTAGAGCTTGGCAGAAGGCAAGAGAGTGATCTCTGCTCCGCTCACTGGTTAAATACAAGCACACATAGAGCCACACATTGAAAAAGCTGACATCAGAGCCACACATTGAAAAAGCTGACATCAGAGCCACTCATTGAAAAAGCTGACATCCCCCCGTTATCTTAACCCCCCATTGTTCTGCTATCTCCTCTCCTTGTCTTGGGAGGTGATGGGAACTCCTCCTCTCGCCTTAGGGGGTAAAGGTGTCAAGTCTCCGCCGCCGTCTTGGGAGGTCCATTGTCTTTAACCCGGCGGGGGAGATCCTTTGTCCTTTCTAGGTGTGAAGTTCCTTACATATGCTGTCACAAAACATTTCCACTTGTTCTAACATATGTAGATATGGGATATAAGAGTCATATATACCACAATTGTATGTTTTATTTTATTGTGAAGCACTTTGTGATTCTTTCTGTGAGAAGTACTATATAAACAAATTTTACTTACGTAAGAAAACTACACGTCAGCTTACATTTATTTAAAAAAGCATGCATCTGTTACTCAGACATATATGCAAGTCCATGCATGTTTTTCACTCATCAGCTGGGCTGTGTGCACCAGTTCTTGTTTATCATGGGAGAATGAGAGTACCGGTTATCATCACTGAGAATATGGATCACAAGGTGATGTAGGTTTGTGTGCTTTATTTCTGTAATTTTTTACATTACTGTAATTCAGTTCAGCATCAGTTGTCACAATGTGCTGATATATTCCATTACAAAGTGGGAGAATTTGAAAATTCATGAGGGGTGGAGGTGCAAAAAGTATTACTTATGGTGAAGACTGTAAAAAATATCCAGTCTCTGTCATATCTGTTGCAGGTTAAGGGATAAAAAGATTAGTCCAGGGGTGTTCTATCACGTGTCATGGAGGGCCAAGACCCTGCAGGCTTTGCCTCCAACCAGTGTCTTCAACAGCAGATTTTACTGAATTTCTTCCCACTGATTGCTGAAAAGTGAAAACACCTGCTGAAGAGACTGGGTAGAAGAGAGAACCTGCAGGGTCTTGGCCCTCCATGGCACATGATTGGACACCCCTGGATTAGTCCCCTATGACAGAGTGAAACACTGTAATTTTGATGAAGTAGTTTCCCATGTTTTTATATTTTTATTATTATTATTCTGTTTTACAGATTAGTTAAATCAGGTGATATGATTATGCAAGTGACGATCTTGGCGCCAGGAACTGACAGGCTAGCTGATAGGTTAAATGCGCGCCAAGACGAGGCTAAGGGCACCAAGCTGTGCCTCGAGGCGAGACCAGGACCGCGAGTAGAAGAGTCCCCGGTCGCTGAGGTCAGTGAGCCAGCCATGGGGCCCTGCTTGACCTGGGACCATGGCGCAGGTGGGTCAGACGGCATGGTGTGTGAGAACAGCAGAGAGGTGGTGTAGCAGGACACAGAGGTGACGCAGCATGAGTCGGCCCCACTGTTGGAGGCTGTACAGCATGCGAGCAGGACCGTGCAGGCTGAGGGCTTCGGGGAAGAGCCGCAGCCAAACATGATGATGGCGCAGCGGAGCACTGGGACCGAGAGTGCTGGATGCAGCGGCGAGGAGCCTGGGTCGCTAAACGAGCCCGGCGAAGGTGATTGTGCGGGCCCTGGAGAAGAACAGCAGCAGCTGGTTGCAGAGACAGCACAGCGGAGCGCCCTGGTGGAGAACGTTGGGTGCTGTGACAAGGTGCCCGAGGCAGCGGACGACGGCGAGGGGCGAGCTTTGGGTCTACCCAAAGTGTAGCCACTGGGGGCCGGAGTGTCTGGAGCCATGATGGCGGTGCATAAGACAGACGGGAGCGGCTCACTAGGCATGAAGGCGGCGGCGCACCGAATGTCAGCATGGCGGGTCCAGAGGTAAGAAGCACCGACGGCCGGGTGTACAGGCGCCAAGGGGGTTGTTTTGGGCCTCCGGTTAGAGACATTTTTGCCAGGGAGGGGGACTTTGACCCTGGGGGTGGATTGCGACTGGGTGCGCATATGCCAGGGGGTTGTCCAGGCCCTCCGTGGCAGATTAGAAGATGGTGGCTGGCCCGAGACATTGGGGTCACTTGAAACATGTATTTAATGTAAATATTTGTATGCATATTTGGGAAAATGTGCACTCTGTATATAGCTGATGTATATGTGAATGAGTGAATGTATGTAAAATATGGGATTAGTTTGTATTCTAAAGAGACATGGTCCAATTTTGAGTTGTTTTATGTGAATGTGATAGGTTTGTTCTAATGCAATAAGTTATTCCCCATGTTTTCTTAGTGTGTGATTCGGGTTACCAAATTTGGGTGGGTTTCCTGTATGCTTGATAGTCTTTTTGAGGGTGGGGGGAAATGTGGTGTGTGAGATGTGTGTCTGGGATGCCGTGCCCACCCATAGGGTGATGTCAGGCGGGCACGGCCCACTCTGTATATAAACCCCAAGTTCTGTGTAATAAAGTTAGTTGGTTGCTGCATGAAGACTCGCCTCCTTTTCCATCATTTCTCAGACATAACAGTCATACTTCAGGCAAACTAGATTTTTCTCTTATTTTAAAAAAAATCGACAGTGAACATGAAGACACGAAGGCATGTGTCACCAAAGGAAGATGCAGCATTTTATGTAACTTCTGGGAAGGATAAACTGGGACTGGAAGTCAGATATATCAACAGTTTTAAAGGTAAGATTAATCACTGGTTTGATAATCAGAGTGTATGTTTTGAATATCTTAACTGATATATTTGTATTAATTAGGCTGTGGAGTCTTCACTTGTATGCCATTTGAAAGAGGGGACTTTCTAGTGGAATATAGAGGTGAACTGATAAGCAAGCAAGAATGTGAAAGAAGACAGAGGGTTTATCACAACAGCATAAAGGTGTTCATGTTTGAATTCAGCTTTAATGGAAAGCTGTGGTGATGCGTACTGTATATAATTTTAACATGTGTTAGTGTCGTCTGACTGGCATTGCATGTTATGTTTTGTCATTCAGGCAGGTCTAAAACAATAAAAAATATTGTATGAATGTATTTTAATGACTTGTGTATGTAAATAGGCTGTATTACCAAGATGGCAGCCAGGTTGGACATGGGCTAGACCGGGGTGGCTAACTACCGGTTTCCGGTGGTGACGCCACCTGAGGAATAAAGGAAGTGGGCGAAAGAGGCTCTGCCTCTTTCATCGCAGGAGCCACCTGGCAAGCAGGCGAGTGCCGTAAGTCTTTTTATATAAATGACTCTGATTATAACAAAGCTCCGTAAACTACATCAGCTGTGTGTTGCTTTACCCAACTATGGACACAACATTTGGCGACGGGGTAAAAGCGGTAATGGAGCGTTCCGTTGCCAGCTTTCAGCCGTTTCTTGAGGCCCCGGGTGAGCCGCCCGTGCAGTGGCCTCGTTGGTTTGCTGCTTTTACTAATTATCTCATTGTCTTAAACCTGGGCAAGATGGAGAAGCTCTGAGCACAAGCTGTGTTGGTCCATAATTTGGGAATGGAAGGGCAGAGGATTCTGGAGAACCTTGGATGTGCTGAAAGTTTTGATGAGGTGGTGCAGCTAATGGCGCGGTACTTTAGGGCGCCGGAGAACGTCACCGTGAGACGCATTCAGTTTCGACAGCGCCGCCAGCGGTCGGGAGAGCTGGTAAGAAGATTTGTGGCGGACCTCTGTGAGCTGGCGAGGGAATGCAGGTTTAGGGCCCTGGACGACGAGATGATTCGGGACCAGCTGGCAGAGCACATCTGCTGCCCAGTGGCCCGGTCCAGGTTGTTGACACACCCAGGGGAGTTGACGTTAGCTGAAGCTGTCGAGCTTGCCCAACGGTTTGAAGCAGAAGAGATCGTCGTGAGAGGCCTTCCTGAAGGGGCTTTTCTGGGTGAGGGTGGGTCTTGCGCTAAGGCACTGTGTTGGGACCCTGGCGATGGTGATGCTGGAGAAGACATGTATGCCTTCATGGTTAAAATAAGGTCTGCCCCAGGTATGCCACGTTGTTACGGTTGTGGGTCCTCTGTTCACCGCTATAATGCCAGCGTGTGCCCAGCGAAAGGAAAGCGTTGTGGCAAGTGTGGTTTGCGGGACCACTTTGCCAGGGCGTGCACTAACTTCGAATGCAGGAGCCATAGGAAGGAACCAGGTGCTGCACAGAAGACTCCGACTGTAGTACACGTGGTCTCCCCGGAGACAATGGGGAGGATTGGATGCGATGTCATGCTTGACGTTGTCATGGTTCCGCTGTTGGCGGACACTGGAGCTGTTATTTCAGTCTTGAACCTGGTGACCGTGAACAGTTTGCTTCCCCACTGGCAGATTAAACAACAACAGAGAGACTATTATAGCTATGTATGGAACAGACTGGCAGTTCTGGACTTTGTGGAAGTGGAGGTCTGTTACAAGTCTGTTGTGGTGCTCCGAGCCTGCATCCATGTCACCACTGCAGGGGTTAACATCATGGGGTGTAATCTCTTTTATAGCCTGGATTTTTCAAACACCAATGTGTCGGGTGAGGAGTGGTCGGACAGCAGACTGTGGAGCCAGCCGACTCCGCTGGTGGATGGCGTGGAGGTGAGGGAATCGGACTGGTTGGACATGTGTAATAAGGGAGAGCACGTTTGGCGCCGCACGATGCTGCCGCAGGTTGGACCCAATGCCGGTCTGTCTGATGCCCAAGTTGAAGGTGCAGGACAGCACAACGGGGCCCCAGAGGAGGACTGTAAGGACGAGGCGCCCATGCTGGATCCAGAAGGGGCGGGACCAGAGAGCAAGTTGATCCATCGCTCGGGAAGACGGTCTACTATGGATAACACGGACCAGGCCTATGAGTCGACCAAATTGTTGGTGGAGACCAGTCAGACCCAACATCACCGGAGGAAAAAGATGCGGGCTTCCCTGCGGGTCGGAGACATAATGCAGCCCAGGGTTGAGGCCCGGCTGAGAGGTGACTACAGTTCGCGCGAGCGGCGCAACGAGAGGAGACGATTCCGGGTGGAGGCTGCTTGGAGTGACAGGTATCTGCACTTGTTTGACCAGACCTGGAGGCATCTGAACGAGTTGCGCTGAGTGGAGGAGAAGAAGCGGCGCAGCGGGAGCCCTGAGGTCAAGAGACGGAGGCGACTAGAGAAGAACCCGTCTAAGGACTGAGAGTGTTGTGTTGTCTTTATTTTCTATTTGTGTGCTTTTGCTCTAGTCCTGATATGTGTGTTTTACTGCTGGTATGGTACCCCGATCTATATTCCAAAAAAAAAAAAAAAGGAAAAGGAAGAGTCAGATGACGTTAAAATGTGAAAAGTGGGGTGTTGTGTGACACCTGGGAGTTGAATTTTGTTTAAGAGGCATAAATTGTGAATGTGGGATATTTATTGGCTCAAAGACAGTAATTTAATGGATATGTTGGAATTGAACTTTATTAATGTGCTAATTTTATGCCCAAGTTTGCGGTGGTGGGGTGTGTGTACCCCGTTTGAGATGTTTATTCATGTAAATTTACATACCCAATGTTTAAAGTATTGTGATGTATCCGTTGTGGGGATGAGTGTTGGGGGAAAAGGCCGCTAGTAGTCGTTATGTGTTTTGTAGTTTTGTATGTTTTTATGTGGAGCTGTTCCGGGATTATTTTTAGATACATGGCTTTGTTTTGCATGTTTGGCGGCAGAATAATCCGCCCAGCCGTGTGGGGGTACTGGTAGTTTACCTGCCCCCTCACCCCCCCAGCCTTGTTGTGTGCATGGATAGGTAGTTTATTTGTTTCTGTAATTGTTTTGGTTTAGTGTGTGAGTCGGGAAGCAAATTGGGGAGGGCTATCTGTGCACTTGGCATTTTTTGTTTTGAAGGGGGGGACATGTTGTGTATGTAAATAAGCTGGATTACCAAGATGGCAGCCGGGTTGGACATAGGCTAGATTGGGGTGGCTAACTACCGGTTTCCGGTGGTGATGCCACCTGAGGTATAAAGGAAGTGGGCTCTTTTGTCGCAGGAGCCACCTGGCAAGCAGGCGAGTGCCATAAGCCTTTTTATGTAAACGACTCTGAATAATAAAGCTCCACAAACTACATTAACTGTGTGTTGCTTTACCCAACTATGGACACAACAATGACCAATCCACATCTTTAAATTATGGAACAGAGTGATATATTTCAAGTGTTTTAATTTTGATGATTATGGCTTACAGCTCATGAAAACCCAAAATTCAGTTTCTCAGAAAATTAGAACGTTGCATAAAAAAAATTTTAATAGAAATGTTGGCCAACTGAAAGGTATGTCCATGTACACACTGAATACTTGGTCGGGGCTCCTTTTGCATGAATTACTGCATCAGTGCAGTGTGGCATGAAGGTAATCAGCTTGTGGTACTCCTGAGGTGTTATGGAAGCCCAGGTTGCTTTGCTGGTGACCTTCAGCTCTTCTGCATTGTTGGGTCTGGTGCCTCATCTCCCTCTTGACAATAATCTATAGATTGTCGATGGTGTTTAGGTCAGGAGAATTTGCTGGCAAATGAAGCACAGTGGTATTGTGGTCATGAAACCAGGTTTTGGTACTTTTGGCAGTATGGGCAGGTGCCAAGTCCTGCTGGAAAATGAAATTGGCATCTCCATAAAAGTTTTCCGCAGAGTGAACCATGAAGCTGATTTCATTTTCCAGCAGGACTTGGCACCTGCCCATGCTGCCAAAAGTACCAAAACCTGGTTTCATGACCATGGCATCACTGTGATTGGTCACCAAACTATCCTAAACTCTGCCCCATAGAGAATCTATGGAGTATTGTCAAGCAAGTAAGTCAGTAAGTAAGTAAAATTTATTTATTTAGCACTTTTCACAGAAAGGATCACAAAGTGCTGCACAATAAAATAAAACACAACATTACAAATACAATAATAAAGGCATAAAAACATTAAAAAAAACACAAAAAACAAATCAAACTAAAAAGCCTGTTTAAACAGCAGTGTCTTCAGCTGCTTTTTAAAAGCGTCAACAGAGTCTACTGAGTGCAAAGGCAGTGGTAGAGCATTCCACAGTTTTGGTGCCACTGCCTGAAAGGCTCTCTCACCTCTAGTTTTAAAAAGGGTTCAAGGGACAGCCAATAAAAGTTGATCCGAGGACCTCAAAGACCGCGAGGGGTTGTACACATTAAGCAGCTCAGTGAAGGTGCTTTTGGCTCAGACAAGTAAAAAAGACTATTACAGTAATCTAAGCGAGAAGAAATAAAAGCATGAATAATCAATCTCAAGTTCCGCCTTTGGCACCAGGGGAAAGGTGTCTTATCTTCACCAGGGGAAAGGTGTCCTATCCTCAAGAAGAAGATAAGACACCAGACCCAACAATGCAGAAAAGCTGAAGGCCACTATCAAAGCAACCTGGGCCTCCATAACACCTCAGTAGAACAACAAGCTTATCACCTTTGTGTTGCACCGCATTAATGCAGTAATTCATGCAAAAACAGCCAGACCAAGTATTATGTGTACAGTGCCTCCAGAAAGTATTTACAGTGCTTGTTTTTTTCCACATTTTATGTTACAACCTTATTCTAAAAGGTAGTAGTAGATTAGTTTATTTGACAGGGACAGTGCAATAAACATAGACAATTAATCAAAGACAATCAATCTGATGTGTTGCACATAGAGTGTATAGCTATTAGCTAATTTGCAACTCTTGTCCCTGAAAGGGATTAAATTCATTTTTTTCCTCAAAATTCTACAGTTTGTTTGGTTTTGGTTTTGGTTTTTTTTGTTTGTTTTTTTGAGATTTTTGCAAATTTATCAAAAAAAAACAACTAAAATCACATGTACATAAGTATTCACAGCCTTTGCTCAATACTTTATTGATGCACCTTTGGCAGCAATTACAGCCTCAAGTCTTTTTGAATATGATGCAACAAGCTTGGCACACCTATCTTTAGGCAGTTTCACCTATTCCTCTTTGCAGCACCTCAAGCTGTATCAGGTTGGATGGGAAGCATTGGTGCACAGCCATTTTCAGATCTCTCCAGAGATGTTCAATTGGATTCAAGTCTGGGCTCTGGCTGGACCACTCAAGGACATTCACAGTTGTCCTGACACCACTCCTTTGATATCTTGGCTGTGTGCTAAGGGTTGTTGTCCTGCTGAAAGATGAAACATCACCCCAGTCTGAGGTCAAGAGCGTGCCAGAGCAGGTTTTCATCCAGGATGTCTCTGTACATTGCTGCATTCATCTTCCCCTCTATCCTGACTAGTCTCACAGTTCCTGCTGCTGAAAAACATCTCCACAGCATGATGCTGCCACTGTAGCCACTCGTGTGACTTATTTAATGCTTTGCATAAGGCCTCACATATTAGATAAGAACAAAGACAGAGTTTCCTTGGAGATAAACAGGATACTGTGAAAGGGTAAGCTTTGGTATGCAGAGACTGTGAGGGGGATGCTATGGGATTTAAGAGGAAAGGCATTGTTACTTGTATTATAATGCAATGTGACTTGTGAGCTGTGAGAGTTGTTACTTGTGATTATAATGCAATGTGACTTGTGAGCTGTGAGAGTCCTGGGTATATAAGGGACGAGGTTTTTCTGTGATGTTCTCTTTTCTACTTTGCTCATGTTGGAGCGTGTAATAAACTGCCTTGAGATGAAACTTGCCTCATTATTACACTCTCCACACTGGTGACCCAAGACGTAGCATGCAGCAAGAAGAGAATTCCCCGGGGCCAGCCTCGTTGGGAGCCCCCAACCAAGCGTACGCCATTACGGTCCAGCTACTGGACTTTTGGCAGCACAACCACGCTCCTGGTTCCACTTGGTTGAGACACAGTTTGCCCTCCAGGGAATAGCGGTAGATGACACGAAATTCTACCATGTGATCACAAATCTCAATAACCACATGGCACAAACACGTGGAGAGCCTTCTGGAGCAACCATCCAGCCAGCGACAAATACGGCCGTTGAAGGCTGCACTCATCCAACACTACACCTCTCTCGGTCGAGGAGAGAGCAGAGAGACTCCTGGCGCTGACCGAGTTGGGATATGGCACGCCCATTGACCTGATGGGAGAAGATGCTGAGGTTGAAGGCTCGGAGGAATGACCACTTCATCTTTACCCACATTTTCCTCAGGACCCTACCGTCAGTGACGAGGGCAACCCTGGCCGGTTCACCGTTGTTGGCCCCAGCGGGACTTCTGCGCACTGGCCCGGGAGGCGCATCGGATTCTCAACGCCAGCAGGCAGCGCGCGGCCACAGCGGCAGCAGCGACGGAGCTCGGCGCGACGGCGGAGATGGCAGGGAGCCAAGGACAGCTGTTAGCAGAGCCATCGACGACAGCGGCGGCGGGGGCCAAGGAACGCGGAGAGGAGACACCCTTTGTTTCTACAATCGCCGTTTTGCAGAGAAGGCACGCAAATGTATACCACGTGCCAGTTCAAGCGCTCGGGGGAAACGCCAAGCCGGGGGGTCGGGTAGCAGCTGCGACCCTCGGGGTGGAGAACAAGCTGCTCTACTTGACGGACGATGCTCGGGAAGGCGTTCCTCGTGGACACAGGCACCCAGCTGAGTTTCATCACGCCTTCCTCCGCTGACCGGCCTGGCAGGTTCCAGCGGGGCCCGAGATGGCAGCAGCGAACGGCTCGAGGATTAAGACCTTTGGTGAGAGCACTCTGCTTCTGTCTCCACACGGCCGTACATTTGAGTGGACTTTTGTCATAGCAGCCTTGAATTTCAATATATTGGGGGCTGATTTTTTGTGCTCACATGGTTTGTTTGTTGATGTCGCTAACAGGCGCCTGGTTAATGCATTTTCTTTTGATTCTATCCCCTGTACAGCGCGAAGCGGCCCGACCAACAGCACAAGCCAACGTCACAGCTGCAAGCGGTAAGTTCCACACACTGCTCACTCAGTTCCCAGCACTCACGGTCCCCACGTTTTCGCAACTGTCGCTAAGCACGGGGCTGGAGCATTTTATTACCACAACCGGGACCGCCTGTTTTTGCAAAAGCTCGGCGCTTGGACGCAGCTAATCTGGCCATAGCACGCAAGGAGTTCGCCAACCTGGAGAGGTTAGGCATCGTCAGACGTTCGAACAGCCCATGGGCTTCCCCGCTTCACATGGTCCTGAAAGCTGACGGCTCATGGCAACCGTGTGTGGATTTTCGCAGGTTGAACAACGCCACAGCACATGACCGCTACCCAATCCCGCATATCCAGGATTTTTCCGTTCATTTGGCAGGGGCGCGCGTTTTTTCTAAAATAGACTTGGGTCTGCGGTTACACCAAGTCCCAGTGCGTGCTGAGGACATACCCAAAACAGCGGTGATTAACTCCATTTGGCCTTTTCGAGTTTTGCGCATGCCATTCGGGCTTAAAGGGGCTGCACAGACGTTTCAACGCATGATGGACGCAGTGCTGCGCGATCTCCCTTTCGTGTTCGTCTACTTGGACGATATTTTGGTAGCCAAGCGCAGTCCGATGACGAACCACGAAAGCCACCTCGCAGCAGTTTTCTCCGAGGTCGGGAGAGCACGGGTTAATATCAACCCAGTGAAATGTCAGTTCGGGGTGACGCAGATCGATTTTTTAGGGACAACCGAGTTTCCCTGAAGGTGCGGTTCCGCTGCCTGACAAAGTGCATGCGGTGGCAGATTTCCCCCGGCCGCAGATGGTCAGGGCGTTACAGGAGTTTTTGGGAATGGTGAATTTTTATAACCGTTTCCTTCCCGGTGCAGCGCAACTCATGCAACCGCTGTATGCTGCACTCAAAAAACAGAAACCCGCGAATAAGATTGAGTGGTCCCCGGAGCGGGAGCGAGCATTCTCGAGAGTCAAAACAGCCCTGGCAAACGCTGCGTTGTTGGCGCATCCGGACCCAACGGTCCGCGTAGCGCTCACTCACTGACGCGTCTGACGTGGCCATAGGGGCGGTCGTGGAGCAGCAGGTAGCCGGAGCTTGGCAACCGCTCTCCTTTTTCAGCAGGACCTGCGTGATAGTGAGCGTAAATACAGCGCGTTTGACAGGGAGTTGCTGGCTCTCCATTTGGCCACTCGCCACTTCCAGTTTCTGGCTAGAAGGGCGCGGTTTCACACACGTTCATCGACCACAAGCCGCTAACATTCGCGTTGGCCAAAGTTTCAGAGCCATGGTCGGGCTGGCAACAGAGGCAGTTAGCCGCGATCTCAGAGTTTACTACCGATATTCCAGCACGTGTCGGGGTAAACTGAACGTTGGTGGCAGACTGCCTCTCGCGCGCCGTGGCTGCACCCGTCCGCGTGGGATGATTACACAGCCATGGCCGCGGAGCAAGGTAGTGACGCGGATGTGCGCGCGCTCCAATCTGGACCAACAGGGTTAAGGCTGGAGAGCAAGGTGCTGCAAGACGGTATGCCCCCCTTAATTTGCGATGTCTCCACGGGACGACAGCGTCCCGTGGTGCCGGCAGCATGGCGCCGCCGCGTTTTCGACTCGATTCATTCTTTGGCGCACCCAGGGGTTCACGCGTCGGTCAAAATGTAGCAGAAAAATTTGTGTGCCCGCCTTCGCAAACAAGGTTAAAGAGTAGGCGGCAGCCTGCATGGCGTGCCAAACGGCCAAGGTACACAGACACAATGAAGGCTCCAGGTGGAGCCATTCCTCATTCCTGCCAAGAGGTTCGACCACGTTCACGTGGACCTCATGGGCCCCCTCTCGCCATCACAGGGGTACAACGGCACCTTCTGACAATGGTGGACCGCACCACGCGCTGGCGAGCGGTCCCTTTGGCTCGACCACAGCCGAGGAGGTGGTGCGTGCGTTTGTAACGCATGGGTGGCGCGTTTTGGAGTCCCGTCGGACATTACATACGACAGAGGCCCGGCAATTTGTTTTTCCGAGCTTTTGGTCAACAATGGCCCGCAGCCTAGGTGTCACAAGTCCATCACCGACAACCGCGTACAATCTGCAGGCTAATGGGTTGTGCGAACGTTTTCACAGGTCATTGAAAGCAGCTCTTAGAGGCTCACTGACGGATTGCAAATTGGGTGGACAAGCTTCCGTGGGTTTTATTAGGGTTGCGTTCTGCACCTAAAGAAGACTGCGTGAACTAGTTTTTGCGCAGCCACTGCGGCTGCCCGGGAGTTTCTCCCGGATAAACCCTGCGCCAGGCAGCTCCCCGTCCCAGCTTGTTGCTGCATAGCATCGACACAGCTATGCTGCCGGGCCCTGCCCACCACAGTTTTCCGCAGCATTTTTGTGCCTAAAACTTTGAAGAACGCGGAGAGTTTGTTTTTGTCAGACATGATGCTCATCGCGCCCCCGCTGCGACCGCCTTATGATGGACCGTTCAGAGTGTTGGAAACAGGGGACAAGCATTTTTTTGCTAGATTTGGGGGGGTAGGAGGGAAAAGGTTGGCATAAACAGACTCAAACCCGCTTTTGTGGTGGCGGACCGAGCAAGTGCTGTTGGCAAGGGCCCCTCGGCACGGCAGACCACCACGGGGGTGCTTCCCAGAGTAATATTCCCCCAGAACACCCGCTGGGACTAACGAAAGGTTTGCACCCCCAGACAACAGCTCCCCAGCATGACAGGCGCCGCTGAGGAGGTGAATCCTGGTTACAGCAGATACGGGAGAAGACTGAAGCCCAAGCAGCATGTGGACTGATGTTTTAATGATTCTATCATGGCATGCAGACTATTATTCTCTTGTTCAAATCTATATGTTTGGGGGGGGGGGTGTAGCCACTCGTGTGACTTATTTAATGCTTTGCATAAGGCCTCATATATTAGATAAGAACAAAGACAGAGTTTTCCTTGGATGGTAACAGGATCTGTGAAAGGGTAAGCTTTGGTAAGCAGGGACTGTGAGGGGGATGCTATGGGATTTAAGAGGTAAGAGCATTGTTACTTGTTATTATAATGCATTGTGACTTGTGGGCTGGAGAGTCCTGGGTATAAAAGGACGAGGTTTTTCTGTGATGTTCTCTTTCTACTTTGCTCATGTTGGAGCGTGTAATAAACTTGCCTTGAGATGAAACTTGCTCATTATTACACTCTCCACACCACCACCATTGACGTGTTTATGAGCGGTGCCTTGTTTCCTCCAAACATGCGCCTGGCATTCATGTTTAAGAGTTCAATCTTTGTCTCATCAGACCAGAGAATTTTGTTTTTCATGGTCTGAGAGTCCTTCAGGTGTCTTTTGACAAACTCCAGGTGGGCTGCCATGTGCCTTTTACGAAGGCAGTTGCTTCCATCTGGCCATTGTACCATACCAGGCATGATTGGTGGATTGCTGCAGAGATGGTTTCCTTCTGGAAGGTTCTCCTCTCTCCACAGAGGAACACTGGAGCTCTGACAGAGTTGACCATCAGGTTCTTGGTCTGAAGGCCCTGACTAAGGCGCTTCTCCCCTATTGCTCAGTTTAGACAGCCGGCCAGCTCTAGGAAGAGTCCTGGTAGTTCCAAACTTCTTCCTTTTATGGATGGTGGAGGTCACTGTCCTCATTGGGACCTTCAAAGCAGCATAAATTTTTCTGTACCCTTCCCCAGATTTGCGCCTCTAGACAATCCTGTCTCGGAGGTCTACAGACAATTCCTTTGACTTCTGCTTAGTTTGTGCTCTGACATGAGCTGTCAACTGTGGGACCTTATATAAGACAGGTGTGTGCTTTCCAAATCATGTCAATCAACTGATTTACCACAGGTGCACTTCAGTTAAGCTGTAGAAGACATGTAATGATGATCAGTGGAAACAGGATGCACCTGAGCTCAATTCTGAGCTTCCATGGCAAAGGCTGTGGATACTTATGTACATTGATTGCTTAGTTTTTTTTATATTTAATAAATTTGCAAAAATCTCAAATTTTTCACATTGTCATTATGGGGTATTGTGTGTAGAATTTTGAGGGAAAATGACTTTAATTCCTTTTGGAATAAGGCTGTAACATAACAAAATGTGGAAAAAGGTGAAGCCTTTTTCAGACTGCACTGTACATGGGCATTTCAGTAGGCAAATAATAATAATCACCAAAATTAAAAAAAAAAAAAAATCCAGAAATATCATGTATGTAATGAACCTACTATATAATGAAATTATCTTTCTTGAATTTAAGTACTGAAATTTAACTTTTTGATATTTTAATTTTTTGAGATGCCATGTTTTCCTTGTAGCATTAATTCAGCAAAGGAAGATCTGTCACTTGGAAGACTTGTAAATAATGACCATATTAATCCAAATGCCAAGATGAAGAAGATAACGGTGTCATGAGCTGGTTGCTGGATTTTCTGCCAGACCCAGTCTCGTGGCTCTTTCTGTGTATTTTTATATTCATTGTATTCTTGTGCGCTTTTGGTATTCTGTGGAGAGAGCCAAGACCAGGCAGAGAGTTCCAGATTTTATTCAAGCTTTATTAAAATCTCTCTCACATTTTCCTAGAAACACAAGCAACAAAAGAGTAACAGATCTCAGGCACCTCTGTTCTTATATCCCCTCACTAGATCAGCCTTCTGTCTGCTGCATTAACATCAAAGCCTTTGTAATTCCCATTCTCTTTGACACTGTTTACATTAACACCCCAACCCCCTGCATGCACACACAAACCCCCTATTACGATTCTCTTCTGTCTGAGTGTTAATATACTGAGGTGGATTCTCACATCACCCCCTTCCCCCCAGACTCAGACTGAGCCCGGACGCTCATGTCCTTTGGATTTCAGCCTACATCCGAAGAGGCTGTAACGTGGGGTCTGTGGCTTTGAGGTTGGGGGTGCATCTGTCTGTAGGGGGCATTGGGAGGGGGGAAAACATCATTAACAGGCAAATGTGACTGATCTGACAAGTCATTTACCTGGGAGTCTCAGTGGGGGTCGTCCGCGCTGAGGAGCTCGGCCAACATCACTTGCTCGTCTGATAACGCGAAAGCAGCTTAAGCCTGTCTATACAGACTGTTTCTCTGCATCCCCCCCAAGTCTAACACAAAATGTTTCTCCCCGGTTTCCAGCACTCTGCACAGGCCATCGCAAGGCGGGGCGCAAGGGGGTCCGGTGGGCATTTGCCTGACAAATACGAACGCTGCATCCTTCAAAGCCTTTGGCACAAAAGCACGCGGATAACAGTGGTGGACTGGACCGGGTACCATCCCTGCCACTGCGCTACGCGTGAAAGCGGTAGTGGATCGGTGTTCGGCGCGGGGCTGTCCGCAAAAATTCCCCTGGGAGCCCGCAGCGGCTGGGAAAAAACCAGCTCTGCTGGGAGGCTGCCAAATTCTCCTTCGGTGCTGAATGCAACCCTAATAGAACCCACGGCAACCGGTCCACCCAATTTGCATCCGTGAGTGAAGCCCTGAGCGCTGCTTTAAGCATCTATGGAAAAGCTTGCATAACCCATTGGCCTGTGGGGTGTACGCAGTCATGCGATGAATTGTGACACCCAGGCTCCGGCCATGGTGGACAGAGGTCAGAAACAAATTGCGGGCCCCGATCGGATGTGATACCCGAGATTAAAAGTTCCATTGGACTGTACAGAGACAGGTTTACCAAGTAAGGTGTTTTAACAATTAAACATTTGTCACCCGGACATGTGTTTAGGCCCCTGTTGTGTATGTTCTCTGTAAAAGTCCCATACAGGTTTGCTAAATAAATACAAGTGAATTGTGAAGCTTAGGTCGTTCGCTAGCTGCTTTCTCATACTAGCTTAAAATGGGGCTGGCTCTCTTTAACTTTTAGCATTGTCGGGAGATTAAACGCTAGCTGTTGTCACTCGATAGAAGTTGTTGTGAGGATGGCGGTAAATACATGTGAATGTGAGACTTAAATCATTAGTTTTTAACCATGCTAGGTGGTGCTTTTTTGCTATCAATCTTGAGGCTAAACAGGGGCTGGCTTCCATTAGCTTTTAGCATTGTGTCGGCAGTTTAAACGCTAGTCGTGTCACTCATGAGTTGTTGATAATGACACAAGGAAGCATCGGCAACATTTCTTTTACTCCCTTTTGTGTCGCACAAGAGATAAGATAAGATAAGATAAGATAAGCCTTTATTAGTCCCACAACGGGGAAATTCCAGATTGCAACAGCACAGGATAGCAACACAGATAGGTTATACCCATCATACCCATAACAGATGGGTTATGGGTAAGATGTTTCTTGATAATCCACATTATCTCTGATTATCACTCCTGAAAACAAGATTCCACTTATTAAGCCCCGCATGGTACCCTAGGTTCCTTTGTCCAGGCGAGTCTTCGGAATCTTGGTGTTAGTTTTGTCTCGGCCATGTCTCTTGAGCACCACATTAATCAATTAATTAGAAATTGTTTCTTTCATCTGAAGAATATTTCTAAGTTGAGAACCCTGTGTCAAAGGCGAAACATGAGATGATTATACATGCTTTATTTCTTCTTGTTTAGACTATTGTAATAGTCTTTTTACCTGTCTGAGCCAAAAGCATCTTCAACGCTCCAGGTTGTTCAAAATTCGGCTGCTAGACTTTTAACTCACACTAAGAAAAGGGCTCATGATTACATCGGTTTTAGCAGCACTTCACTGGCTCCCAGTTTATTTATTTCTTTATTTATTTATGCAGGGATATGCACAATATACATTGACCTTAAAGAGGAACAATGCATTGTGCCCGAGTTATAGCACAAGTGCTAATTTCCACCTGTAGTCCCTGGGCAGGCTGGTGTTAGCAATAAAAAGGGTTAGCATTAAAAAGCAGACATTTGCTAAAACTACAAGTAAGCACTGATAAAAAACTAAAACCAAACATTGATTAAAAAGTAAAACCAAGCATTGCTAAAAACTAAAACAATCATTAATATCATTGATAAGAACCCAACCCAAAACATTGATAAGAACTAAAACATACAATAATACATTTTTATAACTCCATCCATATAAACAATTTTTCACATCCAGCCACTGACTCTTATTGGTCCCACTGCCACATCACATCACTCTAACATCTTTACATTGGGTTTTAGTTTTAGTTTTTGTTTTAGTTGGTTTAGGATTCAGTTTATAAATTTTAGTTCTTGTTTTTGAGCTATTCATGATCAAGTCCATAAATACATCACCAAGCTGCTTAAAGTGTACAACCCCTCACGGTCTCTGAGATCCTCGATCAACTTTTACCTGGCTGTTCCTTAAACCCATTTTAAAAACTCGAGGTGAGAGAGCCTTTCAGGCAGTGGCACCAAAAGTGTGGAATGCTCTATACCACTGTCTTTGCGCTCAGTAGACTCTGACGCTTTTAAAAAGCAACTGAAGACACTTCTGTTTAAACACGCTTTTTAGTTTGAGTATGGATTATGGTTTTTATGTTTAAAATGTCTTTATACTTGTTTGTAATGCCTTTATTGTTGTATTTGTGATTGTATGTTTTATTTTATTGTGAAGCACTTTGTGATTCTTTCTGTGAGAAGTACTATTAAAAAACAATTTTACTTACTTACGTAAGAAAACTACACGTCAGCTACATTTATTTAAAAAAAAGCATGCATCTGTTACTCAGACATATATGCAAGTCCATGCATGTTTTTCACTCATCAGCTGGGCTGTGTGCACCAGTTCTAGTTTATCATGGGAGAATGAGAGTACCGGTTATCATCACTGAGAATATGGGATCACAAGGTGATGTAGGTTTTGTGTTCTTTATTTCTGTAATTTTTTACATTACAGTAATTCAGTTCAGCATCATTGTCCACAATGTGCTATATATTCCATAACAAAGTGGGAGAATTTGAAATTCCTGGGGGGTGGAGGTGCAAAAAGTATTACTTATGGTGAAGACTGTAAAAATATCCAGTCTCTGTCATATCTGTTGCAGGTTAAGGGATAAAAAGATTAGTCCAGGGGTGTTCTATCACGTGTCATGGAGGGCCAAGACCCTGCAGGCTTTGCCTCCAACCAGTGTCTTCAACAGCAGATTTTACTGAATTTCTTCCCACTGATTGCTGATCAGTGAAAACACCTGCTGAAGAGACTGGATAGAAGAGAGAACCTGCAGGGTCTTGGCCCTCCATGGCACATGATTGGACACCCCTGGATTAGTCCCCTATGACAGAGTGAAACACTGTAATTTTGATGAAGTAGTTTCCCATGTTTTTATATTTTTATTATTATTATTCTGTTTTACAGATTAGTTAAATCAGGTGATATGATTATGCAAGTGACGGTAAAATCCTGACATGAAGAAATATTAGCAAAGAAAGATGTAATATTTTATGTAAAGTAATGTAAAATGGGACTTATTGTCAACCAAACATGCTGGGATAGGCTCCAGATCCCAGCGACCCGAAAAGGATTAAGCTGAAGAAGATGGATGGATGGGACTTGATGTCAGATTCATCAGCAGCTTTAAAGATAAAACGAAAAAAGGAAAAATGTGTGTTAAATGCTGGTACACAATTGTTTGAGGGTGGCTAATATTACTCTATATAGCAGGGAGGGATGTCAAACTCATTCCATGGAGGGCAAATTCAATGGATGAAGGTAAAACATGCAGGGTCTTTGACACCCCTGGTATATGGTATGTGGGTTAAGTTAGTTAATTCCTTTCCATGCATGTGGGACACCATGTGGTATATAGGGGTGGTTCCTATCTCTGTTTCTCTGACCCTAGGCCACACAGCTACTGTAAGTAGTGAAAGTTACAGTTGAAGGTCAGTCCTCTGGTAGCTCTGTGCGTTAACATAGTATGTAATTAAGTAAATTGAATTTCTTAACTGTAAGATTGTTTTATGGTCATTGTGGTGTGTGAGATGTGTGTGTCTGGGATATCGTGCCCACCCACAGGGTGACGTCAGGCGGGCACGGCCCACTCTGTATATAAACCCCAAGTTTTGTGTAATAAATTTAGTTGGTTGCTGCATGAAGACTCGCCTCCTTTTCCATTATTTCTCAGACATAACATTTGGCGACGAGGAGTTTAATGGAGGCGTGCTGGTTGCCTCGGCCGTTGGCGTCGTTTCTGGAGCGTGAGGGGGAGCCGGTAATCCTCTGGCCGGAGTGGAGAGCCTCGTTTGAGGAGTATATTAGGGCGCTGGGCCACACAGGCTGGACGGGAGACGTCGGCAGGCGCTCCTGGCCCACAATCTCGGCACGGAGGGCCGTAGGATCCTCGGTGCTCAGGGCGGCACGGACCTCTACGAGGATGCTGTTGAGCGGCTGGCCAGGCATTTTGATGGTCAGACGAGGGCTGTGAAGCTGCGCGTGACGGAGGTCTTGGCGCCAGGAACTGACAGGCTAGCTGATAGGTTAAATGTGTGCCAAGACGAGGCTAAGGGCGCCAAGCTGTGCCTCGAGGCGAGACCAGGACCGCGAGTAGAAGAGTCCCCGGTTGCTGAGGTCAGTGAGCCAGCCATGGAGCCCTGCTTGACCCGGGACCATGGCGCAGGCGGGTCAGACGGCACGGTGTGCGAGAACGGCGGAGAGGTGGTGTAGCAGGACACAGAGGCGACGCAGCAGGAGTCAGCCCCACTGTTGGAGGCTGTACAGCGTGCGAGCAGGACCGTGAAGGCTGAGGGCTGAGGGGGAGAGCTGCAGCCGGACATGATGATGGCGCAGCGGAGCACTGGGACCGAGAGCACTGGATGTAGCGGCGAGGAGCCCGGGTCACTGAACTAGCCCGGCGAAGGTGATTGTGCGGACCCTGGAGAAGAACAGCAGTAGCTGGTTGCAGAGACAGCGCAGCGGAGCGCCCTGGTGGAGAACGTTGGGTACTGTGACAAGGTGCCCAAGGCAGCGGACGACGCCGAGGGGCAAGCTTTGGGTCTACCCGAAGTGTGGCCACTGGGGGCCGGAGTGTCTGGAGCCATGATGGCGGTGCATAAGACAGACGGGAGCGGCTCACTAGGCATGGAGGCGGCAGCGCACCGAACGTCAGCATGGCGGGCCCAGAGGTAAGAAGCACCGACGGCCGGGTGTACAGGCGCCAAGGGGGTTGTTTTGGGCCTCCAGTTAGAGACATTTTTGCCAGGGAGGGGGACTTTGACCCTGGGGGTGGATCGCGACTGGGTGCGCATATGCCAGGGGGTTGTCCAGGCCCTCCGTGGCAGATTAGAAGATGATGGCTGGCCCGAGACATTGGGGTCACTTGAAACATGTATTTAATGTAAATATTTGTGTACAAATTTGGGAAAATGTGCACTCTGTATATAGCTGATGTGTATGTGAATGAGTGAATGCATGTAAAATATGGGATTAGTTTGTATTCTAAAGAGACATGGTCCGTGCCCACCCACAGGGTGATGTCAGGCGGGCACGGCCCACTCTGTATATAAACCCCAAGTTCTGTGTAATAAAGTTAGTTGGTTGCTGCATGAAGACTCGCCTCCTTTTCCATCATTTCTCAGACATAACAGTCATACTTCAGGCAAACTAGATTTTTCTCTTATTTTAAAAAAAAATTGACAGTGAACATGAAGACACGAAGGCATGTGTCACCAAAGGAAGATACAGCATTTTATGTAACATCTGGGAAGGATAAAGTGGGACTGGAAGTCAGATATATAAACAGTTTTAAAGGTAAGATTAATCATTAGTTTGATAATCAGAGTGTATGTTTTGAATATCTTAACTGATATATTTGTATTAATTGGGCTGTGGAGTCTTCATTTCTATGTCATTTGAAAGAGGGGACTTTCTAGTGGAATATAGAGGTGAACCGATAAGCAAGCAAGAATGTGAAAGAAGACAGAGGGTTTATCACAACAGCATAAAGGTGTTCATATTTGAATTCAACTTTAATGGAAAGCTGTGGTAGTGCGTGCTGTATATAATTTTAACGTGTTAGTGTCGTCTGACTGGCATTGCATGTTATGTTTTGTCATTCAGGCAGGTCTAAAACAATAAAAAAATATTGTATGAATGTATTTTAACCTCTTGCACTCCGGGATACCGCGGGCGGTCAAGTCTCTGCGTCCTAGCGCGCCCTCGTGCGCACTAGGACGCACACTGTGCTTCTCAGAGCGCACTGAAAAAAAAAGCTGCATTTCCGTTCTTCCACTACAGACACAGCCGTGAACAGAAAGCCAAAGGAGTGCTTTGATTGGTTTATATTTGATTGACCTCTCATTCGACTAATAAGAGCCTTGAATTGGGTTTCTGAAACCTTGAAGAACCAATGACTGAAAACCTAGCAAGAAGGACCCGCCTACCAACGGCTGCGAATACAGCGAGCCAATTGAAGCAGAGAAGTTCGACGATTGAAAGCGTGCGTCAAATCTGTTTTGTGTAAGCCGCTGGGTGACACACATGCGTTCGCCAGTCTTTTTTTCTTACTACTGTTCTTATTTGTTTTGAAAAATCGTTTGCCAAAACCGCAATCATGGAATCATGGTTTGACCGGGTCGCGTGACCAGAACCACGAGTCGTAACAAGCGGACCAGCGTCATGTTCGTCTGACAATGAGGAAGAGAAGTTCGCCAGCGACACTGCTGTTGTGGACAGGTAAGTGTTATAAGCTAAATTATTCTTTATCCCTGAAAATTGTAATCAAAATGACTTTTGACCGATCGGTAAATTACAACTGTGCGTCATCGCCACATGATGGACCGGTCCGTGCGCCGCGTCCAGACCGTGAACGCCCCCCCCCGCCCCGCTACTCTTCTGTAGCATATTGCAGATATTTTAGTACAACTGTGCGTAGTAGACCGCAGCGCACCGTCCCCGCTGTCCGTCATGTGGCGATGGACGATGTCCGTCCTCTGTAGCGGGGGGGGGGGGGGGAGTTGTTATCCTCTACATTACAGATATTTTAGTATAATTTTTAGTGCACTGTAGGTTATTTTTTCTTGTAAAAAAAGCCACACATTTTTTACGCGGCATGCTTCTTTGTGTGGGAGGCTTGTTTGTTCATTCATTCATTCATTCATGAATGAATGAACAAACAAGTCCCCCCACACACACACATACACACAGCCCTGAGTGTCACCTTTCATTAGAGCCCAATATCAAGCTTCTATATTGAATCATTCAAAAGTTACAGACGTTTTTCCAAACTGTGCCATTTGGCACAATTTGGCACAGTTCAGAAACGTCTGGGAACAACCTGAGAAAAAAAGCTGTGTAATATATTCATTTTTTGTGGTATTGTTACAAAATTTTGACCTCAGCTGGATAACACTTGGTTCTACATTTCTGTTGCATTTTCCAGCCAGGACCTGACAGCTGTGTGTTATTTGCAAGCATTTGTATCCAAAAAAACACCCAGGCGAAATTTATTTTCTTCAAGTTCAGTATGTTTAGATGACTGTTACTCAGTGGCAGGAGCACTTAGAGAGATTATGACTGTTTTGCCAAAGAATTCAAAGTGTTTTCTTTTAAATGAGACCAACCCCATGAAGATGCTGCAAAGGGTTGAAGAACAGCTTTTGATTTACTTTGGGTACGTTATTTTTAGGCGTTTTTAGGGAAATTGACCAGAGTGCAAGGGGTTAATGACTGTTATGTATGTAAATTGGCTGTATTACCAAGATGGCGGCCGGGTTGGACATGGGCTAGACCCGGGTGGCTAACTACCGGTTTCCGGTGGTGACGCTGCCTGAGGAATAACGGAAGTGGGCAGAAGAGGCTCTGCCTCTTTCATCGCAGGAGCCACCTGGCAAGCAGGCGAGTGCCGTAAGTCTTTTTATATAAATGACTCTGATTATAACAAAGCTCCGTAAACTACATCAACTGTGTGTTGCTTTACCCAACTATGGATACAACATTTGGCGACGGGGTAAAAGCGGTAATGGAGCGTTCCGTTGCCAGCTTTCGGCCGTTTCTTGAGGCCCCGGGCGAGCCGCCCATGCAGTGGCCTCGTTGGTTTGCTGCGGCCTCGTTGGTTTGCTGCTTTTACTAATTATCTCATTTTCTTAAACCTGGGCAAGATGGAGAAGCTCCGAGCACAAGCTGTGTTGGTCCATAATTTGGGAATGGAAGGGCAGAGGATTCTGGACAACCTTGGAGGTGCTAACAGTTTTGACGAGGTGGTGCTGCTAATGGCGCGGTACTTTAGGGCGCCGGAGAACGTCACCTTGAGACGCATTCAGTTTCGACAGCGCCGCCAGCGGTTGGGAGAGCCGGTAAGAAGATTCATGGCGGACCTCCGTGAGCTGGCAAGGGAATGCAGGTTTGGGGCCCTGGAGGACGAGTTGATTCGGGACCAGCTGGCAGAGCACATCTGCTGCCCAGTGGCCCGGTCCAGGTTGTTGACACACCCAGGGGAGTTGACATTAGCTGAAGCTGTCGAGCTTGCCCAACGGTTTGAGGCAGCAGAGATCATCGTGAGAGGCCTTCCTGAAGGGGCTTTTCTGGGTGAGGGTGAGTCTTGCGCTAAGGCACTGTGTTGGGACCCTGGCGATGGTGATGCTGGAGAAGACATGTATGCCTCCATGGTTAAAATAAGGTCTGCCCCAGGTACGCCACGTTGTTATGGTTGTGGGTCCTCTGTTCACCGCTATAATGCCAGTGTGTTCCCAGCGAAAGGAAAGCGTTGTGGCAAGTGTGGTTTGCTTGACCACTTTGCCAGGGCGTGCGCTAACTTCGAATGCAGGAGCCATAGGAAGGAACCAGGTGCTGCGCAGAAGACTCCGACTATAGTACACATGGTCTCCCCGGAGACAATGGGGAAGATTGGATGTGATGTCACGCTTGACGGTGTCATGGTTCCGCTGTTGGCGGACACTGGAGCTGTTATCTCAGTCTTGAACCTTGCGACCGTGAACAGTTTGTTTCCCCACTGGCAGATTAAACAACAACAGAGAGACTATTATAGCTATGTATGGAACAGACTGGCAGTTTGGGGCTTTGTGGAAGTGGAGGTCTGTTACAAGTCTGTTGTGGTAGGCATCTGAATGAGTTGCGCTGAGTGGAGGAGAAGAAGCGGCGAGGCAGGAGCCCTGAGGTCAAGAGACGGAGGCGACTGGAGAAGAACCCGTCTAAGGACTGAGAGTGTTGTGTTGTCTTTATTTTCCTTTTGTGTGCTTTTGCTCTAGTCCTGATATGTGTGTTTTACTGCTGGTATGGTACCCCGATCTATATTAAAAAAAAAAAAAGGAAAAGGAAGAGTCAGATGACGTTAAAATGTGAAAAGTGGGGTGTTGTGTGACACCTGGGAGTTGAATTTTGTTTAAGAGGCCTGAATTGTGAATGTGGGATTTTTATTGGCTCAAAGACAGTAATTTAATGGATATATTGGAATTGTGACATGATTGCTTGACCCAGGAGACAGACACTGACACGAGTAGAGTAGTTTGACAATTATTTATTAACTCAATGTGTAGTTTGTGTGTGTGGATGTGTGGGTGAGTGCGATGCTGGAGGACAGCTGGAGCTGAGCGAGTCCCGCTGCGACCTGACAACCCTGGGAACACACAAGCACAGGGGATTAATGCAGCTCGCAGCAGAGGGATGTTATAATGTGTGCTGCTTACTTGCAGGTGCCGCTGACAGACTCCTGTCCGCTCCGTGACTTGGCGTGACAAGATGAGCGTGCAGCTTGGCGTCGTGACGACGAGGAGGAGATCTGAGGAGGAGGAGGAGAGGCTCCATTGCCAGGGGAGACAAGTCCGCCACCAGGGAGGTCCACCTGTGCACAGGGGAGAATACTTTGACAAGGTAAGGATTGCTATGGCTTACGTGACGAGGCTTGATGAAGTGGCTTGGCAGAAGCTCTGGCTTGAGGCTGTGTCCGTGACGCGTTACGTAACGATGAAGACAGACGACTCCATGCTGAGCAGTCAGTGACACCGGCTTTTAAGGCCAGCTGGTTATTGGCGGCAGGTGTGTGCACAGCTGGAGCTGATGACGGCCCAGCGGCCGCCATGACAAATTGAACTTTATTAATGTGCTAATTTTATGCCCAAGTTTGCGGTGGTGGGGTGTGTGTACCCCTTTTGAGATGTTTATTCATGTAAATTTACATACCCAATGTTTAAAGTATTGTGATGTATCCGTTGTGGGGATGAGTGTTGGGGGGAAAGGCCACCAGTAGTCATTATGTGTTTTGTAGTTTTGTATGTTTTTATGTGGAGCTGTTCGGGGATTATTTTTAGATACATGGCTTTGTTTTGCATGTTTGGCGGCAGAATAATCTGCCCAGCCATGTGGGGGTGCTGGTAGTTTACCTGCCCCCTCACCCCCCCAGCCTTGTTGTGTGCATGGATAGGTAGTTTATTTGTTTCTGTAATTGTTTTGGTTTAGTGTGTGAGTCGGGAAGCAAATTGGGGAGGGCTATCTGTGCGCTTGGCATTTTTTGTTTTGAAGGGGGGGCGAATGTTGTGTATGTAAATAGGCTGGATTACCAACATGGCGGCCGAGTTGGACATGGGCTAGACCGGGGTGGCTAACTACCGGTTTCCCGTGCTGACGCCACTCGAGGTATAAAGGAAGTGGGCGGAAGAGGCTCTGCCTCTTTTGTCGCAGGAGCCACCTGGCAAGCAGGCGAGTGCCATAAGCCTTTTTATGTAAACGAGTCTGATTATAATAAAGCTCCGTAAACTACATTAACTGTGTGTTGCTTTACCCAACTATGGACACAACAATGACCAATCCACATCTTTAAATTATGGAACAGAGTGATATGTTTCAAGTATTTTAATTTTGTTGATTATGGCTTACAGCTGATGAAAACCCAAAATTCAGTTTCTCAGAAAATTAGAATGTTGCAGAAGATCAATTAAAAAAAAAATAAATTAATAGAAATGTTGGCCAACTGAAAAGTATGTCCATGTACACACTGAATACTTGGTCGGGGCTCCTTTTGCATGAATTACTGCATCAGTGCAGTGTGGCATGAAGGTAATCAGCTTGTGGTACTCCTGAGGTGTTATGGAAGCCCAGGTTGCTTTGCTGGTGACCTTCAGCTCTTCTACATTGTTGGGTCTGGTGCCTCATCTCCCTCTTGACAATAATCTATAGCTTGTCGATGGTGTTTAGGTCAGGAGAATTTGCTGGCAAATGAAGCACAGTGGTATTGTGGTCATGAAACCAGGTTTTGGTACTTTTGGCAGTATGGGCAGGTGCCAAGTCCTGCTGGAAAATGAAATTGGCATCTCCATAAAAGTTTTCCGCAGAGGGAACCATGAAGCTGATTTCATTTTCCAACAGGACTTGGCACCTGCCCATGCTGCCAAAAGTACCAAAACCTGGTTTCATGACCATGGCATCACTGTGATTGGTCACCAAACTATCCTAAACTCTATCCCATAGAGAATCTATGCAGTATTGTCAAATAAGTCAGTAAGTAAGTAAAATTTATTTATTTAGCACTTTTCACAGAAAGGATCACAAAGTGCTGCACAATAAAATAAAACACAACATTACAAATACAATAATAAAGGTATAAAAACATTAAAAAACAAAACAAATCAAACTAAAAAGCCTGTTTAAACAGCAGTGCCTTCAGCTGCTTTTTAAAAGTGTCAACAGAGTCTACTGAGTGCAAAGGCAGTGGTAGAGCATTCCACAGTTTTGGTGCCACTGTCTGAAAGGCTCTCTCACCTCTAGTTTTAAAATGGGTTCGAGGGACAGCCAATAAAAGTTGATCCAAGGACCTCAAAGACCGCGAGGGGTTGTACACATTAAGCAGCTCAGTGAAGGTGCTTTTGGCTCAGACAAGTAAAAAGACTATTACAAAAGTCTAAGCGAGAAGAAATAAAAGCATGAATAATCATCTCAAGTTCCGCCTTTGGCACCAGGGGAAAGGTGTCTTATCTTCACCAGGGGAAAGGTGTCCTATCTTCAAGAAGAAGATAAGACACCAGACCCAACAATGCAGAAAAGCTGAAGGCCACTATCAAAGCAACCTGGGCCTCCATAACACCTCAGTAGAACAACAAGCTTATCACCTTTGTGTTGCAAAGCATTAATGCAGTAATACATGCAAAAACAGCCAGACCAAGTATTATGTGTACAGTGCCTCCAGAAAGTATTTACAGTGCTTCAGTTTTTTTTTCCCCACATTTTATGTTACAGCCTTATTCTAAAAGGGATTAAATTCATTTTTTTCCTCAAAATTCTACAGTTGTTTTTTTTTTTTTTTGAGATTTTTGTAAATGTATCAAAAATAAACTAAAATCACATGTACATAAGTATTCACAGCCTTTGCTCAATACTTTATTGATGCACCTTTGGCAGCAGTTACAGCCTCAAGTCTTTTTGAATATGATGCAACAAGCTTGGCACACCGATCTTTAGGCAGTTTCACCTATTCCTCTTTGCAGCACCTCAAGCTCCATCAGGTTGGATGGAAAGCATTGGGGCACAACCATTTTCAGATCTCCCCAGAAATGTTCAATTGGATTCAAGTCTGGGCTCTGGCTGGACCACTCAAGGACATTCAGAGTTGTCCTGACACCACTCCTTTGATATCTTGGCTGTGTGCTAAGGGTTGTTGTCCTGCTGAAAGATGAAACATCACCCCAGTCTGAGGTCAAGAGCGTGCCAGAGCAGGTTTTCATCCAGGACGTCTCTGTACATTACTGCATTCATCTTCTCCTCTATCCTGACTAGTCTCACAGTTCCTGCTGCCGAAAAAGAGAATTTTGTTTTTCATGGTCTAAGAGTCCTTCAGGTGTCTTTTGACAAGCTCCAGGTGGGCTGCCATCTGCCTTTTACTAAGCAGTTGCTTCCATCTGGCCATTGTACCATACCAGCATGATTGGTGGATTGCTGCAGAGATGGTTGTCCTTCTGGAAGGTTCTCCTCTCTCCACAGAGGAACACTTGAGCTCTGACAGAGTGACCATCAGGTTCTTGGTCTGAAGGCCCTGACTAAGGCGCTTCTCCCCCTATTGCTCAGTTTAGACAGCCGGCCAGCTCTAGGAAGAGTCCTGGTGGTTCCAAACTTCTTCCTTTTATGGATGGTGGAGGCCACTGTCCTCATTGGGACCTTCAAAGCAGCATAAATTTTTCTGTACCCTTCCCCAGATTTGCGCCTCTAGACAATCCTGTCTCGGAGGTCTACAGACAATTCCTTTGACGTCATGCTTAGTTTGTGCTCTGATATGCGCTGTCAACTGTGGGACCTTATATAGACAGGTGTGTGCCTTTCCAAATCATGTCCAATCAACTGAATTTACCACAGGTGGACTCCAGTTAAGCTGTAGAAACATGTTAAGGATGATCAGTGGAAACAGGATGCACCTGAGCTCAATTCTGAGCTTCATGGCAAAGGCTGTGGATACTTATGTACATGTGATTGCTTAGTTTTTTATATTTAATAAATTTGCAAAAATCTCAAATTTTTCACATTGTCATTATGGGGTATTGCGTGTAGAATTTTGAGGAAAAATGACTTTAATTCCTTTTGGAATAAGGCTGTAACATAACAAAATGTGGAAAAAGTGAAGCCTTTCCAGAGGCACTGTATATGGACATTTCAGTAGGCAAACATTTCTATTAAAAATCCTTTATTTTTTTTCCCTTTATTGGACTTTTGTGATATTCTAATTTTCTGAGATACTGAATTTGGGGTTTTCATTAGCTGTAGCCATAATCACCAAAATTTAAAAAAAAAAAGCAAATTCCAGAAATATCATGTATGTAATGAACCTACTATATAATGAATTTATCTTCTTGAATTTAAGTACTGGAATTTAACTTTTTGATATTTTAATTTTTTGAGATGCACATGTGTTTTCTTGTAGCATTAATTCAGCAAAGAAAGATCTGTCACTTGGAAGACTTGTAAATAATGTCCATATTAATCCAAATGCCAAGATGAAGAAGATAACGGTGTCATGAGCTGGGTTCTGGATTTTCTGCCAGACCCAGTCTCGTGGCTCTTTCTGTGTATTTTTATATTCATTGTATTCTTGTGCCCTTTTGTTATTCTGTGGAGAGAGCCAAGAACCAGGCAGAGAGTTCCAGATTATATCAAGCTTTATTAAACTCTCTGACATGATTGCTTGACCCAGGAGACAGACACTGACACGAGTAGACCGTTTAGACAATTATTTATTGAATCAAGAGTGTAATGTGTGTGAAGGTGTGAGTGAGTGCGATGCTGAGGAACCGCTGGAGCTGAGCGAATCCCACCGCGACCTGGCAACCCTGGAAACACACAAGCACAGGTGGATTAGTGCTGTTCGCAGTATGGAGGTGTAATAACAAGTACTGCTTACTTGCAGGTGACGCTGGGAGACTCTTGCTGGCTCTGTGGCTCACTGTGGCTCGGTGAGCGTGATGCTTGGTGCTGTGGTGAGGTGGAGGAGTTCCGAGGAGGAGGAGGAGAAGCTCCGTTACTTGGGGAGACAAGTCCGCCGCCAGGGAGGTCCACCTGTGCACAGGGGATAATACTTAAGACAAGGTAAGATATCTTGGTTCTTACGTGACGAGGCTTGACGAGGATGCGTCGTGGATGCTCTGGCTCGAGGATGAATCCGTGACGCGTCGCGTGACGAAGAAGGCAGACAACTCCGTGCTGAGCCATCAGCGACGCCGGCTTTTAAGGCCTGCTGGTGATTGGCGGCAGGTGTGTGCGCAGCCAGGGCTGATGACGGCCCATGCCATTTGGCACAGTTCAAAAATGCCTGGGAACAACCTGAGAAAAAAGCTGTGTAATATATTCATTTTTTGTGGTATTGTTACAAAATTTTGACCTCAGCTGGATAACACTTGGTTCTACATTTCTGTTGCATTTTCCAGCCAGGATCTGACAGCTGTGTGTTATTTGCAAGCATTTGTATCTAAAAAAACACCCAGGCAAGCTTTATTTTCTTCAAGTTCAGTATGTTTAGATGACTGTTACTCAGTGGCAGGAGCACTTAGAGAGATTATGACTGTTTTGCCAAAAAATTCAAAGTGTTTTCTTTTAAATGAGACCAACCCCATGACGATGCTACAAAGGGTTGAAGAACAGCTTTTGATTTACTTTGGGTACATTATTTTTAGGCATTTTTAGGGAAATTGACCAGAGTGCAAGGGGTTAAACTCTTCAGGTTCAGGTTCAGGTTACTTTATTTATACCCGTAGGTAGATTTGTTTTGCAGTCTGGTGACATCCATATTTACAAACCACAATTACATTCAACATAAACACAAACACAGGCACACATGAAGCTGACTATAAACATGATAAAAATACTCAAGGCTCCATCAATCAGGATATAAAGACAAAGAGATATGAGAAAAACCAGAGATAAGAGGGAAGGGTCATATTAAAAAGTTAAAGACACTCTCTCTCACATTTTCCTAGAAACACAAGCAACAAAAGAGTAACAGATCTCAGGCACCTCTGTTCTTATATCCCCTCACTAGATCAGCCTTCTGTCTGCTGCATTAACATCAAAGCCTTTGTAATTCCCATTCTCTTTGACACTGTTTACATTAACACCCCAACCCCCAGCATGTACACACAAACCCCCTGTTATGATTCTTTTCTGTCCGAGTGTTAATATACTGAGGTGGATTCCCACAATTCTGCCTTTTATTTCTTTTGCTGTGTTTTCAAGTTGTTTTGACCATGTCTCCTCTCATTTGTGATTATTTCCTAGTGTGCATTTGATCATGTTTATTTCTTATGTTTATTCTGTGGACTGACAGCTGGCAGATGACATTTCCGGGTTTGTGTAGCGTGGGTGTCATTGGTCAAGCTGCCAGTCCAGCTACTACTCCCTCATCTCTCCCAGCTGATCCCGATTCCCATTAGTGTTCCCTCTGCCTGAACCCACACCTGCAGTCACTCTCATCTTGTGACTACTGTTTAAGTAGTGATGGCCAAATGAGGCTTTCTGGAGGACTTGAGGTCTTTCATCAAAATGGTTCACATTGGCAAGGCCTCATGTGGGTCTTCATTTTCTCTACCAGGCCATCTAGTGGACAAAATATATACAACATGCTGATTTTAACAAGGGTATTGTTGGTTTAATGTGTATTTTTTTTTTCAATTTCAATAAATGCTGTCTTTTAAGAAATACCAATGGTCATAAGGCGGAAAAATAATAAAACTGAGGTGACTACAGTGAATGTGCTTGTACTACTTATCCATTTTTTTTTAAAGAAATAATTTTTCAACAGTCATACTGTCTTTCTCAGTACATTCATCTCTGTCCTTATTGTCATGCAGGGCACAGTAGTGCCTCAGCATAATGATGTGTTATTGTTGTATCCAAGCTCTTTGAAACACAACAGAAACTTCACTGTGCAAATAAAAATAAATTATTAGAATGACCCAGCTGGGACCTTAACCCCAGCTTCCCATTTTCATATTTTACCTCTAAGCTATTACTTAGTCATGAGTACTTGTGGCTTTCATCAAAATGGTTCACATAGACGAGGCCTCATGTGAAACTTCATTTGCTCTACTAGGCCAGTAGTCGACAAAGTATACAGCATGCAGATTCATACAATGTGTATTTTTCAATTTCAGTAAATGTGCTGTCTTTTAAGAAATATCAATGATCATCAGGGAAAAAAGAAATAATAAAACTGGGGTGACTACAGTGAATGTGTCTGTGTTACTTCGTGTGCTTGTACTATTTATCCATTTTTATTAAGAAATAACAAAATTTTCAAGTTTTATACTGTCCCAGTAAATTTAACTCAGGCCTTATTCTCATGCAGGGCACAATAGCAATAGTGCCTCAGCATAATGATGCGTAATAATAATCCAAGCTCTTCCTTGTAAATAAAAATGAAATTAAAAGAATGACACAGCTGAGATTTGAAACCAGGTCTCCCACTTGTAAAACAGATATACTACTGCTAAGCCATCACCCCAACTGTGATACAAAATCATTATCTGTCAAAATTACATCAATGGGAGAAACGAGCTCAAGTGTGTTTGGTGCTGGCTCCATCTGAAAATTGGCTGTGACAAATCCCTTGCACAGTCAAACATGACAAGACAAAACAAAACGTGAGGGAGGGGGAGTTCCACTGAGTAGTGCTGCTCAGTTTATTTCTCCTGACCCAGTCACGTGGTCCAATGTCAACACATACGTCACGAGTCACGCCTCACCAAATATTTCCTGGATAAGATCGGATCACCGCTCAGAGCACCGGTGCCTGCCTGCCCATCACTATGTTTAAGCACTGCCTGTTTATCCTTTCATTTTGGCAAGATTGTATGTTCCCAGACTGATTTCTCCTGTTTGAACTGTCATCCTCATCTCCTCCTGAGCTAGTCAGCTCAGGAGAGCATCACTCTGTAAGTTGTTCTTATTTTTGTGTTTGCTGCACTATTTTTGGACTCTTAAGTTCTTTTTGTTAATAAACTGTGCGAACACCATTCAGCACGTGGGTTTATCTCTCTGCCCCGAAGAGACATAATGGCATTCACTTATATAGCGCTTTTATTCTCATCTCTTGATGGCCAAAGCGCTTTACAGATTCTGCTATCTGCCCATTCACACACACTGATGGTGGCATGCCACCTAACATGGGGGTGAAGTGTCTTGCCCAGGGACACAACGGCAGGATACCTGGGGAGAGCGGGATTTGAACCACCAACCATGCGGTTATTGGACGACCTGCTCTACCTCCTGAGCCACTGCCACCCTCATGCTACATGACAAACGGTCCTTAGGAAGCCCCATCTCTGTTTATTTGCTGCAAGGGACAGTAATCCTGGAGAGGAAGTGACATACAACTATGGGGATTCAGACTGGCCATGGAGGTGCAAGGTATTAAAATATTATTTTTTTTTCTTTTTCAGCTATGTAGGTACCTCATTGAACCTCAGCCGAGGAATGTATTTTGACTTTTGTCAGTAAAACTTGACGGGGGAAAGTCAATGCTATACAAATCTCTGGTACACAGAAAAAGGATATGTGCATCTGTGTGTACTTTAAATTTACAATGACAATATGTTCCATGTAAAGAGAATTTTGAAAAATGTACATATCTATCATTGCACATTTCTTGCACATGTATGTGAATTGAAAGTGTGGTCAAATTAAAAAAAAATTGAAACCTAGTGTGAAGAACAAAGGATATGCACAAGAATGGCCTTCTTGATAGTTACAGGGCAGTTGCTCAGCAGTGATCCATACCTGTCAAGTGATATAGTTTCGCCATATTTTAATACGGGGAAAACGCAATTTTAGCAAATGCGGGCGTATTGCCATTTCTGTACGCCAAAAAGAAAAATATACGGGAAAAAAAATTATTGAGAGTGTGGAGGAACAACTCGTGTGTGACCCCCACAGCGTACGGGCTGGCAGAGCGCTCAGCGTGAGCAATTATCAGAACAGTGAGAGGTATGGACTGATCATTATGCAGATGCTCCTCGCACCCTCTTTCGTCCTGCAGCTCCGGAACAGAGAGGAATCCTGGTGCCAGTAATCCTGCGGCTGATATGTGTGACTCTAATGCAAATGTCCATGCTTTCCTGCTGTATACTGTGATGCTAATGTGCCATGCATGCATTGTCTGAGCTGGGTATATGAGTTGACTGCATATCTCTTGCTCTCTCTCTTTTTGATCACTCGCATTGTTTGTTGCTGACTTTGAGACGCAAGGCTCGCTCCAGCACGCTGCCACAGCGCTGAGCGAGCCTCGTGGAGGATGAATAAAGCACCCTTTTAAACTTCACTTCGCCGTGTCCGCCTGCACTTATTTTGTTCCTCCACAAAAGAACCTAAAATCAACTGAACAGTAATTCAATGCCTGGCGAAATTGAGCGCACCTAACCAAGTTCATCCAAGTGCATTAGTGTAACAAAGCTGACAATTAAAAACTCTTTAATTCCAAGTGTATATATCTAGCTGACAATTAAGAACTATATTCAGAATTATTCTTATTGTGTACTTTCAAATTAAGCAATCTACCTTGTGCTAATGTAAATTTGAAAAATATTGTTTTTTTTATTTATTTTTATTTGTTTATTATTAATATTATCATTTTTTTAAGTTTATTTATTTTTTTTATTTTTTTTTGTGCTACTTGGCTTATTATTTTCACATTACCAAAAAGTTATGGCTCAAGATTGTGTCCATATAAGTGTACATTTGAATAAATATGTTTGAAATACTTCATGTTGCAATTGTTGTTGTTTGTTTGTTTTGTTTTGTTTTGTTTTTTGCTTCAGTTTCTTTCATCTGCCGATAAATACAGTTTTTAAGTACCGTACTCAGTACAGGTGTGAAAGCCCCCCCAATAAGGGAGGCATGAGGTATGCCTTGACAGGTATGGTGATCTCCAGTTGCCGCAGTTGAAATTATTTTGAATAGGGTCAAAACTGTCATGTGCTGGCGAGCGCTCACCCCCTCCTTCCTGCTCACCGGTCTCCTCATTAGATGCACCTGCTGATTCCTGCTGGGCCAGCGTTTATAAGGAAGCGCTCTTCAGTGATTCAGCACTGGGGGTTTGGGAGCTTGGTGTGGTTTGGATAGTTGGACGGGCCTGGCGGCTCAGGAAAGTTGCACGGACTAGACGGAGTGGAAAAACGAGTTGACAGAAGGCGATATTGGCATAATCTGGTTTGTGACTGATTCAGAATGGCAAATAGTAGTAGTGGGGGTTTGACTGACGATGATATGGAGATTGGATGGAATTCAGTAGGGAGTAGGAGTAGGAAGAATAAAGTTGGAAAGGGCAAGAGTGAAGGAAATGTGAAGCAGACTGGCAAGCGGCAGCTGTCAGGTGACGAGGAAAGACGCGAGGTCAGGAGAAAAATCGTGGCAGAAGAATTCAAAATTATCTTGAGGTTTAAACCAAGGCAAGAAGTTACATCTTTGAGCCCACTAGCTCTAACTAACGGATTAAGAAGTGCAACTGGAGACAGAGAAATGGCCAAAGTGTTAAGAGATGGAAATCTCCTTGTGAAATGTAAGAATGCAGAGCAAAGGAACAAAGCACTTCAGCTGCAGAGAGTGTGCAAGAAAGAAACTGCAGAGAGGAAAGAAGTTATTGGGTTTGATGGTGTTAGGGGGGTGATATCTGGAATTCCACTGGGGGAAAACTTGGAAGAACTGAAAAAAATGGTTAAAGGAGGAACAGTTGTGGGGATTAGACGCCTACAAGCAGTCAGGAATGGGGAAAAGGTGGATAGCCCGTTTGTGATGCTGAAATTTAAAGACATGCCCTGCCAGAAAAAGTGCTTGTTGGATACTTAAGTTTTCCTGTTAGGGCTTATATCCCCCCTCCTCTCAGGTGTTTTAAATGCCAGAGATATGGGCATATTGCTAGTGTGTGCAAAGGAAAACAGAGGTGTGGAAGATGTGGTGGTGAGCATAGTTATGGAGAATGTGGAAATGACAGCATAATTAAATGCTGTAATTGTGGAGGGAATCACACAGCAGCATATGGAGGCTGTGTAGTGAGGAAAACAGGCAGTAGAAATTCAGCAAGCAAGAGTAGAGAGGAAGTTGACATACGCAGAAGCAGCAAAGGTCGTGAATCGACAGGAGAAAAAACGCATTGCCAATAACAAGGAAGTAAAACCACAAAATTGTCAGACTAATATCACAACAGATAAGCTTGTTCTTTCTAGCCTATGTCATCAACTGCTCAGAGCAGGTTAAGACTAGAACTGAGAAGATAAAGATCATTGTGAAAGCGGCAGCAAAATTCTTTAATACCAAGGATCTATCCTGGGAAAAAATTCATGCAGAACTGAGTCAAGGAGAGGGAGCTGTAAAGGGGAGCCAACAGGTTAATTTATGACAACCATCCTCCAGTGGAACGCAAGGAGTCTGATTGCAAACGGGCAGGAATTTAAAGGATTTATTCAGAAACCGACAACAAAACCGGATATTATTTGTATACAGGAGACATGGCTTAAGCCATCACTAGATTTCACTATTAAGGGATATTCTGGAATGCATAAGAATAGGAAGGATGGGGGTGGTGGGGGTTGTGCAGTTTTTGTTAGACAAGGGGAGAAGTATAGGCAACTGATCACAGTACAAGAGCTGGAAGTAATTGTCATCGAGATATGGACTAAAGAAGGCAGTATGAAGATAATCAATTTCTACAATCCGTGTAAGCAGTTAGTCAAAAGTGAGTTGGAGTCAATTCTCCAGGACTGGAGGGGGAGAGTGGCCTAGTGTGGGGATTTCAATGCGCATAGTACATTATGGGGGAAGCACGATGACACTAGCGGAGAGGTTCAGGTTCAGGTTACTTTATTTGTACCCGTAGGTAGATTTGTTTTGCAGTTGGTGACATCCATATTTACAAGCCACTAATTACATTCAACATAGACACAAACACAGGCACACATCTTACAAAATAGGTAAATATAAAATATGTACAATATAATTTTTATAGCTTGTTCAACTCTTTGACAGCAGCAGGGACAAAGCTGTTTTTGTAGCGCTGAGTTCTACTTTTTGGGACAGCAAACCTCCGTCTGGAGGGAAGAAGCTGAAAGTTGCAGTGCAAAGGTTGGGAGTCATCATTTAAAATCGAGTCGGCCATCCTCTGTACTTGTCTGGTGTACAGGGATGTCAGGCTCAGCTGTGACTCACCAAGCAAACGACTGGACCATCTGACTACCTGATCCAAGGATTTCCTCTGTTTCAGTTTTATCTGACCAAACCATGACATTAAAGAAAAGGATAAAACAGATTCAATAAAAGTCCGATAGAACATAGTCATTATGGTTCGGTCAATTTGGAAGCGTGCAAGTTTCCTCAAACAATGCAAATTTTGCTGACCCTTTTTGCACACCCTTTCACAGTTCACCTCAAAGTTCAATCCACTATCAATAATTGTCCCAAGATATTTGTACGATTGTACACATTCGGTGGTCTGTGTGGGGAGACTTGAATAACGAAACCGAATTGTCTTCCATTATAGTTTATTCAAGAACTCATTCCACTGTCTGCTCTTATTCTTGAGCAGCGAACAAAGAGGGTGAACACACCAAAGTTCTCTCATTTAAACCTTCTCACATCAAACCATTTCCCTCCCGGGGGAAATCACACATCTATATCAAAGTCTCTTTATTCACATTCATTAGCCTTTTATTTACATAACTCCCCCTTCTCTCTTCCCGAGCCTCAGTGGTCAGGAAGTCTTCTGTCCCCTGTCCTCCGCAGGGGGTCCAGGCTCTGTGGCTCCGCACCGCAGGGGGCTGGCTCTCCTTCATCGTGGTTAAATCACATATGCAGTGTCCAACATATACATGTCTCACAACACAGCCATATAACCCCCCCCCAAACGATGAAGAACAGACTAATTCCCAAAATTTAATAGCACCTTACTCACTACTGAATAATCAACACCAACATTCAGTCTGTGCGCCGCTTGGGCTTCAGCCGTCTGCCGAATCTGCTGTGCGTTGGCCCCGCCTTGCCTGCGGTGCTGTTCTGCTTCGGGTCTGTTGACTGAGGAAGAGAGTGGTTAATTGCCCTCTGCGGGGGCCTGCCTCGTCGAGGCGCCACCGCGACCGGTACAGACACGTCCTTCATGACAAAAGCAGGTTTTAGTCTGTCAATACTGACTGTCTCTTTTCTGTCCCCAAAATCTAGCACAAATTGCTTATCACCTGCCTCCAGCACTCGAAATGGCCCTTCGTAAGGTGGTTTGAGCGTTGCTTTAAGGGCTTCGCGCCTGACAAAAACGAAATCGGCATTTTTCAAAGCCTTGGGGACGAAAACTCGTGGAAAAGCGTGATGCACCGGACCCGGGAGCGTGTCTGCCCCCGTGCCAACTAACGGTCCCAGAGCAGAGAGAGGTGGGGGCTCTGGGGGCTCTGGTAAAAACTCGCCCGGCAGCCTCAGAGTTTGTGCGAATACCAGCTCCGCTGGGGAGGCGTCTAAGTCCTCTTTAGGCGCAGAACGCAACCCTAATAAAACCCATGGGAGTTTATTTACCCAATCTGCATCCGTGAGCGACGCTCTGAGTGCTGCCTTCAAAGACCTATGAAAACGCTCGCATAAACCATTAGCCTGAGGGTGGTAAGCCGTAGTGCGGTGAATTTTGGCTCCTAAGCCGTTGGCCATCGCTGACCACAGCTCAGAGATGAATTGCGGTCCTCTATCGGACGTAATGTCCGACGGAACCCCGAAGCGCGCCACCCAAGCCGTTAAAAAAACGCGAGCCACCTCCGCGGCCGTGGTCGTCGCAAGTGGGACCACTTCCGGCCAACGTGTGGTGCGGTCCACCATTGTCAAAAGATACGTGAACCCCTGTGATGCCGGTAGGGGGCCCACAAGGTCGACGTGCACATGGTCGAACCTTCTGGCCGGAATGCGGAACGGTTCTAACGGGGCTCTTGTGTGCCTGTGAATTTTGGCCCGTTGACAGGAAATGCAGGTTTTTGCCCATTCCTTCACGTGCTTGCACAGGCACGGCCAAACAAACTTTTCCGCCACTAGTTTCACCGACGCGCGCACCCCCGGGTGCGCCAGTGAGTGGACCGAGTCAAAAACACGGCGGCGCCACGTGGCCGGAACCACCGGACGCGGGCGCCCCGTCGACATGTCGCAGATCAGGGGGGGCATACCGGTTTGTAAACACTTGCTCTCCAGCCTCAACCCTGTTGGTCCAGACTGGAGCGCGCGCACGTCTGCGTCCGCCCCCTGGTCCGCTGCCATGGCTGCGTAATCTATACCCACGTGCACCGGGGCTGCGCGCGCCACCGTGCCGCTCTGCTGCGGCGCGGTCACGGTGGCTCGTTCTGCCTCCGCGCGTGTTGGGGTCGTGAACGCGCGTGAGAGACAATCCGCTACCACATTGAATTTGCCCGCGACGTGCCTAATGTCAGTGGTAAATTCCGAGATTGCGGCCAGCTGCCTCTGCTGCCTGCCGGACCACGGATCTGAAATTTTGGCCATGGCGTATGTGAGCGGCTTGTGGTCCACATAAGCGGTGAAGCACCGTCCCTCCAGCCAGAACTGGAAATGACGAATAGCCAAATGCAGCGCCAACAGTTCTCTGTCAAACGCGCTGTATTTTCGTTCAGCCGCGCTTAAAGATTTGCTAAAGAAAGCCAAAGGCTGCCAAACTCCGGCTACCTGTTGCTCAATAACGGCCCCTATGGCTAAATCTGAAGCGTCTGTCGTCAGCGCGATACGTGCTGCAGGGTCTGGGTGGGCCAGGAGCGCAGCGTCAGCCAAGGCTTTTTTAACCTCTGTGAACGCGCGCTCCCGCTCCGGGGACCATTCGACCGCCTGGGTCGGCTTTTGTTTTTTGAGCGCGGCATATAACGGTTGCATGATTTGAGCTGCGTGGGGCAGGAACCGGTTATAAAAATTCACCATCCCCAAGAATTCCTGTAGTGATTTGACCGTTTGTGGACGGGGAAAATCCGCTACCGCGCGTACTTTCTCTGGTAACGGAACCGCTCCCTCCGGGGAGACGCGGTGACCCAAAAAATCAATCCGCTCAACGCCGAACTGGCACTTGGCTGGGTTAACTATTAAGCCGTGCTCTCCCAGCCTCCTAAAAACTGCTGTGAGGTGCGTTTCGTGTTCGTCCTCTGAAGTACTCGCGACCAAAATGTCGTCGAGGTACACAAACACGAAAGGGAGATCGCGTAACACGGCATCCATCATCCGCTGAAATGTTTGCGCCGCCCCTTTGAGACCAAAAGGCATGCGTAAAAATTCGAAAAGTCCGAACGGGGTTATTACCGCTGTTTTAGGAATGTCCTCCGGTTGGACCGGGACTTGGTGATAGCCGCGAACTAGATCAATCTTCGAAAAAATGCGCGCCCCCGCCAGGTGCACCGAAAAATCCTGAATGTGCGGGATGGGATAACGATCGTGTGCCGTAGCGTTGTTTAGCCTGCGGTAATCCCCGCACGGTCTCCAGGAGCCATCGGCTTTCGGTACCATGTGCAGCGGCGAAGCCCACGGGCTCTTCGACCTACGAACGATGCCTAGCCTCTCCAGGCTGGCGAACTCCTCGCGCGCAATGGCGAGCTTAACTGCATCCAAGCGCCGAGCTTTTGCAAACACGGGAGGACCAGAAGTGGGGATAAAGTGTTTCACCCCGTGCTTCGCGACCGTCGCTGAAAAAGTGGGCACAGTGAGCGCTGGAAATTGGGTGAGGAGTGTGTGAAACTTACCACCTGCTGTAGCGACGTGGGTCTGTACTGGTGGCGGGGACACTCGAGCTGAACAGGGGAGAGAGTAAAAAGAGAGTGCATTTACCAGCCGTCTATTAGCAAGATCAACTAACAGATTGTGTGAACACAAAAAATCCGCGCCCAACATGTTGAAACTCACCGCCGCTACTACAAAAGTCCATTCATATGTGCGGCCATGTAAGCATAAAGGCAAGGTCCTTCTCCCGTAGGTGTTGATGTTCGAGCCATTTGCCGCTGTAGCTCCGTCACCGTGGGGTCCAGCCACCCGGTCCGCGTATGTTGGGGTGATGAAGCTCACTTGTGCTCCGGTGTCAATGAGGAACACTCGTCCGGAGCGCGCATCCGTGATGTAGAGCAGCTTGTTGCGTTCTCCGAGGGTCGAAGCTGCTAGCGACCCCCGGTCTTGCCGTTTCCCGAACTCCTGAAGATGCAGGGCGGCACACACCTGCGTGCCTTCTCTGCGAACCTCCGATGGTAAAAGCAGAGATCTTCTCCTCCGCTGTGTCGTGCCCGCGCCTCTGTCGCCGGGCTATTGGCTCCCCCTCGTCGCGGTCGTGTTGCCGCCGTCGTCGGCCAGTCTGGTTCTGCCGCCTCTGGCTCCCCGCTGTCTCGGGTCGCTGCTGTGGTTGCTTGCCCGCCGCAGGCGTCCAGGATCCCATCTGCCTCCTGGGCCAGCTCCCGGAACTCCTCCAGGGTGTGACACTTTTTGCCGGCCAGCGTGCTTCTCGCATGCGCCGGGAGGTTGGAGAGGAAGATGAACTGAAAAATGAAATCATCGTTGTCCAACCCTCTCAGCTGTATCATCTCCTCCATCAGGGCGCTCGGCCTGTGTCCACCTTGGTCTAGCAAAGACAGGATCCTCCTCGCCCTCACTTCAGCCGAGGGGGTGAAAAACTTGATGAGGGTGGATTTCAGCTTGCCGTACCTGTCGGTCGCGGGTGGCTGCTCCACCAAGCTTTGCACGCACCGAGCTGTGCTGTTGTCCAGTTTAGCGATGACATGGTGGAACTTAGTGTCATCCACCGTTACTCCTGCGAGCGCGAACTGCGACTCTGCTTGCAGAAACCACGACCGTGGGTTATCCTGCCAGAAATCAGGCAGCTTAACGGCCACTGCGCTCGCCAGCTCTGAGCGCTGTGAGTCCGGGACCCTGAGAATTTCTTCGTTCATTCTCAACGTCGTCAGTCACCAATGTGGGGAGACTTGAATAACGAAACCGAATTGTCTTCCATTATAGTTTATTCAAGAACTCATTCCACTGTCTGCTCTTATTCTTGAGCAGCGAACAAAGAGGGTGAACACACCAAAGTTCTCTCATTTAAACCTTCTCACATCAAACCATTTCCCTCCCGGGGGAAATCACACATCTATATCAAAGTCTCTTTATTCACATTCATTAGCCTTTTATTTACATAACTCCCCCTTCTCTCTTCCCGAGCCTCAGTGGTCAGGAAGTCTTCTGTCCCCTGTCCTCCGCAGGGGGTCCAGGCTCTGTGGCTCCGCACCGCAGGGGGCTGGCTCTCCTTCATCGTGGTTAAATCACATATGCAGTGTCCAACATATACATGTCTCACAACACAGCCATAGTCTGGCCTTTTAGTATGGTGACTTTGTGCCTGGGAGTTTTCCTCCTAAAGTCAATAATCATATCTTTCGTTTTTGTTGTATTCAGCTGCAGGTAGGAATCCTCACACCAGTGAACAAAGTCATCAGCTACTGGGCCGTGGCCACTCTCACCATCCTGGAGGAGACTGACAATGACTGAGTCATCAGCGTACTTTATAATGTGTCTGTTGTCATGTCTGCTCCGACACATGTTTGTGTACAGGATGAAGAGTAGTGGTGACAACACACACCCCTGAGGAGAGCCAGTAGAAGAGCACTTTAGGTCAGACAATGTGCCATTGACCGTTACTCTCTGCGTCCTGTTGGTTAAGAAATCCAGAATCCAACCCACCAGATTATTGCTTAAATCAAATTGTTGCAGGAGCCTTTCAACTAAAATATGAGGTTGGATTGTATTAAAGGCAGAAGAAAAGTCCACAAATAAAAGCCTGGCGTGTGTCCCATTAAAATCCAGATGTTTAAAAAGCATGTCAAACAGAGTGACAGTGGCATCCTCCACTCCTCTGTGAGGCCTATAGGCAAACTGCAGAGGATCCAATGCATGTTCAGTCTGCCTTAGGACCTCACATCTGACCAGTTTTTCAAAAATTTTCATTAAAATTGAAGTCAAAGCAACTGGTCTAAAGTCGTTTACCGTTTTAGGACAGCTGGATTTTGGAACGGGAACAACCACGGCATCTTTCCAGATCTTAGGCACATGTTGTGTCTGTAAGGACTTATTGAAAATATAATGAAATATAGGACTCAGTTCATGTGCACAGGACTTTACCAGGCGTCCACATATATTATCAGGGCCCTGACTTTTGTTCACTTTTACAGCGCGGAACTCCCTTTTAACATCCTGCATCTCAATATTAAAGTGCTGATTGTCTTTGAGTTTCTGTTTCAAATCTTGGATTTCTGTGCTAAAATCAAAGGAGTCAAAACGACCATAAAAACAATTAAGAGCATTAGCCAGCTCTGTGTCTGAACTAAAACCATCTAAAAACACACGATTACTGCGCTCTGTGCTCTGAAGGCCTGCAATAGTTTTCATACTGGCCCAGGCCGAACCAAGTTTATTTGCTGCCATCTTGCTTTCCAACTCTGATTTATAATTCTGTTTTGCTCTTAAAATTTCGGCCTTCAGCTCCTTGGTGGCAACCTGTAGCGCAGAAACAGACCCTTGTTTAAAGGCAAGAGCTTTCCTCTGTAAGCAGGATTTAACTGATTTAGTAACCCATGGTTTGTTGTTGGGATATATTTTGACACGTTTACGTGGAACAAACTTATTTTGACAGTGAGCCATGTATGAGCATGTGAGCTCAGCCAGAGAGTCCAAATCATCCCCGCAGGCCATTATGAACATCTTCCAGTCTGTACAGTCAAAGCATTCCTGGAGGCTGTGCTCTGAATCTTCTGTCCACACATCAATGTCTCTGGTCTCCACTTTGCCTCTTCTGAGAGCAGTTTTATATGTGGGCAGCAAATGAACACAGTTGTGATCTGATGATCCTAAAGGAGGAAGGGGGAGTGATTTATAGGCCCTCTCTATGGATCCATAGCACAGGTCCAATGTCTTTTTTCGCCTGGTTGGGCAGGAGACATACTGATGAAAGTTTTTAAGTGTCTTCTTTAAAGAAACATGGTTAAAATCCCCAAGAATGAAGTTTGGCGCCTCTGGAGAAATTGACTGCAGCCGCTGCACCACATCAGAGATGGTGCTGGAGGCGGAGTCAGCGTCTGCCCTCGGGTGAATGTACACAGTTGTGATGAAAAGTTGGGGAAACTCTCGAGGCAAATAAAAGGGGCGTAGTGACACAGACAGCAGCTCCACATGGGGTGTACAGATGCGCTCTCTGACCGTGACAGATGTGCAGTACTGCTTATTAATGTATAAACATACTCCGCCCCCCTGACGTTTCCCAGTTACCTCTTCCTGCCGATCCGAGCGCAGCGGAGCTCCAAAGCCGTCAATCCACAGGTCTGCATCTCGATCATGCGCAGTAAGCCAAGATTCAGTGAAAGCCATGACGCAGCAGTTCTTAAAATCCTTCTGGTAACGTACATTGCCTTGAATTTCCTCCACCTTGTTTCTCACAGACTGTGCATTCCCAAAAATGATCGAAGGAAGAGGAATGTTACCAAACTGACGTCTCCTAAGGCGCAATTTCACACCTCCACGTCTTCCACGCTTCCTCCTGCCGCTTCTTTTTTCACCGCTGTGACCGTCTCTCAAAATAAAGTCCGGCAGATGAAATTTGGGCGCAATCAGAGACTCTGCACCAGCTGTGTTAAAGCGCAGCAACACGTCCCTGGAATATTGTATTCTGCCCGCTATTCTGCTCGTCATGGAGCCGAACGCGTTTACCTCAGAGACAAAGAGCCACAGCACAGATAGCAGCAGTGCGAGATAGGAGAGGAAATCCATGTTGCAGATACTAGGGAGCTGTTCGCCATATATTCCACAAACGCTCCAGAGCAGAAACGACACAGAGGATTTTCTAAAAACGTAAAAAAGTACAAAAAACACACACACGCACACATGCACTATATCACCAAGCTGCTGGTCGCTGCGTGCGCATGCGCCCAAAGATTATAGGTTATAGAAGAGGTTATAGAAGAGATAATGGAGGACAAGGAGTTGGTGTGTTTGAAAGACGGTTCGGGCACTAGGGTGAATTTGGCGAGGGGGACAGAATCAGCTATTGATCTCACTTTGATTTCACAAAGCTTGGCTGGCAGGTGGAGGGTAATAAGGGAAAGCACTATAGGAAGTGATCACTACCCAATAGTGGTTGAAATTGGAGTAGGAAATGATATTGATCAAGAAGGAAGAGACAAGAGGTGGGCATTTGATAAGGCAGATTGGGGAAAATTTACAGTTTTAAGTGAGAGCAAACTGAAGGAATTAAATCTAAATCAGACAGTGGAAGAGATGAATGCTGGAATCACAACAGCTATCATTAAAGCAGCAAAGGAAACCATCCCAAGAAGAGGTAGGGGAAAAAGGAAAAAGATAGTTCCTTGGTGGACTCCAGAGTGTTCTGAAGCAGTTAAGAGTCGGAACAAAGCTTTTAAAGTATTAAAAAAATGTACTGAATATGGATAACTTGATCAATTATAAATGGGAGCAGGCTAAAGTACGGAGAATAATTAAACGGACCAAAAAAGAGTTTTGGAGAAAATACTGTGATTCATTGGGAAGAAGTACACCCTTAGAGAAGGTATGGGGAACAATTAAAAGGATGTCTGGGATAAGGAAGGAGCTAAATTATCCAAATATGGAGAACAGGGACAGTTTGGATGACAATGAAAAGGCAGAGCATTTAGTTAAAATTTTCAGTAAAATAAGTAGTGCAGATAATTTGAGCTATGTGGAAAAAGTGGAAAAGAGCAGACAAAATTAATGTGGAAGCATTGCAAGATGAGGCAGAATTTGAGAATGGGCTAAATCGGGAGTTTTCAATGGCTGAATTAAATCATACGTTAAGGAAAGTCTCTAAGACAACTCCAGGAAAAGACCAAGTGACGTATAAAATGATTAAAAACCTGAGTGACGCTGGTAAAAAGATATTATTAAAGTTGTACAACAAGGTTTGGGAAGAAGGGATTGCCTACTTCATGGAAAGAAGCAGTTGTTCCAATATGCAAGCCAGGTAAAAATCCAGGTTTAGGTGAGAGTTACAAACCAATCGCTTTAACATCCCATGTTGGTAAAACTATGGAAAAAATTATTAATGAGAGGTTAACATATTATCTGGAGTCTAGAGAGGCATTAAAAAGTTACCAAAGTGGATACTACCGATCCTGCTGTCTGTTTGGAACATGAGATTAGGAAGGCCCAAGTGAATAAGGAAAGTGTTTGCAGTGTTTTTGGATGTTGAGAAGGCATATGACATGATGTGGAAGGAGGGGGGCTGATTATCAAACTACATAAGCTAGGCATTAGAGGGAGAATGAAAAGATGGATTAAAAATTTTTTGAGTGACAGGAAAATTTCGGTAAGAATAGGGAAGCAGTATAGCTCAAGCCAAATGATAGAAAATGGAACCCCACAAGGCAGTATTATTAGTCCCATTTTGTTTTCAGTCATGATCAATGACATTTTTTCTAGAGTTAAGGGCTCTGTTGGTGTCTCTTTGTTTGCAGATGATGGTGCTATGTGGACAAGAGGGAAAAATCTATCATTTATTGTTAAAAAGTTGCAGCAGGCGATTGATGAAGTTGAGGCTTGGGCAGTGGAATGGGGATTTAGGTTTTCGATGGGAAAAACAAAGGCTGTGGTCTTCACAAGGAAGAGAGTAAACAATCAAGTTGATCTTAAAATACATGATCAAAACATAGAAACTGTGGAGTGTTTCAAGTATTTGAGTGTGTGGTTTGATAAGGGTTGTTCTTGAAAAATTCATGTTGAGAAAATTGTGGCAAAATCTAAGAATATTTTAAATATTATTAGATGTTTGAGGGGAAGAGAATGGGGAGCAAGTAGAGGTGCTTTAAAAAAACATTATAAAAACATTATAAAAACATTATATGCGGCGTTAGTTAGGTCAGTGTTTGATTACGGGTGTGTTATGTATGGATCAGTGTCAGAAACATTATTGAAAAAACTGGATATAATTCAATACGAAGCTCTGAGGTTGTACTGTGGGGCCATAAAAACTGCTCCAGTAGCAGCACTCCAGGTGGAGATGGGTGAGATGCCTCTGGAGTTAAGAAGAACTCAAATAGCAGCTACATACTGGGCCAACATCAGAGGATTTAGTGACAGTCACCCAGTACAGTGTACTGAAACCTTGCCAAGAGAAGGAAAAGAGACAAATGAGAAGCTTTGGATGGACAATAGAGAATAAAGTCAGGGAGCTAAGGGTTGCTGATAAAGCAGTATGTCCAACAGTCCCTCTTTCTGCAGAGACACCATGGTGCCTGGAAGAAGTAAAGGTGGATTTTAGACTTTTAACAAATGACATACTAAGAGGGAGGATAAACAAGAAGGAGATCAATAACTATTTAGATGGTAACTATCCTGACTTTATAAAGATTTATACGGATGCATCTAAATCAACAAAGAACATTGTGGGAATAGCATTCATCATTCCAGAATTAGATGTCATGAAGAAGGAAAGGGTTAGTGATGACTTGGCTGTGTATACTGGGGAGCTTTTGGCAATCTGTTTGGCATTGGGCTGGGTGGAAGAAGTAAAGCCCAGAAAGGTTTTGATAGGGTCTGACTCTAGCAGCGCAATGGAAAGTATTGGGCAAATGCGTTCAGAGTCAAGACAGGATTTGGTGATGGAAATTGTACATTCAGTAGGGAGAATCTCAAAGGCAGGTGTGGACATTAGATTCATTTGGATCCCGGCGCACATTGGAGTGGATGGGAATGAGCTAGCAGATAAATGTGCAAAAAGGGCAACTAGGATGAGTCAAGTTAGTTGGAATGTGAAACATAGTAAAGCAGAGGTCAAGAGCATTATCAAAACGCAAATTAAAAAGAAGTGGCAGGAAGAGTGGGACAAAGGAAGTAAAGGACGGAGCCTGTATGGCATACAAAAGAAAGTAGGGGGAGCTAGAGAAGGACACAGGAGTAGAAAGGAGGAGGACATCATATCCAGGTTAAGATTAGGTCACACAGGGCTGAATAGTACATTAGTTATAATGAAAAAACACCCAAATGGAAAATGTGATTATTGTGGAAACGATGAAACAGTTGAACATACAGTACATTTATGCACTGTCCAGAGTATGAGTTTGCATGGTTAGCATTGGTGGACAGTCTATACAAGAACAAACCCCAGCTCAGTATGAAAGAGATTTTGCAGAGAAGTTCAGGGGATGCGGTCTATAAGGCACTTTTTAGGTTTATTAGGGCAACGGGACTAATTTCAAGGATATAGGAGAGTAATGCCATTTCGAATCACACTCCATTCCAGAAGGTGGCGGTAATGCACCTACAAGCTGTTTGCCAACCACCATAAAGCACCAGAAGAAGATGATTCAGCGCTGGCTCGTTTGGATCTACTGCTCAGCTGACAGCTCTCTAAAGTAAGTGGTTGTGTATTTATGACCTTGCCTGACACATTCTCTCTTCCACCTCTTCTAGGTTGCTGCACACATAGCGGTGTGTCTCCGGGGATTTGGTGCACTCGCCAGCCCATTGCTTCATCTCCACCCTGCTCATCCTCTCCACCCGGTCAGACCTCACCAACCTACTCAACCGGCAGTTCTTACCTGCTGGTTCCTCTCCTTCGCTGGGTTCTGTGCTGGTCTCTCCTTACCTCCCACGTAAGTGGTTTAATTAGATTTCCATTATTTCTCCATTCATCCCTAATCAGCCTCGTCTATCCTCTGCAGGGCTCCTGCTTATCTGGCGAGTGACTGACTTTTTCTACAAATGTGTGATTTTGAAAATTCTAATAAAAGGTCAAACATCTTTTGTGTGTTCTCTTGGTGATTGCACTTTGCACTCAGGTTGCTTGTCCAGTCAATATGACAGAACGAGCCAGCCAGGGTCACAACCTGGCAAGTTCGTTATCAACAGAGCCCTCCGCACTCCACCGCCTCAACATTACAGAGAGGCAGGTGACTGAACACACTCAGCTGCTGCAGGCAATTACGCAGCAGCTGAGTGTCATTACTGATCAACTGGGCCGTGCGGCTGTCCCAGCCACTCCACCTCCTCCTGCTCATCCACCGTCTATCATTCGCCAAACCCTTTCCATTTCCACATCTGCTCCGTATGCAGGGGAGGTGGGGAAATGTAAAGATTTTTTGTCAGATTGAGCTTTATTTCGAGCAGGTGAAAGGGGAGTTCCCGGATGACACTTCCAAAATCCACCAGTTTACTCTTCTGCTTCAGGGCCACGCTCTTAGTTGGGCGTGGTCTGTTATCGATAGTCAGAGAGCTTTGCCACCCGGGCCTCCGCCAGACCTACGTACCAGAGAATGTCCTCCGGGGTAGAATACACACTGGCCGACGCGATGAGCCCGACGTGACGGTTAGACGGCGAAGAACAACCATTTAACACGTATAATGGTCCAGCGGTGTTTGTCTAGCAAAGAGCTGCTTTAATACAAACACCGCTGGCCTCACAAATTGGGAACACCTTGGCGAGGCGTGGGAAGGATAATTATCGGGACTGGGAACAGCTGATGGAAAAGAGAGGGAGAGCGAGGGGCGTGGCTGGACCGACAGACTGTCAGCAGCATGGGAGAAAGTAAGTTACAGAGGCTGACTAACAGCTGCCAGTCAGGCAGTGGCTATGGGTATGGAAAGGTGTACAAAATACATATAATGCACACATACAACAGAACCAAACCCCACAGAGGGATGAGGGCCGAGACGGGGAAAGCCAAGCTAGCTCGGCTCATGACACTTCACCTTGATCAAGAAATGATCCTAGCAATTACAATGGGGCTCTCGCCCACTGACATCAGCATTTCGTACCAGCGGTAACGCATAGGAAGGAGAAGCGGCCACAGACTCCCTATCTGGCCATTCCGCTCCAGTCATATCGGGATTAACTTTACATTTTAAAGATGACGATCCAAGATGGCGCCCACAGTGGCCGCCATGGTGCTTCGTTGCCCTTTAATTTGTTTGTTTCTGTTCATCAGTTGTGTGTCTGCCTGCTCTTATACCCAAGAAGAGCTTCTAAATATCAGGTCTTTCACTCCCACGGACCTTCTCCCGGTTTTTTTGGCTCCTGCCGCCGATCTGGTCCACTTTCTAGCCCAAAAAGTGAGACGGCGGAAGAGAGGAAAACGTGCGGGAGCTCTCGAACGGCTTCGGAAGAGGGGCACGCGCACAGCCTTGCCTGGAATATTTCTGACCAATACCAACTCTCTCTCTAACAAGGCAGACGAACTGAGACTGCTGATGCAATTTAAGGACCTCGCTAATTCGTCCGCCCTCTGTTTTACTGAGACTTGGCTTAATGATTCTACTCCGGACAGCGCGATCAGCCTTGAGGGATTTCAGCTGTTTCGTGCTGATCGCGTCACAGAGCTCTCCGGTAAGTCTAAAGGAGGAGGAGTATGCTTTTACATTAACAGCAGCTGGTGCTCTGATGTAACCGTGATTTCCCGGCACTGTTCTCCCGACCTAGAATTTCTCTCCATTAACTGCAAGCCATTTTATTCCCCGCGGGAGTTTGCTTCATTCGTATTGATCGCTGTGTACGCCCCTCCCGACGCGGACGCGCGCGTGGCTCAGCGCGCACTCGCAGATCACATCCAACATGCGGAGCGGACTTTCCCGGACTCCCTGGTTATTGTGGTTGGCCACTTTAACCAGAGCAATCTGAGTCACGAGCTCCCCCGCTACAAACAGTTTATTAAATGCCCCACCAGAGGAATAAACACGCTGGATCACTGTTACACCACAGTGAAGGACGCGTATCGCGCTGTTCCCCGCGCTGCGCTCGGACTATCTGATCACGTGATGGTCCACCTCATTCCCACATACAGACAGAGACTGAAGCTCACTAAACCTGTTGTGACCACCAGGAAGAAATGGACCAGTGAAGCTGGAGAGAAACTGAACACATGCATGGAAATAACTGACTGGGACATGTTTAAAGGAGCCACACATGATCTTAATGAGTACACAGACACTGTGAACTCACACATCAACCTTTGTGAGGAGAACATTCTTCCATCGCGCACCAGGGTGAGGTACTCTAATGATAAGCCCTAGTTCACTGCCAAGCTCAGACAGATCAGGAAGGAGAAGGAAGCAGCGTTGAAAAGTGGAGACAGGGACTGCTACAGGGAGGTTAAATATCGGTTTAACAGAGAGCTGAAGAGAGCTAAATATGTGTATTCTGAGAGACTCCAGCAGCAGTTCACTGCTAATGACTCGGCTTCTGTGTGGAGAGGACTGAGGCAAATCACCAACTATCAGCCTCAGGCTTCTAAAGGTCAGGATGACAAAGCCCTTTGTCAAAGACAGTCCCAACATTACGCCCGTTTTGACACCTCGTCAGCTGTGTCCAACTCCCCCACTCCACCCAGCTCCACTGCCTCCTTGGCCACTAATTCATCAAAAGCGGTCCCCCCCTCCTCCTCCTCCCCCCCTGCCCTTGTCATCAGTGTGCAGGACGTGCACAGACAGTTCTCCAGACTGAACCCACGCAAGGCCCCCGGTCCGGATGGCGTGTCGCCCTCCACCCTGAGACACTGTGCGAAAGAGCTGGCTCCTGTCTTCACAGACATTTTTAACACCTCCCTTAAGCAATGCCACGTGCCAACCTGCCTCAAATCCTCCACCATCATCCCTGTCCCCAAGAAGCCACGGATTACTGGACTTAACAACTACAGACCTGTAGCGCTCACCTCTGTAGTCATGAAGTCCTTTGAGCGCCTGGTCCTGTCCCACCTCAAGTCCATCACCACTCCCCTCCTGGACCCGCTGCAGTTTGCCTACCGTGCCAACAGGTCTGTGGACGACGCAGTCAACCTGGCCCTCCACTCCATCCTGCAGCACCTGGACTCCCCGGGAACCTACGCCAGGATCCTGTTTGTGGACTTCAGCTCTGCATTCAACACCATCCGCCCCGCTCTGCTCCAGGACAAGCTGTCCCTGCTTGGCGTGCCTGACTCCCTCTGCAGGTGGATCACCGACTTCCTGACGGACCGGAGGCAGAATGTGCGGCTGGGGAAGTCTGTCTCAGACTCTGTTAGCATCAGCATCGGATCACCCTAGGGCTGTGTACTTTCCCCCCTACTCTTCTCCCTTTATACCAACTCCTGCACCTCCACCCACCAGTCTGTTAAGCTGATCAAGTTTGCGGACGACACCACCCTCATCGGGCTCATCTCCAACGGCGATGAGTCCGTCTACAGGAGAGAGGTGGCCCAGCTGGTGTCCTGTTGCAGCCACAACAACCTGCAGCTGAACGTTCTGAAGACAGCGGAGATGATTGTGGACTTCAGGAAAGTCACAACCCCCCTGCCCCACCTCACCATCACAGGCTCTCCCATCACCATTGCAGATTCCTTCCGCTTCTTGGGCACCACCATCACCCGGGACCTCAAGTGGGAGCCAACCATCAGCTCCCTCATCAAAAAGGTCCAGCAGAGGATGTTCTTTCTGCGGCAGCTGAGGAAGCTCAAGCTACCCACCAAGATGTTAGTGCAGTTCTACACGGCCATCATTGAGTCCATCCTCACCTCCTCCATAACCGTGTGGTACGCAGGAGCTACTGCCAGGGACAAACTAAGGCTGCAGCGCGTCGTGCGCACTGCTGAGAAGGTGATCGGCTGCAAGCTCCCATCTCTCCAGGATCTGTACATCTCCAGGACCCGGAGGCGTGCAGGCCGGATCATGGCCGATCCTTCACACCCTGGTCACGTACTGTTTGCCACCCTCCCCTCAGGTAGAAGACTTCGGTCCATTCAGACTAAAACCTCCCGGCACATGAACAGCTTCTTCCCCTCTGCCATCAGACTGCTGAACATTAAGTGACTTATTGACTCTCGTGCACTATATACAGCAGCTCAACCAGACTCATGTCATTCATCACTGTTTTTCTGTTGCATTATCGACTGCACGTCATCTGCTACTTGCTAATTTATTTAAAACTGCTGTGACTAGTATTACTCATTATTATTATTATTATTATTATTATTATTACTTATTATTCTACACTTATTGCATGGTCTTAGTCTTTAAGTTTTTTTTTTTTAGTTTATCTCTTTATCTTATCATGTTTTAATGTTGCAGCATTGCACCGAGACAAATTCCTAGTTTGTGTACTACATGAACAATGGCAATAAATCTGATTCTGATTCTGACATTTTAGACATTACAGCGGCCAGGACTCACGGTGTGCCTTTTAAAGAAGAAAAGGAATTTGCAGCATCCAGTAAATGTGCTGTTACATTTTTTTTTTTTTTAATGTGCCGTTACTGTGAGTCTTTTTGTCTGACGATTTCAGCCCTGAACACCCCCCCCCCACACACACACACACACACACACCCTGAAATTTGAGTTATTGTGCAGTCGGAGCCGACAAAATTACAATCCAGTGATAAAGGGAACATTGATTAAAAAGAGCACAAATCAGCCATTTGCCATACTTGCAGTATCTTCTGCCACAGAATTGTAGCATCTGTCTCACTTCAATGAGGAAAAAGTCGGATGACATGCGACATCATCATTCAGACTGGGGTCGCTTTGGAAAATATCAGATATGTATCCGAATTAGGACCACATACTATAGTGTCTTGGGTGTGGTGTGAAAAAATCGGATATGTGCCGTTCAGACTGTCATTAAAATAAATCAGATATGGGTCACCATCCATCCATCTTCTTCCACTTAATCCTTTTCGGGTCACGGGAGCCTATCGCAGCATCTTTGGGCGAGAGGCAGGGTACACCCTGGACAGATCGCCAATCCATCTCAGGGCCAACACAGAGACAGACAACCATTCACTCGCACATCCATACCTAAGGACAATTTAGAATCCCCAGTTTAATGCCAATTAACCTAGCTTGCATGTTCTTGGCATGTGGGAGGAAACCGGAGAAATCCCCCAGTAAATTCACGCAGACACAGGGAGAACATGCAAACTCCACACAGATTACTGTTGGTCGGGGGCTGGGATTGAACCCAGGATCCCCCAGCCAAGGGTGAATTGCTGTGCTGCCGCAGTGCTAACCACTCCGCCACTGCATTGCCCCGATATGCCAAAAAATCGGAATTGAGCATTAAAACCTGCAGTGTGACTGTAGCCTAAGACAAACATTCATGGCTTAGGCTGAGGAATAATTCTCGGCATGCGGTGAATACTGGTGAGCATTTCAATTTGTGGGATTTCGTCAGGGTTTGTTTGGGGGGGAGGGGGTGCTGTCACAGCAGTTTTTGCCACAAGAATTTTTTGCCTGTCCTTGCAGCTCCATGAGATGCTACCCTTAAAGATCCCAGAGCTGACTTTGTGGCCAATTTGAATTGTGTCCAGATCACGAGACATCTGAGCTAGGAGGAGGCTAAAGGCTAGGAGCTAGCCAGCTAATGGCTAGGTGACATGATGGTGAGGGCGGAGTTCAATGCAAACTTGCATTTTATTAAAATTACAGGCTTAAATTTAAACTTCTTTTTTTTTTTTAGAAAATCTGGAAAAATAAACAAATTTGCTGCAATAATTCAAGAAAATTTGAACAAAATGTCAAATATTTCATGTGAGGTGTTAAAATGTGGAAGAAAGTGCAGTCAATGACACCTTCAAGGCTTTTACACTGATAGTAATCCAGTAAACTACTGATTTATTATAGGAAGTCATCACTATACATGCAAAATAAGGCAATGATATCAGTCTGAGTCTCATGTAAAAACAAATGGATGGGAGCTGCTATAAGCTATTGACTTGATATTTAATTTTTCTTGTTTATCCATCAGTTTGGGTTACCTAACTTGTACAGTTTATACTATGGCTGATACATAAGCCAGAAAATAGCCAATAATGGCTATTTTCTGATTCCAAATCTTGTAAAAGGGAACCTTTCAAGGCACACGTATCAATATGCCAGTCATAAATAAATTAAGAATTTACATGACAGTTAAAAATTCTTATCAGAAATCCATTTAACCTAGGATAATCAATGGATTTCTTGTACACAGAGCAACACATTTACATGACATTTGTGTTATCAATTTATTGGCAGCACATTGATCTTGATCTTTTTATTGAAAAGCTTGTGAACAGAGTTGTAAGAGCAGGACAAGAGCAGTGAGGTTCTGGATACAAGAACACACTGTTGATCTTTGTGTTGTGGTTAAACTCCTTTATCACCCATCATCTTTAAATGAAATGTAGATGTAGTAGTAAAACTGAAGTGTTCGTAGAGCTTTCCAGAAAATGAGTAGCTCCTCTGGCATTCAGCTGGCCTGTCAGCCTAGACAATATACTGTACAAGTTTGCTTGATATAGATTAGCCCAAGCAGATACAACATCCATAAGTTTATCAGGTACTGTAAATACTCAGTCTGATGGGTTAGGACAGGAAGTGATCTTTTCTTGTTCACTTAAACAGTTTTGTGATCAGTATATCCTGATCTGTGTTGAACTTTTGGACAGATGAAATCTTTGAACTCCAGGCCTTCAAAACAATGTTCATTCAGCTTGGTAGCAAATGCCACTATATGTACTGGTTAAATGTGTAAAATTCTGAACATGTACATCCAGAAATATGTAATACCAAATTACAGATTGGAAAAAATTTTAAGTGGTGATGAAGACATGCTTTAATACATATCACTTATAGTCTTATTTTAATAGCATCTGGACAGACCTCTGAAACTCCTCATGAAGCATCATTTAAGCCTCAAGATATCCAGCTATATAACTGAAGTTTTCATTTCACATGAAATATAATTTCAAGATTATTTAGGAATAGATGTTAAGATAATGTAACTGTAGGCAGTGGTAGTGTCTCTTATGGAATGTATGTTCTTGACTGATACAGAGTGGTGGCCTAGTTGGTAGAGCATCGTTCAAATCTTGGCCGGGTCATACCAAAGACCATATAAAAGTGGTACTTTCTAGCTTGGTGCTCAGCATAATAGAAAGGAAAGTTAACACACAGAGCTACCAGAGGACTGACCACACACAGTAGCTTTCATTACTGGCAATAGCTGTGCAGCCTAAGGTCAGTGAAACGGAGAAAGGTGCCGCCCCATACACCACATGGTAAATCCATTTAACCTTGCATAGCAAATAGATTTCTTATACACAGAGCAACACATTTACATGATATTTGTGTTATCAGTTTATTGGCAGCACATTGATCTTGATCCATTTATTGAAATGCTTGTGAACAGAGTTGTAAGAGCAGCCACAATGGGTTAATTGACAACTCTAAATTGGTCCGGTGTGAATGTCAGTTTTTCTGTTTGTCAGTCCTGCGACAGGCTGGCAACCTGTCCTGGGTAACACCACCTCTACCCCAGAGACCCCAAAAGAGGTTAAGTGTGTACAGAGGATGCATGGACTGACATGGTTTGAATTGTATTGTGATAGCATTTTAAAATTATGAAGAGGCATTGTGGATATTTTATAAAGTAATCAAAATGTTTGGGTAAAACTAGCATGCAAATTTTATTTTGTTAATTTTCTCTTTGAATTTCTTACAGAAGGAGATGCTGCTAAAGCTGAAGATACTCCAAGGAGAAAGGCCAAAAAGCTCTGGTCTCCAGCTGAGATTGCTGCAGTTAACAGACATTTTAAAAATCTCCTTTTACAAGGAAAACTGGCAACTACAGGTGAATGCAAGCAGTGCAAACTGGCTGAACACGCAACTTTAGAGCAACGAACAGTGCAGAACATCAAGACAGACCCAGAGGAAAGATGATGGACAATGTAAGGTAAGACAATGCTCCCACAAATTGGGTCATCACAATCGTGTAATTTACACGATTTTGCCCTTTACCCCTTAACTTAGCCCCTGTCTTCCCCATCAGAGAATCACTGTCTGCTCCCTCCAAAGTAAATAAAAATATAATATATAAGCTTCCCAAAGTGATTAAGCAAAAAATTGGTAAAACTCAAATTAAACATAAAGCCTCTAAATTGAATGATTTGGCCTCTGTTCCTCCTCATAATTTAAAAATTAAATGTGGTTTATTAAATATTAGGTCTCTAACTCCCAAGTCTCTGTTAGTCCATGATCTGTTAATTGATCATCGGATTGATTTAATATCCCTTACAGAGACTTGGTTAGGGCAAGAGGATTATGTTGGTTTAAATGAATCAACTCCCTCTGGTTATTTAAACTGTCAAAATCCCAGAAGTTCTGGTCGTGGGGGAGGAGTAGCAACAATTTACCATTCCAAATTACTAGTTAATGTAAAGCAAAAAACATGTTATAATTCCTTTGAGGGCCTGGTCCTCAGTATTGGGCACTTTAGCAATTTTAGGTTAAACCCAATTTTATTTGCCATAGTTTATCGTCCCCTATCAACCTACTCAGAATTTTTATCCGAATTTGCTGATTTCTTAGTGGATTTAGTGCTGAAATCTGATAGAATAATTATAGTAGGGGACTTTAATATACATGTGGATGTAGATAGTGACTGCCTTAATGTGGCATTTAATTCAATATTAGACTCGATTGGGTTTTCTCAGAAAGTAGGAAATTCTACTCATTATCTCCACCATACATTGGACCTTGTTCTGACATATGGCATAGAAATAGAAAATCTTGTAGTGTCTCCTCATAACCCTGTACTGCCAGACCATTGTCTGTTAACCTTTGATTTTACTATTTCTGACTATTTGGCTCCTAAAGAAAAATATTATTACAGTAGATGCCTCTCAGATGATGCTGTTACCAAATTTATGCAGATTGTTTCCTCTATGCCATGTGTCAACACAACGGAAAGAAGCTATAGACAGCTTGCTCCTTCTGTAATTGATAACATGGTGGATAGTGTTACAGCTTCTCTGCATCAGACTCTAGACTTGGTGGCCCCCTTAAAAAAGAAAAAGTCTAATCAGAGATTTCTAACTCCTTGGTTCAACACAGAAACTCGTAGCTTAAAACAGAAGACTCGTCAATTGGAAAGAAAATGGTGCTCCACTAATTTAGATGAAATCTATTTAGCTTGGAGAAATCATCTTTTAATTTATAAAAAATTTCTTAGAAAAGCTAGAACGAGTTATTATTCTGCATTAATAGAAGAGAACAAGAATAATCCCAGGTTCCTTTTCAGCACTGTAGCCAGGTTGACAAAGAGTCAGGACTCTGTCAATCATAGCATTCCCTTAGAGCTTACTAGTCAGGACTTTATGAACTTTTTCAATAATAAAATTTCATCCATCAGAAATAAAATCAATCAGATTCTTCCCACAGTTGACTTAAATACTGTGACTACTACAGCTTCTTCAATTGATGTCTGTCTTGATGAGTTTACTCCAATCGACCTTTGTGAGTTAGACAAAATAGTTTCCTCATCCAAACCTTCAACTTGTCTTTTAGACCCTATTCCTACCAGGTTATTTAAAGAAGTCTTCCCACTTATTGGTAGCTTTATTCTTCATATAATCAATTCTTCATTAACTTTAGGCCATGTACCGCAGGCTTTTAAAACGGCTGTAATTAAACCCTTACTCAAAAAGCGAACGCTAGATCCAGGAGCTTTAGCTAACTATAGACCAGTTTCTAATCTCCCTTTCATTTCAAAAATCTTAGAGTTGTTGCTACGCAATTATTTGACCACCTGCAGGGAAATGGTTTACTCGAAGAGTTTCAATCTGGGTTTAGAATCCATCATAGTACTGAAACAGCCTTAGCGAAGGTCACTAACGACCTCCTCATCGCATCTGATAATGGACTGGTTTCTGTACTTGTCCTTTTAGACCTTAGTGCAGCTTTTGATACTATCGATCATAATATTCTACTTGATAGATTAGAACACTATGTTGGACTTAATGGAACTTCGTTGCAGTGGTTTAGATCTTACTTATCTGATAGATTCCAGTTTGTTCATGTAAATGAGTTTTCTTTCAACTCAAAGCTTAGTCATGGAGTTCCACAGGGATCTGTGCTAGGCCCTATTCTTTTTAGTTTATATATGCTTCCGTTAGGCAACATTATTAGAAAGCACCATATACATTTTCATTGTTATGCAGATGACACACAATTATACCTGTCAATGAAGCCAGATGATAGTAATCAATTAGCCAAGTTAGAAGCCTGTCTTAAGGAAATCAAAGCTTGGATGGCTTGTAATTTTCTGCTATTAAATTCAGATAAGACTGAAGTCATTCTTGTTGGTCCAAAAAACCTTAGAATTACCTTTCCAAATCAAACTTTCAGTTTGGATGCTGTTACTCTTTCTCTTAATAGCTCTGTGAAGAACCTTGGAATTATTTTTGATCAAGATCTGTCCTTCAATTCAGATATTAAATTTGTTTCTAAGACTGCCTTCTATCATTTGCGTAATATTGCCAAGATTAGGAGCATCTTGTCTCAGAGTGATGCTGAGAAACTGATCCACGCCTTTGTTAGCTCGAGATTAGATTATTGTAATTCTTTATTATCAGGCTGTCGTAAAACATCTTTAAAAAGTCTTCAGCTGATCCAAAATGCTGCAGCAAGAGTTTTAACAGGTACTAGAAAGAGAGATCATATCTCTCCGGTTCTGGCCTCCCTTCATTGGCTTCCCATAGTTTAGAATTAAGTTTAAAATCCTTCTTCTTACTTACAAAGCTCTAAACAATCAGGCTCCTTTTTATTTAAAAGATCTGATACTACCGTATTATCCTAACAGAGCACTACGCTCCCAAAATGCAGGATTACTTGTAATACCTAGAATCTCCAAAAGTACAATGGGAGGCAGAGCCTTCAGTTATCAAGCTCCTCTCCTGTGGAACCAGCTGCCAATCTGGATTCGGGAGTCAGACTCGATCTCTGTTTTTAAGAATAGGGTTAAAACCTACCTTTTGGATATAGATTACAATTAGGGAGGGATCATGTGTTTCCGAACCCTCCCTTAGTTATGCTGCTAATAGGTTTAGTCAGCCAGGGGACCTCCAATAATGCACTGGGCCTCACTCCTTTCTTCACTCTCAATGAAATATTTTTTTCTGCCGGTCATTAACATCTGTTTGTTCTCTCCCATAGATTGAGTCCCCATCATGCTGTTTGCTCTCTACATGTCTGTTCTTTTCATCTTCTCTGTCCCCTCACCCCCCAGCCAGTCGCAGCAGATGACTGCCCCTTCTTGAGCCTGGTTCTGCTGGAAGTTTCTTCCTGTTAAAAGGGAGTTTTTCCTCTCCACCGTCGCCAAGTGCTTGCTCACAGGGGATCGCCTGATTGCTGGGGTCTTTCTGCAACTGTGGGGATTCCCCCTACAGTTGATAGTGCTATGAGATGACTGTTGTTGTGAAATGGTGCTATATAAATAAAGTTGAATTGAATTAATTGGATTTGTATTCAAGTCTTCAAAAGGTACCTTGTTTAAGAAGATTCTGTATGTTTTACCAATGATCATCTGCACCTATTTCCAAAACAAGTATTTCAGTTTTCTCGGTACAAATCTTAATCTTTCTAAATTAAATGTTTAGGTGATGCACTTAAAGTTTGACCTGCTAATGCTTACAGAATTGAAGTGACAGTTACTTTGGATTGTTCAGTAAAAACAGTCTTCTGAAATCATTTCCTGGCAGTACATTGGATCAGTTAGTTACTTTGATAAAAACACATGCATAGCTGCCATGTTCTTTATGATACAGTGCATATCTAAAACATATTTCAAGTTTATCTTAATAGCTTATTGGAATTCACTAAAACTGAAAGATGGGGAAAAGAATTCAAATTACTATTGGTGTTATATTTCTGGAAATGTTAGTACTTAGCATGATTCATCCAATACAGACATGGACAAAATTGTTGGTACCCCTCTGTTAATGAAAGAAAAACCCACAATGGTCACAGAAATAACTTGAATCTGACAAAAGTGGTAATAAATAAAAATTCTATGAAAATTAACCATTGAAAATCAGACAATGCTTTTGAATTGTGGTTCAACAGAATTATTTAAAAAAACAAACTCATGAAACAGGCCTGGACAAAAATGATGCTACCCTTAACTTAATATTTTGTTGCACAACCTTTTAAGGCAATCACTGCAATCAAACGATTTCTGTAACTGTCAATGAGACTTCTGCACCTCTCAGTAGGTATTTTGGCCCACTCCTTATGAGCAAACTGCTCCAGTTGTCTCAGGTATGAAGGGTGCCTTCTCCAGACAGCATGTTTCAGCTCCTTCCACAGATGTTCAATAGGATTTAGATCAGGGCTCATAGAAGGCCACTTTAAAATAGTCCAATGTTTCGCTCTTAGCCATTCTTGGGTGTTTTTAGCTGTGTGTTTTGGGTCATTATCCTGTTGCAAGACCCATGACCTGCAATGGAGACCAAGCTGTCTGACACTGGGGAGCACATTTCTCTCTAGAATACCTTGATAGTCTTGAGATTTCATTGCACCCTGCACAGATTCAAGACAACCTGTGCCAGATGCAGCAAAACAGCTCCAGAACATAACAGAACCTCTTCCATGTTTCACAGTAGGGACAGTGTTCTTTTCTTGGTATGCTTCATTTTTGTGTCTGTGAACATAGTGCTGATGTGCCTTGCCAAAAAGTTCCAGTTTTGTCTTGTCTGTCCATAAGACATTCTCCCAGAAGCTTTGTGGCTTGTCAACATGCAGTTTGGCAAATTCCAGTCTGACTTTTTTATGATTTGTTTTCAACAGTGGTGTCCTCCTTGGTCGTCTCCCATGAAGTCCACTTTGGCTCAAACGACGGATGGTGCAATCTGACACTGATGTACCTTGACCTTGGAGTTCACCATGAATGTGTTTAGAGGTTGTTCTGGGCTCTTTTGTTACCATTCGTATTATCTGTCTCCTCCTGTGGCCACGTCCAGGGAGGTTGGCTACAGTCCCGTGGATCTTAAATTTCCGAATATGTGCAACTGTAGTCACAGGAACATCAAGCTGCTTGGAGATGGTCTTATAGCCTTTTCCTTTAACATGCTTGTCTATAATTTTCTTTCTAATCTCCTGAGACAACTTTCTCATTTGCTTCTTCTGGTCCATGTTCAGTGTGGTACACACCATGTCACCAAACAGCACAGTGACTACTTGTCACCCTTTAAATAGGCCGACTGACTGATCACAAGTTTGTAGACACCTGTGATGTTAATTAGAGGACACATCTTGGTTGAACATGTCCCTATGGTCAGATTATTTTCAATCTTTTCTAGGGGTACCATCATTTTTGTCCAGGCCTGTTTCATGAGTTGTTTTTTTTTTTTTTTTTTAAATAATTCTGTTGAACCACAATTCAAAATATTGTCTGATTTTCAATGGTTAATTTTCATAGAATTTTTATTTATTACCACTTTTGTCAGATTCAAGTTATTTCTGTGACCATTGTGGGTTTTTCTTTCATCAACAGGTTCAGGTTCAGGTTACTTTATTTGTACCCGTAGGTAGATTTGTTTTGCAGTCTGGTGACATCCATATTTACAAGCCACAAATTACATTCAACATAGACACAAACACAGGTACACATGAAACTGACTATAAACATGATAAAAATACTCAAGGCTCTATCGATCAGGGTATAAAAAGACAGATGAGAGAAAAACCAGAGGTAAGAGAGAAGAGTCATATTAAAAGTTAAAAAATAGAGGTTAAAAACTCAAAGGTCTTAAACTCAAAATATTTAGAACCCAAGTAACATCCTACAAAAATAAGTAAATATAAAATGGAGTTAATAAATAGGTACCTAAATTATGTGCAATATATTGTTACAGCTTGTTCAACTCTTTGACAGCAACAGGAACAAAGTTGTTTTTGTAGCGCTGGGTTTTACTTTTTGGGACAGCAAACCTCCGTCTTGAGGGAAGAAGCTGAAAGTTGCAGTGCAAAGGGTGGGAGTCATCATTTAAAATGGAGGTAGCCATCCTCTGTACTTGTCTGGTGTACAGGGATGTCAGGCTCAGCTGTGACTCACCAAGCAAACGACTGGACCATCTAACTACCTGATCCAAGGATTTCCTCTGTTTCAGTTTTATCTGACCAAACCATGACACTAAAGAAAAGGATAAAACAGATTCAATAAAAGCCCGATAAAACATTGTCATTATGGTTCGGTCAATTTGGAAGCGTGCAAGTTTTCTCAAGCAATGCAAATGTTGCTGACCCTTTTTGCACACCCTTTCACAGTTCACTTCAAAGTTTAAATTACTATCAATAATCGTCCCAAGATATTTGTAGGATTGTACACATTCGGTGGTCTGGCCTTTTAGTACGGTGACTTTGTGCCTGGGAGTTTTCCTCCTAAAGTCAATAATCATGTCTTTAGTTTTTGTCGTATTCAGCTGCAGGTAGGAATCCTCACACCAGTGAACAAAATCATCAACTACTGGGCCGTGGCCACTCTCACCATCCTGGAGGAGACTGACAATAACTGAATCATCAGCATACTTTATGATATGTCTGTTGTCATGTCTGCTCCGGCACATGTTTGTGTACAGGATGAAGAGTAGTGGTGACAACACACACCCCTGAGGAGAGCCAGTAGAAGAGCACTTTAGGTCAGACAATGTACCATTGACCCTTCCTCTCTGCGTCCTGTTGGTTAAGAAATCCAGAATCCAACCTACCAGATTATTGCTCAAATCAAATTGTTGCAGGAGCCTTTCAACTAAGATATGAGGTTGGATTGTATTAAAGGCGGAGGAAAAGTCCACAAATAAAAGCCTGGCGTGTGTCCCATTAAAATCCAGATGTTTAAAAAGCATGTTAAACAGAGTGACAGTGGCATCCTCCACTCCTCTGTGAGGCCTATAGGCAAACTGCAAAGGATCCAATGCATGCTCAGTCTGCTTTAGGACCTCACATCTGACCAGTTTTTCAAAAATTTTCATTAAAATTGAAGTCAAAGCAACTGGTCTAAAGTCGTTTAGGACAGTTGGATTTTGGAACGGGAACAACCACAGCTTCTTTCCAGATCTTAGGCACATGTTGTGTCTGTAAGGACCTATTGAAAATGTAATGAAATATAGGACTCAGTTCATGTGCACAGGACTTTACCAAGCGCCCACATATATTATCAGGGCCCTGACTTTTGTTCACTTTTACAGCGCAGAACTCCCTTTTAACATCCTGCACCTCAATATTAAAGTGCTGATTGTCTTTGAGTTTCTGTTTCAAATCTTGGGTTTCTGTGCTAAAATCAAAGGAGTCAAAACAACCATAAAAACAATTAAGAGTATTAGCCAGCTCTGTGTCTGAATTAAAACCATCTAAAAACACACAAATACTGTGCTCTGTGCTCTGAAGGCCTGCAATAGTTTTCATACTGGCCCAGGCTGAACCAAGTTTCTTTGTCACCATCTTGCTTTCCAACTCTGATTTATAATTCTGTTTTGCTCTTAAAATTTCGGCCTTCAGCTCCTTTGTGGCAACCTGTAGCTCAGAAACAGACCCCTGTTTAAAGGCAAGTGCTTTCCTCTGTAAGCAGGATTTAACTGATTTTGTAACCCATGGTTTGTTGTTGCGATATATTTTGACACGTTTACGTGGAACAATCTTATTTTTACAGAAAGCCATGTATGAGCATGTGACGTCCACCAAAGAGTCCAAATCATCCCCGCAGGCCAGTGTGAACATCTCCCAGTCTGTACAGTCAAAGCATTCCTGGAGGCTGTGCACTGAATCTTCTGTCCACACATCAATGTCTCTCGTCTCCACCTTGCCTCTTTTGAGAGCAGTTTTATATGTGGGCAGCAAATGTACACAGTTGTGATCTGAGGATCCTAAAGGAGGAAGGGGAAGTGATTTATAGGCCCTCTCTATGGATCCATAGCACAGGTCCAATGTCTTTTTTCGCCTGGTTGGGCAGGAGACATACTGATAAAAGTTTTTAAGTGTCTTCTTTAAAGAAACATGGTTAAAATCCCCAAGAATGAAGTTTGGCACCTCTGGAGAAATTGATTGCAGCTGCTGGATCATATCAAAGATAGTGCTGCAGGCAGAGTCGGCATCTGCCCTCGGGTGAATGTACACAGTTGTGATGAAAAGTTGGGGGAACTTGCGAGGCAAATAAAAGGAGCGTAGTGACACAGACAGCAGGTCCACATCGGGTGTACAGATGCGCTTTCTGACCGTGACAGATGTGCAGTACTGCTTATTAATATATAAACATACGCCGCCCCCCTGACGCTTCCCCGTTACCTCTTCCTGCCGATCCGAGTGCAGCGGGGCTCCAAAGCCGTCAATCCACAGGTCTGCGTCTCAGTCATGCGCATTAAGCCAAGTCTCGGTATAAGCCATGACACAGCAGTTCTTAAAGTCCTTCTGGTAGCGTACATTCCCTTGAATTTCATCCACCTTGTTTCTCAGAGACTGTACGTTCCCAAAAATCATCGAAGGAAGGGGAATGTTACCAAACTGACGTCTTCTCAGGCACAATTTCACACCTCCATGCCTTCCGCGCTTCCTTCTGCCGTCTCTCCCGTCTCCCTTTTCACCACTATGTCCGTCTCTCAAAATAAAGTCCGGCAGTTGCGGCTTAGGCTCAATCACAGCCGCTGCATCAACCGTGTTTAAATGCAGCAACATGTCCCTGGAATAATGTATCCTGCCCACCATGATGCCGAACGCGTTTACCTCATAGACAAAGAGCCGGAGGAAAAGTAGCAGCAGTGCAAGAAAGGGAAGGAAGTCCATGTTGTTGGAACCAGGGAGCTCTTCGCCATATAGTCCACAAACACTCCAGGGCAGAAACGACACAAAGGATTTCGTAAAAACATATAAAAGTACATAAAAACAGACACACAGACGACGAACTTTTTTACCAGCTGCCAGTCGCTGCGTGCACATGCGCCCTCTTTAGAGAGAGAGAGAGAGAGAGAGAGAGAGAGAGTTTGAGTTTTAAAAAATGCCTTTATTGCACAATTCAAAAAAATGTAAGAGCACCAATATCATTCCACCAAGTGTCTCACATTGGAAAAGTGCAAACATAAGTCATACCCCTCCCCCACACAACACGAAGTATTCCCTGCAGTCCACCTATTCCACATTGCCAGTGGCAGTAGTCCGAGTCTTCCTTGTAGTCTGTGCAAAGACGAGCCACAGGCGTCCAGTTCTTAAGCAAGGCCAAGTCCCCTTCCTCTGGGCGCCCGCAGCCAGTTCCGTTGTACGTCCCAGAGACATTTTCCTCATCTCAGATGGATTGTAGTCCTTAGACCATGCGGGATTTTTAAGCAAGTCATCTTTGCAGCAGGCTTGTCCAGACTGTAGAAAGAAAACGTTGGGGCATCCATGCCCTGCAGGCGAGTAAACCGTGACCTTGTAGTCCATGCAAAGAAGAGCCACAGGGCTCCTGTTTTTAAGCCAGGCCAAGTCCCTATTCTCAGGCAGCAAAGATAGTGCTGCGCGCCGGCAGGAGACCGGTAAAGATCCAGTTCTGTGACAGTCAATTACAGTCAATTAGAAATGTCCTAAAAGTCTGATCGAACAATATCCCAAAAATGCGTAAAACAGGCAGTGGAACGACCGCCATTTATTCCTTCTGTCGGGCACGCTTGACCCTTGTTCCCCCGCTGCTTTACACAGGGCTGTCAGGTGTTTTTTGAGGCAAAAATGTTTCCTTTCATCCAGGAGGTCAAGACCAACCTGCCTTCTTAGCACATTAACAGACTTAATGAATTTATCAGTGTCACTGAAGTAGTCAGTGACTTTAATGGCCTTGTTATAGGTTTCATCCAGAAAAGCATTTATTTCTTCCAGTGAATACAAACTCGTGTTTGTACTGCATTTTGCCTCAATAGACTCAGTAATAGCCACAGTGTCGGGATAAGATTCCATTTCCTCGTCAGCACAACTCAGCTGAGTGTTTGGTTCATCTGGCCCAGTGGATTCATCATGGGCCACATTTTCCTGGACACCACCCACAGCAGCTGACTGTCGCTGCTCGGTCTCCTGCTCTGAAACGGTAGCAGCCTCCGGAAGCACAGCCGCTGATGTCACACAGCGAGATTCTGACGCACCATCAGTGACAGTTTGGGCACCGTCACCAGCGACGCTCCTAGCTGTAAGCTGGGCTGCGGGCGCCACGGCCGGGCTGTCCACAGACACACCGGCAGGCTCCGGAGCAGGACCGGCGGAAGGCCCCGCAACGTCGTCCGTAGTAGCAGCGGGAGCGGAGGCTGCACCGCCGGCCTCATTTGCGGCGGAAGGCCCCGCCACGCTGTCCGCAGCAGTGGCGTGAGCGGAGGGCGTGCCGCCGGCACCAGCTGTGGCTCCATCAGAGCCCCCCGCCCGCTGCCTGTGCGGACAAGCGAACCGTTTATGGCCCATGTCTCCACATTCAAAACACTTCATCTGTCCTGAGCTCGCATACACCATATAGGAGCCATCCCCGTGTTTGACCCGGAAGGACACTTCCAGAGTTTCAGTTGGCAAGTCCAAAAACATGAACACCTGTCGCCTGAGTGATTTCACATGGTTTAACTTGGTCTCCTTGCATCCCAAAGTCAGAGTTCTAAACGGGCCCGCAAACTTCCCAAATCTGCGGAGCTCCGTCGCCAACTGCTCGTCAGTGATGAAAGGTGGAACACCTGAGACGGTGATACGCGTTGATGGGACAGATAAGGGGGACACCTGTACATATGTTTCCCCGATAACAACACTGCTTCCAATCAGGGTGTGGACATCCTCTTCAGCAGCCAGAAACACAACTACAGCTCTATTCATTCGGGACGCAAAGCAGATCGCATCATGGCCCACCTGCTCGGCCACAGCCAGAAGGACCTCCTCCACAGTAACACTGTTTGGCCACAGCCAGAAGGACCTCCTCCACAGTAGCACTGCTGTCCGGGAGAACGATCCGCACCCCCTGGTGGATAGACGGAGGTGGCATTCCCAAGGTCGAGAGAGAGAGAGAGAGTTTTAAAAAATGCCTTTATTGCACAATTCAAAAACGTAAGAGCACCAATATCATTCCACCAAGTGTCTCACATTGCAAAAGTGCAAACATAACTCATCCCCCTCCCCCACACAACACAAAGTATTCCCTGCAGTCTATCTATTCCACATTGCCAGTGTTGGTAGTACGATTCTTCCTTGTAGTCCGTGCAGGAGCGGAGGCTGCACCGCCGGCCTCAGCTGCGGCGGAAGGCCCCGCCACGCCATCTGCAGCAGTGGCGTGAGCAGAGGCCGCACCACCGGCTCCAGCCGCGGCTCCATCAGAGCCCCCCGCCCACTGCCTGTGCAGACAAGCGAACCGTTTATGGCCCACGTCTCCACATTCAAAACACTTCATCTGTCCTGAGCTTGCATACACCATATAGGAGCCTTCCCCGTGTTTGACCCAGAAGGACACTTCCAGAGTTTCAGTTGGCGAGTCCAAAAACCTGAACACCTGTCGCCTGAGTGATCTCACATGTTTTAACTTGGTATCCTTGCACCCCAAAGTCACAGTTCTAAATGGGCCCGCAAACTTCCCAAATCTGTGGAGCTCCGTCGCCAACTGCTTGTCAGTGATGAAAGGTGGAACACCTGAGACGGTGATACGCGTTGATGGGACAGATAAGGGGGACACCTGTACATACGTTTCCCCGATAACAACACCGCTCCCAATCAGAGTGTGGACATCCTCCTCAACAGCCAGAAACACAACTACAGCTCTATTCATTCGGGACGCAAAGCAGATCGCATCATGGCCCACCTGCTCGGCCACAGCCAGAAGGACCTCCTCCAGAGTAACACTGCTGTCCGGGGGAACGATCCGCACCCCTTGGCGGATAGATGGAGGTGGCATGTCCAAGGTCGCCATCCTCGCCCCAAAAAAACAAAAACTGAATATGCGGCCAGTAATAGAAAATCAAAAAAAAAGGCCAAACCAAACACGAAGTTCCCTATTTACGCCCTCCTCCTTCGGCCGCCGGAAACAGAGAGAGAGAGAGAGAGAGAGAGAGAATTCTGGTGCTTATTTGGTCAATCTGACAAAATGAATGCACTAAAAACATATCAATTATCCTTGAAAGCTGTTTCCTCCCATAATTAACAATATATTCTCATGCTAACCATACGGTCAAAGATCATTTTTAAAAGCATATGTAATTGACATTCTATACCACATTAATCCCTGCACTAATCCCACAGGTCCATTATAATCGACATTCGATACCTACACTAATCCCCATGTCATTAGAGATAATCCCCAGAGAATAACATAGGTCAGGTCAGGGGGCGGGTCAGGTGGCGTATCGGGTCAAAGGTCACCTGTCAAAATGAAGTTGATCCTTAGTACCCCCCTCCCTCTCTCACCTTATGCTCGTCATTTTGAATAGCACGTTATTTTACAGTACGCAAAAAAAAAAAAAAAAAAAAAACATTTTTAAAGAGTAATTCTTGGTGTTTTAAGCTTTATTTAGACAGGAGCAGTGAAGAGTGTCAGAAAATGAGTTGAAGGGAAGGGGGAAGCACACACAGCAGGGATCAGTTTGAATGGTAATCAAATATCAGGCATACTCATGCGGGATGTGTCCTTAAACGTTGAGGCCACCACATACCACATAAGTAAAATTCTAAAAATGATGAATACTGTCTCAAGATAGCAGCAACCACAAACAAAATGAAAATAATGCAAAATAAGAGTTAACACAAAAAAGGCCCAAAAATCAACTAAATGAGAACAATATGAAGTGTAAGTCTGAAATGCTTAACATACAATTTTTTTTATTCATTCTATAGTGCACCACCTTATTGTCGTGGAGGGGTTTGAGTGCCCTAATGATCCCGGGAGATATGTTGTCGGGGGCAAGTTGGCCTTGGTAGCATCTCCCAAGAAAAACTGGTCCTGTGTAAAGGGCCAGACCAAGAGCAGTTCAGTAGATCCCTATGAAAAAGTCACATCAAGGACTCAGTCTACCCAATGGAACCACATGGGTCCACCCTCCAGTGGGCTCACCACCCACAGGAGGGATCATGGCACTGTGAAGTGGGCGGCAGTCTGGGCTTCTCTGCTTAGTCTGCTGCCCCTGCAAACTGGACTCCCGGATAAGGGGTTGAAGATGGATGGATGGGACTTTAGTGTTTCATTCATTCATTCATTCATTCATTCATCTTCTTCCGCTTAATCCTTTTCAGGTTGCGGGGGGGCTGGAGCCTATCCCAGCATCTTTTGGGCGAGAGGCAGGGACAGATCTCCAGTCCATCGCAGGGCCAACACAGAGAGACAGACAACCATTCACTCTCACAGCCATACCTAAGGACAATTTAGAATCCCCAGTTTTGATGTCAATTAGCCTAACTTGCATGTTTTTGGCATGTGGGAGGAAACCGGAGAAATCCCGGAGTAAACCCCTGCAGACACGGGGAGAACAACGTGTTTGATTCAATTCAACTTTATTTATGTAGCACCATTTCACAACAACAGTCATCTCATGGCACTTTCAACTGTAGGGGAAACCCCCACAATTGCAGGAAGACCCCAGCAATAAAGCAATCCCCTGTGAGCAAGCACTTGGCAACAGTGGAGAGGAAAAACTCCCTTTTAACAGGAAGAAACCTCCAGCAGAACCAGGCTCAGGGAGGGGCAGTCATCCGCTGCGACTGGCTGGGAGGGTGAGGGGAGAGAGAAGAAGAAAAGAACAGACATGTAGAGAGCAAACAGTATGACGGGGACTCAATCTATGGGCGAGAACAAACAGATGTTGATGACCAGCAAAAATATTTCACTGAGAGTGACGAAAGGAGTGAAACCCAGTGCACTGTTGGAGGTCCCCCGGCTGTCTAAACCTATTAGCAACATAACTAAGGGAGGCTTCAGGGGCACCTGATCCCACCCTAATTATGGGCTATATGGCGATGTTATAATAAGGCACGGCGATCTGGAGTTTTTAAGGAAGTTTATTCATCGATCTTCGCCATCATAGGAACTCACTCCAGCCCTGTGGAGACGGGCTGGCTGGTCCTCAGGCTCTCAGGCAATGGTATGGTCAGTTGAGCAGTCAGAGGGAAAAGAGAGTGAGTTACAGAACATGTGCGGTATTTATACCCAGTTACAGACAATACATGAAAGGCATGTTATCATCAAAGAAACTGCAGTCAGGCATGGGACATTTACATTTGAGTACAGAGCAGGAAGTCATACATAACAGCAGGATACTGGCGTCTGGATTCTCCTCTGCTCCGGGGCTGTAGGACAAAAGAGGTTACCAGGCACATCCACATATTGTTCTCAGTCCATAGATCACACTGCTATGTTAATTGCTCCCGCTGAGCGCTCTGCTTGTCCGTGGCTGTTGTGGGGGTTACCCATACTATATAAAAAGGAAGGTTTTAACCCTATTCTTAAAAACAGAGCTCAAGTCTGACTCCCAAATCCAGATTGGCAGCTGGTTCCACAGGAGAGGAGCTTGACAACTGAAGGCTCTGCCTCCCATTGTACTTTTGGAGATTCTAGGTGTTACAAGTAATCCTGCATTTTGGGATCATTGTGCTCTGTTAGGATAATAGGGTAGTATCAGATATTTCAAATAAAAAGGGGCCTGATTATTTAGAACTTTGTAAGTAAGAAGAAGGATTTTAAACTTAATTCTAAACTCTATGGGAAGCCAGTGAAGGGAGGCCAGAACCGGAGAGATATGATCTCTCTTTCTAGTACCTGTTAAAACTCTTGCTGCAGCATTTTGGATCAGCTGAAGACTTTTTAAAGATATTTTAGGACAACCTGATAATAAAGAGTTACAATAATCTTATCTAGAGCTAACAAAAGCGTGGATTAGTTTCTCAGCATCACTCTGAGACAAGATGCTCTTAATCTTGGCAATATTACGCAAATAATAGAAAGCAGTCTTCTTCTTCTTCTTCTTCTTCTTCTTAGAAATAAGTTTAATATGTGAATTAAAAAACAAATCTTGATCAAAAATAACTCCTAGGTTCCTTACAGGACTATTAAGAGCGAGCAACCGCATTCAAACTAAGAGTTTGATTTGGAAAGGTATTTCTTGTGGAGAACGTGAAATGAAGAGGCTGAATTTATTTCTCAATTCAGGTTTATTGAACATCTCACATCTCCAACGTCCTCTCAAACAGAAACCAACTTCCCAAATCTCCCCATTTTATACCCGGGACATCAAAGTACAGCATAACATTGTCATTCAACCCCCCATAGACAATACGTCTCCCCCAGGTCTCCTCTTCCTCCACCTAACACCCTGGTGGTCAGGAAGTCTTCTCAGAGTCATTTCTAAAAGCACCTCCACCTCCTACTGTTATCCCCAGGAGGTCCAGACTTATTGTTCCTTCTAAGACGTGAGGTACCACAATATACATATGCAGCTTAAGCATCTCAATCTGTGTGCTATACATATGTAGTCTAAGCATCTCAAATATGTGTGCCACATAACCCCCCCAAACGTCGAAGATGAAACAATACAACATCGTCCCCACAACATGATAAAATCACAAACATCAGTCCATATGCTGTCTGGGCTTCAACCGTCTTCCAAACTTGCTGAAAGCGGGCTTCGCCGCTCCTGCGGTGCCATCTTGCAGTGAATCTGTCATCTGAGGATGAGAACTGTTAGTCAATCCCTGTGGGGGCTCTGGGGCATGCTCCCTGGGGGGTCTGCCGCGTCGAGGAGCCCTCGCCACTTGCACAGTTTCATCAGCCATCACAAAAGCAGGTTTCAGTCTGTCTATACAAATTGTCTCCCTCCTGTCCCCCAAATCTAGCAAAAAATGCTTATCACCTGTTTCCAGCACTCTATATGGGCCATCATAAGGTGGTCGTAGGGTTGAGCGCTGAGCCTCGTGCCTGACAAAAACAAACTCGGCATTTTTTAAAGATTTGGGTACAAAAACACACGGAAAAGTGTGATGAACGGGGCCCGGAAGCATGTCTGCTCCCGTGACGTTCAGTGACCGCTGAGCAGGGGGACACTCTGGCGCCGGATTATCTGGAAGAAACTCTCCCGGCAGCCGGAGTGGTTGCGCGAAGACCAACTCAGCTGGGGAGGCTTTTAAGTCCTCTTTAGGTGCGGAACGCAACCCTAATAAAACCCACGGTAGTCTGTTTACCCAATTTGCATCCGTAAGCGACGCTCTGAGGGCTGCTTTCAATGATCTATGAAAACGCTCACATAAACCATTAGCCTGGGGGTGATAAGCGGTAGTGCGGTGAATTGTCACACCTAAGCTGTGGGCCATCGCTGACCAAAGCTCGGACACAAATTGAGGTCCCCTGTCGGACGTAATATCCGACGGGACCCCGAAACGCGCTACCCAAGCCGTTAAAAACGCGCGGGCCACCTCTGCAGCTGTGGTTGATGCCAGTGGGACCACTTCCGGCCAACGCGTGGTGCGGTCCACCATTGTCAAAAGATGTGTGTACCCTTGCGACGACGGTAGGGGGCCTACGAGGTCGACATGCACATGATCGAACCTCTTGGCCGGGATGTGAAACGGCTCTAAGGGGTCTTTTGTGTGCTTGTGTATTTTGGCCCGCTGGCAAGCCATACAGGCTCTTGCCCAATCTTTAACGTGCTTGCGCGGGCTCGGCCAAACAAACTTCTCTGCTACCATTTTTACCAACGCGCGCACCCCTGGGTGCGCCAGGGAGTGAATCGAGTCAAAAACGCAGCGGCGCCATGCGGCCGGCACTACTGGACGCGGTTGTCCAGTAGAGACATCGCAGATTAGGGGGGGCATACCATTTTGCAGCCTCCTGTTCTCCAGCCTTAACCCTGTTGGTCCCGACTGGAGCGCGCACACGTCCGCGTTGCTACCCTGATCCGCTGCCATGGCTGCATAATCTATCCCCACGTGGACTGGGGCCGCGTGCGCCTCCACACTGTTATTTTGCTCTGCGTCTGCGGTAGTATAATCTACCTCTGCACGGACTGGCGTGGTTACCGCGCGAGAGAGGCAATCTGCCACTACATTGGGTTTACCCGCTACGTGTTGAATATCAGTAGTAAACTCCGAAATTGCGGCCAGCTGCCTCTGCTGCCGGCCTGACCATGGTTCCGAAATTTTGGCCATCGCAAAAGTGAGCGGTTTGTGGTCGACAAACGCGGTGAAACACCGACCTTCTAGCCAGAATTGGAAGTGGCGAATGGCTAAGTGGAGCGCTAACAGCTCCCTGTCAAATGCGCTGTATTTTCGCTCGGCTTCGTGCAAGGACCTGCTGAAAAAGGCCAGCGGCTGCCAAACCCCGGCAACGTGCTGCTCCACTACCGCCCCTATGGCCAAATCTGACGCATCAGTGGTGAGCGCTATGCGGGCCGTTGGGTCTGGATGAGCCAACAACGCAGCGTCTGCAAGGGCTTTTTTTACCTCCGAGAATGCACGCTCCCGCTCCGGGGACCATTCAATTGCATTTGAGGGTTTTTGTTTTTTAAGCGCAGTATATAATGGTTGCATGAGCTGCGCTGCGTGAGGGAGGAAACAGTTATAAAAATTCACCATTCCTAAAAACTCCTGTAGTGCTTTGACCGTTTGTGGCTGGGGAAAATCTGCCACTGCGCGCATTTTGTCCGGTAGCGGAACTGCCCCTTCTGGGGAGACGCAGTGCCCCAAAAAATCGATCTGCGCCACCCCGAACTGGCACTTAGCTGGATTGATTATTAACCCGTGCTCTCCCAACCTTCGGAAAACTGCCGTGAGGTGTTTTTTGTGTTCTTCTTCGGACACGCTGGCTACCAAAATGTCGTCCATGTAGACGAACACAAAAGGGAGATCGCGTAACACCGTGTCCATCATGCGCTGGAAGGTTTGCGCGGCGCCTTTAAGCCCAAACGGCATGCGTAAAAACTCAAAAAGTCCAAACGGGGTTATCACCGCTGTTTTGAGAATGTCCTCAGCGCGCACTGGGACTTGATGATAACCGCGGACCAAGTCTATTTTAGAAAAAATGCGCGCCCCCGCCAGATGTACCGAAAAATCCTGAATATGTGGGATTGGGTAGCGGTCATGCGTTGTGGCGTTGTTTAACCTGCGGAAATCACCGCAAGGTCGCCACGAGCCGTCAGCTTTAGGGACCATGTGAAGTGGGGAAGTCCATGGGCTATTTGAACGCCGGATGATGCCCAACCTTTCCAGGTTGGTGAACTCCTCGCGCGCTATGGACAGTTTAGCTGCATCCAAGCACCGAGCTTTCGCAAAGACGGGGGGACCAGCGGTAGTGATAAAGTGCTCCACCCCGTGTTTCGCAACTGTTGCCGAAAAAGTGGGAACTGTGAGTGCTGGAAACTGAGTGAGGAGTGTGTGAAACTTACCGCCTGCTGTGGCGAGGTTGGCCTGTGCTAGTGGCGGGGACACTCGAGTTGCACAAGGAATAGAGTAAAAGGAGAGTGCATTAACCAGGCGTCTATTGGGAAGATCACCTAACAACCCATGTCAGCACAGAAAATCAGCACCTAACATGTTGAAACTCACCGCCGCTATAATAAAAGTCCACTCATATGTGCGGCCGTGCAGGGACAGAAGTAGAGTCCTTTCACCGAAGGTCTTAATGCTCGAGCCGTTCACCGCTGTTGCTCCGTCACCCCCGGGGCCTGCCAGCCAGTCAGCGTAGGTTGGGGTGATGAAACTCACTTGGGAGCCCGTGTCCATGAGGAAGTGTCTCCCAGAGCGCGCATCCGTCAGGTAGAGCAGCTTGTTCCGTTCGCCGAGGGCCGCAGCTGCTACCGACTCCCGGTCCTGGCGTTTCCCGAGCTCTTGAACTGGCACAGCAGTACACACTTACGTGCCCTCTCTGCGAAACGACGATGGTAAAAACAGAGGTCGTCTCCTCCGCGGTGTCGGGGCTTCGCTGCCGCTGTTGTTGGTGGGACCGCCTCCGTCGCCTCTGGCCCACCGCTGTTCCCGGTCGCCGCGCTGAGGTCTGCCGCTGCTGCAGTGGCCGTGTGCTCTTCACTGGCATTGAGGATCCGCTGCGCCTCCTGGGCCAGCGCGCGGAAGTCCCGCTGGGTCACGAAATGAGTGCCCGCCAGGGTCGCCCTCGTCTGCGATGGTAGGGTTCTCAGGAAGATGTGCGTGAAGAGGAAATCGTCGTTGTCTGAGCCTCTCAGCTTCAGCATGTCTTCCATCAGGTCGACAGGTGTGCTTCCTCCCAAGTCGTGCAGAGCCAGGAGTCTCCTAGCTCTCTCCTGGGCTGAGGGCATGAAACGCTGGATGAGGGCAGCTTTCAACCCGCCGTATTTGTCGCCAGTGGGCGGGTGCTGCACCAGGCTCCGCACATGTCGAGCTGTGCGGCTGTCGAGTTTGGCGATGACGTGGTAGAATTTTGTGTCATCTGCTGTTATTCCCCCGAGCGCGAACTGGGCTTCGGCCAGGAGGAACCACGAGTCTGGGTTGTCCTGCCAGAATTCTGGTAGCTTGACTGAGACCGCGCTTGCTCGGCTGGTCCCTGGCGAGTCTGGTTCGGGGGAATTGTCTCTGGTCATTGTACGTCTTAAGGTCACCAATGTGGAGAACGTGAAATGAAGAGGCTGAATTTATTTCTCAATTCAGGTTTATTGAACATCTCACATCTCCAACATCCTCTCAAACAGAAAAGAGGACCAACTTCCCAAATCTCCCCATTTTATACCCGGGACATCAAAGTACAGCATAACATTGTCATTCAACCCCCCATAGACAATACGTCTCCCCCAGGTCTCCTCTTCCTCCACCTAACACCCTGGTGGCCAGGAAGTCTTCTCAGAGTCATTTCTAAAAGCACCTCCACCTCCTACTGTTATCCCCAGGAGGTCCAGACTTATTGTTCCTTCTAAGATGTGAGGTACCACAATATACATATGCAGCTTAAGCATCTCAATCTGTGTGCTATACATACAGTATGTAGTCTAAGCATCTCAAATATGTGTGCCACATTTCTAAGGTTTTTTGGATCAACTAGAATTGTCATAAACCCTCCCGTGCGCTTTTCCAATGTGCATGGTGAGGGGTGAAATAATGAGGATTTACATGCTGGAGTTACACCACACATATTTATTAAACACAGCAATACAGACGCACAGTTTCAACAATAGTTTCTAAAGAAGCTTAAGGAGTCCTCAAGGATGCTCAGCAGTCAATAAATGAGATTGACCAGGGAGAACACATGCAGCTGATACTCACAGAACTGGAGTTGTCTGAATAAGTCCCAACAAGCATCAATAGAAACACAGTCCTCTAGCGACTTAGACTTTCATACGGCGATTAACGACCGAATGTCAAGTGCAATGACCCAGCAATGCTGACTGGAAAAAGGCTCCTTAAGTACACGCATTGCTAGGGATTGTAGATTGGACGCACCTGGGCGAGGACCGGGAAAGATGATCAACGGGGCTGGGAACAGCTGATGGTAATCAATGAGGGGGCATGGTTGGACCAGCAGACTGTCAGCAGTACACACAGCTGCCGGCTCCAGAGCAGTGGCTATGGATACGGTAACACACTGGAAATACATACTAAACATGCATACACAATGGCACTGACACCCACAGAGAGATGAGGACTGAGCCAGGGAAAACCAAGCCGGCTCGGCTCCTGACAAGAATGGGAAATTACAAGTCATCCAAGCCTTAATTTCCTTAAGACAGGCCTCTAATTTGGCTAACTGATTACCATCATCTGGCTTCATTGACAGGTATAATTGTGTCATCTGCATAACAATGAAAATGTATACAGTGCTTTCTAATAATGTTGCCTAGCAGAAGCATATACAGTATAAACTAAAAAGAATAGGGCCTAGTGCGGCACATATGTTGGGTTCATATTTTCCACAAATGTATTGCTGTATGTGTATTGGGTGCTTCACGTCTCGCGGGACAAAGAAGGTCTGGATCGGCAGAGATCTGCAGGAGATAACGAGGAGGTGTGAGATTTGGCCTTTTGTCTCAGAGAAGATGCCCCAGAAGGATTTCCGGATCATTGAAGAATGAGAGACAATGGTGACAGATCAAAGAGTTGCATTGTGACTGGGATTAAGTACCATGTGACTGTATGTTTGCTAAAGCACCATGTGATTTAGGTTTCGATGCTCCAGGAGTATAAAAGTGTGATGTTACATTGATCAGCCTCTTTTCTTGTTGAGAGGTTGCTAGAGCATGTGTTCTGACAATAAAGCTGAACCTGAGAAATAAACTCAGTCTCATCCTTGAGCACATCCTCTACACTGGTGACCCTACGACAAATTATGGCCGGTGACGACCTTCCCGCACCGGACTCTTCAGGAGCCAGCCGGGCTTATGCAGCTACCGCAGTCCAGCTGCCTGATTTCTGGCAACATAGCCCGCGCTCCTGGTTTAACACTGTCGAGGCACAGTTCCATCTTTGGGGAATTTCAGCTGATGCCACGAAATTCTACCATGTAGTCGCAAAGCTGGGCAGCCTCACAGCCCAGCGGGTGGAGAACCTGACTAACCACCCACCAGACGACGACAAGTATGGCGCAGTGAAAGCCGCTCTATCCGTGCTTTCACCCCCTCACTGGGAGAGCGAGCAGAGAAGCTCCTGGTGCTGACTGAAGGAGAGGCAGACAGGCCCGCAGACCTGATGGCGAAGATGCTGAGTCTGAGAGACGACGAAGATGATGGCTTTATCTTCACCCATCTTTTCCTCAGGACGCTACCGTCAGCGGTGAGAGTTACCCTGGCCAGTTCACAGCTGCTTGCCCACCGAGATTACCACAAGCTGGGCCAGGAGGCGCAGCGACTCGTCCATGCCCATAGGCGACACACGGCCACGACGGCAGCAGCGGAGCTGAGTGCAACGAGTGGAGACAGTAGGGGGCCTGAGGCTGCAGCACCAGATTCGCTGACGTCAGCAGCGGTGGAGGCCAGGAGACATGGAGCGAGCGACGTTCTCTGCTTTTACCATCGACGTTTCGCCGAGAGGGCACGCAAGTGCATTCCACCGTGCCAGTTCAAGCGCTCGGGAAATGCCAGGACTGGGAGTCGGTAGCAGCTGCGGCTCTCGGCGCGACGAACAAGCTGCTCTACCTGACAGACGCGCGATCAGGGAGGGAGTTCCTTGTGGACACAGGCTCCCAGCTGAGTTTCATCACACCTTCCCACGCTGACCGGCTGGCGCCTTCCAGCGGACCCCTGGTGTTGGCGGCGAATGGCTCGACGATCAAGACCTTTGGGGAGAAGACCCTCCCCCTGTCTTTTCACGGCCAGGCATTCGAGTGGACTTTCGTCATAGTGGCAGTCAGTTATAACATGTTAGGTGCGGATTTTTTGTGCTCGAATGGTTTATTGGTTGATCTTGCTTGTCTTTCCACTCTATTTCCTGCACAGCCCGGGTGGTCCCGCCTACTGCACAGGCCAACGTCACAGCTGCGGGTGGTAAGTTCCAAGCACTACTCTCTCAGTTCCCAGCACTCACAGTCCCAACATTTTCGGCGTCAGTGGCTAAACACGGGGTGGAACATTTTATCACCACCTCCGGCCCTCCCGTTTTTGCAAAAGCTCGGCGCTTGGACTCAGCTAAACTGGCCATAGCGCGCGAGGAATTCGCCAACCTGGAAAAGCTGGGCATCATTAGACGCTCCAACAGCCCCTGGGCTTCACCGCTACACATGGTCCCAAAGGCTGATGGCTCGTGGCGGCCTTGCGGTGATTTCCGCAGGTTGAGTAACACTTCAGCACACGACCGCTACCCGATTCCGCACATCCAGGATTTTTCGGTTCATTTAGCGGGGGCGCGCATTTTTTCTAAAATAGATTTGGTGCGCGGCTACCATCAAGTCCCAGTACGCACTCAGGACATACCCAAAACAGCGGTAATAACTCCTTTCGGGCTTTTCGAGTTTTTGCACATGCCGTTTGGACTCAAGGGTGCCGCGCAGACTTTCCAGCGCATGATGGATGCAGTTTTACGCGACCTCCCTTTCGTGTTCGTCTTCTTGGATGACATTTTGGTAGCCAGCACGTCTGAAGACGAACATGACAGCCACCTCACAGCGGTTTTTCGGAGGCTGGTGGAGCACGGGTTAATAGTTAATCCAGCGAAGTGTCAGTTTGGGGTGGCGCAAATTGATTTTTTGGGGTATCGCGTTTCACCAGAAGGAGCGATCCCTCTGCCCGATAAAGTACGCGCAATAACAAACTTTCCCCAACCTCAGACGGTCAAAGCATTGCAGGAATTTTTGGGAATGGTTAATTTTTATAACCGTTTCCTCCCTAGTGCAGCGCAGCTCATGCAGCCATTGTACGCGGCACTTAAAAAACAAAAACCCACAAGTAAAATCGAATGGTCTCCGGAACGGGAGCGTGCATGCTTCCAAGTCAAATCAGCCCTGGCAAACGCGGTTTTGTTAGCACACCCGGTGCCAACGGCCCGCATGGTGCTCACCACGGACGCTTCCGATTTAGCGGTGGGGGCAGTTGTTGAGCGGTTTGTAGCAGGGAGCTGGCAGCCGCTCGCGTTTTTCAGCAAAACCTTGCGCGATAACGAGCGAAAATACAACGCGTTCGACAGGGAGCTTTTGGCCCTGCATTTGGCCATCCGTCATTTCCAGTTCTGGCTGGAGGGGCACCATTTCACCGCGTTTGTGGACCACAAGCCGCTAAAGTTTGCGATGGCCAAGATTTCAGAGCCTTGGTCGGGCCGGCAGCGAAGACATCTGGCCGCGATATCGGAGTTCACCACCGATATTCAGCATGTCGCGGGCAAACATAATGTAGTGGCAGACTGTCTTTCGCGTGCAGTAGCAGCGCCAGGCCCCGTGGGGGCAGGCTCGGCAGCTGTGGCCTCGGGCCAGGGTTGTGGTGCGGAAGCGCACACAGCCCCGGTCCGCGTAGGTTTAGATTATGCAGCCATGGCCGCGGAGCAGGTTAGCGACGCGGATGTGCGCGCGCTCCAGTCTGGACCAACAGGGTTAAGGCTGGAGCACAGGGTGCAGCAAATAGGTATGCCCCCCCTAATTTGCGACGTCTCCACGGGGCGAGGCCGCCCCGTGGTTCCAGCTGCGTGGCGCCGCCGCGTTTTTGACTCAATCCATTCTCTGGCCCACCCGGGGGTCTGCGCATCGATTAAGATGGTGGGGGAGAAATTTGTTTGGCCGGGGTTGCGTAAACAGGTCAAGGAATGGGCAGCAGCCTGCGTAGCGTGTCAGCGAGCCAAAATACACAAGCACACTAGAGCTCCTTTGGAGCCTTTTCACATTCCGGCTAAGCGATTTGATCATGTGCATGTGGACTTGGTGGGTCCTCTTCCGTTGTCACAGGGGTGCACACACCTTTTGACGATGGTAGACCACACCACGCGTTGGCCAGAAGTGGTTCCTCTGGCGTCAACTACAGCAGAAGAAGTTGCACGCGTGTTTTTAACAGCCTGGGTTGCGCGTTTTGGAGTTCCGTCGGACATAACGTCCGACAGGGGTCCCCAATTTGTTTCCGAACTCTGGTCATCGATGGCCCACAGCCTAGGGGTGAAGATTCACCACACTACCGCGTATAACCCCCAGGCTAACGGTTTGAGCGAACGCTTTCATAGGTCATTGAAAGCAGCCCTCAGAGCGTCTCTTACGGATACAAATTGGGTGGATAAACTTCCATGGGTTTTATTGGAGTTGCGTTCTGCACCTAAGGAGGATTTGCAGGCCTCCCCAGCTGAATTAGTTTTTGCACAACCCCTCCGTTTGCCAGGGGAATTCCTTCCCAACAATCCTGCGCCAAATTGCCTCCCCGATCAACTGTTGCAGAGCGGCACAGGATCAAACACCCTTCCTGGCCCAGTTCATCACAGTTTTCCACGCGTTTTTGTGCCGAATGCTTTGAAAAATGCGGAGTTTGTTTTTGTTAGACGTGATGCACAACGCCCAGGTTTGCGGCCGCCTTATGACGGGCCTTTCAGAGTGTTGGAAACAGGGGAGAAGCATTTTTTGCTAGATTTAGGAGGCAGAGAAGAGTTGATTTGCATAAACAGACTCAAACCCGCTTTTGTTCTGGCTGATGAACACGTGCAGTTGGCGAGGGCCCCCCGCCATGGCAGGCCGCCGAGAAGGCATTCTTCGGACCCCCCACAGAGATGTGCTAACAGTTCTGATCCACAGGTGCAGGAGGACGCTGCTGAAGGAGCAATGCCAACTTACAGCAGATATGGCAGGAGGTTAAGACCTAAACAATTGGTGGATTGATTTTTGATATGTGGTTATGTTTTCTGTCATTCATTTCTGATGAGGTTTTGTCCCTTAGTAGACGTTTGGGGGGAGGGTATGTGGCACATATGTTGGGTTCACATTTTCCACAAATGTATTGCTGTATGTGTATTGGGTGCTTCACGTCTCGCGGGACAAAGAAGGTCTGGATCGGCAGAGATCTGCAGGAGATAACAAGGAGGTGTGAGATTTGGCCTTTTGTCTCAGAGAAGATGCCCCAGAAGGATTTCCGGATCATTGAAGAATGAGAGACAATGGTGACAGATCAAACAGTTGCATTGTGACTGAGATTAAGTACCATGTGACTGTATGTTTGCTAAAGCACCATGTGACTTAGGTTTCGATGCTCCAGGAGTATAAAAGTGTGATGTTACATTGATCAGCCTCTTTTCTTGTTGAGAGGTTGCTAGAGCATGTGTTCTGACAATAAAGCTGAACCTGAGAAATAAACTCAGTCTCATCCTTGAGCACATCCTCTACACTAGCACAGATCCCTGTGCACCTCCATGACTGAGCTTTGAGTTGGAAGAAAACTCATTATTGACATGAACAAACTGGAACCTATCAGATAAATAAGATCTAAAACACTGCAGTGAAGTTCCAGTAAGTCCAACATGGTGTTCTAATCTATCAAGTAAAATATTATGATCAAGAGTATTAAAAGCTGCACTAAGGTCTAAAAGGACAAGTACAAACACAAGTCCATTATCAGATGCGATAAGGAGGTCATTAGTAACCTTCACTAAAGCTGTTTCAGTACTATGATGGATTCTATACCCAGACTGAAACTCTTCAAATAAACCATTTCCCTGCAGGTGGTCAAATAATTACGTAGCAACAACTCTTTCTAAGATTTTTGAAATGAAAGGCAGATTAGAGATTAGTCTCCAGTTACCTAAAACTCCTGGATCCGGTGTTGGATTTTTAAGTAAGGGTTTAATTACAGCAGTTTTAAAAGCCTGTGGTACATGGCCTAATGTTAATGAAGAATTGATTATTTGAAGAATAGAGCTACCAATAAATGGGAAGACTTCTTTAAATAACCTGGTAGGAATAGGGTCTAAAAGACAAGATGAAGACTTGGATGAGGAAATTATTTTATCTAACTCTAAAAGGTCATTTGGAGTAAACGCATCCAAACAGATATCACTTGAAGGAGTTGTAGTAGTTACTGTATTTAAGTTAACGGTGGGAAGAATCTGACTGATTTTATCTGTGATGAAATTTTATTATTGAAAAAGTTCATAAAGTCCTGACTGGTAAACTCTAAGGGAATGTTAGGTTTGACAGTGTCCTGACTCTGTCAGCCTGGCTACAGTGCTGAAAAGAAACCTGGGATTATTCATGTTCTCTATTAATGCGGAATAATAACTTGTTCTAGCTTTCCTTAGAGATTTTTTATAAATTAGAAGATGATTTCTCCAAGCTAAATAGATTTCATCTAATTTAGTGGAGTGCCATTTCTTTCTAATTGACGAGTCTCTGTTTCAAGCCACGAGTTTCTGTGTTGAACCAAGGAGTTAGAAATCTCTGATTAGACTTTTCTTTTTTAAGGGGGCCATCATGTCTAGAGTCTGATGCAGAGAAGCTGTAACACTATCTACCATGCTATCAATTACAGAAGGAGCAAGCTCTGCATAGCTTATCTCTGTTGTGTTGACACATGGCATTGAGGAAACAATCTGCTTAAATTTGGTAACGGCATCATCTGAGAGGCATCTACTGTAGTAATATTTTTCTTTAGGAGCCAAATAGTCAGAAATAGTAAAATCAAAAGTTAACAGATAATGGTCTGACAGTACAGGGTTATGAGGAGACACTATCAGATTTTCTATTTTTATGCAATGTGTCAGAACAAGGTTCAACATGTGGTGGAGATAATGGGTAGAATTTCCTACTTTCTGAGAAAACCCCATCGAGTCTAATATTGAATTAAATGCCATATTAAGGCAATCACCATTTACATCTACATGTATATTAAAGTCCCCTACTATAATTATAAAATATATACAGTGGGGCAAGAAAGTATTTAGTCAGCCACCAATTGTGCAAGTTCTCCCAATTAAAAGATGAGAGAGGTCTCCAATTTTCATCATAGGTATACTTCAACTATGAGAGACAAAATGAGAAAAAAAATCCAGAAAATCACATTGAAGGATTTTTAATGAATTAATTGGTAAATTCCTCAGTAAAATAAGTATTTGGTCACCTACAAACAAGCAAGATTTCTGGCTCTCACAGACCTGTAACTTCTTCTTTAAGAGGCTCCTCTGTCCTCCACTCGTTACCTGTATTAATGGCACCTGTTTGAACTTGTTATCAGTATAAAAGACACCAGTCCACAACCTCAAACAGTCAGACTCCAAACTCCACTATGGCCAAGACCAAAGAGCTGTCAAAGGACACCAGAAACAAAATTGTAGACCTGCACCAGGCTGGGAAGATTGAATCTGCAATAGGTAAGCAGCTTGGTGTGAAGACATCAACTGTGGGAGCAATTATTAGAAAATGGAAGACATACAAGACCACTGATAATCTCCCTCGATCTGGGGCTCCATGCAAGATCTCACCCCGTGGGGTCAAAATTATCATGAGAACGGTGAGCAAAAATCCCAGAACCACATGGGGGGACCTAGTGAATGACCTGCAGAGAGCTGGGACCAAAGTAACAAAGGCTACATCAGAAACACACTACGCCGCCAGGGACTCAAATCCTGCAGTGCCAGACGTGTCCCCCTGCTTAAGCTAGTACATGTCCAGGCCTGTCTGAAGTTTGCTAGAGAGCATTTGGATGATCCAGAAGAGGATTGGGAGAATGTCATATGGTCAGATGAAACCAAAATAGAACTTTTTGGTAAAAACTCAACTTGTCGTGTTTGGAGGAGAAAGAACACCATACCTGTATTGATATGTGAAGTTCCTATAGAGTCACCACTAGAGGGCAGTATGACCCCGGCCATGACCTGACTATAAAAGGAGATGTACATGTGCCACTGTGTGGTTAGTTGTTAGTTGCACTTGAAGTGACAAGTAAAAAGTCCTAACTGACACCCGGTGTGTGCGCCTCGTCATTACATGTTCCAGGAGAACATTACATGGTACCAGGAGTAAATTACATGATACCAGGATATAAAACTACGAACCGACGACGAAGATGAACGCTCTTCGACAGCCGGACGAGTTAAAGTTGACCGGTAACGTCAACGAGAACTGGAAAGTATTCAAACAGAGTTTTGAACTTTATTCGCTTGCTATCGGTCTCCGTGACGAGGAGAGGAAAATAGCATTACTGCTGACAGTAGCAGGGCGAGCGGCGCTAAATGTGTTTAACACATTCGTCTTCACGGAAGAAGAAAAAGGCAACTTCGACGCCGTGATGAAGAAATTTGACGATTATTGCACACCGAGAAAGAATGAAACGTACGAGAGGTATGTGTTCAGAAAAAGACTTCAGAAAGAGTCAGAGTCCATCGAGCTGTATGTCACAGACCTACGGTTGAAATGTCAGTCATGCAACTTTGGAACAGTGAGTGAGTCAATGATACGGGACCAAATTGTAATAGGGGTCCAAGACAACAAATTGCGGATGCAATTACTCAAAGAGACTAACTTAACGCTGGAGAAAGCGATACTGATTTGCCAAGCGTCTGAGAGTACAAAGGCACAATTAAAGACTTTTAGCAGCAAGGAAAAAGAGACTGCTGAGGTCGGTGCAGTGCAGCGCGCGAAGCCGAAAGGAACGTTGCAGGCAAGAAAAAGGGAGGCAAACCCAGAGCGCGCGCACGGGAACTGCGAGCGGTGTGGAAGGCAACATGCGCTGAAACAGTGTCCAGCATTCGGGAAGGAATGTCACAAGTGTGGCGGAAAAAATCACTTCGCAAAGACCTGCTTCTCAAAGAGGAGGGTGCAACTCGTGGAGAAAAAGAGCGACAGCGAGGAGGATCAGTTTTACGTGGACGCCATCGAGGGAGAGACGAGCGCTGACGAATGGATAGTGTGCCTGGAGATGAATGGCACGGACATGTCACTGAAGCTCGACACAGGTGCGCAGGTAAACATCCTGCCAATGAAAGAATTTAAAAGACTGAAAAACAAGCCGAAAATAAGAAATAAAAAGATTAATCTGAGAACATATGACGATAAGCCAATACCCACTAAAGGAATGTGCAGGGTTACACTGTCAAACAAAGGTAAAACAGTGAATGCATTGTTTGTACTTGTTGATGGAAATAGACAAGCAATTTTGGGTTTAAAAACATGCGATCAGCTAGGTCTGATCAAGAGGGTGAATGTCATTGATACAGACAAAGTGACAACACGAGAAAATACAGAGGCTACAACAAGTAAGCACAAACACACTGACTGGGTGAAAGAATACAAAGAGGTGTTCAAAGGAATAGGCCGCCTACCAGGCAAACAAAAAATTAGGCTGAAAGAAAATGCAGAGCCAGTCATACATGCAGCAAGAAAAGTGCCAATAGCTCTTAAAAAGAGGCTGAGAGAAACACTCGACTCACTGATAGCAGACGGAGTGGTCAGAAAAATAGAGGAACCAACTGAATGGGTTAACTCACTAGTTATAGTGAAGAAGCCAAATGGAGATTTGAGATTGTGCATAGATCCAAAAGATCTAAATAAAGTAATACAGCGGGAGCATTACAGGCTACCAACAAAATCTGACATAACCAGCACAATGAGTGGAGCAAGTTACTTCACAAAATTAGATGCCAAATCTGGGTTTTACCAAATAGTGCTCGATGAGGAAAGCGCTAAATTGTGCACATTTAATACGCCATTCGGAAGGCATTGCTTTCTACGAATGCCGTTCGGGATTAGCTCAGCCCCTGAAATTTTCCATAGAACTGTGCAGCAATTGTTTGACGGAATAGAAGGGGTGGGAGTTTTTCTTGATGATGTGGTAGTCTGGGGAAAAACAAAAGAGGAGCACGACGAAAGGTTGGCAAGAGTTCTCACACAGGCGCAAAAGTCAGGTATGAAACTGAATAAGAGTAAGTGCCAATTCGGGGTACGGGAGATTACATACCTGGGAGAGAAATTATCTGGGGCAGGCGTGCAACCAGATCCGGAAAAAGTGCGGGCCATAGTAGAGCTGCCAGTACCGCAGAACAAAAATGACTTGTAAAGAGCCCTAGGGCTAGTCAATTACATGGGGAAATTTATTCCAAATTTATCAGCTAACACAATAGCTCTTAGAAGCTTGTTAGAGACCAATACAATGTGGCAGTGGATGGCAGAGCATGCCAGAGAATGGGAGTGGCTCAAAAGCAGTCTAATAAAGGAGCCAGTGTTAAAATTCTATGATCAGGACAAACTGCTAAAAGTGTCCACAGATGCGTCCAAAGCCGGCCTAGGAGCTGTGCTATTGCAAAAACATGACACAGAGTGGTATCCAGTCGCATACGCATCGCGCACCATGACAAGCGCAGAAAAAAATTACGCGCAAATAGAGAAAGAGACTCTAGGTGCAATGTTTGGATGTGAGAAGTTTCATGAATATGTGTATGGACGGTCAGTAATACTAGAAACAGACCACAAACCACTGATTGCGATCTCACAGAAGCCACTGGGTGACGCACCACCGCGCATCCAGCGTCTAATGTTAAGATTACAGAAATATGACTTGAAATTTGAGTTTACACCAGGCAAGCAACTAATTGTAGCCGATGCGCTGAGTAGGGCTAGCTTGAGCAACACCAGCAGCACAACAGAGGAAGCTGTGCAAATACATGTAGACTCTATTAAGGCACACATGCCAGTGTCAGATGCAAAATGGACGAAGATAGTGAAAGAAACACAAAAAGATGAGAAACTAAAAAGAGTAATGGAACAGATACATCAGCCAGGACAGGTTATGATTGACAAGCCTTACCAACACTTTAAAGGTGAACTGTCTGTGTTAGATGGGGTTCTGTTAAAAGGTACAAGGATAGTCATACCTACCTCCATGAGATCAGAAATGGTTAAATTAGTGCATGAGGGGCATTTGGGTATTGAAAAGTGCAAAAGACGTGCACGTGATGTTTTGTATTGGCCCAACATGCACAAGGACATTGAGGCATATGTGCAGCGCTGTGACATTTGCCAGCGCCACAGGTATCAACAGCCAAAGGAGCCTATGAGGCCCCATGAGAAGCCTCAAGGGCCATGGAGAAAAGTGGGCATGGATCTATTTCAGCTTAAGGGCAAGGACTATCTGTTAGTCATGGACTATCATTCCACCTACCCAGAGTTTGCAGGGTTGAGTGACACAACAGCAGAAAAGGTGATTGCACATACAAAGACAATGTTCGCACGCCATGGAATTCCAATGACTGTTGTAAGTGATAACGGACCACAATTCACGAGTCAGTGCTTCAAAGACTTTGCAGACACATATGGGTTCAAGCACGTGACCTCAAGCCCTCTGTACCCACAGTCAAATGGGTTAGCAGAGAAAGGGGTGCAAATTGTGAAGCGCATACTGAAAAAGGCTGCAGACAATGCAGAAGACCCACATCTGGCGATCCTGAATTACCGAGCATCACCACTGGAGAATGGACTGTCCCCAGCAGAAATGCTCATGAACAGAAAACTCAGAACGCGACTTCCATCAGCATCTCAGGTGATGGAAAAGAGAGATGTGAGGCGTGATGAGAGGCAAACTGAACTGTACAACAGAACAGCACGACCTCTGAGACCACTTGCACATGAGGACATAGTGCGAGTGAGATGTGATGGAGAATGGGGACCGCTGGCAAAAGTGGTTAAAGAAACAACTCCCAGATCATATGAAGTCATCACAGAGCATGGAAAAACAATGAGGCGAAACCGACGTCACTTACTGAAAGTGCCTCAGACAAAAATGAGAGTCACAGACAGTGAAATAAGCGACATGCTAATTTCCAGCCAAACCGAACAACCAGAAATGGCTGAGAACCAAAACTTAAAGACAGACAATAACGAACAGACTGAGGTGACACAAATCAGAAGATCACAAAGGCAAATTGTGAAACCGAAAAGATTGATTGAGGAAATGTAAGGAGTACTGAAAAAAAAAAAAAAAAAAAAAAAGTGTTGATGTTGAATTGTAAACAGAAAAGAAAAAAAAAATTGAACTTGTGATTCAGTGTAGAAGGTGAAAGAAATGTAAATAGAAATGGAGTTTATTTTGTATATAGAAATTTGAGAAAAAGTTTATAGTTGGACATGACCTTTACTAAAAAAAAAAGGGAGATGTATTGATATGTGAAGTTCCTATAGAGTCACCACTAGAGGGCAGTATGACCCCGGCCATGACCTGACTATAAAAGGAGATGTACATGTGCCACTGTGTGGTTAGTTGTTAGTTGCACTTGAAGTGACAAGTAAAAAGTCCTAACTGACACCCGGTGTGTGCGCCTTGTCATTACATGTTCCAGGAGAACATTACAATACCTACTGTGAAGATTACAGATACAGATTAGTAACAGCAGGTTGGACAAACCCTGCCAACGGGCCCGGGTCAACAGGGTGTAGATATCCTCTTCTGACTTACACACCTCATGTTTGAAACACAAGCCAGATCAAGGTTTACCTTTCCAAAAAATACCGTGGTGAGCTAAGCTGAGCTGAACTGTACTGCTAAGAAGAAAAAAATATGATATATTTGCCAGTTTTATTGAGTATTGCCTAAAAAAGAAAGGCAACATATTTCCTAAAATACCACACTCTTTTAAAGTCAATACTGTGATTGTTGATGATTGATTGTAACATTGTGGTTCTTTATGTGCAGGACTGTGGACAAGAAATAGATCACCTGTGCTCCTTTCTTGGGTTGTCTCCTTCAGCTGAAGAAAAGGAGCAAATCATAGCTAAAACGTTTGACAACTTGAAATCGAACAACATGACAAACAATACCCTTTTGCGAAACATGGACCAAAAAAGTTCTCCTTTCATGAGAAAAGGTAGTATGGGAAACATTTTTTGTTTTGTTTTGTTTTTTTTTTAGTTTGTGTGAGAAACCTCCCATTACATCCAGCTGTGTGAATAATTTTCTGCTTTTTCAGGAAAAATTGGAGATTGGAAGAATCATTTCACTTTGTCCCAGAATGAACAGTTTGATGGGGACTACCAGCAGAAAATGAAGAATCCTGAACTGCAGTTTTGTTTTGAAATTTAGAGCAGGGATGTCAAATTCACTTTTACTGAGGGGCAGCATCTGGACAGAGAATAAAGTAGCAGGACGGGCATTCATCATAAATATTTGGACTATTATCTAATTCAACAAATAATTTCACTTTTAGCTATATTAAAGGGATCATTTACTGCACTTTTTCCACATTTTAACAGCTTCCAAATATTGAAATATTGTGGTTAAATTTTCTTATTTAATTATTGCAGCATAATTATGAATCATCCTTTGCAACCTTTCTCAGAATGGCTGGTTTCTGTGCATGTCTCTTTAAATCTGTAACACAGCATTTAATGCTACCCTTCCTCTTACATCACTATTGCTAATTTTAGCTTGGTTGGTGAACCTGAGCCAAGTAATGTAAATTTGTCTCCAAGAATGAATACAATAATACATCGTTGATGGACAGGGGTTTCAGTGGTCAATAGCATATGATATATGATATATTATGCTGTGTGTGTTTCTATCATTTTGGTCATCTACAGTCATGCTGCTGTTACACTGTAATTTCCCAGTTTGGGATCAGTAAAGTACATCTATCTAAAAGTCTCTTAAGTGCAATAAGCATAGAAACATTAGCGAGTGGGGGTCCAAAGCACTATGCAGCCAGCAGCTTCCTACCAAATATCGAACAGTGACAAATATGGTCAAACACTGGTAGATCTGATGTGTATGTGTGTGGGGGGTGATTAGAATTTATAGAAAATAGTGATCAAAATCAGCCAGATCAGCAGTTAAGCTAATGCCAGGTGGCCAGCTGCCAAGCTAATAATGCTAATGGCTCGATGTAGCATCACAGTTGAAAATATAGCCATAGTTGCCAACTTTTCAGAAAAGCTTGGAGTGAGATTTAGAGGGAATTGTGCATGGGGGAGACTGGGGGGTAGTGGTGGAGTGAGTGTGCAGGTGCACAATATCCATGAACAGTTTTTTTTTTTTTTCAACACATACACTTCATACACTTCACGAGTGAGGGGAGAATGGAGCAAGAGATTGACAGACAGACCATAGCAGTCTCTGCAGTGATGCAGACGTTGTACCGGTCTGTTGTGGTGAAGAGGGAGCTGAGCTCTACTGTAAAGCAAAGCTGTCACTTTACCAGTCAATCTACATTCCTACCCTCACGTATGGTCATGAGCTTTGGGTAATGACCGAAAGAATGAGATGGCGGCTACAGGCAGCTAAAATGAGCTTTCTCCGTAGGATTACCGGACTCACCCTTAGAGATAGGGTGAGAAGCTCAGTCATCTTGGAGAAGCTCAGAGTAGAACCACTGCTCCTCCATATCAAAAGGAGCCAGTTGAGGTGATTTGGACATCTGATAAGGATGCCTCCTGGACGCCTCCCACTTGAGGTGTTTCGGGCAGGGAGACCCCGAGGCAGACCCAGGACACGCTGGAGAGACTATGCCTCCCAGCTGGCCTGGGAACATCTTGGTATCCTCTCTGAAGAGCTGGAACAGGTGGCTGGGGAGAGGGAAGTCTGGGCTTCTCTGCTTGAGCTGGTGCCTCCATGACCCGGAACTCTGGAAAAGCTGTAGAAAATGGATGGATGGACATACACTTCTTTACCTCAGACCATGGATCTTGACCAACTGTCTTGAGTCATGCTGTCAAATGTGTTTGTCTACCTGGGTTTGTGGAGTGAGCGCATATACGCATGAGCAATTTAAGAACTATAAATCATTAGAGGCTCATGTTAAATTCACTAATGGATGGGTCCAGCTGCCTCAGATCTTCCAGTTGAACAACCAGAAAACCATAATTTGCACAAAGGTATGCAGTCATTGTTTCTACACGGTTTTCTGCACTAGCATGTGTCTCTGCAACTACAGACATTTCTAAGTCCCAGCAGGGAAATGTTGGATTTATGTTCAAATTTGTCATATGATGCTTGATAAGTATATACACACAAGTGGACATGAAATACTATTAATACCATCACTAATGTGATAAGCCCGATGCTCGTGCTGAGGCACTGAAAAAATTACCAGTATCATTAGCTGCTATAAAAACATACTAAATCAGGACAGGGACTTTTTTTTTTTTATAGTCACCTAAAAGAGGGGAATCTGCTTAATTTAACAATACCAAACATTCTAGGGACTTCAGTCCCCAGCTGATATTAAATCCATGCGTAATGAAGGCAATGAGTGCTCTGGGAATTTCCTTCCAGTGCACACAGAAGGGGAAAACCAGCGCTGCTTGGAGCGGTTTCTGTCCAGGTTTGTGATAGTTTTATCAGACATAGTTATTTCCACCCTCAGACACCACTCATTTTCATGTCCCATATCTGGCCTGTTATGAAAAATGAACTAATACAATCAAATTATGACATTGTTTCAAATCCTTTCACCATATAATTTTATTTGTCATTTATTTACTTTTGTGTTATTTATTTAAGTTATAGATCTTAAACTAAATGAAATGTTGTGTATTTCGTAGGTGTTGCACTCTCAAGGGCTAAATGAAACTCCCCTCAAGCCATGGGTGATCCTCAGCTCCAGTAGCCAAGTGGAGTCTGCACACTGCACATGCATATATTGTTTACATTGCGTAACACCGCACAGAGCTATATCTTTTATTATTTTATTTCTTATGTCATCCTATTGCATTACATTCTACACCTATACACTGGAAAATGTTACATTATTATAGCACAAAAAAAGAGACTGAGAACTGCAGTAAATATTTTTATTGTCATCTCCCCATGCGCTTTTACGCAGCACAGGGAGGAAAGGAGATAAATCCACTCGCAGGAGATTGTTGTGCGTATTTATTGACAAACGTGATAATACAGTCCAAAAACAGAGGAGAGGCACAGGATACACAAGGAATACTTCAAGGACCCTCTTCAGAACACAGGTGAGTACTAACCGGGAGGAATTGTTCCAAAGCGCAGGCAGGCGGAACTGCAGTGGGAGAACGGAAGAGTGAGCCCAGGAAAGAAACCACCAGACGGGACTGGCTGGCAGGGGCGAAAGATTGTACTCACGAGGCTGGAGCAATCCGAGTAAGTCCAAGCAATAGTCCCAGCAGAATAAAAACTAGCAGCAGAGAAAGATAAACACCACACAGAGTGATGCGGTACCGATAAACAGGCAGAACATCTAGTCATGTGCGGCGTAGCAAAAACACAGAGTTGAATAAACCCAGTGAAGGACAATAATCCGGCAATGCTAGACTGGCAAAGAGCTGCTTAAGTACCAGCACTAATGGCAGAGGGAGATTGGTTGCACCTGGGCGAGGAGCGGGAAACGTAATTACTGGGAGTGGAACCTGCTGACTGTCAAGAGAGAGGGGGCATGGTCAGACCAGCAAACTGTCAGACAGCACCCATACAAGTGTAGGCCAAAGAATGCTGCCTCACAGCTGCCGGCCAGAAAACAGTGGCTACAGGTTTGGGAAAAAAAACTAGGAAACATAGAAACTACAAGAACACTCAAAAGATAACACAATACACAAAATACACAGATGAACCTGACACACAGAGCGGTCAGAACCGAGCCCGAAAGACAAACCGGCTCGGTTCATGACATTTATTTTATTTTTGTGAAACGTGGGGAACAATAAACAAATACAAGACCAGCCTGCTGCTACACAAACTGCATTCCCGCTGTTCAGTGGAGCAGCAGCATCCACCTGTAACCCCTGTGCATCTGGTGGGGAAAGCATCCTCCTGTGACTGCAGAGCAACCTCATCTGGTTGTGTACACTGCAAAAATGATCAGCCAAAGCACACGAAATAAACACTTTAAGGAGAAAATGACTTAATACAAGAGAAATTATGTGTTGATACAGTAAGACTATTTAATGAGAAATAAGTTAGAAAGACAAAAGACACAAACAAATAACTTCCACACATATAATTAATGGCGTACTTTCAAATGTAAGATTTTACATCTTGGTAAGCAGATTTGCAGCACTGCTCTATGTACCTGTGAGCTCTGCTTGGCAACAACTGGTGGTGCAGCTTCAGTCATCTCTGACTGCTTAGTGTGCGTTTTTTTTTTTTTTTTTTACTTCATGACCGAGATGTAAGGATCAATTTTTAAATGTCCAGTTAGTATTTGGATTAAACAACGAACGTGTCCGAACAGGACACAAAACACCAAAATTATTAAATTAAATTCCAAGGATTATATTACAATAGGCAGGGGTGGACTTAGTCCATTTGGAGCCTAAGGCAAAGACAGAAATAGGGCCCTACTTTTTCTTTGTTCTACCCTTTCTTTTCACTTTTTTGAGTATGACTTAAATTGTCATGTTGTAGAGACTTGGGCGAGTCAGCAGACAGCGTCTCAGTCAGGATGCAGAGGTTAAACATAGGAGGACAATAGTCAGGGAGATCCTGGGGAGTTGGCAGGAAGAAGGAGCCGGGGGGTTTAAGGGTGGATGTATTGTGATGTTAAATGTCATGCAATGTGATGTGAAATGTCATGCAGATGTGAGATGAGCGGTTGGGATAAAAGGAGAAACCATGCTTGGTTGTATCATGCCTTTTCTGTGTATGACTGATGAGAGAGCGTAATAAACTTCGTCTGTTCGTAAACCTGCCTCCTCATTTCACACACTCTCCACAATGTTACCGATTTTAAAATTGTATTGGGGTAGGCGCTATATAAGCACTAGCTTCAGCCTACACCCTTTTGGTTGTTCTTATGTGTCCTACATATTTTTGTTTTGATTGTATGTTCATTACCAAATAAAATTCACATGCATTCATTCATTGAGACCTAACTGGCATCCTACCTGAAACTCATTGTCCTCAGAAGTCTTCAAATGATGATATCATTCAGGTATCTGGAATTACATCTGTAGAAAAACAAAGAAGCTTAAAGTGATACTAGATGAGGGGAAAAAAGGCCAAAGTTACAAGAAAAAACTGCAGATTACTGAGAAAGTCATAAAATTTTGTGGAAAATGTCATTCAGAAGAATAAAAATGAAAATTTACATGGAAAAAATAAAAGAAAAATTGCATTGGTTTTTGAAAAAATGTCTCCAAACCAACTGCAATGATGTTTGTGGTGGTGGTGGGGGGGGGGGGGTTAACAGTTTGCACATTTACAGCTCAAGTAACTTAATTATCTAGTGACGTCCTGTTTTTGTATTGAAGTGGATTACTAATCTCAAATCATAACAAATGCATTAAATGTAGTCTCTTGTGTATTATTAAAAAAATAACAATTCACAGGAAGATCTGTTGTTTGTTTACACATATCTACATTTGCCAGCAGGGTCCTGTTCACGGTCTTCTACTGGTCCATTTTGCAGAGGTATCTATTGTCCTTCCTTTTCTGTACTATGTAGACACTAGGGAGAATATATCACACAAAACATAAGGATAAATACAAAAAATATTAAACGGCCCTCTCTGAACTAAATAGCAACGCTCTTTGTCAGGTGCTTAGGCCATAATGATGGGTCATCTTCAAGAACAGACTGGTCAGACTGGTGGCACATAGTTCCCTCATCATCTTCTCCTTTGTGAAGGGTAGCCATTGACACAGCGGGCGTGTCATTTAAGCAGCATGGGCTAGCAGCCGTGGTACTGTCTACAACAGATACAGGTTAAGTGGACCCCTGACCAAGTAAGCACCCCAAGTTGACCCCAGGATCCAATCTGTACATGTACAAATACATATTCAATCCAGTGATTTACAAACTGATTCATAATTTTCTAAAGCCTCATTCATTATAGTCCCACATACCTATTCTGTGGATTTTCATCTGGGGGCAGCCAGCCATGGCAAGCAGCAGTGGTGGAAAAGAGAAGCCTTTTGAAAGCAGAAACTGAACCAAAACCTTCTCTGGGTCTTTTAATACATATACTGTATATACAGTATGTACTGTATATATTGTTTTACACTTCTTGGTGACTATAATGTTCTCAATGAGGCTTCAGGAAATTATGAATCACTTTATAAATCACTGGATTGAAAATGTGCTTGTGCATATACAAATTAGATCCTCGGGTCCACTTGGGGTGCTGACTTGGTCAGAATCAGAATCAGAATCAGAATCAGGTTTATTGCCATTGTTCATGTAGTACACAAACTAGGAATTTGTCTCGGTACAATGCTGCAACATTAAACATGATAAGATAAGAGAAATAAACTATACATGTAATAAAGTGTAGGATAAGATTAAGTGATACTGGTCAACAGTTAAAATATATATTAGCCAGCAGCAGATACTGTGGAGAACTATATAGTGCAGTTGGTAATGCAGGAAGAAAACAGTGATGATTGACATGAGTCTGGTTGAGCTGCTGTACATGGTGCACGAGAGTCACTTAGTGTTCAGCAGTCTAATGGCAGAGGGGAAGAAGCTGTTCATGTGACGGGAGGTTTTAGTCTGGATGGACCGAAGTCTTCTACCAGAGGGGAGGGGGGCAAACAGTACGTGACCAGGGTGTGAGGGATCGGCTATGATCCGGCCAGCACGCCTCCGGGTCCTGGAGATGTACAGATCCTGGAGAGATGGGAGCTTGCAGCCGATCACCTTCTCAGCAGTGCGCACGACGCGCTGCAGCCTTAGTCTGTCCCTGGCAGTGGCTCCTGCGTACCACACGGTTATGGAGGTGGTGAGGATGGACTCGATGATGGCTGTGTAGAACTGCACTAACATCTTGGTGGGTAGCTTGAGCTTCCTCAGCTGCCGCAGGAAGAACATCCTCTGCTGGGCTTTTTTGATGAGTGAGCTGATGGTCAGCTCCCATTTGAGGTCCCTGGTGATGGTAGTGCCTAGGAAGCGGAAGGAATCAGCAGTGGTGATGGGAGAGCCTGAGAGGGTGAGGGGGGGCAGAGGAGTAGTGACTTTCCTGAAGTCTACAATCATCTCCACTGTCTTCAGAGCGTTCAGCTGCAGGTTGTTATTGCTGCACCAGGACGCCAGCTGGGCCACCTCTCTCCTGTAGGCGGACTCGTCGCCGTTGGAGATGAGCCCGATGAGGGTGGTGTCGTCCGCAAACTTGATCAACTTGACAGACTGGTGGCTGGAGGTGCAGGAGTTGGTGTAAAGGGAGAAGAGTAGGGGGGAAAGTACACAGCCCTGGGGTGATCCGGTGCTGATGCTAGTATAGTCTGAGACAGTCTTTCCCAGCCGCACATGCTGCCTCCGGTCCGTCAGGAAGTCGATGATCCACCTGCAGAGGGAGTCAGGCACGTTGAGCAGGGACAGCTTGTCCCGGAGCAGAGCGGGGCGGATGGTGTTGAATGCGGAGCTGAAGTCCACAAACAGGATCCTGGCGTAGGTTCCCGGGGAGTCCAGGTGCTGCAGGATGGAGTGGAGGGCCAGGTTGACTGCATCGTCTACAGACCTGTTGGCTCGGTAGGCAAACTGCAGCGGGTCCAGGAGAGGGGTGGTGATGGACTTGAGGTGGGACAGGACCAGGCGCTCAAAGGACTTCATGACTACAGAGGTGAGCGCTACAGGTCTGTAGTCATTAAGTCTAGTGATCCGTGGCTTCTTGGGGACAGGGATGATGGTGGAGGATTTGAGGCAGGATGGCACGTGGCATAACTTAAGGGAGGTGTTAAAAATGTCTGTGAATACAGGAGCCAGCTGTTTCGCACAGAGTCTCAGGGTGGAGGGAGACACGCCGTCTGGGCCGGGGGCCTTGCGCGGGTTCAGTCTGGAGAACTGTTTGAGCACATCCTGCTCACTGATGATAAGGGGAGGGGGGGAGGAGGGGGGGTGCCTTAAATGAAGTAGGGAATGTGGAGGCTGTGGAGCTGGAGGGAGGGGGGGAGTTGGACACAGATGACGAGGTGTCAAAACGGGCATAGTGTTGGGACAGTCTCTGACAAAGGGCTTTGTCATCCTGACCTTTAGGAGCCTGAGGCCGATAGTTGGTGATCTGCCTCAGTCCTCTCCACACAGAAGCCGAATCATTAGCAGTGAACTGCTGCTGGAGTCTCTCTGAGTACACAGATTTAGCCCTCTTCAGCTCTCTGTTAAACCGGTATTTAACCTCCCTGTAGCAGTCCCTGTCTCCACTTTTCAGCGCTGCTTCCTTCTCCTTCCTGATCTGTCTGAGCTTAGCTGTGAACCAGGGTTTGTCATTAGAGTAACTCACCCTGGTGCGTGATGGAAGAATGTTCTCTTCACAAAAGTGGATATATGAGTTCACAGTGTCCGTGTACTCATCCAGATCATGCGTGGCTCCTTTAAGCATGCCCCAGTCAGATATTTCCATGCACGTTTCCAGCTTCTCCTCAGCATCACTGGTCCGTATCTTCGTAGTGCTCACAACAGGCTTAGTGAGCTTCAATCTCTGTCTGTATGTGGGAATGAGGTGAACCATCACGTGATCAGATAATCCCAGCGCAGCTCGAGGGACAGCGCGATATGCGTCTTTCACTGTGGTGTAACAGTGATCCAGTGTGTTTAATCCTCTGGTGGGGCATTTAATAAACTGTTTGTAGCGGGGGAGATCGTGGCTCAGATTGCACTGATTAAAGTCGCCAGCCACAATAATCAGCGAGTCTGGAAAACTCCGCTCTGTGTGTTGAATGTGATCCGCGAGCACGCGCTGAGCTTCGCGCGTGTCCGCGTCGGGAGGGGCGTACACAGCGATCATTATGAAAGAAGCAAACTCCCGCGGGGAATAGAAGGGCTTGCAATTGATAACAAGAAATTCCAAGGCAGGAGAACAGTGTTTGGAAATTACCGTTACATCAGAGCACCAGCTACAGTTGATGTAGAAGCAGACACCGCCTCCTGTGGTCTTGCCGGAAAGCTCTGTGTCACGATCAGCACGGAAGAGCTGGAAGCCGTCGAGGCGCAGCGCGCTGTCCGGTATATTTTCCCGGAGCCAGGTCCCAGTAAAGCAGAGGACAGCTGAGGAGGCGAGGTCCTTAAAACGCATCAACAGTCTCAGTTCATCCACCTTGTTAGAGAGAGAGTTGGTATTGGACAGAAATATGCCAGGCAGCGCCGTTCGCGAGCCTCTCCTGCGAAGTCGTACGAGAGCGCCCGCTCGTCTTCCTCTCTTCCGCCGTCTCACTTTCCGAGCCAAACAATAAACCAGATCGGCGGCAGGGGCTAGAAAAACTGGGAGGAGGTCCGTGGGGGTCAAAGTCCTGATATTTAAAAGTTCTTCACGGGTATAAGTGCAAGCAGACACACAATTGACAAACAAAAACAAACAAAGAGCGCAGCGAAGCACCATGTCGACCGCTGTGGGCGCCATCTTGGATCGATGGCGCCCAAGATCAGGTCAGGGGGCCACTTGACCTGATCCCTCCTGCACTTATGTTGCTAATGCTACTACAATTGCTATGAACAAAATAATGAGTCACATCTTCTCTGTCACAGGTTTTAATGTCATGTCCCATCATGCAATGCTACTACCAATCTGTAATGTCTCTCAGAAACTGTGTCTTCACCCAATAACTGTACAACAGATTTTTGAAATAAGGGCTGACCCGGCTAGCTAGTTGAGCTAGCATAGGCTAATAAACTGCAAGTTTGTGAGCTTTTACTGCACATAAGAAAAAAGCTGACAAATAAAACAAGATCACAGACTACAGAATCTACGTGTTAACTTAAGTGGTAAAATGACCAAAACAAGGGCGATTCATTAACTTACCCAGGATTATTAAGCAGACACTGTGTGAAATGAATGGTGGTCTATGGTGAAAATTCCATGTTTGGAACTATTCGCCGCTCCTTGACCCACGTGACTTCCACCTTTCACATTTTGTATAGAAGTCTACCAGTGTCACAACTCTCATATTATATGGCGCCGAGATATGTGGAACAGTCCAAAAGTCTGAGAAGAAGGGGGGGGGGGGGACGTTATGTTCATGATTTGATTTGGCGTTTTTTTTTATACCCATGTTTCTACATTTTGTCGGACATCACGTTAAATATGCTAAACTGTGGCCGCACATGGCCAAAACATAATGAGCAGCATCTTTGATAAGAACAAGGGCAGAGTTTCCTTGGAGATAACAGGAAGCTGTGAAATGTGATCTTTTGTATGTCAGTGACGGCTTGGAGGATGCTTTGTGTGCCAGAGTGTGAGGGGGATGTTAAAGGATTAAGGAAGTGCATGCAGTGTGATCTTTTATGTGAATGCAATGTGACGTTTTGATATGTAGAAGGACCTGAGTATATAAGTGAAGAGTTCTGTGTGAGATGCCCTTTTTTCTACTATGCTCATGAGAGATAATGTGTAATAAACTGCTTGAGACCAACTTGCCTCATCATTTACACATTCTACAAAACTTTTTTTTTTTTTTAAATATGGGGCTTCTAGTAGAATGGGGCCCCAAGCATTTCGGGGCCTAAGGCAACCACCTACCTTTGCCTAATGGTAACTCCACCTCTGACAATAGGTCTGAAATATTTGTAAATGTGTCCCATTAGTTGACTTGATGTCACTTGGCCCCATTAGATATAACTGAATGTGCTATTTGGGCATTTTGTGTAATGTTAGTTACTACAAGATTGACCACTTGTCGTTAAATATTAGAATAAAAATGATTTTATTGATTTTTGGGGTGTTTGGTGGGCTTTTGCTGTCTCATAAAAAATAATTTAATTTATCATTTGGATGTTTTTTAGGGGGTTGGGGTCCCAGGGGTCCCGTTCGGTCAGTTTTGTCCCGTTCACTGTTTAGTCCAACCGGTCTGAGGAAGGGCAGGTGGCCAAAAATGTTGTTGATAAATAATAAATACTTAATGGCAGCTTTTTGGTGTGCGGATTGTCTTTGATTTTTCTGATATGTTTTTTGGGGATCCAGCACCCAACCAGGTGGACTGTGTAATGTGCATATGATCTTTATTATTTTTTTAAATCACAACTTACCTTTGTGGGCGGCACGGTGGCGGGGTGGTTAGCACTGCGGCAGCACAGCAACTCACCCTTGGCCGGCAGATCCTGGGTTCGATCCCAGCCCCCGACCAACAGTGATCTGTGTGGAGTTTGCATGTTCTACCCGTGTCTGCGTGGGTTTACTCCGGGATTTCTCCAGTTTCCTCCCACATGCCAAAAACATGCAAGTTAGGTTACTTGGCATCAAAACTGGGGTTTCTAAATTGTCCTTAGGTATGACTGTGAGAGTGAATGATTGTCTGTCTCTCTGGGTTGGCCCTGCGATGGACTGGCGATCTGTCCAGGATGTGCCCTGCCTCTCGCCCAAAGATGCTGGGATAGGCTCCAGCCTCCCCCCCCCCCCCCGCGCGACCCGAAAAGGATTAAGCGGAAGAAGATGAATGAATGAATGAATGAACTTACCTTTGTGAAAATGCCGTGAACACATGACCATGTGTGCAGGAATATTGTTGAAGCTGAAGTCTTTCCTTCTGACTGATGCAATTCATTCCATCCAACGCCTCTTTGTTAGCTCGGAGACCCGATTCGCTTCACTTTTCTTCCAAGTCGGGAAGTTAAAAAAAGGGTACGGCATTATCAGTCTTTTTCCACACCAGCTGTGAGAGCGGTTGTTGTATTTGATAACACAGCAAAACTTCCCCATTCTAACGTTGTGTGGTATTTGGAGGAATAATAATAACAAACTAAAGCAACCCTCTCAAAAACTTAAGCTTAACCACGTTCGTTGCTCACTACTAAACACGGACAGGCAGACATCTTTTCCCACAATTCCTTGTGGTTTTTCCATCAGGTGACGTCACACACACCCATTCTCTTACTTTGTCGCCAAGGATTTTCCAGAGATTCTCTATGGGGTTTAGACCTGGACTTTGGGCTGGTCATTTCATTGTTTCAATATTGTTAGATTCAAGGAACTGTTTAACCCATTTTGCAGTGTGACGGGGGCATTGTCCTGCATGAAAATTGCGGGCTGATTGGGAGACAATTGCAGTGAAGGAATTTAGGGTTTTAACTCTCAATTAATCAGATAAGCTTTTTGTCTTTTTTCTTCTGATTGAACACCTTTTGACCAAAATCTTGCTTTTTATGTATTAAACAAACTTGCACTGACCAATCTGTGCTGAACCTTCTTTCCTAAAGAGTGGTATTCTTCCAAAGGTTCTCATCTTCAAACTGTAAGTCTGTACATTTGAGACACTTTGAATGAATTCACCAAATGCATACTTTTCATGTCTTGAAATAATCAGAATTATGTACTTAAAAAAAAAAACTTTTTTAATAACAGCTTTTCCTTCATACTTTCCTTATCTTTAGTATGAGTGAATGTGCTGCGGGACCTTGATATTTATAAAAGTGGACACACTGAAATATGTGATAAAACAAATGACTAACATGCTACTTGCTGTGTATGATGTTTATCCATGTTGCAATGCTGTGCACGTGTAGACCACTTGACAACTCAAATGGGAACAGAGATTAAACATCATTGCAAAAATCTAATTACTTTAAAATGTTTGGTACTTGCAATATTATTTGTGAATAGTGTTACAGTCTCTAAATATACAGTTAAAACCTATTTTAGAGGTACCATATACAGTGGTGTGAAAAAGTATTTGCCCCCTTCCTGATTTCTCATTTTTTTTGTATGTTTGTCACAGTTAAATGATTCAGATTATCAAACAAATTTAAATATTAGACAAAGATAACACAAGTAAACACAAAATGCAGTTTTTAAATGAAGGTGTTTATTATTAAGGGGGGAAAAAAAATCCAAACCTACATGGCCCTGTGTGAAAAAGTGATTGCCCCCTAAACCTAATAACTGGTTGGGCTGTGGGGCACCCCCACAACAGACTGGGACAAGCAGAGCGCTCAGCTAGAGCAATTAACATAACAGTGAAATGTGTGTATTAATGTCAACAGGCAGCCTCGCTTCGTCTAGCTCTTTCCTGCTCAGTACTGTGATGTTAATGTGCCATTCATGCATTGTGTTCATGCTTCCTGCTCTTACTGTGATGCAAATGTCCCATGCCTTTCATGTATTGTCTGTAGTTGGGTATAAAAGCTGCATTGCTCTGTAACTCACTCTCTCTGACTGCTCATCTGACGACACGCATTCTGTGTCTCCTCACGAGAGCCTGAGGACCCGCTCCAGCCCACCTGCACAGGGCTGGAGTGAGTTCTATGATGGCGGAATGAATGATAATAAACACCCTTTTAAACTCTCAGCTCGCAGCTTATTATTTCATGCCGCCACAGGGCCACCTTTAGCAGCAATAAATGCAATCAAGTATTTGTGCTAACTGGCAATGAGTCTTTTAAGATAAGATAAGATAAGCCTTTATTAGTCCCACAACGGGGAAATTCCAGGATTGCAACAGCACAGGGATAGCAGCACTCAGAGCAACAATCAGAAGGCAAGAAAAAAAAAAAAAACAAGAGCAGCGAGTATACATATGTACATATAAACATAAATATATAGACACACGATGCGGAGCATTGCAGCTAGATGGAATAAATATATAGATATATGAACACAGTGCGGAGCATTGTAGCTAGATGGAATAAATATATGAACGTATAAACACACACAGTGCGGAGCATTGTAGCTAGATGGAATAAATATGTGAATATATAAACACACACACAGTGTGGAGTGTTGTAGGAATTTTTTTACAACGCTGTGGAGGAATTTTGGCCCACCCATCTTTGCAGAATTGTTGTAATTCAGCCACATTGGAGGGTCTTCAAGCATGAACCTCCTTTTTAAGGTCATGCCACAACATCTCAATCGGATTCAGGCCAGGACTTTGACTAGACCACTCCAAAATCTTCATTTTGTTTTTCTTAAGCCATTCAGAGCTGGACTTGCTGGTGTGTTTTGGATCATTGTCCTGCTGCAGAACCCAAGTGCACTTCAGCTTGAGGTCACAAACAGATGGCCGGACATTCTCCCTCAGGATTTTTGGTAGACAGCAAAATTCATGGTTCCATTTACCACAGCAAGTCTTCAGGTCCTGAAGCAGCAAAACAGCAGCAGACCATCACACTACCATCACCATATTTTACTGTTGGTATGATATTCCTTTTCTGAAATGCTGTGTTACTTGCCATTTGTGGATAATGGCTCTCACTGTGATTCACTGGACTCCCAAAGCTTTAGAAATGGCTTTATAACCGTTTCCAGACTAATAGATCTCAATTACTTTGTTTCTCATTTGTTCCTGAATTTCTTTGGACTGCAGCATGATGTCCAGCATTTGAGGATCTTCTGGTCTACTTCACTTTGTCAGGCAGGTCCTATTTAAATGATTTCTTGATTGAGAACAGGTGTGGCAGTAATCAGGCCTAGGTGTGGTTAGAGAAATTGACTCAGCTTTCCAAAGATGTGATAAACTACAATTAATTTATGTTTTAACAGGGAGGACAATCACTTTTTCACACAGGGCCACATACAGTGGGGCAAAAAAGTATTTAGTCAGCCACCAATTGTGCAAGTTCTACCACTTAAAAGATGAGAGAGGTCTCCAATTTTCATCATAGGTATACCTCAACTATGAGAGACAAAATGAGAAAAAAAAATCCAGAAAATCACATTGAAGGATTTTTAATTAATTAATTGGTAAATTCCTCAGTAAAATAAGTATTTGGTCACCTACAAACAAGCAAGATTTCTGGCTCTCACAGACCTGTAACTTCTTCTTTAAGAGGCTCCTCTGTCCTCCACTCATTACCTGTATTAATGGCACCTGTTTGAACTCGTTATCAGTATAAAAGACACCTGTCCACAACCTCAAACAGTCAGACTCCAAACTCCACTATGGCCAAGACCAAAGAGCTGTCAAAGGACACCAGAAACAAAATTGTAGACCTGCACCAGGCTGGGAAGACTGAATCTGCAATAGGTAAGCAGCTTGGTGTGAAGAAATCAACTGTGGGAGTAATTATTAGAAAATGGAAGACATACAAGACCACTGGTAATCTCCCTCGATCTGGGGTTCCACACAAGATCTCACCCCATGGGTCAAAATGATCACGAGAACGGTGAGCAAAAATTCCAGAACCACATGGGGGGACCTAGTGAATGACCTGCAGAGAGCTGGGACCAAAGTAACAAAGGCTACATCAGAAACACACTATGCCGCCAGGGACTCAAATCCTGCAGTGCCAGACGTGTCCCCCTGCTTAAGCCAGTACATGTCCAGGCCCGTCTGAAGTTTGCTAGAAAGCATTTGGATGATCCAGAAGAGGATTGGGAGAATGTCATATGGTCAGATGAAACCAAAATAGAACTTTTTGGTAAAAACTCAACTTGTCGTGTTTGGAGGAGAAAGAACACCATACCTACTGTGAAGCATGGGAGTGGAAACATCATACTTTGGGGCTGTTTTTCTGCAAAGGGACCAGGACGACTGATCCGTGTAAAGGAAAGAATCAATGGGGCCATGTATCGTGAGATTTTGAGTGAAAACCTCCTTCCACCAGTAAGGGCATTGAAGATGAAATGTGGCTGGGTCTTTCAGTATGACAATGATCCCAAACACACCGCCTGGGCAACAAAGGAGTGGCTTCATAAGAAGCATTTCAAGGTCCTGGAGTGGCCTAGCCAGTCTCCAGATCTCAATCCCATAGAAAATCTTTGGAGGGAGTTGAAAGTCTGTGTTGCCCAGCGACAGCCTCAAAACATCATTGCTCTAGAGGAGATCTGTATGGAGGAATGGGCCAAAATACCAGCAACAGTGTGTGAAAACCTTGTGAAAACTTACAGAAAACGTTTGACCTCTGTCATTGCCAACAAAGGGTATATAACAAAGTATTGAGATGAACTTTTGTTATTGACCAAATACTTATTTTCCACCATAATTTGCAAATAAATTCTTTAAAAATCAGACAATGTGATTTTCTGGATTTTTTTTTTCTTATTTTGTCTCATAGTTGAGGTATACCTATGATGAAAATTGGAGACCTCTCTCATCTTTTAAGTGGGAGAACTTGCACAGTTGGTGGCTGACTAAATACTTTTTTACCCCACTGTATGGTCCTCTTAATAATAAACACCTTCATTTAAAAACCGCATTTTGTGTTTACTTGTGTTATCTTTGTTTAATATTTAAATTTGTTTGACGATCTGAAACATTTAAGTGTGACAAACACACAAAAGAAACAGAAATCAGGAAGAGGGCAAACACTTTTTCACACCACTGTATATGACTTTTAGAACTTGGTTTCGTGACACCTTCTGGTCACCAATCCACTGCAGCCCCAATGGAGTGGAGTTTACATTCTGTACAATGTTTGAAATCCTCCAACTAAACATACAAATATATGTGTTCACAACCCCCAAATACAAACATACAAGGGGGGCTGAAAAGTTCATAGTGGTCAATTTGTTTTTTGTTTTTGTTTTTTTTACAATTATTTTTATGGAATTTTACAATTTTTTGTTACAACAACAACTGGCTCAGCACAACTTAACACCTGGTCAGAATATATAAAACGTCTAAAAAGAAAGACAAAACAATACAGCAACCTGGTTCAGGATAAAGTAAACAGCATACACCACAGTCATATAGCAAGGACCGGACAGACAGGCAGTGACGTACAAGTTTCTCAGTGAGACTGTAAGCAGCCATAAAAGGTTTTCAGTAATTGATAAGATTTGAGAGTACAAAAGTGACTGAAGAATTAGTGAAGCGTAAGTATGGAGCCCAGATTCTCATGATTCTCTTTTGAGGAGTGAAACAGACAGCTCAAGTATTCCAATGGGAAGCATAAGAGATTTTGTGCCAGGTTGTTTTGGTGGGGGGTTTGTCATTTATCCAGGACATGAAGATGTTTTTCCTAGCAGCAAAAGCGAGGCCATCATAAAGTCTTTTCAAACTGATGCCAACGATAATATCTGGACTTCGATGCCCCAAGAGTAAAGACAAGAGATCCAATTTCAACGACATTCCAAGTATCTCTTCCATATCCTGTAGAATGTCTATCCAGTAGGTCTGAATCTTTCGACATGACTGTTACGTCTGGAATTACCTGCTGCTGGACAGACAAGGCGAGGTGACTGGGAATACAGCTTTACTGAGCTCACTCGCACACTGAAAGCTATTGACAGCTACTGACAGATGGGTGGCTAAGCTCAGGAGAAAGAGAGTGATAAGATGGCCAACCCAGCTTTATGTAGGGTGGGGCGGAGGCGCCACCTGGCGGTGTGTGTCCATCTTACACTTACACATTAAATCCAAATCTCACATTTATCCACCCCTTTAAAAAAGTCCAAAACCACTCACTCAATTAGACCCTCCCCAGTTTGGGACACGAATCATGCACTAACAAACGAAAACTAATGTTTCTAAATGGCCTAACACATTCACACAACAAAACCTAAAATAGGGAGGACGGGTGGACTGCCGTCCTGCCCACACGGCAAGGTGGATTATTCTGCCACCTGCTAAAGTAAATTAAAGTCCATAAATAACTAAGATTGTATGCCGTGCTCCTAAACTAAGAGAGATAAAACCAAAATAATCCCTTATATAACATTAACATAACATATAACTTTTTTTTTAAACAACAACACCAACACAACCACAGAACTTCAGTATATGCTACAGTGGTGTGAAAAAGTGTTTGCCCCCTTCTGATTTCTCATTTTTTTGTAATTTTGTCACACTTAAATGTTTCAGATCATCAAACAAATTTAAATATTAGACAAAGATTGCAACAACTGAAATCAAGCATTTGTGATAACTGGCAATGAATCATTTACAGCGCTGTGGAGGAATTTTGTCCCACTCATCTTTGTAGAATTGTTGTAATTCAGCCACATTGGAGGGTTTTTGAACATGAACCTCCTTTTTAAGGTCATGCCACAGCATCTCAGTCGGATTCAGGTCAGGACTTTGACTAGGCCACTCCAAAGTCTTCTTAAGCCATTCAGAGGAGGATTTGCTGGTGTGTTTTGGATCATTGTCCTGCTGCAGAACCCAAGTGCGCTTCAACTTGAGATCACGAACAGATGGCCGGACATTCTCCTTCAAGATTTTTTGGTAGACAGCAGAATTCATGGTTCCATTTACCACAACAAGTCTTCAGGTCCCTGAAGCAGCAAAACAGCAGCAGACCATCACACTACCACTACCATATTTTACTGTTGGTATGATATTCCTTTTCTGAAATGTTGTGTTACTTTTACGCCAGATGTAATGGGACGCACACCTTCCACAAAGTTCAATTTTTGTCTCATCACTCCACAGAGTATTTTCTCAAAAGTCTTGGGGTTCATCAAGATGTTTTCTGGCACAACTTAGACAAGCCTTCATGTTCTTTTTGCTCAGCAGGGGTTTTTGTCTTGGAACTCTGCCATGCAGGCCATTTTTGCCCAGTCTCTTTCTGATGGTGTCATTAACACTGACCTTAACTGAGGCAAGTGAGGCCTGCAGTTCTTTGGATGTTGTTGTGGGGTCTTTTGTGACCGCTTGGATGAGTCGTCGCTGCACTGTTGTGGTAATTTTGGTCAACCGGCCATTCCTGGTAAGGTTCACCACTGTTCCATGTTTTCACCATTTGTGGATAATGGCTCTCACTGTGGTTTGCTGGAGTCCCAAAGTTTTAGAAATGACTTCATAACCTTTTCCAGACTGATAGATCTCAATTACTTTGGTTCTGATTTGTTCCCGAATTTCTTTGGATTGTAGCATTATGTCTAGTTTTTAAGGATCTTTTTGGTATACTTCACTTTTTCAGGCAGGTCATATTAAAGTGATTTCTTGATTGAGAACAGGTGTGGTGGTAATCGGGCCTGGGTGTAGCTAGAGAAATTGAACTCAGCTTTCCAAAGATGTGATAAACCGCAGTTAATTTATGTTTTACCGGGGGAAGGGGGGGGGGGTCACTTTTTCACACAGGGTGAAAATCCAGGTTTGGATTTTTTCTTACCCTTAATAATAAACACCTTCATTTAAAAACTGCATCTTGTGTTTGCTCGTGTTATCTTTGTCTAATATTTAAATTTGTTTAATGATCTGAAACATTTAAGTGTGATAAAATTACAAAAACTGCGATGGACTGGCGAGCCGTCCAGGGTGTACCCTGCCTCTCGCCCAGAGATGCTGGGATAGGCTCCAGCCCCCCACCCCCCACCCCCCACAACCCGAAAAGGATTAAGCGGAAGAAGATGAATGAATGAATGAATGAAAATTACAAAAAAATGAGAAATCAGGAAGGAGGCAAACACTTTTTCACACCACTGTATGTACAACCCAAGTCTTTAAACAAGAAGGACATAACTGGCATGGGGGCCCAGGGCACCCTCTCCGCAGATGCGCCCCTGGAAACGGCCGGTCTTTGGGGTGATGGTTGGCCTCCGGACACTGAAGCCACTCCTCCTCTCCATCGGCCTCGTCCTATGCCCAGCCTGATCTCCCTGCGTCTTCTCCCGGACACACTGAAGCCGATTTGCATGCCATACCGAGCCATCAGACAGCCTGAAGTGGGCTGCACCCAGTGTTACCACTATGCGCAGACACTCCCGATGCTGCTCAGGTCGTTTTCTGGCCCATCTCTGCCGTGGATGTTCTTCATCTCGGCTCCGAACCCAATCCAGGATCCTCAACAGGACCTGGCACGGCTTGAGACGTTGTTGTCGAGCACACTGATCCTCTGTGCTTCTCGGTCCTGCCCCGACCTCTTCTAATACCATTGCAACATTCACCATTGTAGCCACAGACCCTCCATTCTTCCGCAGCCAGGCTCCAGAGGCATCCGGGGCCAGCCCAGTGGTGTTGCTCATCGGTCTTGGTACCGACCCTGGGTGAAATTGGTCCTGCTTGACCGCCATGGTGCCCGGTAGCTCTTCAGCCTGCACCGTGTGGATGGTTGTCGGGGGCGGGCAGAGTGATTTCTTCCGTGGGCTCTTCGGGTTAAATCCATGGCAGACCATGGCAAAATGGTTCAAGCAACCACATGTGTTACAACGTGCTCCTCTTGCTGGACAGTTCTTAGCCTTTTTGCAGTGTGTCGCAGACCCACAGCCCATACGGAGGGACTTTCCCGGGGCCGACCCCTGGCTCATAGTGTTGGCTGTCATCTCCTCGCCATCCAAGCTATCTTTGCTGTTCAGGTCCGTGGCATTTGCCGCAACAAGAGACTCTAGCTTGTCCGCGGCTTCTATCTGGAGAGCTGGCTTGTCGGTTCTGGCTGATGTGGGCTCATTTGGTGCCATAAGTAGCCTAGCTCGCAATGTGGTGCCACAGGAATGCTCTGCCCACAAATCATTTCCCCCTCCAGTGCTCCAAAACTGCACTCGCTAGAAAACTGCTTCAAATCGGTGACGAACTGCCGGATGGATTCACCTACCTGCTGGTGCCGCTGCCAAAAGTGGATCCTCCAGATCATCACATTCTCCGGGGTGTTGAAATGGCTAGCTAGCAGCTCTGCTACCTTCTTGCAGGTGTCCGCAGCACCGAGCGTTCGCAGGATACGCTGGCCTTCTATGCCCAAGTTGTGCACCAATAGTGCCTGGGTGCTCTGCTTGTCTTCTTCTTCTTCTTGAAGTTTATTTTTTTGGATAAACCCCTTGCGATGTAACATCTCATTTTCAAAGGGGTCCAACAAACAACACTTAACAAAATTCAAAATAGAATACATAAAATACAAGTATTAAATCAAAAACAAAACAACAAACAAAACACGTAGCACCAGCTCAGATACACACAAACACTTGGAATAATGCAGTAAATGCATTAAAATGCATTAAATATAAATGCACCTCAAATAATGACTACAAAAACCTAAACTTATTATACAGTGACAATCAGTTAAAACAGACACAGTTCGTCTCTAAGTGAGTAGACAAGTATTTTTTAAACAAACCAAAATAGGTTATTGCACGAATGTGAGATGGGAGACTATTCCAATAAGATGGAGCTTTAAACATAAAAGCTCTTTTACCAATTAATTTTTTTTACAATAGGAATAACAAAATAAGGCTGAGAGGAGCCTCTGAAATTATAATTTGATAAAAACGGTATAAGATGTTCCTTCAAGTAGATAGGATAATTAAAATGAAAACATTTAAAAATAAAAATGAACCAATTGATTTGACTTCTCACAATTAGAGACGGCCATTTCAGTAATTTGTACATAAAGCAAAGATGAGTAAAAAGGAACAGCCAAGAACAACTCAACAGCATCTTTTATACACTGTATTAAGTGAAGTCAAGTTTGATTTTGTTGCATTTTGGTGTACAATATCACAGTAGTCAAAAACAGGAAGTATTAGTTGAGATGCAAGTTTCAAACGAGTTCTACGGGAAAAACATACGGGAGCGATGAAGGTTGGTGATCCCAAAATGAATTTTTTTTAAGAATGTAATCAATATGTGATTTAAATGACAATTCAGGTTCAAGCTAAACACCCAGATATTTAAATTTATCAACACTGACGAGTCCACTTCCATCTTTGGTATTTATAATCAAAGGAGAAATTATATGTTTCAGTTTTTGTTTGGTTCCAAATAACATAACACACAATTTTGTTTTATTAAGAACAAGTCAATTTATGTTCAACCCATTCTTGTATTAAACTGAAAGCTTCCTGTAAAGACTTTTGTACTCTTGTGCTATTTTTATTAGATTTGCTATTTTTGCCACGCTGGGCTCCCCGAGACCCAGTGCAGCAACATAATTCTGAAAAGCCTCGTACTGTTATGTCCATATCTTGGGTGATATCAGTGATGAGACCGGGAGTTCAGCGAAGCTCACTTTATTAACAGTAGAACAGTATACAGGCTAACAGCACTCTCCAGGGTCCACGGCGAAAGAGGACTAGCCCCTCCCAGTCATGCCCTTTATATCCCGGGTGACAAGTCACACATTTTTTTAATCCCATTGGGTGCTCTAACAGCATATCCTTTAGCTAACATTCCTGGGGGGAAGCAATGGTTACCCTGCATAGGGATCAGCATGGAAGTCAATTTAGATCTTCCTTCATATTTCTGTGTCATAAACCATGCTTTTAGAGTATTACAAATTATGGGGTTATTATCACAAATTTTTTACAAGATAAAAGGCCTAGTAAAGAGCCAGGGGTTTGAGACTTCTCCAGGCCCAACCACACAGAGGTGGGGTCATCTTTGATCCAGTCTACAATGAACCTTAATTGAGATGCTAGTTGACACCATTTGATATTGGGAACATCCAGACCTCCGCTTAGGAAGTTGTAGTTTTGATATCTTTAATCTTGGTTTTCTTTTGTTCCAGATAAAGTCACTTAACCAGCTATTGAGTAATTTTTGCACCTTGTTTGATATAAGCAATGGAATCATCTGCAGAGGGTACAGCAATCTTGGTATGACACTCATCTTAATCACAAATATTCTACCGAGCAAAGAGACGGGAAGTGAAGCCCATCTGTCTAGGTCTTTCTTTATAGTTTCTAAGAGAGGACTGAAATTAGTTCTGAACATCTGATGAAACATTGGAGTGATCTGAATTCCCAGAGACACAAAACCAGACAGGGACCAATGGAATGGGAATGGAGTTAAGGAGCAAGTTTTGGTTGTAACACTTCCGAGGGGCATAGCTAAAGATTTAGAAAAGTTGATTTTATAACCTGAAAAGGTTCCAAACTGAGTAATTACATTTACAAAGTGTGGAACAGAGGTAAGAGGTTCTGATATCAACACATTGTCGGCATAAAGAGAGATTTTGTGTTGGATTTTCCCTATATTGATACCCTTGATTGTTACATCCTGCCTAATGGCTTCTGCTAAAGGTTCTACTACAAGAGTGAAAAGGGTGGGACTAAGAGGGCAGCCTTGTCGTGTGGAATGGTGAAGTGGAAAACTGCTTGACTTGTAGCCATTGGTGATGACAGACATTGTGGGATTGGTATATAAGAGTTTGACCCATTGAACAAAGTTGTCTCCCAAACCAAATTTATGTAAAAGGTTGTGGTGACACTGAGTGGGGGGTTCTCCACCTAGAGTCGGAAGCCGGGGGGAGAGATCGAACAGAGGACTGAAGGAGGAAGTGGCACCGGGGGTTTCAGATGTAACAGAAAGGACTAGCCCCAGGGAGTCAGGAGACACTGGGGTTCGCTCGAGTATGAGAGGGAGTGAGAAGCAGAGTTCGTGTTCTGTAATGTTAATATGCCAGACAGGTTTTGTGCACTATATGTATTGGCTTTGGCTCCCTGGGTCTCATGGGGCAGAAATAAAGTGGTATAAAAGGAGGCGCCCAGAGACCTTGGGGAGAGTTTTTTTCTGTGTTTTATGTTGGAAGGTGAATAAAGTTTGTGTGTCGTCCAGCTCGCTGTCTCGTCTGCTTTCATCTTCCACATTGGTGACCCTAAGACATGCAATGGAGAACGAGCCAAGCACCCCCCCCACCCCCAGAGACAACCCAGAGGGAGAACACTAGCGTGGCATCCGCTGTCACAGTCAAGCTCCCAGACTTCTGGCTTCACAATCCGACTGCTTGGTTTCTACTTGTGGAAGCCCAATTTGCACTCTGTGGGATCTCCACGGACAACACCAAATATTATCATGTGGTCACTGCACCGGATGTGCGCGCCACACAGCAAGTAATGAGCCTGTTCCAGGAGCCGCCAGCCCAGGAGAAAAAAGGATGCCCTCAAGCAGATGCTGCTTCAACAATATACCCTGTCGGACAGTGAGAGGGCAGAGAAACTCCTCACGCGCTCACAGTTGGGTGACAGATCAGCTGTGGAGCTGATGGAGAGCATGTTAGCACTGAGGGGGAAGGACGACGAACCCTTCCTGTTCACCTACCTCTTCCTCAGGAACCTACCTGCTACAGCGAGGGCGATCCTGGCCAACTCACTACTGCTGGTGGCCAAGAAATACCACGTCCTGGCGCAAGAAGCAGACCACATCATCCTAGCGAACAGAGCTCTCAGCGTGCATGCAGCGACACCAGCAGCAATGAAGGACTCCAGCGAGGTTGAGGAGCCATTGGGGGTGGCTGGGACGGACGCCAAGAGACGCAGGAACGGGACGCCCTGTTTCTATCACCGCCTGTTTGGCTCGAATGCCCAACGCTGTCTGCCGCCATGCCAATTCAAGAAGCCAGGGAAACAGCATGGCCAGCAGTCAGTAGCAGCTGTGACCACTGGCGACAGGAACAAGCTGCTTTTCATTACAGACACACGTTCGGGGAGACGTTTCTTGGTGGACTCCAGTTCCCAGAAGAGCCTCATTCTGCCGGTCAGTGTGGACAGGTCAGCAGAAAGGTGCGGCTCTGAGCATACGGCCACCAACGGATCCAACATCAGGATGTTGGGCAAATGAACACTGACAGTATGCTTACATGGACGCAATTACTAGTGGGACTTTGTGGTAGCTGCATGTTCAGTCCCCATTTTAGGCATTGATTTTTTATGTGCTTACAGATTATTAGTCGATGTTGCCAACAGACGTTAAGTGGGTGCTGTTTCTTTTTCCTCTTTGCCCTGCACAGCTTGGGGAGTTGGGCCAACAACACATGCTAACGTTATAGCTCTAGGGGGTAAGTACCAGCATTTGCTTTCACAGTTCCCAGCACTCACGGTTCCGACTTTTTCTGCAGTGGTAACCAAACACGAGGTCGAACATTTCATAACAACAAAAGGTCCTCTGCTGTTTGTGCACCCTTGGCACCTGGACGTGGTTAAGCTGGCCAGTGCGCACAAGGAGTTCGCTAACTTAGAGCAACTGGGCATCGTTAGGCGTTCCAACAGCCCATGGTCATCTCCGCTACACATGGTGCCCAAGGTCAATGGGTCGTGGCGAGCGTGTGGCGATTTCCAGCACTTGAACAACACCATGGAACACGATCGGTATCTCATCCCACACATCCAGGATTCTTCCGTGCATCTGGCCGGGACGAGTGTTTTTTTTAAATGTGGACCTGGTCCGCAGTTACCACCAGGTCCTGGTGCGCATGGAGGACGTTCCCAAAACAGCGGAAATAACTCCTTCTGGCCTTTTCGAGTTTTTACGCATGCTGTTTGGGTTAAAAGGCACAGCGCAAACCTTCCAAAGAATGATGGATGCAGTGCACCGTGACCTGCCTTTTGTTTTTGTCTACTTAGACGGCATCTTGGTGGCTAGCGTGTCCGAGGAGCAGCACCTCGCCCATCTCAAACTAGTTTTCCAGAGGTTGGAACAGGCTTACCATTAACCCAGCAAAGTGCCAGTGATTGATTTTTTTGGGTCACCACTTTTCGCTGGAGGGCTCAATTCCGCTGCCTGATAAGATAATCCATGTCAGATTTTCCGTGTTCGCAGACCATGAGGGCCCTACAGGAATTTTTGGGCACGGTCAATTTTTACAACCGTTTCCTCCCCCGAGCTGCCCAGCTGCTGCAACCGTTGTATGCCACACTCAAAAAAAAGGAGCCCGCAGAAAACATCGACTGGACCCCCGAGCAAGTCCAGGCTTTCTCAAATGTCAAAATAGCACTCGCTAACACTGCCTTGCTAGCCCACCTTGCCCCGTCAGCGCGGATAGCATTCACCATGGACGCATCTGACATTGCCATAGGGGCAGTGGTAGAGCAGTACGTCTCCGGTTCGTGGCAGCTGCTCGCATTTTTCAGCTGTACTTTGCATGACAACAAACACAAATACGATATGTTTGACACAGAGTTGTTGGCCCTCCACCTGGCGACGTGCCACTTTCAGTTTTGGCTAGAAGGGCGCAAGTTCACCATGTTCGTTGATCATAAGCTGCTAACGTACGCAATGTCCAAAGTTTCGGAACCATGGTCAGCCCAGCAGCAACGACATTTGGCTGCAATCTCAGAGTTCATGACCGACATTCAACATGTAGCCGGTAAGCTTAATGTCGTGGCAGATTGCCTGTCACGCGCGTTAGTGTCCCCGGTCTACATGGGAATAGATTTCCCTGCTATGGCCGTGGAGGAAACCAGAGACGTGGACATTTGTGTGCTCCAGTCCGTGCCTACTGGGTTAAAACTGGAGACCAGGGTGGTGCAAGAAGCCCCCCCCCCCCGCTCTGTGACGTCTCCACCGGTCACCCAAGCCTGGTGGTTCTGAACTCTTGGCGCCACCACATTTTTGAGTCAGTTCACTCCCTTTCACATCCCGCCGTGTGCGCCTCAGTTAAACCGGTGGGGGCAAAATTTGTCTGGCCTCACTTGCGCAGGGACGTGAAAGAGTGGGCTGCAGCATGTGTCACGTGCCAGTGGGTCAAAGTGCACAAGCACACCAAAGCCCCCCATCCTGGCCAGAAGGTTTGATCACATCCACATGGATTTGGTGGGCCCCCTTCTGACAATCATGGACCGCACAACACGTTAGCCCGAAGTGGACCGACTGGCTTCCACCACGTCCACGGAAGTGGCTCGCACTTTTTTGTCAGCTTGTGTTGCTTGGTTTGGATCCCCATCAGACATTACTTCCAACAGGGGTCCGCAGTTCGTTTCGGAACTCTGGTCCACAATAGCCCAGAGCCTGGGGTCAAAATCCACTGCACTACCGCGTACAACCCCCAGGCTAACAGGTTATGGGAACATTTTCATAGGTCGCTTATGGCAGCGCTCAGAGCTTCACTCATGGATGCAAACTGGGTCGACCGCCTGCCCTAGGTCCTGTTAGGTTTGCACTCCATGCCTAAGGAGGATCTGGCAGCCTCCCTGGCAGAACTCGTTTTTTCTCAGCCACTGCGGATCTCTGGGAATTTTTACTGGAAAACCCCGCACCCAGGACCGACCCGCCCGTTGTTATACAGTACAGAGGCTGCTAACATGCCGGGCCCGGCCCACCATTGTTTTCTCTGCACCTTCGTCCCGAAGAGCTTACAGAGCACCAAGTTCATTTTTGTCAGGCGTGATGCACACAGAACCCCACCTCACCCACCGTATGACGGATCGTTCAGAGTGCTGGAAATTGGGACAAAGCATTTTGTGTTAGACTTGAGGGGCCGTAAGGAGACTGTCTGCATTGATAGGCTGAAGCCCGCTTATGTGTCGGCAGACGAGCAGGTGGTGTTGGCCCAAGCTCCCTGGCGCGGATGCCCACCAGCGGTGGTTCCGCAAGTTGGTGTTCCCTCTTTACTCGTGAAGCTAGCCTGTCCCCCCCCTTCCCTCCACAGATCAATGTGCCCTCCCGCACACCTCGCCAGGAGGGCGCTTCGACCGGACCGGCGACCCCCGCTACAGCCGCTATGAGGGCCGGCTCAAGACCAAGGGACCGGGTGGTTAGTTCCTTTTCTGGGTGTTTGGGATGGGGGGGCTGTGTGGTGGCACTGAGTGGGGGAACAGGTTGTGGAGTGAAGTGGGGGGATCTCCACCCAGAATCGGAAGCCAGGGGGGTGGGGGTGGAACAGAGGACTGAAGGAGGAAGTGGCACTGGGGGGGTCTCAGATGTAACAGAAAGGACGAGCCACACCCCAGGAAGTCAGGAGACACTGGGGTTTGCTCAAGTATGAGAGGGAGTGAGAAGCAGGGTTTGTGTTCTGTAATATAAATATGCCAGACAGGCTTTGTGCACTGTCTTTGGCTCCCTGGGTCTCATGGGGCAGCTCGCTGTCTCGTCTGCTTTCATCGTCCACAACGTAAAACATATATGGCCATTCAATACGATCAAAGGCCTTTTCAGCATATAGTGAAATGACAATACTATCAATATTTTGTGTATGACAGATTAATAACATTGAGCCTTCTAGTGCTGTGGCTGGAATTTCAGCCTTTTATAAATCCTGTTTGGTCTTTCTTGATGTATGGCAAAACCTTTTCTTGCCGCCGTGCCAATATTTTAGATAACAGCTTAAAATCCTGATTCGAGATAGCGATTGGCCTATATAAGATAAAATAATAAGATAAAAATAAGATAAAAATCATAAATATTGCAAATGTGACCTTAAAAATGAGGCAGCCTTTAAAAAGGCAAAAGTCACTAAAACATTCTTATCAGTCCCAGAGGCTCGCTGTCACACTCCAGGCTTTGTCCTTCAATATCCACAATTGAGTCCACACCAAACAGGCCCACACATCCAGGAGTCTTCCTCACCCACACCTAAAAGAAAGTAAAGTGGCCAGCAGTCTATTCTTCACACAAAGGGGTCAGTTCTACTCAAACCTCCAACAACAATTAGTGTACTGATTGGAAAAAACTCAGCCCTCGCACACAAGGTTACCAATACACTTCTGACCTCATCACAGTGGAACTGCTTGGAAGAAGCTGCTGCAGACTCTCCAGCCACCTGGGAAGATTGTGGGCCTCGGTTCAGGTGAAGAAGGACTATCAATGTAGGTCTCTCCCTGCTTATATAGGAGATGAGAAACCCCACCCCTACATTCCTATTGGGCCATGTGGGCAGCCTGTAGCAGTCAATTGGCTGATTCAGGCTGTCAGTCAATGCCTGAGTTCCCCACTAATTGTGTCCAGCTGTGTTCAGTCAAAAGCATGTGTAACGGATGCCAACTAGTACTGTTCGGCGTAGAACGTTAGTAAAACCTCCCTCCCGAAAGCCTCATACAGTATCGGTAGCGCTGAGCTATCGGTCGGACCTTTAGCTCAGCGCGATCGTGCTGTGTCTCCCATGCTCGAACTGTGTAGTTGACTGAGAGGTCGCGGGTTCGTGTCCCGTGTGGGGCGAACTGCGCAGGATGATCTCTGTCACAATGGTGCCGTGACCCGGATGGGAGTGAGGTTTAAGGGGGAGAGTGTAACGGATGCCAATTAGTACTGTTCGGCGTAGAACGTTAGTAAAACCTCCCTCCCGAAAGCCTCATACAGTATCGGTAGCGCTGAGCTATCGGTCGGACCTTTAGCTCAGCGCGATCGTGCTGTGTCTCCCATGCTCGAACTGTGTAGTTGACTGAGAGGTCACGGGTTCGTGTCCCGTGTGGGGCGAACTGCGCAGGCTGATCTCTGTCACACATGCATGTAAAAAAAAACACTACATTCCAAATAATCATAGCTAGCAACAAAAGTATAAACATGGAAAAGTATATCAACATACACATAAGATTAAACAAGATGTCTAAAACACACCATGATATCCCCCCACAGTTTACCATTGGCAGGGACTGCCAATGACTATTGTCTATAGCAAGCTGGTTGTTGACCTAAATTTACTCTGGTTGATCAACGTGGCAGGGGCATTACAAAGATAAAAACATCCGTTCATACTCAACAAAACCCAGTGGCATAGTGAAGGCAGTTTTCTCTTAGTCATCAGGATCCATCTCCAATTGCCAGTACCCACTAGCTAGATCCAATGTTGTAAACCACTCTGCTTGGTTAAGGGAGGGAGAAAGCATTTTTATGGGTTACAGAGTTCAACTTTCTATAATCCACACAAAACCTCCAGTGTCCATCTTTTTTTTCCCCATCAACACAACAAGTGCTGCCCATGGACTAGAGCTTTCACACATCACCCCTTTTTCAAACATATCAAACAGAAGTATCCTCACTTCCTTATAAATCATAGGTGGTAATGGTCTGAAGTAGTGATGGGAAGGCAGGCACCGGTGAGCCGATCTTATCCAGGAAATATTTGGTGAGGTGTGACATATGTGTTGCCATTGGACCACGTGACTGGGTCAGGAGAAATAAACTAAGCAGCACTACCCAATGGAAATCCCCATCCCTCACATTTTGGTTTGACTGTGTAAGGGATTTGTCACAGTCAATTTTCACATGGAGCCAGCACCAAAAACACGGACTTCTCCTGTTTAGGAACAGTTTGAGCGTGTTTCTCCCATTGATGTATTTTTGACAAACAGTGGCATTTTGCTACAACTGAGTTGATGGCTTAGCAGTAGTATGTTTGTTTTGCAAGTGGGAGACCTGGGTTCAAATCCCAGTTGTGTCATTCTTTTAAATTCATTTTTATTTGCAAGATGACGTGTCTCTTGTTTTTCAAAGAGCTTGGATCATTATTACGCATCATTATGCTGAGGCACTATTGCCATGGTGCCCTGCATGAGAATAAGGCCAGAGCTGAACATACTGGGACAGTATAAGACTGTTGAAAATTTATTATTTCTTAATAAAAAATGGATAAATAGTACAAGCACACCAAGTAACCCAGACACATTCACGGGAGTCACCCCAGTTTTATTATTTGGGTTTTTTTTCCCATTATAATCACTGATATTTCTTAAAAGACAGCACATTTATTGAAATTGAAAAAATACACATTGCAAAAATCTGCATGCTGTATACTTTGTCGGCTACATGGCTGAGTAGAGCAAATGAAGTTCTACATGAGGCCTCGTCTATGTGAACCCTTTTGATGAAAGGCTCAAGTGTTCAAGAAAGCCTTAGCTACACACAATTATGTAATAGCTTAGAGGTTAAATATCTGTCCTCCAAATGGGAAGCTTGGGTTCAAGTCCCAGTCGACTTATTCTAATTTATTTTTATTTGACAGAGATGAATGTACTGAGAAAGACAGTATGGCTGTTGAAAAGTTATTTCTTTTAAAAAAAAAAATGGATACGTAGCGCAAGTACATTCACTGTAGTCACCTCAGTTTTATTATTTTTTTGCCTTATGATTGTTGATATTTCTTAAAAGACAGCACATTTATTGAAATTGAAAAAATACGCATTAAACCAACAATACCCTTGTAAAAATCAGCATGTTGTATACATTTTGTCCACTAAATGGCCTGGTAGAAAAAAAGAAGTCCCACATGAGGCCTCGTCTACATGAACCATTTTGATGAAAGAGCTTAAGTCCTCCAGAAAGCCTCATTTGGCTATCACTAGTCTGAAGCGCTCTCTAGTGGGGCTAGCATCCCCAGTAGGCATCTTATACTTTGCAATGCCCGTTCTCTCAAAATCTTCCTCATAGGTAGCGAATACCGCCCTCCAATTCTCTAGAAGCTCCTTCAGCTTCTCTTGCTCCTCAGCAATTAAATCTGGTCTGTTTGTTTGTTTAGCAAAATCAAAAGGGCATCTAGCTCACCTCCCATGGTACTCAAACTCTGACCAGTCCTACGTCAACTGCACCATCAATCTCTGGGGTCAAGCACACATCCTTGGCTCCAACCAGGTCTGTCGCCCCCAGATGAAAAAGCTTGTCCAACTTCTGATAGCGATCTAGGGTCACAAGTACTTGGCTCCTGGTGTCCCTCTACCAGTACAAAGTAGTCCTTACCACAGGGGCCTGCTCGAACATGGCCCCACACCACCACTTCGGGCCGGTACCTGGATCCTTGCACGTCTCACTGGCCATCCATAACCCAGAAACCCATCTGCAGGGGTGGCGGCACTCTTCTGGCACACAGTAGACACCTCTCCAGGCTCGCTGGGACTTTGGATACTGGCAGGAGAATGACAGTGGGCCCCTTGACCCTTGGAAGACAACAAGGAAGGGTGGCCAACATTCATTCCCATTATCAGTGGTAAAGTAATAGTCCGATCCCCTACAGTAACTACACCACGACCAGGTATGGTAATCCTTTCTATTTCAAAGTCCATAACAGCATAATCAGTATAAGGGATTTTAAGTCCATTAGCAGCCTTATCACAATCCCCCAAATCGAAAACATCAATTTGTCATTTAGCCTCCCACTTAATACTCCTAGCACAATTGCAACACTCTGTGACTCAGTCAATTCTTGTGTCTCCAAAATACCTTTAATTTGCTTCTTCTATTCTTTCCATTTCAAATCACTCCCTGAGCCATGAAATTTTGGCAACCAGGGGGGCACCAAGAAAAACCGGCATCATCATCATCTCTAAAATAGGTGTGGGTACCAAACACTGCTCACAAACTCGTATCCTGTTCGTGACGCCAAATGTGAAGTATATGGAGGTTACCCAATTAGTGGAACAGAATTAATTAACTCTTATTAACTTCCAGTAAAACAAATCCCTTTCAGGTTCCTGCTACGAGGGTGAGCAGCACTTAGTAACCATCAGACACCAAAGTTGCAAGCCCAAACATTTACTACACAAGGCAAAATAAGATAAAAATCATAAATATTGCAAATGTGACCTTAAAAATGAGGCAGCCTTTAAAAAGGCAAAAGTCATTAAAACATTCTTATCAGTCCCAGAGGCTCGCTGTCACACTCCAGGCCTTGTCCTTCAATATCCACGATTGAGTCCACACATCCAGAAGTCTTCCTCACCCGCACCTAGAAGAAAGGAAAGTGGCCAGCAGTCTATTCGTCACACAAAGGGGTCAGTTCTACTCAAACCTGCAATGACAATTAGTATATTGGATTGAAAAAACTCACAGCTTTGGGCAGACAAGGTTCGTCATCAAATGAATGAATAGAATGAAAAAAGACTTGCCTGTCATCCCGCTCTTTGATGTTGACAGTTTCATTAGACAGGCAGTCATCCCTCTCCATGTCAATGGTGACTTTGGCCCTTCAAAGGATAGCGGAGGAACCTGCTCCAATGACGCGGAAGTGGGCGTTCCTGAGACAACTCTGGAGGACCTCACAGCTGCAGAAGGGACAATGGCTGCCAACGGAGAGGGCTTCCTCAGGTGTTCCGATGAGGGATGACTCCGTCTGCGGGATGCTGGAGCTGGTCTGGTCGGAGCGGGAATGGGCGTAGAACTCTGGCACGAAGCAGGGAAAACGGAGCCCCGGGAGCGCCCTCCCTTCGGTGTGAGCCCAGTCTTCCTAGGGGACTTCCTCACCCTTTCTCCGTACTCACACTGCAGCGCTGCCAACAGGGTTATCTTCTCAACCCCCTCAGCATGCTCAGAGAACTGGGGGCATCACTGAGCCTCTGCCTCCGCCAGACCCAAGTACCACAGTGCGTCTTCGGGGGTGGAGTATTTGTGTGCCGAAGAGATTAACCCGGTTATTTCCATGAGGGCCCGGCAGCACTCCCAACCCAGACACAGAGGATAGCCACGCTTTCCCGCTGAATCCAACATAGCTCCAAACAGGTGAGAGAAAAATACACAAAAAAATGAAAAAACAATGTCCGGGTATAACCTGCTGAATCCTTTTATGGCTGGATTATTCTGTCATGATTTCCCGTGTGCTTTTACACCACGCACGGAGGAGGAGAGACGGATTCACATACAGGTTACACCACAGACAATTTATTAACATAAAGACTCACAGTTCCCAAAAAGTGCAAACATGCAAAAATGGCAAACAGGATACACTTACAGAAAAACATGGCATAACGTGTTACGGGCAGACCACAGCATAATGTGGTGAGACAGGCACACCATGGCACAACATGGCAGAGACAGAAACACTAGAGTAGACCACGGTGTAACGTGGCCACGACAGAAGCAATAATCCAGCAATGTAATAATGACCATGAACTGGCTAAATACACACACTGATGAGTTAGTGATTGGGTACACCTGGGCGAGGGAGCAGAGCAGTAATGACAGAACAGAGAACAGCTGAGTGTCAGAAGAGGGGGAGTAGTCTGGCTGACAGACTGGCAGGCACCGCCCACACAAAGTGCAGACTGAACATGTTGCCTGACAGCCTGTCAGTCAGAACCCATAACAGTACAACAACACAGAAAAGATGCAAAATAACACAAGACCTGACAAAGCTAAACTAGACAATACACTGATGATAAAATACGACACACAAAGGAGAGTCATGGAACCGAGCCAGGAGGACAAACTGGCCCGGTTCATGACAATTTGATTCAGACGGTCTCAAGCATGTGTGGTGGCAACCAGGTGAGGAGTACAAAGACAAGTGTGTCTTGCCTACAGTCAAGCATGGTGGTAGGAGTGTCATGGTTTGGGGCTGCATGAGTGCTGCCGGCACTGGGGAGCTACAGTTCATTGAGGGAACCATGAATGCCAACATGTACTGTGACATACTGAAGCAGAGCATGATCGGAAACTGGGCTGCAAGGCATTATTCCAACATGATAACCACCACAAACACACCTCCAAGACGACCACTGCCTTGCCAAAGAAACTGAGGGTAAAGGCGATGGACTGACCAAGCATCTCTCCAGACCTAAACCCTATTCAGCCTTTGTGGGGCATCCTCAGACGGAAGGTGGAGAAGCACAAGGTCTCTAACACCATGATGTCATCATGGTGGAGTGGAAGAGGATTCCAGTGGCAACCTGTGAAGCTCTAGTGAACTCCATGCCCAAGAGAATTAAGGCAGTGCTGGAAAATAATGGTGGCCACACAAAATATTGACACTTTGGGCACAATTTGAACATTTTCACTAGGGGTGTACTCACTTTTGTTGCCAGTGGTTTAGACATTAATGGCCGTGTGTTGAGTTATTTTGAGGGGACAGCAAATTTACACTGTTATACAAGCTGTACACTGACTACTTTACATTGTATCAAAGTGTCATATCTTCAATGTTGTCCCATGAAAAGATATAATAAAATATTTTCAAAAATGTGAGGGGTGTACTCACTTTTGTGAGATACTGTAGGTATACTGTGTAAATGTAGCTACTGTTAAACAATTGACCATGGCTGAGCATAAAACACACAGAACAGAAACATAAATACATCCAAAAACACACTTCAGAACAATAAAACAAAGGAAATGGGGTCCTTCCCCAGATAATAGGGGATTGCTTCTGTGGGCTATGCATCACAAAAATAAGGGAAAAGGTGGGGGGGGGAACGAGCAAGTGACCAAACTCAGAAATTGCTGGGAGCAATCCACAGCATCAGTAATATAATGATGTAAAAAAAGAGAAAAGACTGTGCTGAAAAATAACACCTTTAAATCAGACAAAAAGATAAAATAATATGAAAACTTAACCTTGAATAGCCGTCAAAGTGTAGGACCTCTCAATGTCTCGCTTCAAAATTAATATGCAAATAGGATTTTAGTGTCATAAGCATTTATTTTTTTGTTTTTCAATTAAACTCATGGATGGTATTGTGTTTTGGGGCTCTTTGGATCACTGATATCAATCTCAGACACCTGTCATAATTATTTTGCCAGATGAGCCCAATTAAAGGAAAATTGCTTAAGAAGGATGTTCCACATTATTAAGCATGCCACAGGTTTCAAGTAATATGGGAAAGAAAAAGGATCTCTCTGCTGCAGAAAAGCATCAAATAGTGCAATGGCTTTGGCAAGGTATGAAAACATCAGATATTTCATGAAAACTTAAGCGTGATCATTGTACTGTGAAGAAATTTGTGGCTGATTCAGAGCACAGATGGGTTTAAGCAGATAAAGGCATAATGAGAAAAGTTTCTGCCAGTGTGGAGGATACGAATAAGGGTCACCAGTGTGGAGGCAAGGATCAAATAAGTGTAGGCGGACAGGGCGAACTGAAGGTTAAAAGGGTGCTTTATTCATCCTCCATCACGAGGCTCACTCAGCGATGTGGCAGCGCGCTGGAGTGAGCCCTGCGTCTCTAAGTCAGCAACAAGCACAAGAGTCGTCAAAGAGAGAGAATTACTGAGGCATATACAGTCAGCTTATATACTCAGCCACAGACGATGCATGCATGGCATATTAGCATCACAGTACAGCAGGAATGCATGGGACATTTACATGAGAGTCACACATATCAATAGCAGGATTACTGGCACCGGAATTCCTCTCTGCTCTGGAGCTGTAGGACAAAAGAGGCTGCAAGGCACATCTACATATTGATATCAGTCCATACATCCCAATGTTCTGTTAATTGCTCAAGCAGAGCGCTCTGCCTGTCCCGTAGGTTGTGGTGGGTCACCACACCGCTCCCCCCCAGAGGGCTCAGCAGGGGGCCGAGGCATCGATCGGCCGGCTTTGGAAGCGAGCTGCGGGAAAAGCTCTGTGCAGGAGGAGGTGGAGGGGGGTGGGGGTAGCAAGTGCCGGCCCGGGATGGCGAAGTTGTCCAGGCCGCACAAAAATTGCATGTGGATCCGCGATGTTGAGGGGCTTTCCTATTAAATGTGGCGGAGATCCACCACGGCTGTGAGAAGAAAAAAAAAAATTGTCTCTGACTCCTCTCGCGGCTCAGTCCTGCGAGGATGCATAGCGGCTGTGAAAAAAAAACAGAGGCTGGAGCTGTGTGAGGGACTTGGCAGGTTGGCTTTAGGTGCGGGCGCAACCCTAAAGCCCTCGGGGACAGCAGACAGCTGAATTCCCATTTGCGCCGTGGCTGAGACCCATACAAAGTCCTGTGTGCGGGCTGCGTGTCTGCTTCAGGTGCGTGAGCAGCCCTGAAGGTTCCGAGGATGGCGGTCGGCCGTGTTTCTCGGACATGTGCAGCGGCGGAGGATGATAGCAGTCTGTGGAGCCGGATTGTCCCTGGTGCGTGGCGCGCTGTCCTCGTAACCCCCCGGTGTGCGCGCGGGGGTTCGGTGCGTGGGTGGTCCGCTGTCGAGAGGTGAGTCAGGGTCAGGGAGCTTGCTGGAAATCAGCGTCGTCGGCGCCGATGGTCTTCCCTATTCGGGCTGTTGCTGTCGTTCGCCCGTGCCGGGTCATGGTGTGTTCTGGTCCACGCGCTGCGTTCTCCGTCTGGCCCTGGAGGTCACCATCGTGGAGAGAGGACGAGGTGCGTGCGCGCTCGTGAGGATGTAGGCAATCCTCTATCTCTGTAATCCACAGCGCTGTGAGAGGGAGCAGACGTTCTTTGTCCCTCAGCAGGTCCCAGCGTGGCGGTCCCAGATCTCAGGCGAGGGTCGCACCATGACGCTTTCTGCAGCTTTCCCGGTCGTGCATGATCTCTGGGGAGTTCGCCTGGTGTTGGTTCTGCGTCAAGGTCTCCCGTGTGGCAGAAGGGAGGGCAGTCCATTCGCGTCAGGCAGCTGCGTTTGTTCGTCATCGGAGTCACCGTCGGGGGCTGCGTTCGTTCGTCGTCAGGGTTTTCGCCTGGTGTTCTTTTCTTCGGGGTCACCAGTGTGGAGGATACGAATAAGGATCACCAGTGTGGAGGCAAGGATCAAATAAGTGCAGGCGGACACGGCGAACTGAAGGTTAAAAGGGTGCTTTATTCATCCTCCATCACGAGGCTCACTCAGCGATGTGGCAGCACGCGGGAGTGAGCCCTGCGTCTCTAAGTCAGCAACAAGCACAAGAGTCGTCAAAGAGAGAGAGCTACTGAGGCATATACAGTCAGCTTATATACTCAGCCACAGACAATGCATGCATGGCATATTAGCATCACAGCACAGCAGGAATGCATGGGACATTTACATGAGAGTCACACATATCAATAGCAGGATTACTGGCGCCGGAATTCCTCTCTGCTCTGGAGTTGTAGGACAAAAGAGGCTGCAAGGCACATCTACATATTGATATCAGTCCATACATCCCATTGTTCTGTTAATTGCTCAAGCTGAGTGCTCTGCCTGTCCCGTAAGTTGTGGTGGGTCACCACACCAGAAAAATTCATCGGATTAAGAGAGCAGCTGCTAAAATGCCATTACAAAGCAACAAACAGGTATTTGAAGTCCCACAAACCTCAAGGTGTAGGATCTTCCAGAGGCTTGCAGTTGTCCATAAACCTGCTATTCAGCCACCCTTAACCAATGCTCACAAGCAGAAATGGTTGCAGCGGGCCCAGAAATACATGAAGACTAATTTTCAACTAGTCTTATTTACTGATGAGTGCTGTGCAACCCTGGATGGTCCAGATAGATGGAGTAGTGGATGGTTGGTGGATGGTCACCATGTCCCAACAAGGCTGTGATGTCAGCAAGGAGGTGGTGGAGTCATGTTTTGGGCTGGAATCATGGGGAGAGAGCTGGTGGGTCCCTGAAGGTGTGAAAATGACCTTGGCAAAGTATATAAAGTTTCTGACTTACCACTTTCTTCTTTGGTACAAAAAGAAGAACCGTGCCTTCCATAGCAAAATTATCTTCATGTATAGCAATGCACCATCTCACGCTGCAAAGAATACCTCTGTGTCATTGGCTGCTATGGACATAAAAGGAGAGAAACTCATGGTGTGGCCCACATCCTCCCCTGACCTCAACCCTATTGAGAACCTCTGGAGCATCCTCAAGCAAAAGATCTATGAGGGTGGGAGGCAGTTCACATCAAAACAGCAGCTGTGGGAGGCTATTCTGACATCTTGCAAAGAAATTCAAGCAGAAACTCTCCAAAAACTCATAAATTCAATGGATGCAAGAATTATGAAGGTTATATCAAAGAAGGGGTCCTATGTTAACATCTAACGGCCTGTTAAGATGTTTTTGATTGAAATAGCTTTTGATTTCAGTAAATATGAAATCCTAATGGTGCAAATTCAACAAATGATGATTTTCAGTTATTTACAACCAATAAAATGTTTTGAAACTGTGTTGTGGATAATAATTTGGAACAGCGCATTTTGAGTTATTTTTGCAAAAAAAAAAAACCAGTTATCATTGGGAGGTTTTTTCAATAAAATTTGAATTATGCTCTGACGGTTGATGACTTGAAAGTGATACTATCATTTGCATTGATTAGTTAGGAAAATCAGAGACAAATATAATTTGCATAATAATTTGGACCATGGTGTAACAGCCAGTATTATAAATGTTCAAAGTGGTGGTATTACAGCATATGGACTCACTCTCCAGGTTTGCCGATCCTGTAATCCTCATCCCAGATTTAGTACACTGGTCACAAACAATAGGACTTCAGCTGGGGAGAGAAAAGGTTTTTTTTATCCCATTTATGGACACCTGTAGCTTCACTGGGAAAAGCATGGAGTATTCTGCGCCGATTTCTCTGAGCCGCTGCTTCGCTTCATAAAACTACGCCGTCAGAGCACCGTGGCAGACAAATCATGGTAGAAGGAGATCTTTTTCCCCTTGTAAGTGATGTCACTGTTTGCTGCTTTACGTCTTACCGCAGCCATCACCCTCTGTTTGTCAGGAAAAGCGTGGAATCGGATGATGACAGGGCGCGGCTGGTGATCTGATCCGGGCTTGGGTGCTAGTGAATGGCGGGCTCTTTCCAGCTTGATACAGCCACCTTTGCTGTCCACGTCAAGAAAAGTCGGGAGCCATTTCTCAAAAAAGGTCAGACCTTTGCTTCCCTCCATGTTCTCTGGTAGTTTAAATATGCGTATGTTCTTTCTTCTCTCCCTGTTTTCCAATTCATTGATGTGCTCAGTCAGAGACTCCATTTTCTTTTCCAATGCTAAAATCTTAGCTGTTTGAGGCCCGCTAGTTGTTTCTAGCTTTAGCAACCTAGCTTCAGCCTCAACCAGGCGATGTTTAGTCTTATTTAACTCTTTGGAGTGTGTAAGAATTGTCTCGGTCAGAGGGTTGAGTCTGTTGTTGATGGCAGTCATTAATTTGTTGGTCAACAGTTCGAAAGCTTTAGCAAGACCGGGTTTGAGTTCCATTTCACTGTCCTTCCACCTGTTCACAGCTATGTTGGGCTAGCGGTGTTGCTGTAGAATTGCTATCACTGGCTTGCTGTCTCGATTTAGCCTGGCTTTTGGTCTTTGATGATGGCATTGTTTGGTGCTGTTTCGTCCAATATTGTTTCAGCGACATATTACTGCACAGGTACCAGTAAAAAGATTTGTCTTCCAAGTGAGAATGCTGAATAAATTCCAGATGTTTACGGAGCTTCCCCCGAAACTGACCTTCTTCTAAGCCGCTATCACATGACCCCCCACCCCCACCCCATAGTGGTCAAATTTGACCAAATGTGATTTTTTTTTGGGGGGGGAGGGGTGGCGGCGCGGTGGCGGAGTGGTTAGTACTGCAGCACCACAGCAACTCACCCTTGGCCGGGGGATCCTGGGTTCCATCCCAGCCCCCGACCAACAGTGATCTGTGTGGAGTTTGCATGTTCTCCCCATGTCTGCGTGGGTTTACTCTGGGATTTCTCCAGTTTCCTCCCACATGCCAAAAAAACATGCAAGTTAGGTTAATTGGCATCAAACTGGGGATTCTAAATTGTCCTTAGGTGTGACTGTGAGAGTGAATGGTTGTCTGTCTCTCTGTGTTGGCCCTGCGATGGACTGGCGATCTGTCCAGGGTGTACCCTGCCTCTCGCCCAAAGATGCTGGGATAGGCTCCAGCCCCACCCCCACTCCCCCGCGACCTGAAAAGGATTAAGCGGAAGAAGATGAATAAATGAATGAATGAATGATTTATTTTTCAACCGCAGGGATCCAAGCGTTGCAACACCGATGGAAGAAGTGTGTGGACCAAAGGGGAGACTATGCTGAAAAATAAACTGTATTTGGTCAGATTTCACCACTATGAACTTTTCAGTTTATGAACTTTTCACCCCCCCACCCCCCGCCTCGTATGTAGATTATACTTGCTGGCTTAAAAAAAGAAAAGACCATATAAGACATTTTGTGTGGGAAGGAAATTTTCATGAATGTAAAGAGGAGTTTTCTGCTGGGTACATTTTATGAAGCTGAAAATTCAGTCACACTCAGTCAGTGGGAGCTAGTTGTGAGAGTTGTTGAAGTCTGGATTGTCTAAATCAGCAGAAAAATGTGTCAGAAGTTTGATAGCTTAAATTTGTCACAATCACAAATTATATGTCTCTTATATGCCTGAGTGCATTAAGGGTGCCAATCATTTGGACGTTAAAGGCTGCCCAATTCGTGTAAAGGTCCTACTTGCTGCTTTTGTACAAACCCCCATTTCAATGAAGTTGGCGCAATATAAGACAAATAAAAACAATACAATGGTTTGAAAATCCTTTTCAACTTATGTTCTATTGAATGCACTAACAAAGACAAGATACTGTATTTAATGTTCTAATAAAAAGTGTAAAACAGACAATTCGCCAACAGAAACTAACAAAAAACACTGGTGTATAGCGAAATGTCTGGTGGAAAAGTCCACTGGTGACCCTCAGAATAGGGCCTTTAATGTCTAAAGGAATCAAAAGTCTTCTGTAATATCTCACAGCACCCTTAAAAAGGCGAGACTCATGGGTGTTGTTCTCTAATTAAGAGAGCCTGTGGAGAAAGGAGGCAGGCGAGGCAACGAGCTGGCAACACAGCAACTTTATTCCATCTCCAACATACAGCACAGTAAAAGAGCACCCGGGTCTCTGTGCATTCCTCTTTTATATCGTTAATATAGTGGGGCAAAAAAGTATTTAGTCAGCCACCAATTGTGCAAGTTCTCCCATTTAAAAGATGAGAGAGGTCTCCAATTTTCATCATAGGTATACCTCAACTATGAGAGACAAAATGAGAAAAAAAAAATCCAGACAATCACATTGAAGGATTTTTAATGAATTAATTGGTAAATTCCTCTGTAAAATAAGTATTTGGTCAATCCCAAAAGTTCATCTCAGTACTTTGTTATATACCCTTTGTTGGCAATGACAGAGGTCAAACGTTTTCTGTAAGTCTTCACAAGGTTTTCACACACTGTTGCTGGTATTTTGGCCCATTCCTTCATGCAGATCTCCTCTAGAGCAGTGATGTTTTGGGGCTGTCGCTGGGCAACACGGACTTTCAACTCCCTCCAAAGATTTTCTATGCGGTTGAGATCTGGAGACTGGCTAGGCCACTCCAGGACCTTGAAATGCTTCTTATGAAGCCACTCCTTCGTTGCCCGGGCGGTGTGTTTGGGATCATTGTCATGCTGAAAGACCCAGCCACATTTCATCTTCAATGCCCTTGCTGATGGAAGGAGGTTTTCACTCAAAATCTCACGATACATGGCCCCATTCATTCTTTCCTTTACACGGATCAGTCGTCCTGGTCCCTTTGCAGAAAAACAGCCTCAAAGTATGATGTTTCCACCCCCATGCTTCACAGTAGGTAGGGTGTTCTTTCTCCTCCAAACACGACAAGTTGAGTTTTTACCAAAAAGTTCTATTTTGGTTTCATCTGACCATATGACATTCTCCCATCCTCTTCTGAATCATCCAAATGCTCTCTAGAAAACTTCAGATGGGCCTGGACATGTACTGGCTTAAGCAGGGGGACACGTCTGGCACTGCAGGATTTGAGTCCCTGGTGGCACAGTGTGTTACTGATGTAGCCTTTGTTACTTTGGTCCCAGCTCTCTGCAGGTCATTCACTAGGTCCCCCCGTGTGGTTCTGGGATTTTTGCTCACCGTTCTTGTGATCATTTTGACCCCACGGGGTGAGATCTTGTGTGGAGCCCCAGATGGAGGGAGATTATCAGTGGTCTTGTATGTCTTCCATTTTCTAATAATTGCTCCCACAGTTGATTTTTTCACACCAAGCTGCTTACCTATTGCAGATTCAGTCTTCCCAGCCTGGTGCAGGTCTACAATTTTGTTTCTGGTGTCCTTTGACAGCTCTTTGGTCTTGGCCATAGTGGAGTTTGGAGTCTGACTGTTTGAGGTTGTGGAGAGGTGTCTTTTATACTGATAACGAGTTCAAACAGGTGCCATTAATACAGGTAACAAGTGGAGGACAGATGAGCTTCTCAAAGAAGTTGTTACAGGTCTGTGAGAGCCAGAAATCTTGCTTGTTTGTAGGTGACCCAATACTTATTTTACCGAGGAATTTACCAATTAATTCATTAAAAATCCTTCAATGTGATTTTCTGGATTTTTTTTTTCTTATTTTGTCTCTCATAGTTCAGACCTCTCTCATCTTTTAAGTAGGAGAACTTGCACAATTGGTGGCTGACTAAATACTTTTTTGCCCCACTGTACCATGCATTGCGACCCGGAACTTCTGACCATCATACACTGTGTTTAGCACAAAGCCTGTGTGGCACATTAACATGACATAACGCCGGCGCAGCTGTCACACCCTTCTCCTTCCAGTGGCTTCGGCATTTACTCCTCTCCCCGGGGGGGCACATAGTCCTTATTGTCCTGTCTGATACCCCCCAGTGACACCTCCTTTTTCGGTCCATTGTTCCCCCCTTCCCCAGTTGCCTTCTTCTCTGGGTGGAGAAGTCCCACACCATATACCCAGAAAGGGCACTAACACCCCCCCCCCCCCCCGTCCTTTGTGCTTGAGCTGGCTCCCATAGCAGCTGTAGCGGGGGGTCGACAATCCAGTTGAACCGCCCTGCTGGCAGGGTGTACAGGAGGGCACGTCAGTCTGTGAAGGGAAAAAGGGAGGGGGCGAAAACACACCAGCTTTGCGAGCACAGGTCGCTGCCGAGGGATCGCCAATTTGCGGAGCCACCAACGGTGGGCGTCCGCGCTGGGGAGCTTGGGCCAACACCACCTGCTCGTCTGCCAACACAAAAGCGGGCTTCAGCTTGTCGATGCAGATGGTCTCCCTACGTCCCACCAGGTCTAACACAAAATGCTTTGCCCCAGGTTCCAACACCCTGAACAGTCCGTCGTACAGTGGGCGCAGCGGGGTCTGGTGCGCATTGTGCCTGACAAAAATAAAACTGGCGTTCTGCAAGCTTTTTGGGATGAAAGTGCCGGGAAAATAATGGTGGACCGGTCCTGGTATGTTAAAAGCCTCCGTACTGTGCAAAAATTGCGTGGGTGGATCAACCTCAGGTGCAGGGTTTTCCAGTAAAAATTCCCCGGGGATCCATAGTGGCTGAGAAAAACAAAGTTCTGACAGGGAGGCTGCCAAATCCTCCTTAGGTGTGGCGCGCAACCCTAAAAGAACCCAGAGCAGGTGGTCGACCCAATTTGCATCCGTGAGCGAAGCTCTGAGTGCTGGTTTAAGCGACCTATGAAAACGGTTGCATAACCCTTAAGCCTGGGGATTGTACGCGGTAGTGCGGTGAATTTTGACCCCCAGGCTCTGGGCCATTGCAGACCAGAGTTCCGAAATGAATTGTGGACCCTGTCGGAAGTTATGTTCGAGCCACTTCTGCGGACATGATAGAAGCCAGCGGGACCACTTCAGGCCAGCGCGTGGTGCGGTCCACGTGGACCTGGCCTCTCTGTGGGTATGCGCCACGTTGTATGTATGTTAGTATGTATTTCTGTGTGCTTTGCCATAGCCATAGCCACTGCTTTCTGGCCGACAGCGGTGAGGCAGCCTCTTGGGCTCACGCTGGAGTGAGCGCTGTCTAACTGTCTGCCAGTCGGACCACGCCCCCTCTCTGTTACTGCCAGCTGCTCCCATTCCCATGTGCTATCTCCCCGCTTCTCGCCCAGGTGTGCTCAATTTGTGGAGCCAGCAATGCATGTACTTTAGGAGCCTTTTTCCAGTCATGCATTGCTGGGTCATTGTGCTTCATGTGGTCGTCTTTCGCCATTTAAAGCCAAGGTCTACTAAGGATTGTGTTCCCTCAGAGCCTTATTTGGACTACTCAGACTGCCCCGACACGGTGAGTAAAAACTGTCAGCGTTTCTGTGCGCAGTTGTGCTGCTACGCTTTATTGTAGCGTTTCCCCCCGTGCAGTACAACTGCTACGCTTTGGCTGTCACCCAGTTTAATTCCTCCCGTGTCTGTTGGGCATCCTGGAGGACTCTTTATTACTCTGAGGGCTAATGTCTGTTGGAACTGTTGGTCTGTGCCTGTGTCTAATTAATGTGTGTGGTGTAACCTGCGCCTAAATCCTCCTCCTTTTCCCCTCCTCCGTGTGCTGGAGAAAAGCACACAGGGAGTTTATGACAGAATAACCCAGCCAGTTCAAAGGACTTAGCGGGTTCACCCACACATTCCTTTCCCAAATTTTGTGTCATTATTTGGACTCACCTGATGCCCGGGCACCATGGCTGAGTTGTTGGAGAGGGAGCTGCGCTCGCTGTGTTTCCTGGAGGAGATTCTTTCTTGGACACTGGAGCCCTGTTCCTCCGAAACATCTCGACAGGCTCGGGACACGGCGGTGAGAGTAATGAATAGGGGTAGCCTCTGGAACCATCCAGAGGTGATGACAATTCTACGGGACATCTTCGCTGCGCCGTGCGAGGGGTCGGACGAGGATTTCCCAGCTTTCGAGCCCCCCACAGCCGCTCCACCTTCTACCCCGGACACTACGGAGTTTCTTCGCACTTGTGACTCGTTGCCCAGTGCGGTGCTTAGAATCCCAGATTATCTGGTGCCCGAACCATCAGTGAAGAGGTGGAAGAGGAACACTCGTCGGAAGAAGCCTCCAGCCACGCCGACGACAGCCCTGCCTCCTTGTCCCAAGCCGTGGTCCGCTCCGTCCTCGGAGGAGCAGGAAGAACATAGACAGATTCTTCTGACAGAGACTGACCTCCTTCTGGAGGTGAAACCGTGGCTTCTTCCAGAGTTGGCCGAGAGGTTGGAGGACTATTCCCCACGGAGGTCAGAGCTTCAGCTGGAGGACGAGCATGCCCCAACCACGGAGACGACAGCTGATATCACTGGACCTCAGGAATTCAGGCAAATGGTTACTCAGTCACTGATAATGACACCTGAAGCTGCTTGCCTGATTCCTGAAGAATTGCCAGCTGCTGATCTCGTTTGTCTCCCTGTTTCTCCCGTTCCTCCTATACCATCGTGTTTTCCGGGAAGAGAATTCCAGACGGAGGAGGGGCCTTCACTGGAGGAACCGGAGAGCACGCCGCCTGCTTCCTCTCATCGCTGCTGTTCCCAGAGGACTCGCCATAAGAGTCCCGCCAATCTTCCACCTGCTACGCCCATCTCCACATCATCGAAGCTGGCTCCTCAGCTACCGTGTGAAGGGGCCAAGACAGTCAGTGACATGGGGGGGATGACGGTCAACTGCCCGCAGCTGTCAACATCGAGCGCCGGGAGAACAGGCAAGTGTTTTCTCATTTAATTCAATGCTATGATGACAAACATTGCCTTTCTCCCGGAAGAGAGGCTCAGCTCCAGCCGTCCGCTGGGCTCTCTCCTCCAGCTACAGAGGTAAACCCTTCTTTTGTCCTTTCCGTGTCTCCCCTTTCGATTTTCGAGTATGAGTAGAGTCACCGGACGGTGGAGGAGCTGGGGCCCCCGGAGGAATCCACTCCGGAGCCAGCACAGTGCTGGTCCCCTGCAGCTATGCCGGAGGAGTCATCAGCATCGGATCTAGCTTCCCCATCACCATTGGAAAGGACTGGTATGGTCGTGGACATGGAGAGGGGTGCGGCCAGTCAGCTACAGCTGCAAACATCACACGCTGGGATGACAGGCAAGGGTCCTTTCATCTAATTGAACTTAATTATTTTAAACCTTGTCTGTCTCCCGAGGGAGAGGCCCAGTATCAGCAGTCCACTGGGTCCTCTCCTCCAGCTGCAAATAATGATTCTTTCCTTCCCCTCTCCGTGTCTCCTCCTTTAATTCCTGAGGGCCTGCCGGTCCAAGAACCGAGCCGCCAGACAGTTGAGGAGGTTGAGGTCCTGGATGATCCTGCCCAGGGACCAGCACGGAGAGGTTCTCCTGCAGCCATGCTGGAGGAATCCCCATAGTTGGAGCTGCTGCCGGAGGACAATAGGACTGCTATCACCATCTCGCATCCGCATCTGATTGAGAGCCTGAGCTGGACCTCTTGGAGGCCGGGCCCGAGTGTTCATCGCCAGGATCGACAGAGTCCTGGACAGCGGTGGAGCTCGAGCTCAGGCAAGTGTTCTCTCTTGTTTTTCTTATGACAGTTTTAGAGAGATCTTGTCTGGCTCTGGGTGAGGAGAGTCGGGCGCAGCGCGCAGCTGCGTCTGAGCTTCCTTCACCGGGATCCGCCGCTGCCGGTGAACTTAACCACCTTTCTTCTCCTGCTGCCTTCGAGCCTTTGTTTAGGGTCGCCGGAGAGGGTGTGTCACCGCCAGAGGTCACCGAGGGTCCAGTCCAGCTGGAGGAGGACACCGCTGCTCCAGCTCCTCCTGCTAAGGTCATCAGGGCTCCTCCCATCGATCGTCCCCTCAGCCTGGTGCTCCTGCAGGTTGGCCCGCTCACCGTGGGTACAGCTTTGGCCCAATCGGGGTCCACCATAGGTGCTGCAGAGCCTCAGCCGGAGGTCACCGCGGGTGCTGCAAGGCTCCCGCTGGAGTCCATCGTGGGTGCAGTGGAGCCGGCCCAGTCGGGGTCCATCGTGGGTGCAGCAGAGCTGGCTCAGTCAGAGTCCACCACGGGTTCAGCTGGGTCCCAAGCTGGGATCACTGAGGGTGCTGCAGATCACCATGAGGACGCCGTGGTCCCCTTCTCCTCCTGGTCCTACGCCATGGGGGTTCCCTCCCTTCAGTCCGGTCACCCACCAGGGAGCTTCCCAGTAGGCAGGCTGCCTCCCGCCTCATTCTGTCGGCCCTGGTGGATAAACAACGCTGGCCGGCTGCCGGAAGGATTGACACCCTGGGTCTGGTGGCCCATGTTTTCCGGCAGACCGCCAGATTCCGTCCACCGAACCGTCTGCTGGACCTGGGACTCTGGGCGGCCTCCTGAGCCCCAACGCACGTGGACTTGGGGGGGGGGGTAATTGTGGTACCTGGGCGGGGTGTTTTGTTCCCACCTTTCCTGTTCCCCCTACCTCCCACCCAGGTTTGTGTTGTTTGTTCCTGTTGGGGGGGGGGGGGGATGTTTCTTTGGGTGTCTGGGAATCCACCCCTTAAAGGGGGGTCTCTGTCAGGAACCGAGCCGGCTTGGTTTACCCCGGCTCGATCCTGGCCTCTCTGTGAGTACGAGCCACGTTGTATGTATGTTAGTATGTACTTCTGTGTGCTTTGCCGTACCCATAGCCACTGCTTTCTGGCCGGCAGTGGTGAGGCAGCCTCTTAGGCTCATGCTGGAGTGAGCGCTGTCTAACTGTCTGCCGGTCGGACCATGCCCCCTCTCTATTACTGCCAGCTGTTCCCATTCCCGTGTGAGCGTTTCCCCCCGTGCAGCACAACTGCTATGCTTTGGCTGTCGCCCAGTTTAATTCCTGTCTGTTGGGCGTCCTGGAGGACTCTATTCCAGGACTCTTTATTACTAAATCCTTGTCCTTTTCCCCTCCTCCGTGCACTGGGGAAAAGCGCACGGGGAGTTTATGACATAGGTATTATCCATCCATCCATCTTCTTCCGCTTGATCCTTTTCGGGTCGCGGGGGGGCTGGAGCCTATCCCAGCATCTTTAGGCTAGAGGCAGATCCCACCCTGGATAGATCACCAGTCCATTGCAGGGCCATATATATTATTATCATTCTCTGTGACTAAAACAAAAATTTTAATTTACAAGAATCCATTGTAAAATTCAGAAGAAAATTTGTGCAAATTTAACTCAGCTCACAAAGTTGCATGTAAAAACAAAGTCTTTAAAAATTAGTCTACAGAAAAGCTGTAAAAATCTAAGAAAAAGTTCACTGTTGGCAAGAAATGTGTCAAATTTAGGAGTAAAAAGTCAAAAATGTACAAAAAATTTCACAAATTTGTGAAAAAATTTTAAAAATTATTTGAGAAAAGGTTATTGCTTTTTGGGGGGCGGGGGACACTCTGTTGCTACTAGTGTTGACAGACCAGAGTGATTTTAAGGTTCATATATGTTTTGTGGTTCCATGGAATGTTCTTTGATTACACTTTGTTCAAAGTGTCTCTTTCCAGGTCTATAGTCCAGTTTTGTTTTTTTTTTCAACCGAGGTTTCTAAAACCTGGGGGTCCGTGAAAGAATGTTCAGGGCTGTGTGGGAAATTGTTTAAGTTCACTTCTTAATTGGTCCAAAAAATTTCAAACAACTTGCTGTTGTTGTGTATTTGTGCCTGTAATGACTCTTCCATGTCAGCAGGTGGCAGCGTGGATGCAATCCCTCCTCTTTTTTGTTATGTCTATCAAACAGGACAGCGGAGGCAAGCGTTGTACCAAACTCAAACTTTATTACAAACACAACAGATCAGATAATACTCGTACGTATTGCAGTGTATAGCACACAAGCTAATGCTAAGCTAGCACAGGCTGAAGCTGACACGGAGGCGAAGCGCCAAAGACACTTGCTGTGTTCGAAATGTTCATTCCCTCCCCATATAGTGTACTATATAGTGAATCAGCCATTTTGTAGTGCTGTTTGAAATATTAACTGAAAATTTCATTCACTATATAGTACACTCAAAATATCCCACAATGCATTTTGAAAAGTAGTGTACAACGGATGGTCACTACATTAGTCAATATATCCCATAATGCAATGCACAGCTAACAGAGCAGTGAGAGGAGAGCTTCACATCACAACATAAACTACCTTAAGGTATTTATATTTATTAATTCAGCAAAAACGATTTGATTTAATACATATTTACTACAAATATATTTATATTACAAATATTTATATTCATTTTTTACCACCGTTAGTCTGTTATGTTTTACTGTCTCACCATGATGATGTCATTAACTGCGCCATGAAAACAAGCCCAGTAGTGTCCAAAAGCTGCTAATTTTACTGTAAAATTGAGTTTACTATATAGTCCATTATATCTAAATTCATTATATAGCAAGTAGTGAGAGAGTGAACATTCTGAACACAGCCACTGATTCCCACAGTCAGTCCTCCTTTATACCCACGGCATGGTGACATCATCCGTGCCTGCATCCTCAAGTTCATGGCATATGTTGTGGTATGCCATATCTACCCTTCATCCCCGGGGAAAACCAGAACCTTCCTGGTGATAGTTAACCCTAGCTGGTACTTCTATTGTGGCATTATAGTGGCCTACAGCCAGCACAGCACATACACAACCAGACCCACATAATGTAAAGTAGCACGGAGCTGACTAACATACAAATGTGGCCTGGCTATCAGCAGGTGTTATTACTGTTAAAACATTAAACATGTTTAAGACACACACACATGCTTGATGCTAAAAGCACAACAAGGTAGCATTAACAACTTGACCCATAACCAAAGGTTTAATGTACTAACTCAAAACTGCTATCTTAAACCAGGGGTGGGCAATTATGTGCCATGGAGGGCCATTCTACTGCAGGTTTTCTGTTCCACCCAGTCTCTTCAGCAGGTGTTTTCAATGATTAACAATCCTTGAAGCTGATCAGAGCAAACACCTGCCGAAGAGACTGGATGGAACAGAAAACCTGCAATGGAATGGCCCTCAATGCCCACCCCTGTCTTAAACAATATGAACCAGGGCAACCGCATAGACTGCCGGTAACACCCTGCATGGCTAAGTGGGTTATTCTGCCACTGTGTTACAACCATGCTGTGCCTAAACATTTCAAAACAGAGTCATTTCACAGTTCAACTTCAGGGGGCCTCAGTCAAGCCTGCGGTGGGCACACCCCTGGAGGCACTGGCTGCAGCAGACCTGGGTGCCATCTCACTGGAGTCATGGCTCGCTCGTCAGTAATGTCCCAGCCCGGGTCCTACACCAGCTGGGTCAGCTCCAGGGCTGCATCTTGATCCAAGGCAGCTACTCTTACCTTTCATAGACAGCTGGTGTGCCATCTCGAACCATCGGCCATCTGGACGACGGCTGGCCTCTTTTGTGCGGTAATTCTCATTTGTGATGACGGGACCGCCTGTGGGTCCAGGTGGTCGGATCGTTGGACCTGAACCCAATTAAGTAGTACGAGCGGCGTTCTGCTCGGCTGCACCTGGCACTGCTGCTCTCTCATCCTCTGATGCTGGTTGGTGCTGTGGCAGTGTGCCATTCACACCGGTGGCAGGACGTGCCCTTAGTTGACGATGCCCTGCTGGGTCCTGCTGGGCCCTGCTGGGCCATGAACTCTCTATCCTGCTGTGCTGCAGTGGTTCCCTGAGGCTGATACTCGGCAAGGATGTGAAATAGGTTCGGCTTCTGCCCTCTCTCTCCTGGTGCTGATTGTGGCTGCAGTGATGTGTCACTGTCATCGGTGACGGGATGCACACCAACTTGTTGTTGTTCACTGGGGTCCCCTTTCTCCATGAACTCCCTCTACTGTAACTCCATGACGGCTCCTTGAGACTCATGCCAGGCGAGGATCGGAGGTGAATTCGGTTTGTGCCTTCTCTATGTGCTGTGTTCTCTCTCTGTGTTCTGATCTACAGCTGTACCCACATCCAGGAAATCACACTCTCCCCTCTGTGATGAGGCTGCAGCTCAAGAATGCTCGTGCTGTGCAGGGATTGGCTCCGGGTCCCGTGTGGCTGTGGACTGGGGCTCTTGTGGTCGCTCCAGTTCTGCTGCATTCTGCTCGGCGTGCAGTGCGAGGCAGGGAGTAGCTGCATCCACGTCTGAGTGCAGCAGACTCAAGTTGTCGTTGTACCACTGGGTTGTTACGCTGTGGTGCCCTGCTGTCCTGCAGTGTCTACCTCAGGGCCCTCCTGTGAAGGTGTAGGGTCAGCGGGTTCAGCAACCGAGGCAATCGCCCATACCGGTGGAGTTGACTGTGTGTGTCATGGGCCGGGGCCCGTTAGCTGTGATACTACCTGGGCCGTTATCTCCAGCTGGGACACTAATTCCATCATCTCTGACTCTGATAGGAGGTGCAGCGTCTGGGGCAGCACCACCCGTAGCTATTTTACCGTGTCTGCCACTGTCTGGTTACCTGGCCCCTCCAGCAACATGCACCGTATCAACAGATCTGTGGCATACTCCTCCAACTGCAACTGTATCAGCCTGTCCTCCGCGTGTCCAAACTCGCACGTGCTAGCCAAACAACAAATGTTTGTACTGTATGTATGTACTGTATGAACGACTTGTTCAGTCGCTGTCAGCGCTGGTGAAACACAAATCTGTGGGCCATTACTTCCTGTGGAGCAGTGAAATATTCGGTCAGCAGCGTGACGCAGTCTTCATACATGTCCGCCTGTCCCAAATTGTTGAATATCTGCAGCCTCTCGACACCCAAGCAGCAGATTAGACTTGCTCGCCTCCACAGCCCTCCGTATCTCTCCAGGTCCAAAGCCTACGCGTAGCTGCGGAACAACTCGAACCAACAAGACCATGGAATGGGCGGCTCGCCTGGGGTTGTGAGGAATGGCGGCGGTGATGCCAGACATACTTCCATCTTCAGGAAAATGATTTGTTTTCCTCCAGGAGATTAAGTTTTCTCCTCGTCACCAAATGTTATGTCTGGAAAACAGGACAGGCAGGCGTTGTACCAAACTTGAACTTTATTACAAACACAACGGATGATGCGCGTGTTGTAGTGCATAGCATACAAGCTAACGCTAAGCTAGTACAGGCTCTAGCTGGCACGGAGGCGGAGCGCCAAAGAGACTGATTCCCACCATCAGTCCTCCTTTATACTCACGGCATGGTGATGTCGTCCGTGGTGTATGTTGTGGTATTTCCAATATTCCACATTCTTATTATTTTTATATATTTTTGTATTTTGTATACGTTATTAATCCCCAGAGGAAAATTCAGGGCATCCACATTACAGCGCCAATCCCTTCACCATTCACACCTAGATCCACTTTAGAGCCTCCAGTTAACCACTTGCGCTCCGTTGTTCCGCGGGCGGGCAAGTCTCTGCATCCTATGACGCACGAGGGCGCGCGAGAGCGCGCTCGTGCGCCCTCGTGCACATGACGCATGATAAGGATATTGATGGTGATGGTGTAGGTGGTGTGCCCTCCAAGCGCCACTGAAAAAAAAATTTGCAAACACAGCCACGAACAGATTAGTTCATCTGATTGACCTCTCATTCGACTAATAAGAGCCTTGAATTGGGTTTCTGAAACCTTGAGGAGCCAATGAATGAAAATCTAGGAAGGAGGACCCGCCTACTGTGAACGCAGGAGCCAATTGAAGCACAGAAATTCAGGCTGGGTGAAGCGATATTTACTGCTGCAGAAGGACTCTGTACGAATCTACTACAGACTCAGGCTCACCCAGCAGCATGGAGAACACCCACAAGTGGGACCTGCACTCATTCCAGCAGAATAGACGGAGGCCGACGACAAAAGTCGTAAATCATTCGCCAAAACGGCAATAATGGAATTATGTTGATCGGGATCCACAAGCGGAGCAGCGTCGCGTTCGTCTGACGCGTGGGAAGAGCTGTTCGCCACGACTCTGCTGCTTTGAAGAGGTAAGGTGTTATAAGCTAAATTATTATTTATCCCTGAAAACTGTAATCCAAAAATGACTTTTGACCGATCGGTAAATTACAACTGTACTGCGCACGAAGTACGAAGTGCGTGCGCCGCGATAAACGGTTCATTTGCCTTTTTCGGACCTTGAACGCCCCCCCCCCCCCGCTGCAGAAGAGGAGCGGGGGGGGGGGGGCCACGGTCCGAACGCTCCCCGGTCCGCGGGGGGAAGCATATCAGTCTATTCCATCATGTAGCGATGGCCCTCTTCTGTAGCGAGGGGGTGGGGGCGTTCACGGTCCGTTCACGGTCCCCCCCCCCCACCACACACACACAGTAGCGAGGGGGGGGGGGAGCCGCTGTGAAAACATGCAAGGAAAAAAAAAAAAAAAAAGAGTGTATTCCGTCATGTAGCGAGGGCCGAATTTGGTCCTTGGTAGCGGGGGGGGGGGGAACGACCCCCCGCCCACACACACACACACAGACACAGCCCTGAGTGTGACCTTTCATTAGAGCCTAAAATGAAGATTCTACAATGAATTATTCAAAAGTTACAGACGTTTTTCCAAACTGTGCCATTTGGCACAATTTGGCACAGTTCCATAACGCCTGGGAACAGCCTGAGAACAAAGCTGTGTAAAATATTCATTTTTTGTGGTATTGTTACCAAATTTGGATCTCAGCTGGATAACACTTGGTTCTACATTTCTGTTGCATTTTCCAGCCGGATCGGACAGCTGTGTGTTATTTACAAGCATTTGTATCCAAAAAAACACTGTGTCCAATTTTTTTTTCTTCAAGTTCAGTATGTTTAGATGACTGTAACTCAGTGGCCGGAGCACGTAGAGAGATTATGTTTTTTTTGCAAAAAAATTCAAAGTGTTTTCTTTTAAATGAGACCAACCCCATGAAGATGCTGCAAAGGGTTGAATAACAGCTTTCGATTTACTTTGGGCACATTATTTTTTGGCATTTTTAGGAAAATTGCCCGGAGTGCAAGTGGTTAACCAAACTTGCATGTATAACAGAGTCAGTAAAAGCATTTCTACTTGGCTTGCCAAGTGGGCCGACCCTCTTGGCGACACAGGTAGAGTGCTGAACTCTGGAGCTGGAGGTTGTGGGTTTGAACCCCTGTTTGGACATCGCCAGTTGGGGCTTAACTGCCCGTCCACTTGGCTACACTTGGCGCTGGTGAGCAGGATTTACTGGTGGCGTATTAGTTCTATTCCCCAGATACCACCAGTGTGTCAGTCCCACAAGTGGTGCTTTGTCCCCTCCAGAAGAGATGTTGCTGGTAAGACTCACTGGTGTTGACATAGTCAGAACACGGACACCCTTAAAGCTTAAATGCACCTCTGACACTGGGACGATGTCAAACTCTGAGGGGAATATGTAATAGAGTCAATAAAAGCATTCCTACTTGGCTTGCCAAGTGGGTCAACCCTCTTGGCGACACAGGTAGAGTGCTGGACTCTAGAGCTGGAGGTTGTGGGTTCAAACCCCTGGTTGGACATTGCCAGTTGGGGCTTAACTGCCCGTCCACTTGGCTACACATGTTTTTGGCCTGTGGGAGGAAACTGGGGTACCCAGGGTAAACCCACGCAGACACGGGGAGAAAATGCAAACTCCACACAGAAGGGTCCAGGGTGGAATCGATCCCGTGACCTTCTTACTGTGCTGCCACAGTGCTAACCACTGCATCACCGAGCTGCTTATTTCTTGTCCTGATGGAAAACTCATCCAGCAGAGAGGTGGGGGGCATGTTCATAATCCCTGCAGCTGCTCTGCATTTGTAGGAGAAAAAAAAAACACTACCATGCCTGAGTGATAGAAAATTATTGCAAAATATAGCTGGATGACAAAACTTTACCATTTCCCGACATCAGCCACCCCAGCACCAAAGCGGATACAACCGTCAAGAAGGTCTGCAAAGTGTTGTGCTGAGAAAAGCACATCTGCTGTGAAAAGAAGTCCCTTCATGGGAGTACGCGTCTAACGAGAGACGTCTCCAGTAAGTGGCTGTCTCATTTTCAAACCAATTCACTCTCCTGGCAATGGCAGAACACCAACGCTGAATGGCCATCGTGACCAAGCATCAAATGAGCTCCTGGCCTGAGATGAGCAAAATCCAACTCACGTGGATGCAAACCAGCGTGCTCTTGCGTGCCCGGTGCAAATGCATGTGTTTCACACTGAGTATAAACAAATATCAAGACTAAATTGTTATTCGATATGCCATAATAGGCTACAACATGTCATTTTATAACATTTTAGCTTGATGGGGTGCCACAGGAATTTTTTTCAATGTTAAAAGGGCTCGGTGGCTCAAAAAGGGTTGAAAAAACACTGTATTAGCCTATATTAAACCTTTCACATCAGTCAAAATTGTTATCCTAAAGGGATTTTTAAAAATATCCACAAATTCTTTACCAATGTCCCCAGAGAAACCCTTGGGATCTCTTTGAACCTTTAAGCAGTAAGTAGTAGTACAAAGACATTCTCAAGAGTCTGGAGGAGACTTGTGATTATATTTATTTATTTTTGTATAAGATAAGATAAGATAAGATAAGCCTTTATTAGTCCCACAATGGGGAAATTCCAGGATTGCAACAGCACAGGGATAGCAACACTCAGAGCAACAATCAGAAGGCAAGAAAAAACAACATCTAGTAAACATATGTCCATATTACTATAAATGTATATATATAGACACACAGTGCAGAGCATTATGGCTGGTGAATGTGCAGCAGAAAGTCTAAGTTCTCTCTCCGCGGATGCAGCGGGCCAGCTGGAAGTCTTTGGGCATGATGGTGACCCCCTTAGCGAAGAAGAGACCACCAGGTGGGTCTCGCTGGTCTCCTGCAGAGCCATGACGGCGAAACTCAGGAAACGCAGGACGGTCTTGAAGTCCTGAGCGATCTCCCTCACCAGGCGCTGGACGGGCAGCTTACGGATGAGCAGCTCCGTGGATTTCTGGTAGCGACGGATCTCTCTCAGAGCCACGGACCTGTGACGGCGAGGCCTCTTCACTCTGCCGGTGGCCAGAGCGCCTCTCCGAGCAGCCCTGGTGGCTAGCTGTCTCATGGGGGGCTTCTTCCTCCAGTAGATTTTACGGGCGGTCTGCTTGGTTCTTGCCATCGCTCTTTATTATTCTGTCTTATATTTCTTTCACGCCGCCTAAACTCCAGCCCGGCACCCGCTTCGTTTTCGCTACAGCTCCCGGTATGTCGAGTTTCCCATTAGCACCGGGCGGCGGCCAAGTGCTAGCTAGCACTAGCTCCTCCCCGCAGTAACGTCTCCCGCTGCAAACCGTGGCTCCGTCCGCCGACCCGGGAGACCCCCGGGGCGATCCGTGCGTCCGTGATATATATACAGAGTGAAAGGTGTAGAAAGAAGAAGGAAGATAAAAAAAAAGGCTGTTGCAACAGGCAGCCCACTCGTGTGGCGCCGCCGGTCCGGCAGAGCCGGAACCGGTATTTTAGAGCCTCAGATGCCACCTCGACCTGAGCTGTTTGACTTCCATAGAGTTACTATGGCAAAGTTCTTCACTGATAACTGGGATAATATACAGAATTTCAGGGCAAGGTCGGATGACGTGGTCCTAGCTTCTTATCCTAAAGCAGGTAAAGTATTTTCATGACATGGCGTCTTATGTTTGTTGGATTTTCCAGGAAACACTTGGGTGTCGTACATCTTGGATCTGACCTACTTTAGCAAGAAGTTGTCTGAACGTCAAGAATCAACCCCTCTTTTTCAAAGAGTTCCCTTCTTGGAGTTTTATATGTCAGGGTACCCATCAGGTGAGGCTGATGAAAATGTGTAGTAATATAGACAAAGAATGCACTGCACTTTTTTCAGCACCAATCCAGTACCGATAGCTTGGCTCAGATACAGTATCTGCTGATACTGATATTGAGCAGATCTGTTACCAGTGTAAAATTAAAAAGCTACATTATTTCTCATGATGAAAAAGAGACTAGAGAAACTTCAAGCAAACTTTACCCCATATTAACCATTATTCTCTAATTTAGTAATGTACGTAAAAAAAGAAAAAGAAACTCACTTTCTTAAACTCACTCTCTTAGTTCTTTAAACAGGGCCAAAACACCTTCTTCTTTTTGGCAACAGAAATCATGGTGCTTATGATCTGTGCATTTTACTCCATACTGTGTGGAGCAAAACCTTTGTCCAGTCAAGAGTAAGGTTCAGCTTAAAAGTGACATAGGACACACATCCAGATTGTACATGATAAAGAGTTTAACTGCCTTTTAACCAGGCCTTTGACATGCAATGCTAACTCTCCTACCTCTGTGTGGTCTGTTGGTGTGTCACGTGGCATCATCTTCTGGTTCAGGCTAAATGTTTAGAGCATTGATCCGCAACCCTGTTCCATGGAGGCCCAAGATCCTGCATGTTTTCTGTTCCTCCAGCTTCTTCAGCAGGTGTTTCCACTGAAGAGCAGTCAGTTGGAAGAAACTCTGTGAAATCACCTGTTGAATAGTCTGGTTGAAAATAGAACCTGCAGGGTCTTGGGCACCGTGCCTCCGTGGCACATGGTTGGGGACCACTGGTTTAGAGCAGTGGTTCTCAACTGGTCTGGCTTTGGGACCCACCATCACCCCTCAATGACAAGCCGCGACCCAAATCAAAGATTTTCAGATTCTCAAATTTATTGAATGTAAAGATTGTGCATTTTGAACAGATTGAACAAATTTAATGATTAACCAAAATGACCAGTAAGTGGCAATACAACAGAGAGAACAATTCCCTTTAATGCTGAATTAGCTGCATTTTAAATTAAAAATTAAACAAAAAGTGCAATTCAAAAGAATTCAAGTCTCAAAATTGACTTTTCTTCTGATTGTTTTTTCAGTATTTACCTACTGATAAGGTTATGTGCTTTGAAGAAAATGAAGGAACATTCACTAAAACCTGTAACAGTGACATCATAGACCTGAGTCTGGAGGAATTAATGGGAGAACTGGGGATGTTTTTTGCTCTTGACAAGATTCTCAATGTCTGGAGTTATATTAGAGCAGGGGTCACCAACCTTTTTGAAACCAAGAGCTACTTCATGGGTATTGAGTCATGTGAAGGGCACCAGCTTGACACACTCCTCTAAAATAACAAATTGTGTATATATATATATATATATATATATATATATATATATATATATACACATACATACACACACACAAATAATCAAACACATACATACACACACACATAAATAAATAATTATTAATAACTTAGAGTGGGTAACAGACAAGATCAATATTCAACACTTTATTTTTATTAATCTCAGCAATTGTTCAGATGCTTCACTTCTACATTTCATTAAAAAAATGTCCAGTTTTCACCAGTCCCTTTTAACCATAAAAAACTAAACCCTTTTAATTCATGAACTATGTTGAACCATGTTTGAAAAAGTTATGCAACATTTAAGAAAAATCAACTTTCATATTAAATAAATCTTATCACATTTTTAACTGAACAAATCTGCTGCAATTCTGCTCAAAATCTGTTACATTTAACAAACACACTTTTGTGTGTTCTTCTTCACTGGAATTATATCCATACAGTTCTTGCCAAGAATCATGCTTGAGTAATAACCAGCACTGTCCTTTCATGAGAAGATGCTAAACAAGCATTGAGAGTGAGCAGCAGTTTCATGACGCGGAGTGAAGTGTCGCTCCACATAGTGCCGCAACGCCGTCGCAACAGTCGCCCCGCAAATGAAACACATGCAGCTTCCTTTCACGGTAGTAAAAAAAGAACTCTTCCTCCCGCTCACTTTGAATTTTTTTTGCCATGTTTTTGGGCTAGGAAACTGCACTCCGCTCACCATCTTCACTGGCCGCTAGCTTACGCTCCACAAGCGCTAAGGTTTTGTCATGCGCACAATACTGACCTTTGAACTAGGTCAGAGTTCACCTTAACTTTACGTATAATAAACATATTGTGGCACATATGTCTGGTTCATATCTCCCACAAATGTATGGCTTATGTGGATTGGGGCTTCACGTCTGGAGGAACAAGAGTCTGGATCGACGGGGGCCGACAGGAGATGGCGAGGAGGTGTGAAGTCGGGCCCTTGTCTCAGAGAGGAGGCCCTGGGGGGTTTCCCGGAACACCAGAGAATAAGAGACAATGGTGAATCTTCAGAAACTTGCATTGTGATTGAATGTTTGCAGAAGCACCATGTGACTTGAGTTCTTAATCCCCCGGAGGTATAAGAGTGTGCTGTAACATTATTCTGCCTCTTCTTGCTTTTGAGAATGTTGGATGATTGTGTTCTGCAATAAAGCCGAACCTGAGGAATACACTCATGTCTCGTCATTGAACACATCTTCCACACTGGTGACCCACGACAAAGAATGAGCAGGGAGAATTCTCCCGAGCGGAGCTCATCAGAGGCTGGCCTGATGGCTGCCTCCACGCTCCAGCTGCCCGATTTCTGGCAGCACAGCCCGCGCTCCTGGTTTAGCGCGGTCGAGGCGCAGTTCAACCTCCGGAGAATCTCAAAGGATGAAACGAGGTTCTACCATGTGGTGGCGAAGCTGGACAGTCACACGGTCCAGAGGGTGGAAGATCTGGTTAACCACCCACCGGACACGACAAGTACGGCGCATTGAAGGAGGCGCTGATCAGCCATTTCACCCCCTCGGTGCAACAGCGAGCAGAGGGGCTCCTAGCGCTGACGGAGTCGGAGAACGACAGACCGGCAGACCTGATGGTGAAGATGCTGAGACTGAAAGACTCCAAGGATGGTGAATTTATTTTCGCCCACCTTTTCCTCCGGACTCTGCCGCCAGCAGTGAGAGTGACCCTGGCAGACTCACCCCGATTGGCCAAGCGGGACTACCATGGCCTCGGCAAGGAGGCGCAGCGACTCGTCGACGCCCACAAGCAGAGCGCGGTTTCGGCCGCGGCAGCTGAGCAGAGGACGGCGCCCGGAGATGGTTTGGAGCCAGTGGTGGCGGCGCCAGACGAACCGACGACGGTGGCGACAGGCGTCAGGCGACGCGGAGCAGAAGACGGCCTGTGTTTCTACCACCGCCGTTTTGCGGAGAGGGCGCACAGATGTCTCCCACCGTGCCACTTCAAGCGTCAGGGAAACGCCAAGACCGGGCGGCCGGTAGCAGCTGCGTCCCTCGGAGAAGAAAATAAGCTGCTTTACCTGACAGATGTACACTCAGGGAAACAATTCCTCGTGGACACGGGCTCCCAGCTGAGTTTCGTCACGCCTACCTACGTGGAACGGCTGATGCCGTCCAAAGCTCCCTGGGTGTCAGTATCAGCAGCGAATGGCTCAGCGATTAAGACCTTCGGTGAGAGGACCATGCGTCTGTCCTTACAGGGCCGTTCATTCGAGTGGACCTTTATTGTAGCAGCAGTCAGTTTCAACATGTTAGGGGCTGATTTTTTGTGCTCACATGGTTTATTGGTTGATCTTGCTAATAGACGTCTGGTTAATGCACTTTCTTTCCATTCTATCCCCTGCACAGCTCGGGTGGCTCCGCCGACTGCACACGCCAACGTCACAGCTGCGGGTGGTAAGTTTCATGCTCTGCTCACTCACTTTCCAGCACTCACAGTTCCAAAGTTTTCAGCGACAGTGGCCAAACACGGGGTGGCGCATTTTATCACCACCACTGGGCCGCCCGTTTTTGCAAAAGCCCGGCGCTTGGACTCAGCTAAACTGGCAATAGCGCGCGAGGAATTTGCCAACCTGGAAAAACTGGGCATAATTAGACGCTCGAACAGCCCCTGGGCTTCCCTGTTACACATGGTCCCAAAGGCTGATGGCTCGTGGCGACCTTGTGGCGATTTCCACAGGTTGAACAACGTCTCAGCACACGACCGCTACCCGATTCCACACATCCAGGATTTCTCAGTTCATTTGGCGGGGGCGCGCATTTTTTCTAAAATAGACTTGGTGCGTGGCTACCACCAAGTCCCCGTGCGCGCGCAGGATATTCCCAAAACTGCGGTAATAACTCCGTTTGGGCTTTTTGAGTTTTTGCGCATGCCGTTTGGGTTAAAGGGTGCCGCGCAAACTTTCCAACGCATGATGGATGCTGTTTTACGCGACCTGCCTTTCGTGTTCGTCTATTTAGACGACATATTGGTAGCCAGCACGTCCGAGGATGAACATGAAACCCACCTCACAGCGGTTTTTCGGAGACTGGCAGAGCACGGGTTGATAATTAACCCAGCGAAGTGCCAGTTCGGGGTGGCGCAAATCGATTTTTTGGGGCACCGCGTTTCGCCACAGGGAGCGGTTCCCCTGCCTGAGAAAGTTCGCGCAATAACAGATTTCCCCCGACCTCAAACGATAAAAGCGCTGCAGGAGTTTCTAGGAATGGTTAATTTTTACAACTGGTTCCTTCCGAGCGCAGCGCAGCTTATGCAGCCACTGTATGCGGCACTAAAAAAACAAAAACCCACTAATAAGGTCGAATGGTCTCCGGAGCGGGAGCGCGGTTTCTCCCAGGTCAAATCAGCCCTTGCAAGCGCCGTTTTGTTAGCGCACCCGGTTCCAACAGCCCGTTTGGCGCTCACCACCGACGCTTCGGACCTAGCGGTGGGGGCAGTCATTGAACAGTGTGTGGCAGGGACCTGGCAGCCTCTCGCGTTCTTTAGCAAATCCTTGCGCGATAACGAGCGTAAATACAGCGCGTTTGACAGGGAGCTTTTAGCCCTACACTTGGCCATCCGCCATTTCCAGTTCTGGCTGGAAGGGCGTCGTTTCACCGCTTTCGTGGACCACAAACCGTTAACTTTTGCGATGGCCAAGATCTCAGAACCTTGGTCAGGCCGACAACAAAGACAGCTAGCCGCAATATCGGAGTTCACCACCGATATCCAGCATGTAGCAGGCAAACACAATGTAGTGGCGGACTGTCTCTCACGTGCTGTGGCAATGCCAGGCCACGTGGGGGCAGACTCAGTGGCTGTGGGCCAGGGCAGTGACGCGGGAGCGCGCGCAGCCCCGGTCCACGTAGGTTTGGATTATGCAGACATGGCTGCGGAGCAGGTTGGTGACGCGGATGTGCGCGCGCTCCAGTCTGGACCAACAGGGTTAAAGCTGGAGCACAGGGTGCAGCAAATAGGTATGCCCCCCCTTAATATGCGATGTCTCCACGGGTCGGCCTCGTCCTGTGGTTCCAGCCGCGTGGCGCCGCCGCGTTTTTGACTCGATCCATTCGCTGGCGCACCAGGGGATATGCGCATCGGTCAAGATGGTGGGGGAGAAATTTGTCTGGCCGGGGTTGCGCAAACAGGTCAAGAAATGGGCAGCGGCTTGTGTAGCGTGCCAGAGGGCTATGATACACAAGCACACGAGGGCCCCTTTGGAGCCTTTTCACATCCCGGCTAAGCGGTTCGATCACGTGCATGTTGATCTGGTGGGCCCGCTTCCCTCGTCTCAAGGGCACACACACCTTTTGACGATGGCGGACCGCACCACACGTTGGCCAGAAGCGGTACCTCTGGCATCAACAACGGCGGAAGAGGTTGCGCGCGCGTTTTTAACAGCTTGGGTCGCGTGTTTTGGAGTTCCGTCGGATATAACGTCAGACAGAGGCCCCCAATTTGTTTCCGAGCTCTGGTCGTCTGTGGCCCGCAGCTTAGGGGTGAAGGTACACCGCACTACCACGTATAACCCGCAGGCCAACGGTTTATGTGAACGCTTTCATAGGTCATTGGAAAGCAGCCCTCAGAGCATCGCTCACGGATACAAATTGGTTGGACAAACTGCCATGGGTTTTATTGGGGTTGCGTTCTGCACCTAAGGAGGATTTGCAAGCCTCCCCAGCGGAGTTAGTGTTCGCACAACCTCTCCGTTTGCCGGGGGAATTTCTCCCGGAAAATCCTGCGCCCAATTGCCCCCCCGCTCAGCTGTTGCAGAGCGGCACAGGATCAAACACGCTGCCTGACCCAGTGCATCACAGTTTTCCACGCGTTTTTGTGCCAGAGGCCTTGAAAAACGCAGAGTTTGTTTTTGTTAGACATGATGCACAATGCCCAGGGCTGAGACCGCCTTACGATGGACCGTTCAGGGTGCTGGAAAAAAAATGAGAAGCATTTTTTGCTAGATTTGGGGGGCAGAAGGGAGCTAATTTGCATAAACAGACTCAAGCCCGCTTTTGTCCTGGCTGATGAATGCGTGCAGTTGGCGAAAGCCCCCCGCCGGGGCAGGCCACCGAGAAGGCATGCTCCAGAGCTCCCACAGAGATGTGCTAACAAATCTAATCCCCAGGTGCGAGGAGACGCTGCAGACGCAGCGAAGCCGGCCTACAGCAGATTCGGCAGGAAGCTAAGACCTAAGAGATTGGGGGATTGATTGTTGGTTATGTGGTGATGTCTTTTATGTTATGCATTTATGAATATGTTTGTCCCATGCAGACGTTTGGGGGGGGGGGTCATGTGGCACATATGTCTGGTTCATATCTCCCACAAATGTATGGCTTATGTGGATTGGGGCTTCACGTCTGGAGGAACAAGAGTCTGGATCGACGGGGGCCGACAGGAGATGGCGAGGAGGTGTGAAGTCGGGCCCTTGTCTCAGAGAGGAGGCCCTGGGGGGTTTCCCGGAACACCAGAGAATAAGAGACAATGGTGAATCTTCAGAGACTTGCATTGTGATTGAATGTTTGCAGAAGCACCATGTGACTTGAGTTCTTAATCCCCCGGAGGTATAAGAGTGTGCTGTAACATTATTCTGCCTCTTCTTGCTTTTGAGAATGTTGGATGATTGTGTTCTGCAATAAAGCCGAACCTGAGGAATACACTCATGTCTCGTCATTGAACACATCTTCCACAATATTTTCATTTTTTTTTATTTTTAAGACATTGTCATTTTAAAATCTATATAAATGCAAGTGTGATTTTAAAAAATAGCGGCAGAAAAAATTACATCTTAGACGCAGCTCACTTGCGAGTTGTGCTATTTTTAGAACAGGCCTGCGGGCGACTCATGTGGTCCTTGTGGGCGACTTGGTGCCCGCGGGCACCGCGTTGGTGACCCCTGTATTAGACAAAGCGACTCTGAGGTCATGCTCAATGTCCAGCCTGTTTCTCTCTTTTGTCTTCAACTGAACCAGAGCTGAGAAGCCACACTCACAAAGATAGGTAGTGCTGAAAGGTAGGAGGGTTTTTACTGCTCGAATGGCAAGAGAAGGATACTCGCTCATCACAGAGCTGCACCAGAACTGCTGAGGGGCTTACCTCCGTGAACCTCTTTTTCAGCGTGCGGTCACATGATAGCTCCACCAGCTGACTCTCTTCGTTGCTTGGCAACGTAACGCTTTCCATGTTGATTCCAAAGGGATCGCGTATCCAGTCCGTTTCGCCATGCTCAATTAGCATATACAAACAAACGTTGCAAGTCTTCTTCTACGGTGCGAAATATGGTGTCGCCCGCCACCTACTGCCATCTACTGTTAAGGAGTCTGAATGACACTATGTTGATTTATTTCTTGCTATTTTATTTGCCCAGGCAAAGGCCCGCGACCCACTGAAAACAGGTCCGCGACCCACTTTTGGGTCGCGACCCACCAGTTGAGAATCACTGATTTAGAAGATAAGAAAATAAGAGCAGTGAGTATACATATGTACACATAAATATATAAATATATATACACACAGTGCGGAGCATTGTAGCTAGATGGAATAAACAGCATAACCGTCTATTTAGTTACCCTACATGGTATGAATATGTACCCATACATATTGTCACCCTCCATAGCGACTGATATTGTCCTAGTTGTATACTGGAGGGGACCATTGTGTAAGTCTGTTGCGTCTTTTGCATTCAATACCATTAGGTTGTCACGTTTTTTTGCTATCTCTGCGAGCAGCCCTGCTTAGGTTATACAGTCTGACAGCCGTAGGTAGGAAGGACCTGCAAAACTTCTCGGTCGTGCACCTAGGATGATGTAGTCTACTGCTAAATGAGCTCCTCAGTGCGTTCAGTATGTCCTGCATGGGGTGGGACTCGGACTCCAGCAGAGATGAGAGTTTAGCCACCATCCTTCTCTCCCCTATCTCCTCCACTGGGTCAAGGCGTTGCCCCAGGACAGAGCTAGCTTTCTTGATTAGTTTGTTCAGTCTCTTCCTATCGGCTGCTGTAATGCCGTTGCCCCAGCAGACCACTCCAAAAGTGATGGCTGATGCCACCATTTTCTTCATAAAACTGCATCCACTTTTCTTAACCAATGCTATTTTATGGCTTTCCAATTTCCAGTATACTGACAAGTTAAACTAGGGTTCTTTGGTTCCACAAATGTTTGATTCACAGGTTACACTCAGTAACTCAATAACAGTCTGTGATGCTCATAATACATGCTGAATTCCCTGTCTCAAGTTATCCAAATGTGTTAACCTATTCTTAACATTTCTTATTAAACCACTGAAAGACATACGGGAGTTATTGTTTGATTTCATGTCCATCTTCTTGATTTTCAGCAGACAAGAACTCACAAGGGTTTTTTTTTTTTTAGACTGATTCATAATTGGTACAAATAAAGAACTGTTAATAAAATTGTCTATTATCTGGACTGGTGCCATACAAGGATATGGTTGTGTAATAGTAGGAAATTTTCATCCCTACTCACATTCATATTTACATTAATACTTGTACCAACAATAAAACACCTATAAAACCCATAAATCCGCTACACCAGTTCCAACATCCTTTACATGTTTTACGAGGATATGGTTAAGGTGAGCACTAAAATTAAAGCTAGTATCTCACGGAGCGGTGAATGCTGATGAACACTGGATTCGCTAACTTTTCTGACGAATGTTCTCAAAAATGTCATTAGTGACATTAAGCAATGTTTAGTAACAATTATCAACAGCCGTGAAAACATCTACAAAAGTGTGAAATACAGTTGGCGAACATTAGTGACTTAGCAAATGTTAGCGACAGTGTTGGCGATAATTAGCAGCTATTTGGTCCTCTTTTGACACTGATTGGAAACATTTGGGAACTTTTTCCAACTCCAAGTAAAATACCAGGTGAATCTTTGACCCAACCCTATAAAAAGGGTGAACAAACCCTCCCCAGCATTCAGATTTCTCCTGACCATGATCAAGTGGAAAAATAAAATTCCACAAACAGAAAAACTGTTTTTGACCTTAAAAACTGTTTGAAAACTGTTTTGCAACCTTTCATGAAGAGTGACGAAACCCAAAAATCACATGTGTCAGGATTCGCTGCTCCATGAGGTAGTAGCTTAACTGTGGGAATGTAAACACAAGAAACATTAACCCCCCACCACCACCGAAGAAATCGATTGACTTTGCTCATTCCTGGGACTGTCTCCAACCTCTGAGCTGAGGAAACTAGTGACAGAAAAAGTTCAGTTTGACAACATAAAAACCAACAAGATGGTAAATGGCTCAACTGATGTAGCCTTCGATTTCAAGATCTCTCCTTTCTTGCGCAAAGGTTAGTTGCACTGGCATTAAAATCTGTGTACTAAAGATATTAAGAGTAGAGAAATGTCAAAGTAAACTTTGATTTCTGTTTTCAGGAAAGGTTGGTGACTGGAAAAACCATTTCACCGCCGAGCAGGGTCAACAGTTCACTGAAGATTATGAGAAAAAGATGAAAAACATTGATCTTCAGTTTCGCACAGTTCTTTAAATATAGTTGTGTTTTTTCCCATGACACTCAAAAACTTGAATGCATGAACGAGTCTAGTATGACAGGAAAATAATTTCTTGTTTTAATTTAAATACGGACACAAAATGGAGCAAGAAATACAAGAATAAAGTTCAGTGAGCAAAGTAAACAGATGACACTAACACTGTATTTTTGCAAAGTGAGCATAGATGAAGAAACACAAACTCTCTATGGCACATAGCGCGTTATAGAACAACACTACAGATGCTGGGGGAACCACAGCTTCCATGAAGTAAAAGGATGACAGCAAGTACTGATAAGGTGAAATAATACAGGTTCATTGGAATGTAGACGGCAAAACTGTAAATACTAAACAAGTCAACCTCACATCACTTAGAGGTACTGCAAATCACTTTGAGGTAACCAGAAAACAAATGACTGAATCTAATCAAGAATAGGGGCAAAAGTAACGATCCACCTTTAAAAGACACCATATTTTACATAAAAAGAGTGCCAAAACCATTTAAGTAATCTGTACTGAAAATCTCTCATGATAGGCAGAGATGGGTAGTAAGGACCCCATTACACAGACTGTGATCGTTGAGTGACCATTAAGAGATCAAAAATTGGCCTGATCCTCAACAATCTCCTAAAGCCTTGAAAAAGCCATTTCTGTGTAAATGTTTGAGAGATCCTTGTGTGTTTTGGTCTGAATCAAAATTTTGAGGAGACCGTGGAGATCACTGGAAGATCATTGAGAGATTTGGGTATTTTTCCATCGCTCAACAATAGCTTAACGAACACCCCTGCATAAAGGGGTATAACCAGTTACATTTACTCAAGCACTCAGAAACTTTTTTCCACAAAACTGTACTTTTGTGAGCAGTTTCATTATCCACACTGACAGAGTCAAGGTGTGGGAAGGGCGGTTGCCTGAGTCTGCGCATCTGTCCATCTGTCTGTCTGCATATTTGCGCTCTAACTCAAGGAAATGATGCTAGGGTGACCAAACTTGCCACACAGGTTGACCCACGGGAGTACCACATTTGGCTGTGCTTTTGGGATCTAAAAGTCAAAGGTCACATGATCATAAAAGGTCAAAATCAGTGGCTTATAGTCACTTTATTATGACAGTTAGAACCACCAAATTTTAACACAACCTAGAATGGGGTCTGGGACATCTCTTGAATGCCTAATGACCTTGACCTTCCATATGACCATGAAGATCGGTAAGGTCTGAAAATAGGTCACGGCATCCCATCAGAACTGAAGCAGAAAGTACTATACGACATTCCAACAGGAAGAAAAAAGTGTGCGTCTGCATCTTTGTTGAGTTCAATTCTAACTGCAGGATAAATTTTGCTCTTACTTGAGTACATTTGTGAGAAAAACCTGTACTTTTACCTAAGTACATCCAGTTGTACTCTTTTAATTTCACTGATTTGTAATGATTGTGAGTCAAGTTTTTCTCAGTTTTTCTTCTCATCAGATTTGAAATCATTGTTTTTCTATTCTGGCTCAGGAAATATTTGCTTTATTACTGTTTTTATACTATGATTTGCATTATATCAGAGGGCACGTGTGGCTTGTTTATATTTTACTCCAATACATTTAAGAGGAAAACCTCACAAACTATAAATTTACAAGAATGGGGTTTCCAAATTTATGCTGTAAACGTCACAAGTATACAAGAAAAATAATAAATTTATGATTAAGAAAGTCACTAATGTACATGAACAAAAAGTTGCAAATTTGATAGAACAAATCCACCACAAACTTATGAGACAAAATAATAATAATAATAATAATAGATTGCATTTATATAGCGCCTTTCAAGATACCCAAAGCGCTTAATGTGTCCATTATTCATTCACTCCACAGACAGACAATGGAAGTGGTAGTAGTAAGCTACTGCTGTAGCCACAGCTGCCCCGGGGCAGACTGATGGAAAATAGCAAATTTAAGAGAATGTCTTAAATTTCAAGGAAAAATGTCACAAATTTACAAGAAAAACCTCACTTGTTGCAAGAGTAAAGCCATTAATCACTACACAAGTTAACTTTTTTAGTTGGTACTTTCTTATTAAGTAATTTTGGGGGGACTGCTCTTACTTGTAGTTGAATAATTAAAATCATGAGGTAACGCTAATTTTACTTGAGTACAATTTCTGCCCACTCTACCCACGTCTAATAGGGTTTAAGTTGGGGGAAAGAACTACTGGGTTACTCTCAGCAAAACTGATTTCATTGAGCAAAACTGTTTGGCTTTTTTTGGTCATTGACTAATAGAAGATAACAAGCAGAAATAATGTCCATAAGCTATACATTTTTATTAATAAATCCTGAGCACAGCCCAGAAAGTCCTTGACATAACTTCAGCAGTATCAACTGTCACAGCTCTGCATTTCCTAAAGAGACCACAATCTGACGTCGAAACAGCAAAACTGTCTGCTCAGCTCACAAGCAAAAAAAAAAACAACAAAAAACCCCCCACTTAGATTGTCTTTCACAGTAACAACTAAAACCATTTCTCAAATACACCTTTTATGCATGGACATAAAAAATAACAGTATTTACATTGTTGCTTATACATCATTAGTTTTGAAAGATATTTTTTCTTGAGTAGTAAAATACTTCAGTCTAGTGCTCAGGCTTACAGTTAAGTGCTCTGTTATTGAGTCAAGTCTAGAATAGTTCTGAGGGTCATGCTAAGCCAGTTTTCACTGTCGCGGCCCTGCAAAGCTGTGTAGTAGGTAACTGTTTATCAAAAAGTCTGAACTGATTTAGTGCAACTGGGTATAAATGTGTACAATATTCTTATTCGGATCTTGCAAGGATGCAGCTAGAGGCTATAGTTATGCATCAGTATTGATTGCAAAGCTTTGTCCGTCAGCAATTTAACATAACAAAATGCATAAAGATCACTGCTGAAATTCATTCTGAAGTCTGACAGTACAGCATGCGTCACCATGTCAGCTTCATGTCTGGCTCACCATTTATGTAGATAGTTTTAAGATGCAAGGCAAACTAGGCAAGTACAACAGCAGCAGCAAGTCTGGATGTGTTGCTATCAAGTAGTTATCAAAGCTAAAACGCAAGTGGAAGTTAATCCAGATGGTTTATAGAACCACTGAAAGTACAGAAGCAAACCATGACTTTTTTTATGGCACATTATCACGTCACAAAAGAAATATGGACAGCAACAAAAGACCTCGAAGAAGGGACAGAAATTCACGACTAACATGCTAACATTAGTTGTCGAATCAACCAATGAAATGGGACTGACTGAGACATATTTCTCCTTTACCCTGTTTTATACATTTATTCTGTTATGATGATATGGAAACTGGAATATGGAAATTCTGTCCATTGCTAATTTGACGCTATTTACTAAAAACCTGCTAAATGTTGTTCACAGTTATTTATGTCTGGTCCAAGGGCATCTGAAGTTACACCAGTGTTGTACAGACAGGAAAGGTGGAGAGGGTGATAATGCATGAGAGAGACAAAGAGATGGAAATAGGTGGAAAATGGTATTATGGCATTTATACTGAATGTCTCAGTTTTGATCTTCAGTAAAATCCCACCATAGTTGATACACAAACAGTTAAACTGTCAACAGAGGTAAAAGGCAACTAAGAGACATCTTTAAAGTTCATCCCACACATAATTCCTTTTCATAACAATGGACAAATTATGCCAATGTTCAAAAGAAGCATTAAACACTGTTTGTTAAACAGACCTGCAGTCATTAGTCCTCATTTCCAAAGTTTGGTTCATAGGTCAATAATCTCACTGCTCACACTGGCAGAATCGTCATGTCGACTGACTTCCAGGTAACTGCGTGACCCGACTGGCCTCCCAGCTCTCCCTCGCACCCTCTCAGAGTCTGGGGTGATAAAGGGCCGTGTGTCATCTACACCATCCTCCTCTAGATGCCCCATTGAGGTTCTGGAGGGACGAAGAGATACAGGGCAGGACACTGACGAGGGGACACTTGCAACCCCACCCCCAGCATATCTGTGACCTTGATGGGATGGAGTTGGGGGAGCAGTCACCTGCCTGCTGGGCACACTGCTGAGGACGCTGCCCCCCAGTGGCATGGAAGACTCTGTGGGGGCCTCGCTGCTCTCTGAGAGCAACTGAGGATCACTGTTCCTGCGCAGCCAGGGCCCCTGGCCAATCCCTGAGCCCGGAGAAGGCGATTGTGAGGTTTGGTCTAAAGGGTGGAACAAACTTCCTTCTCCAAGAAGGTGTTCTCTGTGTAGAGCCTCGTCAATGCTGCGGGTCAGGTTGATAGGGGAAGGAGGCCGCAGATCAAACTCATAGAAAGACAGGGAAGTATCCCTGTCTTGATCCAGACTTCCACTAACTGAGCGCTGTGGAGGCTGACCCATTGTCTGTAGTCTGAGCAAGGATCCGGTGGAGCCAAATAGGCCTTGTTCTGCAGCATGCCCTCTGTGGTTGTGTCCCCGATTGCTGTCTTTGATGCAGTGCAGCTGGGTGGAATCATGGTTCTGATTCCTAATAAGACTCTTACTAATGTCAGCTGCAGAACGTTCCTGACCAGCCCAGTTATTCGGCACTTCCCCTGATCCTCCCCCTCCGACACCATTACTCTCAGATTTTCTACAGGGTTTCCCCTTTAAGCTCTGGACTATCTTGGACCAACAGGTATGTGTCTGAGTGGAGCCTGCAGAATGTCCAGGGGAGGTCAAGACTCCAGTTGCTCTTCCATCTTGTCCACCTTCCTCCCTTCCATGGCAACCCTGAGGCCTCCAGAATACCCAAGAACCTAGCACAAGGAAAGAGAACCCCCAGGCCAGCTCTAGGAGTCGGGCCCAAAAATGCACAAGCCACCATCCCCAGCTGAATTGGGTCCAGTCTCCTAAGAGTCCATAGAGCCACAAGGTAGCATGGACATGCAAACCACAACACAACGCCCCGAGAACTGCGCAAGCTGCAAGCACTCTTCCCAGAATAACTCCTAATTTCCTGCTGCCGGTCCAAGGCTTCCTCCTCTGCTCTTCGGGTACTCCAGGCTGTGGGACAGGAGGGCAGCGTATACGTGGAAATACATAGCAGAGAAAACCTAGACAGAGAACCAGGCCCCAGCACAAAGACAGGACCTGTAGAGTGACGGGAACCACAGGAGACAGGGCTGGGGAGAGCAGATCAGCCGCCAGAAGCAGGGTACACTGCAGCACAGCCAGCACAGTCACCAGAGGAGGACGCTCCATTGGTGAAGGTAACACACTCACTCCTGCCACCCTCAGAGCCAGAAGTGCCAGTGCAGCCTGCGTCCACACAAGCAGGTGCAGAGGTAAGTTATAGAGAGCTGTTACCGCAGAGCGAGGGAGGAATTTCCGTGTGCCATAGGGGTCGAGGAGGAAGAGAGCTGCTCTTAGACCTCCAGCCAGAAACAACAGAGCATTGGCAAGTGCAAGAGCACCTCGGTGTGGACAGTTGGCGCCAGGAGACAAAGTGATGCCAAGAGCAGCTCCAGCAAACAGGAGGAGGAAGAGGGTTGCTGAGCCGTAAACATGTAGTTCCCAGGCAAAAGCCAGAGTTCGACTCAGGTCACCCCAGTAAAGCAGTGTGCCATTAGGTGTAGGATCGGCACTAGGAGACAGAGCTGGATTAGAGGTGGACTGGGGAGCTTGATGAGGGTGTCCCAGGAGAAGAGAGCGGTTCCTCTGAATACCAGTCTGATAGGTGGGGCCAGTCCTTGTTCGGGTGACTGGTTGAACACTGGTGGCAAGAAAGGCAGAGGACCCTGGAAAAAGAAAAACTTAGTGAGTCAGTTATATTAAATTGTTCCTACATGCCAATTACTTGACAGAGCATTAAAACCAAAGTGCATGAAGTACAGTTGAGAGCCACTAGAGGGGTGTAGCAAACCATCAAATTCACAAACAAGAACCACCTGACTTTACAAATGTTGGCATGACATAGCTCACATAACATGAGAGATGCACTTTTCCAGCTCTTAAATAGGTTCAAAACACAAGACATTTGCACACCATACTTGTACATCTCAGTGATATGTGTAATGCAGTTTAAAAACAATTAAAACATGTGCATCAGTTTCCTCACTCTCTTCTCTGTCATACCAAAACATGACTTAATATGTAAATAAAATACACACAAAACCAAATGGTCAGAATACCACTGAACAGCTAAATCCTATTCAGATAATGCAAAATTCTCAATATTTAGATTCCACCTCAAGTCTGTCATCCACATTATACTTGTAAATATACATCAACTAGGTGAGGAAAGGGCATCTTCTCTTAAGAACTGTGGGGCTTAATTTGATTGGGTTATGTAATTAACAAGAACATCTATGTTATGCAACACAGTAAGAGTCACAGTGCGTCTATGAACTCTGCTCAGTTTATACAACAGTATAACTATTATAATACTCAATATTATACAATCCAAAACTATCGCAAGGGATAAGACACTTTGACAACATGAGATTCCACTTTCTCTTGGTCTCTCTCTAATTTTCTCATACATGTTGCCTGCTCAAAGGACTCCACCTTTTCCTCCTGCAATAGCCTGAAAACTCCCAACACTATTATGATTAGTCATTAACAACTGAGCCATTTCATGAGCTAAGCAACACAACATTATTATAAATAACACAAGCATGAGTTGTGTGAATAACAATGCTACAGAGAGTAATCATTTAAACAGCTTTAAAGACAGACAACAAATACAAACAGCTGGAACTGAAGGGAACTAAAACACCTGCAGCTAAAGGTTGTCTATCGTTGGAATGATTTCTAAGGATTTTAACCCATCTTTAAACCAGATGGATTGTAGAGGAATACAGCCCGTTGTAAAACACTCTAAATATCAGCCACTTGGTGGACTTTAAGCCCAGTTTTAAACCTAACTGCCATACTGACGGATGACTCATTCCTACATATGCTTCACTTCCTGACTCTCCCTCTCTCGTGTTTCACTTCCAACCTTCACATAGCTGAGCACAGCATACACATCAGACACAAATCTTTATTTTTATAAAGGTATGTTTTACTTCCTGCCCACTTTTTTTTCTAACAAAAGCAAGATCCATATACGGTCCACATGACTTAATCACATAACACAGCTGGAATCATTTCAGATTTACCCCTATTTTATTTGCCTTTGATTATTTTTTAACATACACTCTACTCTTAGAGCTCTGTAGGTCAACAGGTTAATAAATAAATCCATAAATAAATAAATGAATCTGAAAATACTAAAGCCTCCTTGAAAAAGATCAATGGTAATTGTAGTTTCTTATTTATGTAGTGCTAATTCACAAGTGCCATCTTAAGTCACTTCTATACAGCTGAATGTTAAAACAGTGAATCAAAAAGAACAATTACACATCAGCTGAAGATGCCTTTCCAGGATGTTTGAGAAGCAAAGTACACTCCTGATCAAAATCTTAAGACGGGAGTAAAAATTACAAGTATTCGCATTTCACGCTGGTGGATCGTAACCAGATTGTACATAGAGCTTCACAATGCAAAAAGAATAAAGAGGAGGAAGAGACAAAAAATAGAGAGTAGGTGATTTACTGAAAACTGCATTTAAACTTAAACAGTAGCTGTTCATCAACTAATCAAAAATTTAAGACCATAGCCCCCCAAAAAACAAAACAGAACTAAAAGTGTCAAAAAAGGACTAAGTAGTGAGTAGCCCCACTGTTCTTGCTGATCACTTCAAAAATTCATTTAGGCATGCTTGATGCGAGTGTTTCCAGGAGGCTAGCAGGAACGTTGCTCCATGTGGTGAAGATGGCTTCACGAAGGTCATCTACGGTCTAGAACTGATGTCAGTTTTTGTAAACTTCCCTTGCCATCCATCTCCAAACGTTCTCAATGGGATTTAGATCAGAGGAACATGCAGGATGGTCCAAAAGAGCGACGTTATTCTCCTGGAAGAAGTCTCTCGTCAAGTGGGTGTTGTGAACTGCAGCACTGTCCTGCTGACAGACCCAGTCTATACCGCACAGACGAGGGCCCTCAGTCAAGAGGGATGCCTGCTGCAACATCTCCACATAGCTAACCGCCATTTGATGCACCTGCACAACCTACAGCGCCATTGTTCCACTGAAGGAAAATGCACTCCAGATCATAATGGAGCCTCCTCCACTGTGCAGTGTAAATAAACATCTGTAGTGGGATCTCCTTGTCATGCCGGTAACGTTGGAAACCATCAGCACTGTCCAGGTTAAATTTATTCTCGTCAGAGAATAAAACTTTCTTCCACCTTTCAGTGTACCATGTTTGGGGCTCTCTTGCAAAGTCCAAATGGGCAAGTTTGTAGCGTGGGAGTAGATGTGGCCTTTGAAGATGTTTTTTGTTCTTTAAGCCCTTCTTTCGTAGATACCGTCTTATGGTTATTGGGCTGCAGTCAGCATCAGTAAGGGCCTTAAGCTGCGTCCAGGATTGGCCTGTGTCTTCATGGCCATCACCACAGTTCCCACCAGCCTCTTGGAAACACTCACATCAAGCATGCCTAAATCAATTTTTGAAGTGATCAACAACAATAGTGGGGCTACTCACTACTGAGTCCTTTTTTGCCAGAGTCTTTTTTTTGATCAGCTGATAAACAGCCTGTTTGAGTTTAAATGCAGTTTTCAGTTAATTTCCTACTCTCTATTTTTGTCTCTTGCTCTTGTTTCTTGTTTTTGCATTTTGAAGCACTACTTACAACCTAGTTATGATCCACCAGCGCAAAATGCAAAAACTTGTAATTTTTCCCCCGGTCTTAAGATTTTGATCAGGAGTGTATATGGAAAAGTGGGAAAGGAGCAAGTTAGCCACTAGTATCCACAGTTCTTCATCCTTCATGGCTAAGATGGTTCTCATTTCAATCACAAGTTCCAGCTTGATTTGACGACACTTAATCTTGGAAGTACACACTTCTAAAATTTTGTGAATGTTTTCTTGCACAACTTTGGCAACACTGTTTCCAAAATCTGTCCACAGACAGACATGATAGCCTGACAAAAAAGTATTTTCCCCCATTATACAGATTCAAATGCACTCTCTCTCTAAATCTCATCTCAGAGGCAATTTACTGTTTATGGCCCAATTAATCATGACTTTAAAGAGTATATAAAACTGGCACATTGGCCAAAGCTCTACATCATACTACTACACTTTTCCTGACATTAAACAGCACACACTAACAGGAAAAGCATTTAAAAAAAAAAAAAAAAACACTGGAGCTAGACGAAGCTGTAGAAAAAGCATATACTCTTTAACAGCATAATCCCATCAATTTCAAACTACCAACACTTAAAGTCTCAAAATTTTAATTTATATTTTAATGAAGTTGCTTTTTTGAAAATCTATGCAATAAAAAGCTTGCTGCTATCTTATGAGTTTCTGAACTGTCTGTACATATTTACATACCTACAGTGGGGAAAATAAGTATTGAACATGTCAACTTTTTTCTCATTAAACATATTTCTGATGGCGCCATTGACGTGAGATTTTCACCAGATATCAGTAACAACCCAAGTAATCCATACATACAAAGAAATCAAGGCAACTGTGATCACAAAACAAGTTATATTTAATAAAGTGGAATGACACAGGAAATAAGTATTGAACACACAAAGAAAAAGAAACGCAAAATGGCATAGAAAGCCAAGAAACCAGCTGAAATCCATCAGAATTTAGGAAGCCATCCCATCCCTCATCAGTGCAAATTAATTTCAGCTGATTAAGTCCTGACTGATAGCCTTCAAAAAGGTCCGTGAATATCAGATTGTCACACCACAAAGAACTCATGATGGGAAGAAGCAATGAGCTCTCTCTAGACCTTTGCAACCTTGTTGTTGCAAAACATAATGATGACATTGGTTACAGGCGCATTTCTAAACTGCTGAATGTTCCAGTGAGCACTGTTGGAGCAATCATTCGGAAGTGGAAAGAACATCATTTTACCATGAACCGGCCACGACCAGGACCTACTCGCAAGATTTCTGACAGAAGAGTCAAAAGAATTACAGTATCAGAAGAGTAATCCAACAGCCAAAGATCACTCATGGAGCACTCCAGAAAGACCTGGAGTTAGCAGATACTGCTATTTCAAAGAAAGCAATATGTAATGCACTCAACCAACATGGGCTCTATGCCCGCTCACCTCGCAAGACTCCATTGCTGAGGAAAAAGCATGTTGAAGCTCGTTTAAAGTTTGCTGCACATTTGGGAACGCCAGTAAAATACTGGGAGAATATAGTCTGGTCACATGAGACCAAAATTAAACTTTTTGGATGCCACAACACACAGCATGTTTAGAGGAGAAATGGCACTGCACATCCCATCTTGGTGTGGGGGTGTTTTTCAGCACATGGTGCAGGCAGACTTCATATAATTGAAAGGAAAGACGAATGGATAAATGTACAGAGAGACATCCTTGATAAGAACCTGTTGCCATCCGCCAAGATGCTAAAGATAAAATGAGGGTGGACATTTCAGCAAGACAATGATCTCAAACACACAGCCAAGGACATTCTCAAATGGCTCCAGAGAAGGGAAATAAAGCTACTAGAATGGCACAGTCACCTGACCTGAATCCATCCATCCATCCATTCATCCATTTTCTACCGCTTTTCCGGAGGTCCGAGTTGCGGAGGCAGCAACTCAAGCAGACCTGAATCCAACTGAAAATCTATGGAACGAGCTGAAGATCAGAGTTCATAGAAGACACCCACAGAACCTTCAAGATGTGAAGACAGTTTGTGTGGAATGGGCGAAAATCACTCCTGAGCAATGCCTGTGCCTAGTTTCTCCATACAGGGGGCATCTGGAAGCTGTTATTACCAACAAAGGCTTTTCTACTAAATATTAAATGAATTTCACCAAGTGTGTTCAATACTTATTCCCTGTGTCATTCCACTTTATTAAATACAACTTGTTTTGTGAACAGAATTGCCTTGATTTCTTTATATGTATGGATTACTTGGGTTGTTACTGATATCTGGTGAAAATCTCAGGTCAATGGCTCCATCAGAAATATATTTAATGAGAAAAATGTTGACGTGTTCAATACTTATTTTCTCCGCTGTATGCTCTTTATTTCAGTTAATTGTTTGTAAAACCAACTGTCCACAGTCATGTGAAAAAATTAGGACACCCCATTAAATATTCAGTTGTTTATTAAGAAATGTTCACATATTGATGTCTAATCTTGTTTTTATTTATCTCTGGAAAAGAAGGTGATTTAATTGCAGGTAAATAACAAAAATGAACCTTGTTTTACTCATTAAACAAAAGATATCAACAAAAAAGCGTATTCTAACTGAGGAAAAGTTAGGACACCCTACCGCCTAATAGCTAGTGTTACCCCCTTTGGCTTACTTCAGCGAGACGCTTCTTGTAGCCATCAGCCAGTCTCTGACATCGGTCTGAGGAAAGTTTTCCCCACTCCTCAATGCAGAATTCTTTCAGCTGTGAGACGGTTGAGGGGTTTCTTGCATGTACAGCCCGTTTCAAGTCACTCCACAGCATCTCAATGGGATTAAGATCTGGGCTTTGACTTAGCCATTCCAGGACTCTCCATTTCTTAGTTTTTAGCCAGTCCTTGGTGGATTTACTGGTATGTTTTGGGTCATTGTCATGTTGCAGGGTCCAGTTCTGCTTCAGCCTTAATTTTTTTACAGCTGGTCTCACATGGTCCTCAAGGACCCTCTGATACACGATAGAATTCATAGTGGATTCTATGATGGTGAGCTGGCCAGGTCCTGCTGCAGCAAAGCACCCCCAAACCATGACACTTCCACCTCCATGCTTCACAGTTGGTATGAGGTTCTTTTCCTGGAATGCTGTATTTGGTCTACGCCAAACACATCCTCTGTTCTGGTGTCGACTCATCTGTCCAAAGAACATTATTCCAGAAGTCCTGGTCTTTGTCTACGTTCTCTCTGGCAAACTTCACTCGGGCCTTCATGTTTCTCTTAGACAGCAAAGGTTTCCTTCTTGCATGCCTCCCATGCAAGTTAAACTTGTGCAGTCTCCTTCTGATTGTAGATACATGCACTTTCACATCAACAGTAGCAAGGGCCTGCTTTAGGTACCGTGATGACATTTTAGGGTTTTTGGAGACTTCTTCTAGCATCTTGCGGTCTGCTCCTGGGGTGAACTTGCTTGGACGGCCAGACCTGGGTAGGTTGGCAGTTGTTTTGAATGTCCTCCACTTGTAGACTATTTTCTGGACAGTAGAATGGCTGATTACAAATTCTTTTGAGATTTTTTTAAATCCCTTACCAGACCCATAAGCTGCTACAATCTTCTTTCTGAAGGCCTCTGACAGCTCTTTCGATCTGACCATGGTATTCACGCTTACTTCAACAGTCAGGAGCACACCAAACTAAATGTCTAAGGTTTAAAGAGATCAAGCCTCCTTCAAAATGTTGAGTAACGATGCTCTAATCATGTGCACCTGATGTGATACACATGTGTGTGATTTTAGCTATTTTAAGTGGGAATAACTGTGTGGGTGTCCTAATGCATTCATCACCAGAAATTGCATGTTTTTAGAATTACATTTTACAGAAAATTTTGAAGTCTTTTCTTCAGTTTTAATTGTTTAGTTGTATTACTTGAATCTCCCAGGATTGTTAAAATTGATATTAAATATCCATATTGTGGGGGAATAGTGTGGGGGGTTTCTCAATCCAGAGAGGGCAGAGGGAAGGAGGAAACAATGGACTGATGAAGGACGTCCCACCGGGGGGTATCAGATGGGACAGTTAGGCCTATGTACCCCCCAGGGAGAGGAAGAATTACTGGAGCCGTGGAGAGAAGAAAGGTGTGAGAGCGGCACCGGTGTATGTCATGTGAATGTGCCACACATTTCTTTGTTAAACAAGAATGTATGATGGTCGGAGGCTCCAGGTCTCGATGCATGGAATTAAAGATATAAAAGGGGAATGCACAGAGACCTGGGAACGCTGTTTTGCTGTTATGCTGTTGAAGAGAAAATAAAGTCTTGTGTCGTTCAGCTCGTAGCCTCGCCTATTCCTTTCTCCACACTGGTGACCCCAAGACGTGCCATGGAGAGTGAGACGAGCACCGCCCCGGAGACTACCTGGAGGGATAGCACCAGTTCCGCGTGCGCTGTTTCAGTCAAGCTCCCGGACTTCTGGCTTCATGACCCAACAGCGTGATTTTTGCACATAGAAGCCCAGTTCGCACTCCGCGGGTTAACAATGAATGACACAAAGTACTATGACGTGGTCGCTGCGTTGTACGCGTGCGCCACGCAACAGGTGACGAGCCTGCTCCAGGAGCCGCCGGCCCGGGAGAAATACAAGGCACTCAAGAGGATGCTTCTCCAGCGCTATACCCTTTCGGACAGTGAAAGGGCAGAGAGACTCCTAACACGTTTGGAGTTAGGGAACAGATCAGCCATGGAACTAGTGGAGAGCACGCTGGCGCTGATGGGGAGAAACGACGAGTCTTTCCTGTTTGCCCACCTGTTCTTCAGGAACCTACCAGCTGCCGCGTGGGCGATCCTGGCCAACTCTCCGTTGCTGGTGACTAAGGACTACCGCGCACTGGCGCAGGAAGCGGATTGCATCATTTTAGCGACCAGAACTCTCAGCCTGAATGCAGCGGCACCAGCGTCCAGGAGGGATTCCAGCGAGGTTGAGGAGTCGTTGGTGGTAGCCGGAGCAGACGTCAAGAGACACAGGAACGGGGCGATCTGCTTCTATCATCGCTGCTTCGGCTCAAATGCCCAGCAATGCATGCAGCCATGCCAATTCAAGAAGTCGGGAAATGGCAGCCAGCAGTCAGTAGCAGCTGCAACCGCTGGCGACAGGAACAAGGTGCTTTATGTCACAGACACACGTTCCGGGAGACGGTTTCTGGTGGACTCTGGCTCCCAGAAGAGCCTCATCCTGCCGGTCAACGCAGACAGGGATAAGGGATAAGGATAAGGACCTGTACTTATATAGCACTTTTCTAGTCTCAAAGACCACTCAAAGCGCTTCACTAGCACTAGACAGGGTGGTAGGAGGCAGCGGTCCTGAGCTCACAGTCACCAACGGATCCACCATCAGGACATTTGGTGAGTGGACACTGATGATATGCTTACACAAGTTTCAGTGGAACTTTGTGGTAGCTGCATGTTCCGCCCCCATTTTGGGCGCAGATTTTTTATGTGCTTATGGGTTGTTAGTTGATGTTGCTAATAGGAGATTAGTAGATGCCGTCTCTTTTGCCTCTCTGCCCTGTACAGCTCGGGAAGTTGGGTCGACAACACTGGCTAACGTTATAGCTCCAGGGAGTAAGTACCAACAATTACTGACACAGTTCCCAGCACTCACGGTCCCGACATTTTTGGCTACGATAACGAAGCACGGGGTCGAACATTTCATAACTACAAAAGGGCTGCTGGTATTCACGCAACCTCAGCGCCTGGACGCAGCTAAACTGGCCAGTGCGTGCAAGGAGTTCACCAACTTAGAACAGTTGGGCATCGTCAGGCGCTCCAACAGCCCGTGGGCATCCCCGCTACACATGGTGCCTAAATCTGACGGGTCGTGGCGACCATGCTGCGATTTCAGGTGCTTGAACAATGCTACGGAACACGATCGCTATCCTATTCCACACATCCAGGATTTTTTCGTACACCTGGCTGGGCACGTGTTTTTCCAAAGTGGATCTGGTCCGCGGTTACCACCAGGTCCCGGTGCACACAGAAGATATTCCAAAAACAGCGGTAATAACTCCTTTTAGCCTTTTTGAGTTTTTAACGCATGCCGTTCGGATTAAAAGGCGCGGCACAGACCTTCCAGAGGATGATGGACGCAGTGCTTCATGACTTGTCCTTCGTTTTTGTCTACTTAGATGACATTCTGGTAGCCAGCACGTCCGAGGAGGAGCACATTGCCCATCTTAAGACAGTATTCCAGAGGCTGGAAGCGCACGGGCTGATAGTTAATCCGACGAAGTGCCAGTTCGGTGTGCCGGTGATTGACTTTTTTGGGCCACCGCATTTCACCGGAATTGCGCAATTCCATTACCAGATAAGGTGCGCGCTGTGGTGGACTTTCCACGCCCGCAGACCGTGAGAACACTACAGGAGTTTTTGGGAATGGTTAATTTTTATAACCGTTTCCTTCACTGGGCAGCCCAGCTGATGCAGCTGTTGTATGCCGTGCTTAAAAAAAAAAGAAGCCTGTGGAAGCTATCGACCAGACTCCCGAGCGAGTCCAGACTTTTACTAATGCCAAAACAGCACTTACGGATGCCGTGTTGTTAGCCCAACCGGATCCATCTGCACGGATAGCACTCATGACGGATGCGTCGGACGTTGCCATAGGGGCAGTGGTGGAGCCGGACTTTGCACGACAACGAACGCAAGTACAGCACATTCGATAGAGAATTGCTGGCTCTCCACCTGGCGACGCGCCATTTCCAGTTCTGGATGGAGGGGCGTGAGTTCACCGCGTTCGTGGGCCATAAGCCGCTGACGCACGCAATGTCCAAGACCCCGGAACCGTGGTCAGCCTGGCAGCCATGCCATTTGGCAGCAATTTCGGAGTTTACTACCGACATTCAACACGTTGACAGGAAACTCAATGTCCTGGCCGATTGCCTGTTGCACGCGTTAATCGCCCCAGTTTACATGGGGATAGATTTCCTCACCATGGCTGTGGAGCAAGCCGGGGACACAGACATTTGCGCGCTCCAGTCTGTGGAGAGCAGGGTGGCGCAAGAAGGGTGCCCTCCCTTGGTCTGCAACGTCTTCACCGGCAGCCCATACTCAGTGGTTCTGAGCGCTTGGCGCCATTGCGTTTTCGAGGCGGTCCACTCCCTTTTGCATCCGGGAGTGTGTGCTCCAGTGAAGCTAGTGGGGACAAAATTTGTCTGGCTACACTTGTGCAAAGACGTGAAAGAGTGGGCTGCAGCTTGCATCCCGTGCCAGCAGGCCAAAGTGCACAAGCACACCTCGAGCCATTCCAAATCCTGGCCAGGAGGTTCAACCATGTCCATGTGGATTTGGTGGGACCCCTCCCACCGTTGCAAGGTTTCACACACCTTCTGACAGTCGTGGACCGCACCACGCACTGGCCTGAAGTGGTCCCACTGGCTTCTATCACGTCCGCGGAAGTGGCACGTGCCTTTTTGTCGGCTTGGGTTGCACATTTCGGCTCTCCATTGGACAACGCTTCTGACAGGGTCCACAATTCATTTCGGAACTCTGGTGCATGATGGCACAGAGCCTGGGGGTCAAAATCCACCGCACTACCGCATACAACCCCTAGGCTAACGGGTTATGCAAGTGTTTTCATAGGTCGCTTAAAGCAGCGCTCAGAGCTTCGCTCACGGATTCAAATTGGGTCGACCGCCTGCCCTGGGTTCTTTTAGGGTTGCGCTCTGCACCTAAGGAGGATTTGGCAGCCTCCCCAGCACAACTTGCTTTTTCTCAGCCACTGCAGATCCCCGGAGAGTTTTTACTGGAAAATCCCACACCCGAGGCTGATTTGCCCACGCAATTGTTGCACAGCCTGGGGGCTTTTAACATACTGGGCCTGGCCCACCATTGCTTTTCCCGCGCCTTCATCCCAAAAAGCTTGCAGAATGTCGGTTTTGTTTTCGTCAGGCACGATGCACACCAGACTCCGCTGCGCCCACCGTACAATGGACCGTTTAGGGTGCTGGAATCTGGGGCAAAGCATTTTGTGTTAGACTTGGGGGGCACGTAGGGAGATCATCTACATCAACAGGCTGAAGCCCACTTTTGTGTTGGTAGACGAGCAGGTGGTGTTGGCCCAAGCTCCCCGGCGCGGACACCCACTGTTGGTGGCCCCGCAGGTTGGTGATCCCTCAGCAGGGATCTGCGCTCGCAAAGATAATGTGCCCCCCCCCCCCCCGCTTTTCCGTCCACAGACTGATGTGCCCTCCTGCACACCTCGCCAGCAGGGTGGTTTGACTGGACCGGTGTCCCCCCACTACAGCCGCTATGGGCACCAGCTCAAGCCCAAAGGACGGGGGGGGGGGGGGGTTTAGTGCCCCTTCTGGGTGTTCAGGGGGGGCTGTGGGGGGGAATAGTGTGGGGGGTTTCTCAATTCAGAGAGGCCAGGGGGAAGGAGGAAACAATGGACCGATGGAGGAGGTGTCACCAGGGGGAATCAGACAGGACAGTTAGGTCTATGCACCCCCCAGGAAGAGGAAGAATTACCGGAGCCGTGGAGAGAAGAAAGGTGTGAGAGCGGTGCCAGTGTATGTCATGTTAATGTGCCACACATTTGTTTGTTAAACAAGAATGTATGATGGTCAGAAGCTCCGGGTCTCGATGCATGGAATTAAAGATAGAAAAGGGGAATGCACAGAGACCCGGGATCGCTGTTTTGCTGTTATGTTGTTGGAGAGAGAATAAAGTCTTGTGTCGTTCAGCTCGTTGCCTCGTCTATTCCTGTCTCCACAATATGCCCACATATGTTAAAAAAAAACACACAGGCTTTCATAGGGTGTCCTACTTTTTTCACATGGCTGTATGTGTCCAAAGAAACAAATCTTATCCATGCACAATATTGTTTCTTCGTGCTTAGCTAATGTTAATATGCAAAAGCTCAGGGACGATGGTTCACTAATTAGGGTCAGGAGTGTGAATGACACAAGTCCTGTCTATTATGTCATAGAAGCAACTGTGCCACACAATTTTGAGCAATACCAGAATTCATGTTTTGGGTAAAAATTGTCAGTGATCATGTTAACAAACAACTTAAATTGCTCATTTTTTCCCCAAGTGTAGAGCTTTAATCTTTAAAAGTCATTAAGATGTTTTTTTTTAACTCATGGAATCTACGTAACAGACTGGCTCATGTGTCCCATGTGTCATGCTTTTCCTTTTCCATTCACTCTCCCTCCCTCTATTTCTTTCTCTCTGCATCTGGTTTTCATTACCATCCCCAATCCTTGCGTTTCTGTGTTGGTACCTTTCCTCCACCACCCTGTCTACTCTCTCATCTGTATTCCCAATAGTCTCTTTTTCAATCTCTTTTTTTTCCTTTTTTCTCTCTTATCTCTTTTCTCGGATCGGATTCCACCCTAACCGCCCTGTAACCCCCCCCCCCACCTCCTCCTTTTCATATTTGTTCCTTTGCTATGGCTACCCCACACATTACATCCCCACTTTCCATGGAAATGTGATTGCTGTTCCCTCCTCCTCTGAAGACTTCTCCAAACTCTTACAATAAAGAAATCCCAGCTGAAACATATGATTTCATTTAAACTTATCCAAGGAGAACTTAAAATCAGTTGACTACAGAACGCGGGGTCCCTTTTCTTACCTGTCCAGGAGGACTGAACTGTCGTGCTTGTTGTATGCCTTCCTAATTGCACTGCTTTGCTAGGCTGAGTTGCTGATGACGTTGACACTGTTGACGTTCTCCCCTCAGTTGAAAGAAGCACATCAGGTGTAGTTGTGTTCATCACTTGTAAAGCTGTGGCATTTGAGGCGTTTGAATGTGAACTCTTGTGGTTTTGGGTGGTAACTGGTTGTCCTGCAGATTGTGGCTGTTTATCAGCAGAGCTGGTTGTGTTTGAGGTGGGTTGGCGTAATGCCACTATAGCCGGATCCCGCCGTGGAGTAACTCTTTCCGAGGAAGGAGTGTTTTCTCCACGTTTACCTGGAAATCCGAGGAAAAGACATACTTGTGACATACTGCAACACAACACACACATTTCTACCTCTTATTGCCATGAAGCATTTTAATAAATTTGAAATTCTCACCTGTTGTTTTTACAGGTGTTTGCTTTGCTATCACAGGGTGCTGCGTGGTTTGTGTCTCGGTCTGCAGTGTTGTTGATACAGTAGTTGTACTAGTTGTTGTCAGCACAAACAGGTCCAGCTTCACAGTATGGCTGTCCTCTGGAGGGGTTTTTACATCAGAGACTGTAGATATCATAGTCTGTGCCTGTGGCCGATACTGTGGCATTTCATCAGTGACAGTTGGCAGGGGATCAGGTGATTCCTCCTTCACAAACATAACAGCTGTAGTGCTACCTGACCCTATCCCTTCTGAGTCACCGTCATGTTTCTCTTTGACTGTTCCCTCCTCTGGACTTCCAACTGTCATCGACTTATCGCCTGCAGGCTCAGTCGGAGGCAATGTGAGCAAAGGTGGAGTGGAGCCTTTGGTTGCACTTTCTCCCTTTTTGAAAGCCTTTTTGCGTGCTAAACTAGATGTATCAGTCCTGGACCTAGAGGCAGTGGGTTGGGTCACAACTGGTCCACTGCTGAGATTCTGCCTGGTAAGGGCAGATGCAAAAGATGGATTAGACTCCATAGTTGGCTGGCTCATGCTTGGCCTCTCCTCCACCGCATTGGCAGCTGTTAACCTGCCCCGGGGTGTAATCCTGATGGGAACATCACTGCGCCCTCTGGGAGGGAAAGACGGCCAGAATTGCACAGTGTGCTTGGTTGGCGAAGGTGAAGAACTGTTAGGCAGGTCCAGATCAGAGAAGGAGGAAGAGGAGCCAATGACTGTCTGAGCATCTGAAAAAGGGAAGGAGAAGAGGAAGACCAGGAACTGAAGGGACGTGGAAGCCATATTCTGCCTCTGAATACTGAGCAGTAGGAGTGTCATACCATCGTTTCACTGTGTTTCTGTTGAAGAAAAAAAACATATACCTGAATTAAATGAAGGAAAGACACGTATGAGGCATACTGCACAAATCTAGATCAATCAATCAAACTTTATTTATAAAGCAGTTTTTATACACTGTAGCAGCTCAAAGTTCTGTACAAAATAATAAGCAATATACACCAACAAGCCAAAACATAGTCTCAGCCACCCACACATACATTCACAACACACCAACTAATGGACCTACCATATAAAACCATGTAAAAAGCACCATGTAAAACATTAAGACTGAACTGAGGAAGCACTATCAGTGAGGAAAAACCAGAGGTAATAAGACATAAAACCAACCAATACCAAGTTAAAAAAAAACTATAAGTAAAAAAACAGTTAAAACAGGATAAAAGGTGTAAGAAAAAATGAAAGGGGGGAAAAACAAATATAAATTTAAGTAAAAGCCAGGTCAAAAAGGTGGGTCTTTAGTTTGGTTTTAAAAGTATCAACATTCTCTGCAGCCCTCAGGTCTTCAAGAAGGCTGTTCTACAGACGTGGACCATAATGAAAGAAAGCCATCTCACTGTGAGTTTTAGTTCTGACTTTAGGAATGATTAAAAAACCTTGACCTGAAGACCTGAGGGTTCTTGAAGGCTCATAATGTAAAAGCAGCTCTGGTAAATAATCAGGGCTAAGACCATTAAGAGCCTTAAAAACCAATAAAAGAACCTTAAACTATTCTGAAGCTGACAGGAAACCAATGCAGACTTTAAAATGGATGTTATGTGTGCTCTCTGTCTTCTGGAGTAGTTGTGGGGGGATATAGTCTTTTAAGGAAGACTAGAAACAAGAGTATTGCAATAATCTATTCTAGAAGAAATAAAAGTGTGTAAAAGTGTCTCTGCATCTGCTTGAGAGAGAAACTGTTGCACTCTGGAGATGTTCTTTAGATGATAAAAGCCAGCCTTAAATACAATATATATATAACAATATAAGATCCTGGTCAAAGATCATTCCTAAATTTTTCACAGCTCTGGAGGACTGTGTTGCCAGTATCTGTAAATGTGCTGACAGTTTCTCTGAGCTTCCGTCCCAATAACTAAAACTTCTGTTTTTCACTTCCGGTTATGGCTGCCACGTAGGACGGACGTGTCTCGCTCTGCTCTGCTCCTGGAAAAAAAAAAATCGGCAAATAACTCTCTCATTTGGGACAGAACGTATCCCAGCATTTGGGCGAGGATATGTCGGCGAAGCCTAAGGCTGGAAAACCAGGAAAAGGAAAAAGCGAGCCGCCGAAACAGTCCAAATTAACGGACTTTCAGGTCTGTGACGCAGCAAACAAAACTCCATATATGGCGGAGGAGGCTGGCAACGGTGCGATATTTGCGGGGAATGGCGCAGATGCGCTGATGGCTGCCATGAGTTCAATGAGAGCGGACTTTTCCTCTAGATTTGATGGGATTATGACAGCGTTGGAAGGAATAAGAAAGGAATTGGGTGACTGTGTAGAACGAACGGCGCAGATGGAGCTCCGTCTCGCTAGTGCTGAAGATGACGTCACCCGTCTTCAATTAAAGGTGCGCACTTTGGAAAAAAAAAATAAATCTCTGGAAGATAATATTTTGGATTTGGAATCTCGGTCGAGACAGAATAATTTGAGGCTGGTGGGTCTTCCAGAGGAATCAGAAGGTCGGGACGTATGTTCCTTTCTAGAAAAGTGGATTCCGGAGGTGCTGGGCAGCGAGGAGTTGCAATCAGCAGTGATTCTGGAAAAAGCACATCGTATTGGCCCACGGAGAGATAAGGGACCGCCGAGGACCTTAATTATGAAGTTTCTTAGCAACAGAGACAGGATGAAGATCTTCAACGCTGCACGAGCTAAAAAAGGAGAGATTAAACACCAGGACCAGCAGGTGCGGTTCTACCCAGATTTGGCCACAGGAATCCAGCAATTGAGGAAGCAGTTTGATCCCGTACGTAAGGAGCTGCGCAACCTTGGGATTCGTCATGGTGTAATCTATCCTGCGAGACTGCTGACCACGTATGAGGGCAGAACCCACATCTTCAAGACCCCAGAGGAGGCGCAGGAGTTCATCAAGAAGATCAAAGAAGAAGAAGAGACTGGTGGGAGCTAAGCATGAACAAAATATAAGGTAGAATAATTAAGCATTTGCACAGGCATCTGACTGACTTGAAGTAAATAGTAAGTTTACAAAATATAGATTGTATTATATATTAAAAAAACAAAACAAAAACAAAACAAAACAAAACAAAAAAAAACTATGATGTACAAAGTTGTTAAAAATTTTGGAGTTAAGTTGGAAAACTACAGAGGAGAGTTAATGTTACGTCATTAAAAGCTGTAGAGTTAGGGTGATTGGGAGGATGAAGAAGGAGTGGCTTAGGCTGTTCCCCGTGGGTGTGGAACGGTCGATGGCTATATCGGGAGACAGAATTTTTCTTTTGATTTTGGGGGGTTTGCCACAAGTGTGGGAAGGGGAAATTTGTTTGTGTGTAGTTTGTAGGATGAATGTTCAACCACTCGTTTTTGCTTCTCTGTATGAGCATGTTTACACTGCAAGGTAATCCCAAACTCTCTATTGATCATGGACCAAAGTGTTAATCTTAATTTAACTTCATGGAATTGCAGAGGTCTACAAAATTTAAAAAAACTTAAACAAGTTATGAATAAAATAAAGGACATGGGTTCAAGAATTGTGTTTTTACAAGAAACTCATCTGATAGAGGAGGATGTTAAAAGAATTAGGAGTAGATGGCAGGGAAGTGTATTCACCTCTTCATTTTCATCCCGAGCCAGGGGAGTTATGACTCTCATACATAAATCAGTTCCTTTTCAAGTGAAAAATGTAATTGGAGACAAATTTGGAAGATATGTAATCATTCAAGGTTCTTTGCTATTAGAAAATATAAATCTTGTGAACTTATATGGTCCCAATATAGATGATCAGAAGTTCTTTGCTAATTTATTTCTCATCTTATCATCACTTACAGGGCAACATATAATAGCAGGGGATTTTAATTGTACATTGAATCCAGGTGTGGATAGATCAACAGGACTGGATTGTACGCACATTGGATGTAGGATGACTATTAATCATTTTATGAAAGAATTGAGATTGTTAGATATATGGAGAGAAATGAAACCACAAGTTAAAGCCTATTCTTGTTATTCCAGTACCTACAAGACATTCTCACGTATTGATTATTTTTTGATTTCCACAGAATTAAGGTCCAAGATTCAAAACTGCTTTTATGATAACATCGTGATCTCTGATCATGCACCCTGTTGTCTAATATATGTAGATAAAAAATTGACAAAGGAATCAGGTAGATGGCAATTTCAGCATAAATGGCTTCAGGATGAGGAATTTGTCAAGTATATAGAAAAACAGATAGACGAGTTCTTTGACATCAATACTACACAAACATCAGCATGTGTAAAGTGGGAGGCTTTCAAAGCTTTTATTAGGGGACATATTATTAGTTATACAGGATCAAAATCTAAGAAGACTCGAGAGGAGAGAGCTAAATTGGAACATAAAATAAAAAGTCTTCAGGAAAAAGTGTATGCAGGACGTGACCCAAGGTTGGAGAATGAATTACTGATTTTGAGAGCTGAATACGACAAAAAATCAGCGAATAGAGCTGCCTCGAGTCTTCTAAGATTGAAACAATCTTTTTATGAACAAGGTGAAAAATCAGGAAAATTATTAGCATGGCAGATTAAACAATTGGAAATTAAAACACCAATTACCAGTATTATAAGTAACGGACAGGTAGTTATAGATCCTTTAGAAATTAATAGAGCCTTTAGAGATTACTATGAAAAATTATATGATACCAAAAATGAACCTGATTTAACAAAACTAAATGGGTTTTTGAACGAACTATCTATACCGTGTATACCAAATGAAAACAGGGAGATATTGGAGTCTAAAATTAGTCAAGAAGAAGTTGGGCTAGCCATTGATAATATGAAATCAGGAAAAAGTGCAGGACCAGATGGTCTTCCAGTTGACCTTTATAAAAAATTTAAGAATAAATTAATAAAACCTTTTTTGGAAATGGTTTTAGAAGCATTTCAAAATAATAATTTACCATCATACATAAATAATGCCTTAATTATACTGCTGCCAAAACCAGGTAAGCCCTCTAATAAATGTGAAAATATGAGACCAATAAGCCTATTAAACGCCGACCTTAAGATAATCTGTAAAATTTTAGCAAGACGAATACAAGAAATTTTACCAAATATTATTAATCGAGATCAGAATGGCTTTATAAAGGGTAGACAAGGCTTCCATAATGTAAGAAGACTATTTAATATTATTTATTTTAATAAAGAAGCACCGGATACAGCTCTCCTATCATTGGACGCCGAAAAGGCCTTTGATAGAGTTGAATGGCCCTTTCTTTTTGAAGTCCTACAAAGGTTTGGACTTGGAAATAATTTCATAAAATGGGTTCAAATAATATACAATAATGCTACAGCAGAAATCCTAACAAATAACAATATTTCAAAACCAATAAAAATCAATAGAGGATGTCGACAAGGCTGTCCACTTTCACCTTTACTGTTTACTATGGCAATTGAACCTTTAGCGATAGCGATACGTTTACATTCACAAATATATGGAATTAAAGTTGGACCAACAGAACATAAAATCTCCCTGTACGCCGATGATATAATTTTGTTTATGTCGAATCTAAAAAAATCAATTCCAACCTTGTTGAATTTAATAAAGAATTTTGGGGAAATATCAGGATATAAAATAAATAAAACTAAATCTTCAATATTAATGCTAAATGAGACCCAGAGAAATTACCCAGCCCCTGAGGTAAATCAATTCAATGTTGTAAATCAGTTTAAATATTTAGGAATCCAAATTATGCCTAAGCTAGAATCAGTCGCCAGCGTCAACTATGAAGCCTTAATGTCAGATATCAATGAGTTAACTCAGAGATGGATGTCACTACCAATGTCGATGATCGGGAGAATCAATATACTTAAAAGTAATATTTTACCTAAAATACTTTATTTATTTCAATACATTCCCTTATCACCACCTTTAGATCTATTCTCAAGAATAAAAAAAAAGTTAGTGGAATTTATATGGAACAACAGGAGGGCTAGATTACGTTTGTCTTTATTATATTTACCATTTGATCGTGGAGGTCTGAAATGTCCAAATTTTATGTTGTATTATTGGTCGGCACAACTGAGGTCTATGACATATTATTTTTCATCAAATGATCTCCCTCACTGGACTGAAATGGAATCATACAATTTACCTTTACCTCTTCCCATATTCATATACTCAGATTCGGCAAAAAAATTACAAAAACAAGTTAAAAATCCATTTGTAAAGCATATGATCAAAATATGGTGTGAAGCTAAAAACTATTTAAAAGAACCACAGTTATTGTCACAATTTAGTCCAATATGGGGTAATCAATATTTTAAACTAGGGAGAGCGGACGCTGTATTTAAAGTATGGAATTTAAAAGGGATACAAAAGATTCAGGATTTATATTTGCCATGTGCAGACAACATAATGTCTTTTGAAGAGCTGAGGATCAAATTTAATCTCAATAGAACACATTTTTTTAAATATCTTCAACTTAGAAACTTTATTCGATCAAATCAAAATAAAGCTCTCACTCGACCTATTTATTCATCCTTGGAAAAAATGATGATGAAAGATAGTAAAAGAAAGGGTATTATTTCAGAGTTTTATAACTCATTGACACTATCTTCAAGTGAAAATTCACTGAAAAGATTAAACTACTGGAAAGAAGATCTGCAAATTGAAATTTCAGAGGAACAATGGGAATTGGCTTGTACAGAAGCTCAAACCAAATCAATAAATGCACGCCTTAAATTGATACATTTCAAATGGTTAATGCGGATGTATGTTACACCGGAGGAGTTAAATAGATATAACAAAAATATACCAGATACATGCACAAAATGCATGGAAAGTAAAGGAACCCTATTTCATTGTTTATGGGAATGTAGATTAATAAGAATGTTTTGGGAAGAGGTGAGGGTAACAATTGAAAAAATAATCTCAAAACAAATCATACTGAATCCTAAACTGTTTTTGTTGGGTCTGTACCCAGAAAAGCATAATTTTAATAAAAGTGAAAGAACATTCATAGACCTCAGTTTGCTTAATGCCAAAAAATGTATTGCACTATTATGGAAAAAGACTCATAGACCAGATGTGACTCAGTGGTTAAGACAGATGTTAACAAACCTTCCATTAGAAAGAATAACATATATACTGAAATCAAAGGAAATTGTGTTTGAGAATATATGGAGACCTTTTATTGATTTTGTAAAAAATTTAAACATAACTCTTGAAGAAGAAGGTGAATGATGTGTGTGGACCTTGTAAATTCCAAACTGGTGAACATAATATGTATACTTATGTATTGGATTGTCTAGACTAAACAGAGGAGCATTGTTGAAGACTTGATTTTGTTGGTGGTTGTTGGTGTTTTTAGTGCATTTTTTTTTTTTGTAGTACTTTAGTGTTAGTGTTTGATTGTTTGTATCATGTTTGTTAAAAAAAAAAAAAAAGGGTTCAATAAAGATATTGTGGAAAAAAAAAACTTCTGTTTTGTCCTGGTTGAGCTGTAAAAAGTTGTCTGCCATCTGCTGATTAATATCATAAATACAGTTTAAAAGAGAATCAATGACCCTGTTTACATGGTCACCAGTAAACCGATTACTGGAGTAAACTGATAATGGCAATAATCAGTTTTGTCATGTTTACATACACTGAATAAAGAAGAAGAAGCCATTTCTGTTGTCATTCAGTCCATACAGCCAATCATGTACAGTAGAACAAACTTACGTTTCTCTTATCTACAATGTTAATCACATGTAGAATCAGAGGGGTCGCTGTCATGCAAGGTGCCGCTACAAACAACTTCTCCATCCCCCATTCTATTATGCTGAGCACCAAGCTAGAAGGCGGGAAGTACCATTTTTATATGGTCTTTGGAATGACCCGACCAAGGCGTGAACCCCCAACCTCCCAGTTATGGGGCGGATGCTGGGGTGGATGCTCTATCAACTAGGCCACCATTCCGGCTGTGGCCTAGTTGATTATTGGAGGGTAAATCACTTGAGTTAATGACCCCGATTACATGGCCTTTATCAGATTATTCTGTTTACATAGCCACTTGAATAATCAGATAACCCCAGAAATCCAATCACAACCATTTTATTCATGTGCATGTAAACGTGGTCAATAGGTCAAGGGTCAACAGGAAACACAGCCATGTCATCAGCATAACTATGGAAATTTATGTTGTGCCTCCTGATGACCTCACCCAATGGAAACAGAGATTAAAAAGTGATGGACCTAAAATTGAACGCTGCGGAACACCGCAATTTATCTTATAGCTTTTGGATGACTGACCATCAGTTTTTACAAAGAACTCTCTGTTAGTGAGATATGAATGAAATCATTTTAAAACTGAACCAGAAAGGCCAATAAAATCAAGTCTATCTAAAAGAATTAAGTAGTCCACACTATCAAAGACAGCACAGACACAGGATGTGGTAAGATACATGGTTTCGGATTCATGGTTCATATGCAGACACACACAAAGGAGTTAAGAATTGCGCCACTGAGTTGAGTAAAAACAAAACCAGTCACAGATGGGTTTTATTCGGTGGCAGATGGACACATTAACTTCTGTCCTCGTTATCACTGCCATAATATATTCCTTGCATGAACATCAGCTTCCTGCATCTCTAAGATCTTAAGTTTTATTATTGTCAGTGGGAGAGCTGTTCCTTTATTTCTTGTTACAGTTGAGTCATTGATGCCAGGAGTTGACAGCTGTAGCACAGAGCCTGATGAAGCTCAGGGAGCCAAGTGACACGTAGAAACCTCAGGGCCCCTGAGGATTATGCAATTCTACGAGTCATCTAGCCAAACAGCTGCCAACCACGTCCCCTAAATAAGAACTTCTTATCAAAAACACCCCTTTTACCTTTTCTCTCACTTACATAAATTGCTCTTGTTCACACCAGTTTCTACCAAATGACTCACCACAGGAGATAACCTCGGGGTGGGGGGCCGAAATGTTAGGAGGGGAAGCAAAGAAAATAGAAATCAGTGCCTATGGGAGAATTCATTCTGTTGCTCATGACTCACCTTGAGTCACAGCCCTGATGTTTAAATCTCAGAGAGATGTTTGCTTTTGCTCAAGATGCCTTGCATGTGCATTGCGTGTTTAGAACATATACAGTGCTGTGAAAAAGTATGTGCCCCCTTCCTGATTTCTTATATTTTTACCTCCGCCAAGGAGGTAATGTTTTTACCGGCGTTTGTCTGTCTGTCTGTTACCAACATAACTCAAAAAGTTATGAACGTATTTTGACGAAATTTTCAGGAAAGGTGTGTAATGGCACGGGGAACAGATGATTAGATTTTGGTGATGATCTGAGAGTGCATACCTCCACCAAGGGCTTTTTTGTATTTGTGCAGCAGGATTACACAAAAACTACTGGATGGATTTGGATGAAATTTTCACCACAGGTGGTTCTTGGCCTACAGAGGAACCCATTATATTTTGGTGATGATCTGGGAATGCATACCTCAGCCAAGGCTCTTCTCATAGTGTGTCACCCACAATACTCCAAAACTAATGGACAGACTTTGATGCAATTTTTACCACAACTGGCTCTAGGCCTACACACAAACCCATTACATTTTGGAAGTGATCCATGAGAGACTGAAGTAGCCTTGGCGGAGGTATGCGCTCTCTGAGTGCTTTTCTAGTTTCATATTTGTCACACTTAAATGTTTCAGATCACCAAACAAATTTTAATATTAGACAAAGATAACCCAAGTAAATACAAAATGTAGTTTTTAAATTGTGATTTCATTTATTAAGGGAAAAAAAGCGATCCAAACCTACCTGGTGAAAAAGTAATTAAGATATGATATGCCTTTATTAGTCGGGAAATTGCCCCCTAAGCCTAATAATTGGTTGGGCCACCCTTGGCACTAACAACTGTAATCAAGCATTTGCGATAACTGGCAATGAGTCTTTTACATTGTTGTTGAGGAATTTTGGCCCACTCTTCTTTGCAGAATTGTTTTAATTCAGCCACACTGGACAGCTTGAGCTTGAGGTCACAAACTGATGGCCGGACATTCTCCTTCAGGATTTTCTGGTAAAGAGCAGAATTCATGATTCCATTAATTACGGCAAGTTATTCAGGCCCCGAAGCAGCAAAGCAGCCCCAGACCATCACACTACCACCACCATGTTTGACTGCTGGTATGATGTTATTTTTATGAAATGTCATGCTAGTTTTAAGGCAGATATCACAGGATGCATGCCTTCCAAAAAGTTTAATTTTTGTCTCATCAGTCCACAGAATATTTTCCCAGAATATTGGGGATCATAAAGATGGATGTTTTTTTTTAGCCTTTGTGCTCTTTTTGGTCAGCAGTGATTTCCGCCTTGAAACTCTCCCATGGATTTTTTTTTTTTTTTGGGGGGGGGGCAGGTAGGTTTGGATAGCTTTTTTCCTCAATAAATGAACTCATCATTCAAAAACTACATTTTGTACTTACTCTGGTTATCTTTGTCTAATATTAAGATTTGTTTAATGATCTGAAACATTTAAAAGGAACTCCGATTATATTGGCATGTTAGCTCTATATGCTTTATTTTTATGTTAGTAACATAACTATAATATAATTTTTTTGAAAATAATTCCCAGTTTTATATATTTTTAAAAAACTTTATTACAATGTAAATCGCCATTATTGTTTATGTTGCAATGCATTCTGGGTAGTGACGTAGAATGGTTGCAGCCGTTTTTTCTGTCTTATACAAGCCAAGAAGCGAAGCTACTAACCACTGCCATTTGTCAGTGAAAATGACACATTGCGCGACTTTTGGATGTAATTTCCAATCAAAGGGAAATAAAGAGAGCGGGGTAAACCTCCATAGCTTTCCTAAAGAGGGAAAGTTGAGGAAAAAGTGGGGCGGCAGCGGCTCAGGAGGTAGAGCAGGTCATCTAATAACCCGATGGTTGGCGGTTCGCATCACGCTCTCCCCAGATATCCTGCCGTTGTGTCCCTGGGCAAGACACTAAACCCGCATTGCCTCCAGTGCCCATAACACTGGGTATGAATGTGTAAAAATGCTTAAATGCTCGGTGGTGACCGGAGAGGCCGTTGGCGCCGATTGGCAGCCACATTTCCCTCACTCTGAGTGTCTGTGATCACGCGCTACAGCGCACGCTTGATAAAGCTGACATATGTATTAATCATGCTATGATAAAGCACGATATCGCTCAAAGTGCAAAGCGCACGCTCAAGCGCACGCTCGTGTGCTTTGAGCGATATCGTGCTTTATCATAGCATGATTAATACATATGTCAGCTTTATCAAGCGTGTGCTATAATGCGTGATCCCAGACACTCAGAGTGAGGGAAATGTGGCTGCCAATCCGCGCCAACGGCCTCTCTGGCCACCACCGAGCATTTAAACATTTTTACACATTCATACCCAGTGTTATGGGCACTGGAGGCAATGCGGGTTTAGTGTCTTGCCCAGGGACACAACGGCAGGATATCTGGGGAGAGCGTGATGCGAACCGCCAACCATCGGGTTATTAGACGACCTGCTCCACCTCCTGAGCCGCTGCCGCCCCACTTTTTCCTCAACTTTCCCTCTTTAGGAAAGCTATGGAGGTTTACCCCGCTCTCTTTATTTCCCTTTGATTGGAAATTACATCCAAAAGCCACGCAATGTGGCATTTTCACTGACAAATGGCAGTAGTTAGTAGCTTTGCTTCTTGGCTTGTATAAGACAGAAAAAACGGCTGCAACCATTCTACGTCACTACCCAGAATGCATTGCGACGTAAACAAAAATGGCGATTTACATCGTAATAAAGTTTTTTAAAAATATATAAAACTGGGAATTATTTTCAAAAAAATTATAGTTATGTTACTAACATAAAAATAAAGCATATAGAGCTAACATACCAATATAATCGGAGTTCCTTTTAAGTGTGACAAAGGAATGGGGCAAATACTTTTTCACAGCACTGTTTAAGCTATGATTAATCTGTATGTGTGATGTTTATGCTGTAGGTGGGTGTGTGAACTAGGGGTCAGTTACCAAGTAAGAAGTCGAAGCCTGCTGCCAGTATGTGAAAACATTTACTTAAGTGCTCAGCAAACTTTTTTTCTGTTTACTAAATGTTAGCATGTGCTACAAGAGCTTTAAAGTAGAAAATCTGCCAAAGAATACAATATCACAAGAGGAATATTTCACAATCTGTTCTAGTCTCAGTCTTTACTTTCCTTTTACCCTCTGCTACTGAACCTCTTCTTCTCTCTCCAGTCAGCTGTAAGCCAATCCATATTTCCCTGATTTTGCTCATTTTTCTCTTGCCCTCTATTTAACTGCTGCTATTTTATCCCACCCTTCCGGCTTACTCCTGACCAAACACTGAGATGATAAAAAGATCTAAAAACAGGAGATGGACAGTAAGAATGGGGAGATGAGAAACTGGCTCACAGAAAACATAGCAGGAAGGGAGGAGAGAGGACTGAGCTGAATAAGGCGGAGGAGGAATGATGTGATGAAGCAGACAGTGGTGGATATGGAAAAGGAAGGGGCAGAGAATTAAGGGGATGTGTTTCTAAATTAAGATTGAAAGAAGTAGCAAAAGGTGATATATTTAGAGGATGGAGATGATCGCCACCCAGAAGCAGATTTTTTTTTTTTTTTAAAAAGAGGGTCATGGGGAGACAGTGTTTTAGGATTAACAAGTTTGTTATGAAGTCCAGATTTGGAGTCTGCTTCCCCTTTCCTTCTAAGGTTAACTGGCAGGTGTGCAATCGTTAGCAGCCAAATTTAAACACTGTTAAGGCATGGCTTTTAGCAAACACTCCATTGTCTTGATTCTAAATATTTGATCATGTGCTTGCCAATGTGTATAAAGGCACAGTGGTACAGCCTACTGAACCTCAAACGGCATTTGGCCAAATAAGCTTTAAAGAGAAAGAAGAAACACACAGCTGCTGTATCTGAAACACTGTCAGCATTAATCTTCTCTTTACACATCATCGAGAAAAATACAACCCCATACACAGCTGTGGTTCACCAAATTGCTCCTCTCAACTGTGCACTCCAAGTTTCCATCAAAGCTCAACAAACGGGATACATTATAGCCAGAACTGCAGAACGTCTGGACAATCAGAATAACAGGCCAGAAACCAACATGAACAAGCTAATTTCTATACAAACATTACAACGTGAAGATTGTTGTAATAAGCAACGGTGGTGTGACTGTGTATCCTCTCAGCCCTCTGTGGCACACAGTATTTGCATACTGTGTGCCGCAATCAACGGTGACTAACAAACATGTACACTAAAACGAGACGGCACATCCCTCTGTGACTGTCCAGGGGGAGAAGGCAGATGGGTGCATGTTGGGAGTATTTTTATCATGTCCAGCCCCCGGGGTCCAAGGGACACATCATTCTGTATTTCATTTTCACAGCGATGAACATGCTGTGCAGATGCCGTCAATGTTTCCTGCACAATATGCGCTTTGTCCAGAGCAGGAAATGCACATGGATTATGCATCCAATAGTACAGCAGCCAGCAGAAATCTGAAGATTAATATAAACTCCCTGCCCACGGTATATGGACCTGTTGGTTATACAATCACATGACTCAGTATTACAGCAGCTGCTACTAATCGGTTAATCACTGCAACAGTGATGTCACGTCTACACTGATGTCTCAATATGACAAGAAATATTTGAGCGGTGAAGCAAAAGGGGGTTGGTTGAGCATTCAAGTACTGGTGGAGTCCCCATGTTTTCTTTCAAATGCTCTCTTTCTCCCGTTGCCAGATTTCGGAAAGTGTGCCACTGCAACATTTCCATCAGTTCCAGGGAATGTTTCCATGGGTCTGTATAAGCATGTAGACAGAAGGAGATTTGTCTTCTGAAAAAAAGACCAATCCAATGGACATCTGTCTTCACATGGGTGGGTCTTGAACTCCAGTGCTTTTTGTAAAGGACTGAAAAGTGCCCCAAGCATCTTCTACAAAAGATAGTCAAGTAATGAAGAAAAGCAGACAGGTCAAATTCACAAATTACAGCCTAATAAAAAAATTCCACATTTCAGACTGATTCACAGTATAACTTCCTTTTAGATCATCCATCTTTTACATCTAAAAGTAATACAGTGTTTTTTTTTCTTCAGTCAGTTGTGGGGCATGCCCCACTGGTCCTGTGTGAAGTTGTTTGTGAAGTCAAGCATCCCTTTCAAGACCGACTTGAAATCTGTACTAGAAGTCAAGATGGCTGCACCCATCACCATGCATCAACAGTGGTGTGAAGTGTATTATTTATTAGCGCTTCTATTTTATATGTGTCTTTTAGTTTGTTGTACACACAGTACTGCCCAACTCCTATCTCCAAACATTTTGCTACAGTGTTTTTATACACAAATTACTGCATACTCATCAGACCATGGGCTGGGCCCATGCCCTCGCCTTGGTTTATAGTTTATATTTTCTTGTCTGAGACATGGGCTCAGCCCACATCCTTGCCTTCAGTTTGTATGTTGGAATTCTGTGTTTTGTTTTATTAATGTCTTGGCCATATTCTTGTTTTATATTTTCCATGCCTTATCCTTAGTTCTGGTTTGTCTTATGTATCTAGTTCTGGTCTTTATTATCATGATGATGGTTTCTGTTTTTTATTAGTATCCCTGCTTTAGCTCTTCTTCTTCTTCTTCTTTTAGATTTGATTGAAAGTTGGCAACCAGCGCTTGTTCTGTTTGGGCATTTTGTTTATTCTTGTTATCATGTCTCCGCCTTGGTTCCATATCATTTGTCCCTGGTCAGTTCTTAGTTGTTTATTATCATTATTATTATGGTTTTCATGGTCTCTTTTGCATGTTGTCCTTGTCTCAATTTTAGTCCTTGTCATGGTCATGTCTTCACTGGTCCTTTGTTCATTTTTCATGTGTATCCCCAGTCTGTGGTTGTCTGTTCATCCCAGCCCGTCCTGTTTTCCCATACCTGTTGACACTGTTTTCCCCATGTGTCTGTTGTCAGCCCTGATTAGTCTCCCTGCCTGTTCTGTGTTGTGGTGCTTACCCCTCATCTATTTATGTCAGTGTCTGTGTCCTGCACGGGTTTCTTGGGTGTCCGACATGAACAACATGCTTCATGTTCCAGCCTAGTTTTTGTCCTTGCCTTGCCTGAGTTTGTGAGTTTTTTGCTTTACTGAGCCTTAGTTTGTTATTTTCAGCCCTCGAGCTGTGTGGTATTTACCAGCTCAAAATAAAATACCATCCAATTTCAGTCCAGTGTTTGCATCTTGTCTTTACCTCATGTGACAATACTGTGTTTTTTTTTTCAGTAAATGCTGAAAAAAACTGCAATGCTAGCAATGGCTAATGGCCAACAAGCTAATACAGACCAATCCCCCACCACCTCGTACAATGAAGCAAAAGAACAATTAAATAATTTAAAGTGTAAAGTAGAACTTATAAATTGAAGAGTTTTTACACTGGGTTAAAGCAGTCAAATAATCAGAATCAGAATCAGAATCAGCTTTATTGGCCAAGTATGCACTACACATACAAGGAATATGACTTTGACTAAAACTTACTCTCATTTGTTCAGGTGTAAGATTTAAATAAGATTTCAATGACAACAAGAGTATGTACAGTAATTTACAGTCTATCCACATTTCTACAAAAAGATGCAAATATATACAGAAATATGTGCAATAATTTACTCAGACTATCCACACTTTGCAAAAATATTATGAAAAAATATACAGTCATACAGTATTACAATGTGAAACTCAAATTCAGTAATATAATGTGAGTGGAATAAAACGCAGTGTGAGAGTTACGTGCAGTGTAAGAATGAAAGAAACGTCATGAGTACAACAGCAGGTAGGACTAGGTGAATGTTAAAAGTTCATCAGAGTAATAGCTTGGGGAAAGAAACTGTTCCTGTGATGAGTGGTTTTAACCTTCAGTGATCTGTAACGTCGACCAGAAGGTAGAAGTTCAAACAATTTGTAGCCGGGGTGTGACGGGTCAGCAGAGATGTTTCCCGCCCGTTTCCTCGTTCTGGACCGATATAAGTTCTCAATAGAGGGTAGGTCGGTACCAATGATCCTCTCTGCAAACTTGATGGTCCGCTGCAGTCTGGTCTTGTCCTGTTTAGTGGCAGATCCAAACCAGACAGTGATGGAAAAGCAGAGGACAGATTGGATGATGGCGGTGTAGAAAACAACCAGCAGCTCCTGAGGCAAATCAAACTTCTTGAGCTGACGCAGAAAAAAACAACCTCTGCTGGGCCTTTTTCCGGACAGTGTCTATGTGGGAGGACCACTTCAGGTTCCGGGAGATTGTGGTACCCAGGAACCTGAAGGAGTCCACAGTGGACACTGTACTATTGAGAATGGTGAGTGGGAGGAACGAAGGAGGGTATCGCCTGAAATCCACAGTCATCTCCACCGTTTTAGCTGGGTTAAGTTCAAGATGGTTCCGGCCGCACCAGAGGATCAGCTGCTCCACCTCTCGCCTGTATGCAGACTCATCACCATCTCGGATCAAACCGATGACTGTGGTGTCGTCCGCAAACTTCAGGAGCTTCACCGAAGGGTCCTCTGAGGTGCAGTCGTTAGAGTAAAGGGAGAAGAGCAGTGGGGAAAGGACACACCCCTGGGGAGCGCCAGTACTAATTATTCGGGAGCTAGATGTAATTCTCCCTAGCTTCACCTGTTGCCACCTGTCAGTCAGAAAGCTGGAGATCCACTGGCAGGTGGAGGGGGGCACCCTAAGCTGGAGAAGTTTCTGATAAAGGATGCTTGGGATAATGGTGTTGAACGCCGAGCTAAAGTCGACAAACAGGATCCTGGCGTACATCCGTGGGGAGTCGAGGTGTTGCAGGATGTAATGTAGTCCCATATTCACTGCATCGTCCACTGACCTGTTTGACCGATAGGCAAACTGCAGTGGGTCCATCAGAGAGCCTGTGACGACCTTCAGGTGGTTCAGCACCAATCTCTCAAAGGATTTCATGACCACAGAGGTCAAAGCGACAGGTCTGTAGTCATTTAATCCTGTAACAGAGGGTTTCTTGGGAACTGGAATGATGGTGGAGCGTTTGAAGCAAGAAGGCACTTCACACAGCTCCAGTGATCTTTTAAAGATCCGGGTGAAGATGGGGGCCAACTCGTCGGAGCAGACTCTCAGGCAGGACGGTGACACACCATCAGGACCTGCAGCCTTCTTGATCTTTTGTCTCCGAAAGACTCGGCGCACATCCTCTTCGCAGATCGTTAGTGCTGGTGGAAAGTCAGAGTGAAGGGGAAATGAAGTTTCTGGGACTGCAGGTAGTCCTATTGTATAGGCAGGAGGTGAAAACTGTAGGTTCTTTTCAAACTTACAGTAAAAGCTGTTAAGGTCGTTAGCCAGCTGGAGGTTTTCCACAGGGTGTGGGGATGGTCTCCTGTAGTTGGTGATATTCTGCAGGCCTCTCCAAACGGAAACAGAGTTGTTGGCTGAGAAGTTTTGTAGTAGCTTCTCACTATAGCTCCTCTTAGCAAGCCTGGTCTCCTTCGTCAGCATGTTTCTGGCCCGCTTGTACAGAGTCCAGTCACCAGTCCTGTAGGCCTCCTCCTTGGTCTGACGTAACTGCTTGAGTTTAGGAGTGAACCAGGGTTTATTGTTGTTGTATGTGCAGAAAGTCTTGGTCTGCACACACATGTCCTCGCAAAAACTAATGTATGATGTCACAGTATCAGTGAGTTCATTAAGGTTAATGGCTGCATCTTCAAAAACACTCCAATCTGTACAGTCAAAGCAGGCTTGTAACTACAGCTTTGATTCCTCCGTCCATTTCCTCACAGTCCTTACTACAGACTTGGAAGTTTTTAGTTTCTGTCTATATGTTGGAATAAGATGAAGCAGACAGTGGTCAGAAAAACCCGGAGCTGCACGGGGGACAGCATGATAGGCGTTTCTTAAAACTGTTTAGCAGTGGTCGAGTATATTTGTGTCCCTAGTGGGACATTTAATATGCTGTCTGTATTTAGGAAGTTCATTTGTGAGATTAGCTCTATTAAAATCACCCAGAATGATAAGCAGAGAGTCTGGATATTTTTCCTCCATGTCTGCTATCTGGTCAGCGAGGTGTTGCAGGGCCACCGTTGTACAAGCAACAGGCGGGATATAGATTCCGACCAGAATAAACGAGGAGAACTCTCGCGGTGAATAAAAGGGTTTACAGTTTATGAACAGTGACTCTAAGTTAGGGCTGCAAGACTTCTTCAACACTGTGACATCAGTACACCAACCTTCGTTTATGTAGAAGCAGATTCCACCACCTTTAGTCTTTCCGGAGAATTCTCGGCTGCAATCAGCGCGGAACAGTTGGAATCCGTCCAGGCGAACTGCGCTGTCCGGGATGTGTTCACTCAGCCAGGACTCCGTGAAACACAGGGCGGGAGATCTGCTAAAATCCGAGTTTTTGTGGGTCAGGAGCAGCAGCTCGTTCATTTTATTCGCCAAAGAGCGGACATTTGCCAGATGGATCGATGGAAGTGGTGTGCGATATCCTCGTTTCCTCAGCCTGACTAACGCACCGGCACGTTTACCACGCCGCCTTCGTTTCCGGCTAGTGTCAATGGCCGCTGCTCCCACAACTAAAATCACCTGAAGAGACTTCAGATCAGCAGAAAATCACCTACCTGCAGCTGAATACGACAAAAACTAAAGACATGATTATTGACTTTAGGAGGAAAACTCCCAGGCACAAAGTCACCGTACTAAAAGGCCAGACCACCGAATGTGTACAATCCTACAAATATCTTGGGACGATTATTGATAATAATTTAAACTTTGAAGAGAACTGTGAAAGGGTGTGCAAAAAGGGTCAGCAACATTTGCATTGCTTGAGGAAACTTGCACGCTTCCAAATTGACCGAACCATAATGACAATGTTTTATCGGGCTTTTATTGAATCTGTTTTATCCTTTTCTTTAGTGTCATGGTTTGGTCAGATAAAACTGAAACAGAGGAAATCCTTGGATCAGGTAGTTAGATGGTCCAGTCGTTTGCTTGGTGAGTCACAGCTGAGCCTGACATCCCTGTACACCAGACAAGTACAGAGGATGGCTACCTCCATTTTAAATGATGACTCCCACCCTTTGCACTGCAACTTTCAGCTTCTTCCCTCAAGACGGAGGTTTGCTGCCCAAAAAGTAAAACCCAGCGCTACAAAAACAGCTTTGTTCCTGCTGCTGTCAAAGAGTTGAACAAGTTGTAACAACATATTGCACATAATTTAGGTACCTATTTATTAACTCCATTTTATATTTACTTATTTTTGTAGGATGTTATTTGGGTTCTAAATATTTTATTGGGTTTTAGACCTTTGAGTTTTTAACCTCTTTGACTAGTTTTTAACTTTTTGAGATGACCCTTCTCTCTTACCTCTGGTTTTTCTCTCATCTCTTTGTCTTTATACCCTGATTGATGGAGCCTTGAGTATTTTTATCATGTTTATAGTTAACTTCATGTGTGCCTGTGTTTGTGTCTATGTTGAATGTAATTGTGGCTTGTAAATATGGATGTCACCAGACTGCAAAACAAATCTACCTACGGGTACAAATAAAGTAACCTGAACCTGAACCTGAAACTGGCGGAAAAGTTGCATTGGAAGATAGTCTAAGTAAAAGTAGTTCCTCCCTTGAAAAGCTGACCCGGACGGAAGAACAAAAGTCCAAAAAAACACACAAATTTATCAAATTTATAAATAAATTTATTTATTTATAACATGCTAATGATGTATCTCGTCAAATTCAGATAGCAAAAAAATGCACCATAATGATAATAGGAAAAAAAATTATAAAAAAATGCTAACAGACAAAAAGCCAATCATAGGAAAAAATACTAATGTGCACCCAGTGTCAATGTTAACATGCTAATGCTTAGCAGCTAACCGTAAATACATATTTCAAATTGGGTTTTTCTCTTCTTTGCTAGTAATGATCATAAAGTATAGCTGAAGCTGATGGGAATATCAATTTTGTATGTTCAGGACAAAATGAGCCTACTTTATTTCGCGAACTGTTACAATCTATCATGAAAAGTACATTATTTTATCTGAACCACACTGTATCAAAGATTTTAAAACGTTTCAATCTTTTCAAAAAATGTCATTTCTATTTCTATTAGTGTGGCTTGAAATCCACTTAGCTCTTGACTAAGGGGCTTCACACTGGAGGTAATCATGGCATTAACTTCCCAGAACCCTAAACAGAATGGGGGTGGAGGTAGGCATCTAGGTTAGATTTGATGTGCTACCCAGGGCCCAATATTTGGAGCTACACCTCTTCTCTTTCTATCAGTATCTGTGAAACTGTGTGTGGGTGTTGGCATGTGATGCCTGTGTCAGTCCATCCAAGACCACCCAGTTATAGGTAGTGTTCCCGGACATGTGAGTTAACAGTCCCATGGTGGGTCTCTCTAATGAAGAGAAATTAACGGTCAGTTACAAATGACCCCTTCTCAACTGAGAAGAAAAGCTTGTCAATGACAGGGAAGACCCATGATCCAAGAACATTAAAATTAAAAGAGACTACTTTGGGACTACTTAGAGAACTAAATAGTCCCAAATAGACAAGAAAATACAAGATAAGCCTAGTATAATAGGTGGATTTCTACAGATGAAAATGGAGACCCTGAAGTAAGTAAGTGCTTCTGGGTTGCAATCCAGATGTATAACTTGTTTGCACTAAGTTATGGAGGGTGGAGAAGCAGCACAGTGAAGCAATTTGTGCATGTGAATTTGTGTGTATGCACTACTCACTGAGAAACAGAGAGGAGGGCAACTAGAAATGGCAGTATGTGTGGTTATGTTGGTATGCGAGTGGTGGGAGAAGTCGCTGGTTTGACCGTTAAAAATTCCACACCTTAAAACAACATACGTATGCATTGCAAACAACTCTCACAATTTGTCACCATATGAAAATATTTTTGAAAAAAAAAACATAACTACTGCTTAAAATACTTTAAGGCAGGGGTCACCAACCTTTTTGAAACCAAGAGCTACTTCATGGGTATCGAGTCATGTGAAGGGCACCAGCTTGACACACTCCTCTAAAACAACAAATCGTGTGTGTGTGTACATACACATAAATAAATAATTATCAATAACTTAGAGTGGGTAACAGACAAGATCAATATTCAACACTTTATTTTTATTAATCTCAGCAATTGTTCAGATGATCCCTTCTACATTTCATAAAAAAATGTCCAGTTTTCACCAGTCCCTTTTAACCATAAAAAACTAAACCCTTTTAATTCATGAACTATGTTGAACCATGTTTGAAAAAGTTATGCAACATTTAAGAAAAATCAACTTTCATATTAAATAAATCTTATCACATTTTTAACTGAACAAATCTGCTGCAATTCTGCTCAAAATCTGTTACATTTAATAAACACACTTTTGTGTGTTCTTCTTCACTGGAATTATATCCATACAGTTCTTGCCAAGAATCATGCTTGAGCAACCAGCGCTGTCCTTTCATGAGAAGAAACTAAACAAGCACTGAGAGTGCTTATATGCACGGTGGCGCAGTGGTTAGCACCGCGGCAGCAGTTTACCCTCGGCCGGGGGATTGCGGGGATCGTGGGTTCGATCCCTGCCCCCGGCCAACAGTGATCTGTGTGGAGTTTGCATGTTCTGGTGGTGCATGTTCTCATTTTTCATGCAAAAACATGCAGGTTAGGGAGTTAAGGGGCACTTGCGCATGCAGCGGCTGGTGGCTTGTTACCAGACTGCAGAACAAATCTACCTACGGGTACAAGATAAGTCCAAAAAAAAGAGTGGGTAGTGAAGTGGCGCTTCCCCATCGCCCCGCAAATGAAATACACGCAGCTTCCTTTCACGGTAGTAAAAAAGAACTCTTTCTCCCGCTCACTTTGAAAATGATAAATTTTCTGTCTTTTTTTTGCCATGTTTTTGGGCTTGGAAACCGCACTGCGCCCACCATCTTAACTGCCCGCTAGCTAAGCTTACGCTCCACAAGCGCAAAGGTTTTGTCATGCGCACAATACTGACCTTTGAACTTGGTCAGAGTTCACCTTAACTTTACGTATAATAAACATATCTTCATTTTTTTTATTTTTAAGACATTGTCATTTTAAAATCTATATAAATGCAAGTGTGATTATAAAAAATATAAAATAAAAAATAGCGGCAGAAAAAATTACATCTGCAGCTCACTTGCGAGTTGTGCTATTTTTAGAACAGGCCTGCGGGCGACACATGTGGTCCCTGCGGGCGACATGGTGCCCGCGGGCACTGCGTTGGTGACCCCTGCTTTAAGGCATATATGACCAGTTAATGTGCATATTAGACTGAGCAGAATTTTCCAGGTGATGTCACTGAACTTCTAACCTTCGGCCTTGAAACTGACAGCTTAGCTGTTTGAGATAAACCAAACCCTGCTAAAGATGCCTCCCTCCTATTGCTCTGCAGACTGATAGAGAAGTGTGTTTGGAGGGGGGTCATAACTCAAGTAGAGCAACCAACCACATAGTGAGGTCATGCTCTACGAGGAGAGGAGGCTCCGGAACCAATCACCTATGCTTTTGATCTCTGATTGAAACGGATGTTCGGCTTGAAAGTGCTGAGCTCCCCAACATCTCAGACTGATGTTCCTTCAAACCAGAGATCAAATGCTGAAGGTCACGCTGAACTCTGATAAAAAAAACTACACAAAAACAGGCACACTCCTCCGTTCACATGGTTGAGTCCACTCCGTGAATATCTGGCTCAATTATTAATAGTTTGTATATTTGCTGTGATTTAAGCGTTTTTGCCATGTAAATAATAGTTTAGCACAGTAAATAGTAGTTTTAGTATTGATTGTGAGAGTTTGGGAGTATTTTTTTATTGTGTTTTTATTCTTATTTTACGTTTTTTTTCTGGCGCGCATGTCTCCCATTGTATTCCACTGTGTTTTAGTTAGTGGGCTTTTCAACTGTAGCACGTTTTTTTTTATAGATTGTGTAAATAATAGTTTAGCAAAGTAAATATTAATTTTAGTTTGTGAGTATTTTATATTGTGTTTTTCTTATTTGCCATTTTTTTCCGGACCATTTGTCTGCTATTGTTTAATTAGAGATGGACAGACTGTCAACACGTGAGTGTGTTTGTCTATTTTTGATCTGATTTCGGCATTTTTACCGTGTAAATAATAGTTTGGAATAGTAAATAGTAGTTTTAGTAGTGACTGTGAGATTTTTGGAGTGTTTTTATTTTCATTTGCTTCAAGAACGGAGGAGAAAGGAGCAGTGAGTTTGTGTATATTTGCTCCTGATTTCAACGTTTTTACCGTGTAAATAGTAGTTTAGCCCTCGGCTCTGACTCTGTACCATTTCTAACATTTTCACACGATTTCAGACCTTCTGTGCTTAAACGTTTTTTGTTTTTGTTTTTTCTCTGTTGATTTTGTGCCATTTTCATGTAACTTTTTTGTTAGTTTGCAGCCCTTTGCATAAACAGTACGATCTGTGTTTTTCCACTTTTCCTCTGGTGCACTCTTGGTGCACAATTTGGGCTTCTCATATCTCGTCCTTACATTCCTTCACAATATATACATACAGTATATTGTAATGCCTCTGTGGAATCTACTGGATATTTTGGACAGTTTTTACGTTTTTCCCCAGCTCTTCAGTTTGAATATCTTCATTTGTAAAGGACCTTTCAAGGTAAGACAGCTGTGTTTTATATTAAACTATTTTCCTTCTTGCAATACTCTTAACTTTAGTGTTATGTGTGTTTTAAAGTTGCTCGTCTGCAATAACTAGCTGCCATCCATTTCAAAGTGAAATGCTGGTTCCACGGTGTCGAAGCCATGCAGGGTTTAAATGACACCAACAGCCGGTTTAACCTTTGGATTATCTTAGTGACTTTGAACCTTTTGTGATACACTGACTTGGCCATTTTATACAAAGGTGGACTCTTCAGCACTTGAGACTTTTAACTGGAGCAGCAACCTCTTAAGCCAAAGCAAAACTTTAACATTTTTGTATGGAATCTGGTCCGTCCCATGAATGGTATCTGGAATGTTTGAGTGCAAGTGACCTCGCAGGCAGAACTTCATTAAGGAATCCAAAGATTTTTATTCTTAAACGCTCCCAGTTGTATTCAGACTGATTGTTTTTAGTTCAAGTCTTAATTAAGTTGGCTGCAAATACTCTGCTTATTTGAATTAAGATCTAAATGTGATCAAATGAAATTGTATGTTAAACAGCACATTGTATGATATAGTGTAGTTAGAAATGTACTTTAAGTCAGTTAACATTATTCTTAAAATGATGTTTTTAAAAAGTCAAAGCAATCAGAAAGTGGCCATAAGGACTGGAAGAGAAGCGAAAAAAAAGAAAGAAAAAAAAAATCAGCAAAATTTAAAACAATGTGTCATGGGTTTAAATGTCCCCTGAAGTTTATGTTTCCTGAAATTGTGACTTAGAGTAACCATTATAATTCAATAAGTGACTCCGTGAAACGCTCATGGCTGCTCTGTCCATTCAAAGACTAGAAAATTCACGCTGCTATCCTGTTAAATCAAAGGGAATCTTGGTTGCTTTTGCATGTTCTTTTGTTGCTAAAATTGTGTAAACAGGTCTGAGGAGTTGTTAGTTCCTGTCCAGCAGGTCAGCTGGGGAGGGGGGGGGTATCAGTGCTGCTGTTAAAGCCACGTCGCCCCTTAACCCTTTGGTTTCCATCTCAGCAGCAGCTCTGTTTGAATTGTCCTCAGAAGGGAACATGTAAATTGACAGAGGTGTGAAGTTTGTCCCAGCTGTTCCCACTGATGTCATGGGGGGGGGGTGATCTGTTGGGTGTCATGGGGTGTCATGTGTTTACTCCTCCTGGGTTAACTGGATTATTTCTGCTGCTGTGGATCACCTATTCTTCTTTTTCTTCTCCTTTTCCCTGCTGATTAGTGCAGATCTGCAGGATTTAACACCACCAAACACCACCGTTTAGTTCCTCCTCATGGCTGTCATTTAAAAATGCCCAACACATGCCAATTTATCACATCCTTTTTCATGTAAATTAGAAACATTCTGTTGTAAATGTGAGGATTTTTCTCAAATTTGCAGGATCTCCCTGCAGAGTTACAGCCATTTTACTCAGAAATGTGCAGCTTCTTACTTGAAAATTTGCAGCTTTTTATTATTCATAATTTTGCAGCTTTTTCCCTCATGAATTTAGAACTTTTCTTACTCTCTAAATTGCAGTTTTAAAAAAATGCTTAAATTTGCAGTATTTTACTCAAATCTTATATTTGCAGCATTTTAGGTTGTAAACAGTTGATAAGTTACACCTTTTTTTGTCTTTTTGTTAAAGTTGCAGCTTTTTTACCTATAAAATTCCACTTTTTTGGTCAAAAATTGGCAGCTTTTAACTGAGATGTACATCCCCCCCTCCTTTTATTTGTTGTCAGGTCAGGGATTGGCTTGCTTGCTACTGGATAACCATGAAAACCGGTACTACCTGTCTCATGGGTCGGGCTGTCGGCGACTCAACCAGCATCTCTGCCCTTCCGAGGGCATGGAGGGTGAAACTGGGCATCCTGGCAGAATTAAAAACAATATCTGCCACAGGTCTGTGGTGGACCACTCCCAGTAACACGGGGTGAGACTGGACATCCTGGTAGATAAACACATCTATCGCAAGGTCTGTGGTGGACTGTGTCTGTGCATCGTGACATGCACTACACAAAGAACAGAGATAAACAAACCTATCATCTGGTCAGTCAATGCAACAGATACTGGAGTCAGTTTGTCTTGGCTTGTCCTTGCCATTGATAATACCTTTGTCTGACAAGAATGTGCTGCTAGTCCAGCAAAAGCTAGCAGTACTCAAATACTTTGCAAGCAGTTTCATGAAATGGTCAATCAGAAAGCAACTCATACTGGCTTGGACGTCGCCCGGGCTAACAAGGTCCACGCTGATCTGTTCACACTCCGACAGGCAGCGAAAAGTAAGTTAGGAGCAGGAAGACAAAAGAAGAGGAAAACAGCAGCCTTGTGTGTAGCAGAATGGAATGTACGCACTCTGTTGGACAGAACAACATCACAGCGCCCAGAAAGACAGGCTGCGCTTGTGGCCCTGGAAATGAACAGGTACAATGTAGACATAGCTGCACTTAGTGAAACAAGATTGCCTGGATATGACAGCTTGGAAGACCATAGGTACATCTTCTTTTGGAGTGGGAAATCAACTCAAGAAAGGAAAGAAGCAGGAGTGGGCTTTGCAGTTAGAAAGGAGATAGCAGCAATGCTTGATGAGGACGCAGTGCCAATCAACGACAGAATAATGACTATGAGACTCCTACTACAGCGGAAGATGTATGAATGAATGAATGAATGAATGAATGAATGAATCTTTATTTCAGATAGATTAAAAGTAAAGATTAAAAAAGGAACAGAATAATATAACAAAGGGGAGAGAAAAAAATCTAACAAGGTCAAATTAAACAATAACTCCTCTGATTATACAGTTCAACATAAATTATCCAAAATGGGTGATGGCTGAAGCTGCAGCTTATATTGCCCACCCATATTCCATCCAAGAATTCAAAAGAAAAACAAGAGCGATTACAATTCAGAACAAAGCTAAGACAAAACGTGACAAAAAACTAAGCAACAGCACAACACAGACTGAATATAATAATTCTTATGTGATTTTACATGTCATCTTGTATACAGACGTGGACAAAATTGTTGGTACCCCTCTGTTAATGAAAGAAAAACCCACAATGGTCACAGAAATGACTTGAATCTGACAAAAGTGGTAATAAATAAAAATTCTATGAAAATTAACCAGTGAAAATCAGACAATGCTTTTGAACTGTGGTTCAACAGAATTATTTTAAAAAACAAACTCATGAAACAGGCCTGGACAAAAATGATGGTACCCTTAACTTAATATTTTGTTGCACAACCTTTTCAGGCAATCACTGCAATCAGACGATTTCTGTAACTGTCAATGAGACTTCTGCACCTCTCAGCAGGTATTTTGGCCCACTCCTCATGAGCAAATTGCTCCAGTTGTCTCAGGTTTGAAGGGTGCCTTCTCCAGACGGCATGTTTCAGCTCCTTCCACAGATGTTCAATAGGATTTAGATCAGGGCTCATAGAAGGCCACTTCAGAATAGTCCAATGTTTTGCTCTTAGCCATTCTTGGGTGTTTTTTGCTGTGTGTTTTGGGTCATTATCCTGTTGCAAGACCCATGACCTGTGACTGAGACCAAGCTGTCTGACACTGGGCAGCACATTTCTCTCTACAATACCTTGATAGTCTTGAGATTTCATTGTACCCTGCACAGATTCAAGACACCCTGTGCCAGATGCAGCAACGCAGCCCCAGAACATAACAGAACCTCCTCCATGTTTCACAGTAGGGACAGTGTTCTTTTCTTGGTATGCTTCATTTTTGCGTCTGTGAACATAGAGCTGATGTGCCTTGCCAATAAGTTCCAGTTTTGTCTCGTCTGTCCATAGGGCATTCTCCCAGAAGCTTTGTGGCTTGTCAACATGCAGTTTGGCAAATTCCAGTCTGGCTTTTTTATGATTTGTTTTCAACAGTGGTGTCCTCCTTGGACGTCTCCCATGAAGTCCACTTTGGCTCAAACAAAAACGGATGGCAGCTTTGTTTATTATTCTAACAGCTCTCTTCTGAAGTATAAAGATTGGATATATGTTTGTTTTATATGTATTTCCCCATACTTCAGTACAAAATGTCATGTATGGGAGTATTAATGAATGAAACAAAGTATATAGTGTGGGTTGATTCAGCAAATATTTCACTCTGTGTAGTATTGTGATTGATTTGGATATTTTACATTTAATATAATTAATATGTGACTTCAACACAGTTTGTTATCAATTATTACTCCAAGAAATTTGATTTCGGATACCCTTTCAATCTCTACACCATTTACACTGAGTTTGGATACTGAGTTGTTGTGATGGTTGTTAAAAATTATAAATTTTGTCTTACTTAAATTGAGTGTTAATTTGTTTTAATCAAACCACAGTTTAAGCTTTCCTAATTCTTTTCCGAGTGTATCCAAAAGTTGTTCCAAATTGCTTCCACTGCATAATAAATTAATATCATCTGCAAACAATACTGAATCCATTTTTTCCGAAACTTTACATATATCATTTATATACATATTGAATAACAATGGCCCCAAAACTGAACCCTGTGGGATTCCGCAAGTAACCTTCAGTAACTGCGAGTTTATACTACCAACACATACATACTGATATCTGTTCTTTAAGTAACTACATAACCAGGACAGTGCTACCCATCTAATACCATAATTTTGTAGTTTCATTAACAATAATTTATGATCCACTGTATCAAATGCTTTTTTAAGATCCAGGAATACCCCAACTGAATACTCTTTATTTTCAACAGCAGTTGATATTTTTTCTATAAATTCCATTAGAGCAAATAAAGTTGTCCTCTTGTGTCTGAACCCATATTGCTGCTCACACAATAAATTATTCTTCATTATGAAATTGTCAATTCTCTCACTGAATATTTTTTCAAGTATCTTGGAAAATTGTGACAATAGTGAAACAGGTCTATAGTTTGAAAATTCCCCTCTGTCACCCGTCTTGTATATTGGAATTACTTTAGCTATTTTCATTGCACTGGGAAATATACCTGTTTAGAGAGACAGGTTACAGATATACGTCAGTTTCTTCACTAAGCATTCAATGATAGTTTTGACTAAAAGCATGTCAATACCATCACAATCCGTAGATGTTTTACTTTTAAACGATTTAACAATTTCAATGACCTCTCTCTCGTCTGTGTTCTTTATGAAAATGAAGTCTTTTATAGCAATGTTTTTGCTTATTGCATCACCTGTAGATGCTGTAATGGGTATTTCTCGAGCCAAATTAAGACCAATGTTAACAAAAAATGTATTAAATTCATCTGCAGGTGAGACTGCATTCACACTCTGAGTCATTTTTTTTTGAAAGATTGGTTTGGTAGCTTGTATTTCTGTTTTTATTTCCACGAATATTGTTAAGTATTGTCCATGTATTTTTAATATTATCTCTGTTTTTCTCCAGTTCTTTACTATAATAGTCTCTTTTACTACATCTCATTATATATATTAACTTATTTTTGTATGTTTTATACTGCTGCTCTGTTTCTTTTGTCCTTTTCTTTAGAAAAGCTTTATATCATGAATTTTTCTTTTTACGCGCCTTTTGTAATCCTTTGGTTAACCATGGCTTGTCTGCAAATTTCTGTTTCAGCGTTTTCTTTACTAATGGACAATTTTTTTTCATAAAGAGTGGTTACAATGTTCATGAATGTGACATAGGCTTCATTTACATCTGATACATAGACTTTTGTCAGCAGGTCTTCTTTAAAAGAACTGATTGCATTTTGTGATTTGTATCTGAAAGATTTTAAAGTTTTTTCTGTATTGGCCCGCGTGTGGCCACGGATAAGTACAAAGACTGGCAAATGGTCACTTATGTCATTTATCAATAATCCACTTTCTATTTTCTTACCAATAATATTAACAAACAGTTTATCAATAAGTGTAGCAGTGTGAACTGTGATTCTACTGGGATGTGTTATTGTGGGATATAGACTCATACTGTACATAGAATTAATGAACTCTGTAATGACATTTTGTTGAAATGGATTTAGTAAATCAATATTGAAGTCTCCACAGATTACAACCATTTTCTTATTTGTTATATTATTGTACAGCTCGACTAACTTATCTCTAAATGTCTCAGCGCAAGTTCCCGGCATTCTATATATACAACTTATAATTAGATTTTTTGTTTTATCTTGGTCAATCTCAACAGTAACACATTCCAGAATCCCTGTTTGTGCAAAGGACATTCCATTTACAAGTTTACACCTATACAGGTCATCAGTATACAGTGCAACACCACCACCCTTTTTTTGAGATCTGTTAATATGAAACATCTGATATCCCTCTATTGCCATCAAAGAAGCCTGCTCTTCATTGAGCCAAGTTTCAGAGACTGCGATAGCTGTAAATTTTCTATCTAGCTGTTTTAAATAGTCCTGAATCTGTGGAAAGTTTTTGTTAAGACTTCTGCTGTTAACGTGTATTATTGATAGTTTACCATCTATTTGCACTTTTGAATTGCTTTTCAGTGTAATATTCACAGGGATTATGAATATTATTGAAGAAGTGGTTATCAGGATCAATATCATTCTCCATCTCTTGCAGTTTATGTTCAGCATAATGGCATATTTTCAGAGTCTGAATTTCCTCATTCTGTGTCAAATGACTTCCTCCAACTGGGGATGATTGATGTCTACTAAAGTCAGTCATGAGTTTTTTGTTTTGTTTTTTTAAAGTACATTGACATGGTATGTCACAAAAGAACTGTTCTTGCCGTGTGTGTGGATATGGATTATCGTAGTCTCTTAATTTTCCCAATCAGTGTTCATCTACTGTATATTTATTTAAGTCAGCAAGATCTCTTATTATTATGGCCTTTGCTTCCTCAGGTGTTCCATTTAGTTTGATCCAAACTCTACAGTTTCTTGTCCATGTTGCTTGCATCTTGTTTTGTCTTCTCAGTATCTGTGCTTGCTGTGCTATTTCAGCATTAGTCTTTGTTAAATGTTCATTTAGGTAGACTTCTGTTCCCCATAGCTTTCTGGCCTGCCTCAGTATGTCATTCTTTACCCATCTGTTCACAAAGCGCATCACAATTGATTTCTCTGTTTTATTATCCTTTCTGGGTAAAGTATGACAGGCTGAAATTGCATTTCTTTCAACCTTTATGTTTCTGCTTTCAAGGAGCTGAAGAACCTGGTTTTCCAGGGAGACTGATTCACTTAGGGGAGCCTCCTCACCTCTCATTCCTGCTGTAGCATGGGCATATGATTGGTATTTAATGTCTAATCCACTAATGATTAAATCATCCATACGAGAATATTGTTCAAGATCCTTGATGCGTCGCTCCAAGTCTGCAATTTTTTTGTCTCTTTCCTTAATTGTTAATTTCAATTCTCGGACTTCCTTCATTAGTCCTAATAGTTTAGACTGTTGATTGGCCACGTTGGTCAGTTCTTCTGACATGAAGTTCAGAGAATTTTTAATCTCTTCCATTTCCTCCTTCTTTGGTGGCATTTTTTACTGACCTGATGATAGTAGGACAGTCTCTGCTAGTATCGCCGGTATCCGATCCAGCCGACCTTGAATCCAGCTGGGGCCTCAGCCAGCCCCCTCCGCTGCTAGTCCCGCTGCTTACCGCCACTGTAATTGAGCTCTGATCCAGCTCCTGCCCAGCTGGGGCCTCGGCAGCTCCTCCACCAAGCTCCGCCACCCATCACCGCTGCAGGTGAGCTCCAATCCGGCTCCTGCCCAGCTGGGGTCTTGGTAGTTCCTCCGCTGAGCCCTGCTGCCTATCGCCGTCTTCCTCGGTAGTTCCTCCAACGAGCCCCGCCACTGTAATTGAGCTCCGATCCAGCTCCTATCCAGCTGGGGCCTCGGTAGCTCCTCCACTATGCCTCCACTATGCCACACTCATCAGTGTATATGCCCCAGCAATGACCAACACAGAGGAGGCGAAGGAAGAGTTCTACAGTGATTTACGTGAGACTATAAGTCGTGTACTGACTGATGACAGGCTGATACTTGTTGGAGATTTTAATACCAGAGTTGGTTCGGACACTGAGAAATGGAAAGGAGTGCTAGGCAGTCATGGAGTAGGCAAGTGCAATGCTAATGGTGAACTTCTACTTGCACTATGTTCAGAGTACAACCTTGTGATAACCAACACTCTATTTAAGCACAAGGACACACACAAGAAGACATGGATGCACCCAAGATCCAAGCACTGGCACTTGTTAGACTACATCATAATAAGGCAGAGAGACATAAGGGATGTATTGGACACCAGAGCAATGAGAGGTGTGCACTGTGGTACTGATCATGTTATGCTGAGATCTAGATTAAGGATTTGCAGACAAAAACAGCACTGCAAGATGGGTGCGAAGCCACCACGGAAACATCAAGATTGGTTTGATGAGCATGATGGACATGAAACAGACATTTGTCGACAAGCCATGGTTAACCAAAGGATTACAAAAAGCATGTAAAAAGAAAAATTCATTATATAAAGCTTTTCTAAAGAAAAGGACAAAAGAAGCAAAGCAGCGGTATAAAACATACAAAAATAAGTTAATATATACTATAATGAGATGTAGTAAAAGAAACTATTACAGTAAAGAACTGGAGAAAAACAGAGATAACATTAAAAGTACATGGACAATACTTAACAATATTCTTGGAAATAAAAACAGAAATACAAGCTACCCAACCAATCTTTCAAAAAAAAAAAAAAAGACTCAGAGTGTGAATGCAGTCTCACCTGCAGATGAATTTAATAAATTTTTTGTTAACATTGGTCCTAATTTGGCTCGAGAAATACCCATTACGGCAGCTACAGGTGATACAATAAGCAAAAACATTGCTATAAAAGACTCCATTTTCATAAAGAACACAGATGAGAGAAAGGTCATTGAAACTGTTAAATCGTTTAAAAGTAAAACATCTACAGATTGTGATGGTATTGACATGCTTTTAGTCAAAACTATCATTGAATGCTTAGTGAAGCCACTGACGTATATCTGTAACCTGTCTCTCCAAACAGGTATATTTCCCAGTGCAATGAAAATAGCTAAAGTAATTCCAATATAAAAGATGGGTGACAGAGGGGAATTTTCAAACTATAGATCTATTTCACTATTGCCGCAATTTTCCAAGATACTTGAAAAAATATTCTGCGAGAGAACTGACAACTTCATAATGAAGAATAATTTATTGTGTGAGCAGCAATATGGGTTCAGACACAAGAGGACAACTGCATTTGCTCTAATGGAATTTATAGAAAAAATATCAACTGCCGTTGAAAATAAAGAGTATTCAGTTGGGGTATTCCTGGATCTTAAAAAAGCATTTGATACAGTGGATCATAAGTTATTATTAAAGAAACTACAAAATTATGGTATTGGGGGGTAGCACTGTCCTGGTTATGTGGTTACTTAAAGAACAGATATCAGTATGTATGTGTTGGTAGCAAAAACTCAGTTACTGAAGGTTACTTGCGGAGTCCCACAGGGTTCAGTTTTGGGGCCATTGTTATTCAATATGTATATAAATGATATATGTAAAGTTTCGGAAAAAATGGATTTAATATTGTTTGCAGATGACACTAATTTATTATGCAGTGGAAGCAATTTGGAACAACTTTTGGATACACTCGGAAAAGAATTAGGAAAGCTTAAACTGTGGTTTGATGCAAACAAATTAACGCTCAACTTAAGTAAGACAATATAATTTTTAACAACCATCACAGCAACTCAGTATCTAAACTATCTAAAGTATCTACAGTATCTAAACTATCTAAACAGTATCTATCCGGCAGAGTGAAGAAGCCTCGCCGTCACAGGCCCGTGGCTCTGAGAGAGATCCGTCGCTGCCAGAGATCCACGGAGCTGCTCATCCGCAAGCTGCCCGTCCAGCGCCTGGTGAGGGAGATCGCTCAGGACTTCAAGACCGTCCTGCGTTTCCTGAGCTTCGCCGTCGTGGCTCTGCAGGAGACCAGCGAGGCCCACCTGATGGTCTCTTCTTCGCTAAGGGGGTCACCATCATGCCCAAAGACTTCCAGCTGGCCCGCTGCATCCGCGGAGAGAGAACTTAGACTTTCTGCTGCACATTCACCAGCCATAATGCTCTGCACTGTGTGTCTATATATATACATTTATAGTAATATGGACATATGTTTACTGGATGTTGTTTTTTCTTGCCTTCTGATTGTTGCTCTGAGTGTTGCTATCCCTATGCTGTTGCAATCCTGGAATTTCCCCATTGTGGGACTAATAAAGGCTTATCTTATCTTATCTTATCTTATCTTAAACTCAGTGTAAATGGTGTAGAGATTGAAAGGGTATCCGAAATTAAATTTCTTGGGAGAAATAATTGATAACAAACTGTGTTGGAAGTCACATATTAATTATATTAAAGGTAAAATATCCAAATCAATCGCAATACTACACAGAGTGAAATATTTGCTGAATCAACCCACACTATATACTTTGTATCATTCATTAATACTCCCATACATGACATTTTGTATTGAAGTATGGGGAAATACATATAAAACAAACATATATCCAATCTTTATGCTTCAGAAGAGAGCTATTATAATAATAAACAAAGCTGCTTACAGGGAACCAACAAACCCACTTTTTTCTTAAATTAAAAGCTCTCAAGTTGAAAGATCTGGTTGATTTTAAAACTGCAGTAATAATGTTTAAAGTGAAGAATCTATCGCTGCTCCCAAATACCCAAAAGTTGTTCCAAATAAGGGAGAAACAATATAATTTCTGAGGAACATGTATATTTCAAAAACCTTCGATGAGAACTACTACCAAGCAACACTGTGTCTCAGTGCAAGGAGTCAGATTGTGGAATGCTTTTGGACCGGAATTAAAATCATGTATAACGCTTGGACAATTTAAACAAAAACTAAAGGAAGAAATACTTCAAACATATATACAAGATGACATGTAAAATCACATAAGAATTATCATATTGAGTCTGTGCTGTGCCGTTGCTTAGTTTTTTTTTTTGTCACGTTTGTCTTAGCTTTGTTCTGAATTGTAATCGCTCTTGTTTTGTTTTTCTTTTGAATCCTTGGATGGAATATGGGTGGGCAATAAAAGCTGCGGCTTCAGCCATCACCCATTTTGGATAACTTTTGTTGAACTGTATAATCGGAGGAGTTATTGTTTAATTTGACCTTGTCAGATTTTTCCCCCCTTTGTTATATTATTCTGTTCCTTTCTTTTAATCTTTACTTTTAATCTATCCGAAATAAAGATTCATTCATTCATTCAAAAAAACATCTGAAGAAACTACTAGAAGCGAGGAATACAGCTAGGCAGGAAAACCTACAGTGTAACACAAGGTCGAAGAAGAAGAAATACTCAAAGGCTCAGAGTGAGCTACAGAAGTACACCAGAGAGATGAAGTCCAACTGGTGGGATGAAAAAGCGGAGGAACTTCAAACTGCAGCAGACAGGAAAGACATGAAAACATTCTTCACCGGTTTGAGAGAAATCTACGGACCTAAACCAAGAGAACTGATCCAACTAAAGGCTATGGATGGTGAAACCATTTTGCAGGAGAAAGACAAGATCCTGGACAGATTTGCAGACCACTTTGACCAACTACTAAACAAACCTGGAGATCTCACTGAAGAGGCTAAAGAAGCTCTAGTGCAGCCACCAGCTGTATCAAGTCTGGATGAACCACCAAATCTTGATGAACAATGACCAACTGCCTACACAAGCTCATCCAACAGCTATGGGATGCCCAGAAAGTACCTCAAGACTGGAAGTATGCAAGTATTGTGCCTTTGTTCAAGAATGGTGACAGGAAAGATTGTGGAAATTACCGAGGTATATCACTGCTAGCCACTGTTGGTAAGATTCACTCACGTGTGCTACTGAACAGACTCAATGAACACATCTCGCAGAATGTACTACCGGAAACCCAGTGCGGCTTTAGAAGTGGAAGAAGCACAATGGACATGATTTTCTGCTTGAAACAGGTTCAAGAAAAGTGTATCGAACAGAACATGCCGCTTTATGTAGTCTTCATAGACTTCAGTAAAGCCTTCGATACTGTTTTGCGACAAGGACTTTGGCAGGTACTCAAGAAATACGGCTGTACAGAGAAGTTTGTCAGTCTGATCGAGGCACTCCATACAGGTATGCAAGCAAACGTAGCAATGAGTGGTTCAGTATCTAAATACTTTTCAGTAAGCAATGGGGTGAAACAAGGGTGTGTGCTGGTGCCTACACTCTTCTCGCTATATCTCATGCTTGAGGAGGCCTTCAAAGACACTTCAGAAGGAGTATACTTTCAAACAAGGAAAGAAGCAGACTTGTTCAATGTAACACAGTTTAAAGCCAAGAGTAAGACATTGATAAAGGTAGTAAGAGAAATGCTCTTTGCTGACGACAGTGCTCTAGTTGCACACAGAGCGGAAGATATGCAATCTTTAGTGGAGAAATTTGCAAGAGCAGCTAGCCAATTCAGCCTCAAAATCAACATCAAGAAGACAGAGTGCCTTTTTCAACCACCAAAGTTCCAGTCATCAACATCACTACCAGAAGAGATCAGCACTGGTACAGAGCCACTAGTCAAGTGCAAGACTTTCAAGTATCTAGAGAGTACTGTTTCAGAGAATGCTAGGCTGAAGGATGAACTAGCTCTCAGAATGGGAAGAGCAAGCGTTGTGTTTGGAAACTTGAGGGAGAGACTGTGGAACAATCGACACGTGTCTATCCGTGTGAAATGCAAACTGTACAGAGCGACAGTACTGGCTACTCTATTGTATGGTGCTGAAACTTGGGACTGTCTACAGAGTGCAGGTGAAGAAACTCCACGCGTACATGATGAGACACCTTCGAGCCATAATGAACATCTCATGGAAAGACAAGATAACCAACACAGAAGTATTGAAATGAGCTGGTCTACCATCAATGGAGGACATGCTAATACAGACGAACCTGAGATGTCTCAGACATGTTGAGAGGATGGACCACTAGCGTCTCCCTCGGGAGTTACTCTACTCACAGTTATGTGAGGGCAAATGCAATCAGGGTAGACCAAGGCTCCAATTTAAAGACACTGTAAAAATAAACTTGAAGAAGCTGGATATAGACAGGAGTTCCTGGCAGTGTTAGGCTAAGGACAGAGCTGTGTTGAGGAATCTGATCAGACCTAAATGAAACAGTCATTGTCGCCCACGACAGATTGCTATGATATTAATAGTCACCTAGAAGGCATTTCATGTTCAACATTACACTCACACATTTCCAGAAACAGATTACAAAATATAACAAAATACAACAAGTCTGGTGACTGATTGCTGCCAAACCATGTCAGGACACAAAACACATTCAGGAATCTAGATTACAAGTACACAAGTCATAAACTTTTGGCTTGCAACACAGCACAAACCACAGCGCCACTTCAACTCTAGACACTTACATATACTGCTACAGCTGGATGCAATAAATTTATATGTGGCAGTAGTAGAGTTTGCAAGCAGGTGACATCTTCTACATGTTGCCCATTCACAATCTGTGCTATAAAAGTGTTATAATGCACTAGTGGAAAACGACCTTGAATCATCACGCTTGTGAACACATCATGAGCTGTGTTAAAAGTTGTGATTTATTTTCCCCTCTCACAGATTAGGACTGTCTGTTATGACAGTTAACTGATATACATACACTGTTCCAGACTTACAAAAAAAATGTTTTTATAACCAAATGTGTCAATAATGTACATTTATAGCCTCAATACTGAGACAAAAAGCCAGTGATTATCCTCTGTTCCACCCTTACTGTCCACACAGCATGGCAGTCCCTTCAAACACATATCTCTCCTTTTTTGTCATCTGACAGAGCTCCTTCTTAGCAAGAGTTTTCCCACATTTTTGAACTCTTTCTTGCAATTGATAATCTAAACTGTTCATTTGTTTAGAAGCAGATCAATCCAGCTCATTTATACTCCATGTCCACTTCATTAGGTACAGATTGCTATTAGTACACTGGTGGCCAAATGGTTAGGGATCTGGACTGGTGACTGGAGGGTTGCCGGTTCAATCCCTGGATGGGCATGATCAGATCTAGGTGGGACAGATAGCAGCATTTGCCCCACCCTCATTAACCTCATTTGGTGCCCTTGAGCAAGACCCTTAACCCCAACTGCCCCAGTGGAGCTGCTCAGTGGCTACAGGTCAGTCTGTGGTTATACTGGGCTGCTTCCAGGTGTGAATGTGAACAAGGCGTCCTTGAAAAAGAGAGGTTACCTCTCAATAGACCTTACCCGTATAAATAAAGGTTAAAAAAGAAAAGTAGTGGGTCGGTCCCCCTTTTGCCTTAAGAATTCCATTAATTCTCTGTGGCATAGATTCAACGAGGTGATGGAAACATTCCTCAGAGATTTTGCCCCATGTTAACATGATAGCATGATGCAGCACTTTGTGCCAGATCTATCGGCTGCACATTCATGATCTTCTGTCATGAAATGCGCCCCTTTGTGACGCACAAACAGGAGGGACTAGACCCAAAGGCTGGAGCTGTGGTTTGCAGTGATTTATTTCAGGTGAGGACAAAAACTAAACGTGACATGAAGGCAGTAGGTGGCCACACCACGCGGGCAGTGTGTGGCGTGTCTACATAGTGTAGCAAATTAACAACGCCCATGGACAATCCATAATCAGGAAATCAAAAGCAGCCATGAATAATGAACAAAGCAAAGACTCACAAAGCAAAACCAGAAGTAAACAAAAGATGCTGTCAAAACAAAAGCCCAGATCCAAATCATGACAGGAATAAACATGACAACATAACCATGAGAATACTAATCATCAAAATCAAACTTAACCATGACCATGATACTAAAGCCCAAACAAAGCCAAAAACATGATACTATTAATAAAGAAGATTTAAACATGAACTTAAAGCGAGGACAGGGTCTGGTTCATGTCCTGACAGTAGGCAGACATAAATGGACCAAGCGTAACCATGACCATGATAATAGTACTAATAAACAGAACCATGAAAAACTAACCTGAGATTAAAATAAGAAACATGAGAAAGCAGAACTAAGATAATCATAGCAAACAGAAGTAAATGGAAAATTCAAAAGAACATAAGTAGGGACATGAACGTGAAAATAATCACAGTAATCAAACTGGGCTGAGGTGAAGAAAACACAGTGAATAACAAAATAATAATAGATTAGATTTATATGGTGCTTTACATGTCAAGTGACATCTCAAAGCGCTTACAGTGAGTCAATTATTCATTGACTCCAGACAGACATTGATAGTGGTAAGCTACAACTGTAGCCACAGCTGCCCTGGGGCAGGCTGACGGAAACGTGGCTGCCAATCCACGCCAACGGCCTCTCCGACCACTACCGAACATTTATACACATTTATATCCAGTGTCATGGACAGTGGAGGCAAGGTGGGTAAAGTGTCTTGCCCAGGGACACAAAAGCAGGATGGCTGGGAAAAGTGGGATTCAAACCGCAAACCCTCTGGTTATTGGATGACCCGCTCTACCTCCTGAGCCACTGTTGCCCACATTTCCCTCCTCCATTCCATTTTTGCTGAGCACCAAGCTGGATGGCAGGAAGTTCCATTTTTATATGGTCTTTGGCATGACGGGGCTAGGACTTGAACCCCAACCTCCCGGTTATGGGGGAGGATGCTCTACCTCTAATCCACCACTCCAGTAAAATAAACTTAAAGTCTGAGCATGGTCACCCAACCATGCTCAGAACCTGACATCCTCAAGGCATTTGTCTGTGCCTTCATGTTGTTCAAACCAAAGTCTGTCCCCACCAGCTGAAAGTCGCAGCAGAAATCAAGACTCATCTTCCATTCTTCTATTATTCAAATTTGGTATGACTGTGTGAACTGCAGCATCAGTTTCCTTCTCTTAATTGGCAGGAGTAGCCCCCAGTGTGGTCTTCTGCTGCTGGAGCACATTTCCTTAAAGGTTTGGTGTGATCAGAGAAGCTCTTTAGCACACCTCATCTGTAAGGGCAGAGGAGCTATTCAAGTTAGTATTATTATGCACAATAATATCGGCATGTTATTGGCATCGGCCGATAAAGCATCTAAAATTATTTACTGGCATTGGCACAAATTAATATTTGCAACCAATAAAATAACAGCGTTATACGTCATCATGTCGGGCAAGCGCAACAAAACATGTTTGCCTCCACTCAGTCACACAAAGAGGAGCAAAAACACAAAACAGGAGGAATCCACAAAGCCCAAACAAGAGAAAGACACAATGTTGGAAAAAAAATTATTCCACCGCAGCTTGCTCCACAGTGCCCACTGGTGTTAGGATTACAGCCAGGAGGTCTACATCTTTTGGATGTAGCACTACCCCCACCGTTACCTTCGTTACAAGCGCCATTCAGAGATGGTGAAGTTGGTAGAGTAGCCAAAGGAGTGAAAAAGCTGGATAACTCCAGTTTGGTGAAATCATCATGGGAATCAAAGAGGGGAGGGGAATAGCTTTCCTTGCCTTCAACAGGGAGATGAGTTGCCTGACCTCTGTATGCTAGCAGGTATGCTAGTCACCTCAAGACATTCCAGCAGGGATAGTTGGGAGATGAGGGTAGCCCAATGCTGAAGGAGATCTGAGATGAGCTGTTCAATGGAGCACTCCTCAACTCACTCCTTACCTTGAGGACAACCACGGAGGTAACCATACTCTTTGTTTAGTCCTATTTTCAAGATACTATTGAGCAATCTGTGCTGAAAGTTTCTCTTCCTCATCTCACAACTTTGAACAAGTCTGCTGATAGCAGGCATGTACAGACATGAAAAATTAGGATACCCCATTAAATATTCAGTTCTTTATTAAGAAATGTTCACATATCTATGTCTAACCTTGTTTTTGTTTTTATTTGCATTTTTTAACATTTATTTTAGCCATTTTAAGTGGGAATGAATGTGGGGGTGTCCTAAAAAAGATGGGGTATCCTAACTTATTCCTCACTATTTGTTTAGAATTATATTTTACAGAAAATTTTTTAAAAAAAGTCTTTAATTCATTTTTAATTGTTTAGTTGTATTACATGAATCTCCCAGTATTTTAAACACTGATATTAAATATCCATATGTCCAAATATGTTAAAAAAACACACACACAGGCTTATACAGGGTATCATAATTTTTTCATGACTGTAAATGCTACAAAAAAGGGTCTTCGCTCCACGTTGAAACAAGATCATTAAAAGTAGCCAAGGTTTAAAATATTCATTAGAAAAAGTTTCAGAAATACCATAAAATATCAATAAACAATAAGTACGACAGTGGACTTAGTCTTATTTTCCTTGGGGAATGCATATGCCAGTTAATCATCACTGTAAGACAAAGAACATGTAAAAAGATGGGAAAAATATTTGTATATACATCAGTATCTGCAAAAACTATTTTCAAAATATTGGAATGTTGGTTATCGGGAATAAATCTAATATTGTGCATCCCTAGTTACTATTGTTGTCCTGTCAAGTCAAACAAACCAGACCAGCCATTCTCCTATGACCCCTGGCATCAATAAGGCATTTTGCTATTGACTGGATTTTGACCATATCAACATTGCTGCCATTTGATTGGCTGGTTAGTAAATATTTGCCTTGGGACCAGCTGAACTGTGCCTATTAAAATAGCTGGTAATGTGAATACAATGGCTTTGTCTTTGCAGAGGTTGGGGAAATCCACTGCAATATAAACACATTAACACAGCATGGCACACACCTTTCAGCAGTCAACAGATAAGAAGTCTACTCCACTTGTTGCTGCAGAACAAGTGCGCAGTATTTCTCGATCAGCCATGGACACTTCAGTAAAGACAGATTTTAATACAATAAAAGGCAGATAAAGTGTCATGAGCAATGGAACCCGAAGCCTTCATCTTTATATGCTAAACATTAAGATATGTGTCTGTATTAACAACATTATAAGTTCATGTATTTAGTAACTTTTTCTTTAAGGTTCTTTAAGGTGTTGAAAGCATTGCTCTACATTGCGGTAGTTTGGAATAATTTAATTGATGTTTTATAAATTAGTCTAGGGCGGGCGTTACTCGTCGCTGGTCACGAACGGCAGTAACGGCGTTACATTACAGTCCCAACGGCAGGTAACACCGCGATGGCTTCAACTGCTAACAGCTACCCAACCGGCCCTTTGTCTCTCTTCTTAAACCATAAAACGGGCGTTTATTGTGGCTGTATCTTCGCGTATTAAGTTAATAAATCGCCACACGGACAAGAGGGGACAAACCGTGAGGACTAGTGTCGAATTAGCGACAGCCCGGGTAAACCTGAGCCAAACCACGGCGCAGGTAAGAGCGTGTATCACTGCGCCAAGCACCGCCGCATAGCAGCCAGCCTCCCCGCTACCGTCACCTCCAAAGATCCCCATCCGTTAGCGAGCCTACCTGCGTGTCGGCGAGGCTCCGCTCCGGTGACGCTAGGAGACGTATCAGAGCCAGGACGTCGTCTGTTTGTGATGGGAAAGGTGTAGCCCGGGTCATCGCTTTTTATCCGCAACAAAATGAAAGGTGAATCCGACAGAGAGGAGGCTATATGCTGATTACTACCAGCTCGCTACTGAGGATCCGCACGCCCCCTCCGACTGCTCCATCCATCCACACCGCCCTCCCTCTCAGTTTTCCTCACGGGCGGATGTACACTCGATCTACCTACCTACCTACTTACAACCTGGCACGCCCGTTCCGCAACAGCGGTCGTAAACAAAGAATAAAACGGCCTGTTTCACTTCATCTGCCTTTAACACGTCAGCCTGATTGAGTTCAGTGGAAATATGACATCACTGACATTCAGGGCCGTTTCTAGCTTTTTTGGGGGCCCTATGCTAGATGGTGGTTGGGGGGCGGGGGCGCCTGTTTCTGTAATGCTGAAGAGTTCAAACCCTTTAAAACAGAAAAAAGAAAAGATCTCTCCCCTCCCAACAAAGTATTTAAAAAATGAAGGGGCTCAGTGAACAGAAACAAATTAAACCATTACACAAAATAAAAGTTTAACCAGCATCCATGAATGTTGCAAATTTACTAGACAAACGAAGCAGCAAATGTATGGGAAGAAGTTGAACATTTACAAAAGTAACAAAATTATGAGAAAAAAATTTGCAAATTTATGAGAAAAGGTTACAAATTCACATGTAAAAAACTGCAATTTGACAAGAAAAAGTCACAAATTTACAAGAAAAAAGTTTAAAATTGACAAGAAGAATCTTGCAAGTTTATGAGAAAAAAGTAAGTTTAAGAGAAAAAAAAAATGTAGTTAAATTGAGGGTGAACTTGCAGCTTCAGGCCCCCCCTAGAGGCTGAGGGGGCCATAGCATTTGGTCACTGCTAAAAACCTTATTCATGCTGCATTTCCTCTCTGGTCCACTTTGGTCCGTGTGCGCTAGCCCGGCACGCACGTGGCATTGTACATGCTCACTTTTTTCATCTACCAGGCCAAGCAGTTGACGCATGCACACAACTGTTATTTGTAGTTTTGCCCCAGCCCTATGGGTAGCACAAATGTGCTAACATGCCAGTTTGTTCACCGGCTATAAACACGAGAGCGACACACATTTTTGTAGCAACAACAATGGCATCATTTCAAGGAAAAGCAGGAAAGCTGCTGCTGCTGCAAAAGGATTAATGTATGTTTATTCTCGTTTTCCGTGTCCTCGTTGTTTTCCTCGTCTACTTTGTCTTTGTATGCTGTGTTGGTAGCACCACCTCATGAATGGGACGTTCAGTCTTGCGCATGCTCTGTCAATGTGTTCAGGTTGTGGGCAGGCCGCACGGTCATAAAATTTGGGCTGCACATGGTCGTCCGCAGTAAACCCCTGCGTACACTAGAGGAGTGGAGACGATGACGTAAATTTCATCACACGAGGTTTCCGGTTGCACGTACGCGGACAGTGGAGGTGCAGTATGAATCCAGCTTTATAGAGAGGGTACTTGTCCACCTAGGCGTGTGTTTTCCCGCTTTCCATTCATTGTCTATGTAGCACACCCCGCATGCACTCTGGTAGCATGGCATCAAAAATTTTGAGCCGTTGCTTGGAGGTGTCCGCTCCTCCTCCTCCTGAAGCCTGATTACGCCCCTTTTATGCTCCCAACGGATCCCGACATGGAGGAGGTGTGGGAACCGTCTGTCAACAGACACCTAGGTGGACAAGTACCATCAGTCACGTCCCCTTTAATTCTGCATATAGGACCTTAAATGGGAAAAAAGCTCCACTGAAGTGAATGGCAAGAGAGAAATTATTTTTTAATCCCCATCGCATTTTGCTATGAGTTACACACATGATGTTTGTCAATTTAAAAAATAATTTTCCACATAATTAAAGTTGTCAGTTGTCATATAATAATAGAGTAATATTTAGTTGTTGGGAAACTGCTTAGTGGACTACATTTCCCTGTCTCAGACTATACGTGTCACCAAACACAATTATGGCGGTTTCCCTCTCAGATCTCACCCCCTGTTTCCTGACTGATGAAGGAAGCATCCAGAGAGGAGAAAAACAACACAAATGTATTTTGAGAGCTGCAGCTGATCCAGAGGACTGTTATGTTACTTCCTCCTGGGCTCTTTGAAAATGATGACGTAAGTTACGTGAGTCTGTTTGTAGTCTTTCAATTTACGTATTTTCACAGCCTTATACTTTAACAGTCGGACGACAACCTACACCATTATTTACATGGAAAATTACATTTTAAATTGACAAACATCAAATGTGCAACTCGTGTGCAAAATTTAATGGGGATCAAAAGATAGTTTCTCTCTTGTTATTTAATTCAGTGGAGATTTTTCTTTCCGATTTAAGGTCACATACGTGGAAGCAGAGGGGCCGTGACTTAGGTTCTCTATTGTCAAAAATAAAGGGTTGCGCTGACATCATCATGATGCACCACCATTCAAGTTCTTCGCTTTTTTTGCTTACTGTTAAAAGAAATTGCATATAATATGCAAAATTTCAGAAAAAAATTTGCTAATTGGCAGGAAAATGTGGCAAATTTCAAAATCTCTCACAAAGTTAACAAAATTTTTTTTAACCAACAAATAATTAAGGTTATGAGAAAAAGTCATGGATTTATAAGAATGGGATAGCTGCAAATTTTCAATAAAAGAATAAGTTCATAAGTTATATAGTTGCAGAAAAAGTCACAAATTAACAAGAAAAAAGCTGCAAATTTAAGAATACCTCTGGAAGATGCAAGTGGCCACGGTCACTCATATAATTTTTTATTTTCATTCTGTTCGCTTGTGATCACAAGATCAATGAATGTGCTACCACTGGATAAAAGCTCATGATCTTGTGAAAAGAGAATGGGAAAAAACATAAGAGGTGACCAAGGCTGCTTTCAGCTTGTATAAAATTACTAGCAAATTTTAAATTAAAAAAAATCAAATAAAAAAACTGCAAATCTAAGAGGAAAAATGTTGCATACTGATGAGAATAAAAGGCATATTTACAGGAAAGAAGTTTGTAATTTATAGGGGAAAAAAGAAAATTTACATGTAAATTTGTCACAAAGCCTTTATTTATGTATTGCAATTTTTTTTGCTAATTAATATAAAATGATAAGATTAGCTCTCCACAATGCAAGCAGGTACCCCATGTACTGCTCTGATTGAATACTGTGTGCATTTTTTATGTTTTAATGCATACACCCTAATGCTGCCACTCATTCTGTTTGGTGACATCATATGCATACCCTTTATAGTGGAGATGGTTACTACTCTCTTTTTTCATTGTGTTTTCTCAAGATCATAGGATAAATGTAAAAGCTAGGATAAAAGCTACAATGCTCCGCACTGTGTGTGTTTATATATATATTTATATATTTACTCTATCTAGCAACAATGCTCCACACTATGTGTTTATATATTTACATATTTATTCCATCTAGCTACAATGCTCCACACTGTGTGTGTTTATATATCTATATATTTATTCCATCTAGCTACAATGCTCCGCACTGTGTGTGTTTATATATCTACATATTTATTCCATCTAGCTACAATGCTCCGCACTGTGTGTTTATATATCTACATATTATTCCATCTAGCTACAATGCTCCGCACTGTGTTTATATACTCATATATTTATTCCATCCAGCTACAATGCTTCGCACTGTGTTTATATATTTATATATCTATCCCATCTAGCTACAATGCTCCGCACTGTGTGTGTTTATATATCTACATATTTATTCCATCTAGCTACAATGCTCCGCACTGTGTGTTTATATATCTACATATTATTCCATCTAGCTACAATGCTCCGCACTGTGTTTATATACTCATATATTTATTCCATCCAGCTACAATGCTTCGCACTGTGTTTATATATTTATATATCTATCCCATCTAGCTACAATGCTCCGCACTGTGTGTCTATACATATATATATATTTATATTTATATGTACATATGTATACTTGCTGCTCTTGTGTTTTTCTCTTGCCTTCTGATTGTTGCTCTGAGTGTTGCTATCCCTGTGCTGTTGCAATCCTGGAATTTCCCCATTGTGGGACTAATAAAGGCTTATCTTATCTTATCTTATCTTATCTTATCTTAAATCAATGCCCTATCATAGGATAATGACTTGTGAGCTTGAGGAAAAAGAATGAATAAAAGACATGAGAGCTTTAAGGATAATAAATGTTACACAATGATGAGAATAAAATGGAAAATGTACAGGAAAAATACAGTATCTTCTGCCTGTAACTCATAATTCAGCTCTATTTTAAGGTTCAGATGTTTTGTGGTTTCATGCAGATTTGTTTTGACCAAAAAATGTTTAAAATTGCACTTTTCATAGTAGCTGCTTACCAGAGTTCAAAAAGACTTGGAGACAGGTGAGGAGGTTAGTGACTCTTATTGCAGAATGATGCAGTAGCAGCACGGACAATACACTGTGTGCAGAGCAATGCATGAAACTCTAGGCCCCCTTTCCTTTTCCTGCCCTCCAGCCAGTGTCCACAGAGGTGAGTAAGCCATGCAGGCTGATACTGTGTCCTCATGCTGCACCCTGGCTCAGTGCCTCTCCTCCATCCCACGCCTGACTGTTTCTCTCGGTCTTACACAAACACAACGCGTTCTCTAGTCTGGACATGCTGTGGAGGCTACAGCTCAGCCATGACTGAGTCCAAACACAGACAAAACCTATTAACAGAAGATCCTCATCTTTCTCATTAGTGTTCTCATTCATATGTGAATGTTCTGTACGTGCCACTTTCACTGCATTGTCTGGCTTTTGCAGTAGAGTCCTAAAATATCCTGTGCAGCTCAGAGGATTGTCCTAATGCCATTACATTACTACTGAGCAAGCAGGAGGCACAGATGGGTTTGGGCAGGTGAAGCATGGTAATCATATTGTTGTACATGTATTATGACTAATATTGTTTAGTAAACAATCCAAGCCAATGTATTTTAAAGTACCCTCCAGACTGAAGAAGAGAGACTGGATGTTTATGAAAGAGATTTTGTGTGATTTAACTTACTACCATAGTTTATTTTTATGCATCCTCCTGTATAGCCTTATAATTTTACTATAGCCATTGGTCTTATATAAGATAAGATAAGATAAGATAAGCCTTTATTAGTCCCACAATGGGGAAATTCCAGGATTGCAACAGCACAGGGATTGCAACACTCAGAGCAACAATCAGAAGGCAAGAAAAAACAAGAGCAGCGAGTATACATATGTACATATAAACATAAATATATAGACACACGATGCGGAGCATTGCAGCTAAATGGAGTAAATATGTGAATATATAAACACACACACAGTGTGGAGCGTTGTAGCTAGATGGAATAAATATGTAAATATATAAACACACAGTGTGGAGCATTGTCGCTAGATGGAATAAATATATAAATATACAAACAAACACACACAGTGCGGAGCATTGCAGCTAGATGGAATGAAACAGCATAACCGTCTACTTAGTTATCCTACATGGTATGATTATGTACCCATACATATTGTCGCCCTCCGTAGCTACCGGTATTTTCCTAGTTGTATACCGGAGGGGACCATTGTGTAAGTCTATTTCGTCTTTTGCATTCAATACTATTAGGTTGTCACGTCTTTTTGCTATCTCTGCGAGCAGCCCTGCTTAGGTTATACAGTCTGACAGCTGTTGGTAGGAAGGACCTGCGAAACCTCTTGGTTGTGCACCTAGGATGATGTAGTCTGCTGCTAAATGAGCTCTTCAGTGCATTCAGTATGTCCTGCATAGGGTGGAACTCGGACTCCAGCAGAGATGACAGTTTAGCCACCGTCCTTCTCTCTCCTATCTCCTCCACTGGGTCAAGGCGCTGCCCCAGGACAGAGCTAGCTTTCTTGATCAGTTTGTTCAGTCTCTTCCTATCGGCTGCTGTAATGCCACTGCCCCAGCAGACCACTCCAAAAGTGATGGCTGATGCCACCACCGTGTCGTAGAATGTCTTCAGCAGCACCCCTTGTACACCAAAAGACCTGAGTCTCCTCAGTAGGAACAGCCTGCGCTGTATTTATATGGTGACTTTCCTCATATTGCCATCGATTAGTTAGGCGTTTCAAAGTGATTCCCGCCATATATTTATTTAAATAATGTACCCAATATTAGGTTGAAATGCTATAAGAATATACTGTATATGAACCGTTTTTCTCAAATAACAGTTCTACATCACTTTCGTTTTTATTGTATTTCTTCTTTTCTGTGTGCTTTTTTAAAACTGTGTGTTTTTTTTAATTTTAAACTGGAGTGGTGGCATCTTAGACCATCTGCCCCATAGCCTGGAGGTCATGGGTTCAAGCCCCATGTAAAAATGGTACTTCCTGCTTTCTAGCTTGGTGCTCAGCATAATAGAATAAAGGAAGGGAAAGGCGGCTTGCATGGCAGTGGCCCCTGCGATAGGAGAAGCATATTATGCTCTACTGTGTTTGGCTGTATGGATTTAATGATGATATATTTGGCTTTCTTCTTTTTTATTGATTTTTCAATTAAAGATTCAATTAATGCTAAATTACACAAATCAGATACTTTTTTATACAGTTATGGCCATTCCTTTTGCACATTTTATCTCAGTTTGAGTGTGTTTTATATTGTATTTTTCTGCCTATCTATGGAGTGTGCATTCCTGTCAGATATTTTTTTTTCATTACAAACTAAAAAAACCCCAATAAGTTGTTCTTCTTTCACACATGCTCTTTCTATATGTTTAAAATTCAAATAACAGGTGCTCCATATTTGAACAGTGGCAGTTGTACCAGTGAATAAAGTTAGATCTCTCTTTAAAAATGAATGCCCTTATTAGGTAGCCTTTGTTCCTATTCACTAGGGATCAAATGACAGAGAAGCTGTCATATTGATAGAAGGATCAGCTCACGGGCAGGGAACCACACCAGAGAAAACACTCACAACACAGAGAAGCAATGTTTAAACAGTTTATTAATTTCAAAAATAAGAAGCACAGTTATGGAAAACGTCACTCACCAGAGGAAGACAGCCTGTGGGGAGAGACAAGAGCGAATCAGTGGAGGATGGCGCCTAGGGAAGTTGGTAGACAAATTGCCACTTACGTGAGCCGAGCAGAGATTCCGACACAGAGACCCAGCAGTAATAGACGAACCAGCAAGAAGAAGCTGGCAGGGAGTAGGATTGGGAAGGAGCTGGGTGGTATCTGACCGAGTGGAGATAGGCTGCTGAAGAGGGGTGAGGATGATGGGGCAGGTGAGCGCACAAAAATCCTCGAAGACGCACCACCCTGATGGCAGCAATCTGAGAAAAAGAGAAGAGAGAGGAATTAATTAGGTTATCCTCAAAAGAGAATTTTTCAACTCGCTTGCTATTAGCCAGGCAGTATACCCAACGAGCCAGCGCTGAAGCCTCCGCTTGGTGGTCATTTATGCGCTGGCGAGGCAGAAGTGGCAGGTGTGTCTAATCACGCAGGTGTTGTGATTGCCTGTGGAGTTGGGGAATCTTTTCTCAGGAAGGAGGGGACGCGCGCTCACCTGGACATGACAGAAGCCTCATCAGGTGTCATTGTCTTGACCTGCTTGGGAATTCTTAATAGTAAAAATCCAAACCAAAATTTCATTGCAACAAAGCAGACCAATGCTGTAACTTCATGTAAATGGAGATGACAGCTCATAATTTATATGGGGAATTTTTAATGGGCTTTAAATAAGGTTGGGTGGAAGCCCAACTTACACTGGCTCGGACGTCGCCCGGGTTAACAAGGTCAGAAATTCCTGGCAGCGGAAGGCGAAGGACAGAGCTGCGTGGAGGAATCTGATCAGACCTAAATGAAACAGTTATTGTCGCCCTGACAGACTGCTATGATTATGATGATGATGATGATGATGGGGGTAGTTGTATTTAAGGCCCGTTATATGGACAAATTCTTATAAAGGAGGGAGTTAGTTTCACTGACATACATCAGAACCACTTATGGAATTCCTGCCCATACTTGAATATACACTGTGGGTAATATTTCTATGCCATCTTTGTCCAGGAATGTAGCAAATACATTCCAGTTATTTAAATAATACCTACAGGGGAACACAACTTTAAGGCAGGGATTGGAGAAACTGCTTCTTCGTCCCAATTTATACAGCAGCAGACCTTAATCATGGCCAGCCAAGCTCAGATCCTCTCCCATGATGGAATAAAGAAATAATTTCCTCCACATTATAAGCCTCTTTCATTAAGCAGAGCCATGACCTTCATATGCTAACATCCATCTACAACACCCATGGGTATGAGATCTAAAATACCAGTGCCAGCTCTTAGTTTCTCTCTCTCTGTGGCTTCCCCTGCCCCTATGGTTGTCTAGACACCAAAGAACAATCTCCCCATCTCTGGGCCTCAAAAACAGACTTCCATGTGGGGATCGCTTCACCCGTCCGTCAGGCTCTCCCACAGCTGCCTCCAGCAGCATTGGATTTCACCACATCTATACTAGATCAACACAGTGCTCTTTAAATTTTATCCATCTTGAAGGTATTCCTTCAGATAATGTTATATAATACTGCCTATTACTAATCAGGGGTAATAACATCCATCATTATAATAAGCTGAAGGAAGGGAATGTGGAGGCAGAGCACATGGGGACCACTTTAGGGCTGACAGCGCAGAAAACCTCAAAACAAAGCCGAGGTGTGAAAAATGAGTAGCTTATGATTATTAAGGTGTAATAATACTAAGCTACAGCAGCAGGAGTTTAATATTAATCTGATATTAATCCACCAAACCTGTCAAAATTGATAAGTAATTCTAAATATGTTTGCTCAGGGATGTGCACATACAGTACATTCTGAGAGGCTGCTGCTCTAACCTGAAAAATGACAAGGAATGAGGAAAAGGGTAACATATGTTCAATTAATCACTGAAAATCTATAACAAAACAACAAATGTATTAAAAATGCACTGAATTCTTGAGGAAAAAAGTCATAAATTTTTGAGAAAAGTTCACAAAATTTTGAGAGAAATGACACATATAAAAGAAAAATAACAAAGAATAAGGAAAAATGTTAAAGACAATTTGCAAAGTTGGTGAAAAAAGCGAAATATTCTCACAAAGTCTCCAAATTTTCTGGAAAGTCTTTAGTTAGAAAAAATGAAGAGAGAAGACAAGTAATTTCAAATGCATGTACAGTGGTGTGAAAAAGTGTTTGCCCCCTTCCCGATTTCTCATTTTTTTTGTATGTTTGTCACACTTAAATGTTTCAGATCATCAAACAAATTGAAATATTAGACTAAGATAACAAATAAACACACAATGCAGTTTTTAAATGAAGGTGTTTATTATTAAGGGTAAAAAAAAAAAATCCAAATCTACATGGCCCTGTGTGAAAAAGTGATTATCCTTCCCCCCCTGTTAAAACATAAATTAACTGTGGTTTATCACATCTTTGGAAAGCTGAGTTCAATTTCTCTAGCCACACCCAGGCCTGATTACTGACACACCTGTTCTCAATCAAGAAATCACTTCAATAGGACCTGCCTGAAAAAGTAGACCAAAATATTCTCATAAGCTAGACATCTTGCTGTGATCCAAAGAAATTGAGGAACAAATGAGAAACAAAGTAATTGAGATCTATCAGTCTGGAAAAGGTTATAAAGCCATTTCTGAAGCTTTGGGACTCCAGTGAACCACAGTGAAAGCCATTATCCACAAATGGCAAAAACATGGAATAGTGGTGAACCTTCCCAGGAGTGGCAGGTCGACCAAAATTACCACAACAGTGCAGTGACGACTCATCCAAGAGGTCACAAAAGACTCCACAACAACATCCAAAGAACTGCAAGCCTCGCTTGCCTCAGTTAAGGTTAGTGTTCATGACTCCACCATAAGAAAGAGACTGGGCAAAAATGGCCTGCATGGCAGAGTTCCAAGACAAAAACCATTACTGAGCAAAAAGAACATAAAAGCTCATTTCAGTTTTGCCAGAAAACATCTTGATGATTCCCAAGACTTTGGGGAAAATACTCTGTGGACTGACGAGACAAAAGCTGAACTTTTTGGAAGGTGTGTGTCCCATTACATCTGGCGTAAAAGTAACACAGTATTTCAGAAAAGGAACATAATACCAACAGTAAAATATGGTGGTGGTAGTGTGATGGTCTGGGGCTGTTTTGCTGCTTCAGGATCTGGAAGACTTGCTGTGGTAAATGGAACCATGAATTCTGCTGTCTACCAAAAAATCCTGAAGGAGAATGTCTGGCCATCTGTTCGTGACCTCAGGCTGAAGCGCACTTGAGTTCTGCAGCAGGACAATGATCCAAATTACACCAGCAAGTCCACCTCTGAATGGCTTAAGAAAAACAAAATGAAGACTTTGGAGTGGCCTAGTCAAAGTCCTGACCTGAATCCGATTGAGATGCTATGGCATGACCTTAAAAAGGCGCTTCATGCTCAAAAACCCTCTAATGTGGCTGAATTACAACAATTCTGTAAAGATGAGTGGGCCAAAATTCCTCCACACTGCTGTAAAAGACTCATTGCCAGTTATCGCAAACGCTTGATTGCAGTTGTTGCTGCTAAGGGTGGCCCAACCAGTTATTAGGTTTAGGGGCCAATCACTTTTTCACACAGGCCCAGGTAGGTTTTGATTTTTTTCCCCCCTTAATAATAAACACCTTAATTTAAAAACTGCATTTTGTGTTTGTGTTATCTTTGTCTAATATTTAAATTTGCTTGATGATCTGAAATATTTAAATGTGACAAACATACAAGTGACAAATCAGGAAGGGGGCAAACACTTTTTCCACACCACTATGTTGAAAAAAAAAAAAACTTTTCCAATTTAGAATATCCCAAAATCACATATAAAATCCCAAATTCACAAGAAAAAAAACCTTCCAGTTTAAAAACATGCAAATTTCAAAGAAAAAAGACACAAACTTATAATTAAAAAGTTGCAGATTTACTATAATACAGTGCAAATACAAGAATAAAGTCTCACAGTTACATGAAAAAACAACTGAGACAAGCAAAAAACTATACATTTACTAGTGTAAAGTGACACCTTTATTAAAAAAAAGGTCACAACAGTTTTTAAAAAAAATATTGTTATTTATTTTTTCTCTCAAAGGGCAGCTCAGACAAATATAGCAAATGGGCTGTTGCCTGGGCAACAATAGCCCATACCTGTGCACGTCCATTTGTTTGTTTCAAGTAAAATCTCTTACTGGTGTATATGTAAATGGAAGTGGCTTGCAATATAATTACAGACATGGACAAAATTGTTGGTACCACTCTGTTAATGAAAGAAAAACCCACAATAGTCACAGAAATAACTTGAATCTGACAAAAGTGGTAATAAATAAAAATTCTATGAAAATTAACCAATGAAAATCATACAATGCTTTTGAATTGTGGTTCAACAGAATTATTTTTAAAAATAAACTCATGAAACAGGCCTGGACAAAAATGATGGTACCCTTAATATTTTGTTGCACAACCTTTTGAGGCAATCACTGCAATCAAACGATTTCTGTAACCGTCAGTGAGATTTCTGCACCTCTCAGCAGGTATTTTGGGCCACTCCTCATGATCAAACTGCTCCAGTTGTCTCAGGTTTGAAGGGTGCCTTCTCCAGACGGCATGTTTCAGCTCCTTCCACAGATGTTCAATAGGATTTAGATCAGGGCTCATAGAAGACCACTTTAGAATAGTCCAATGTTTCGCTCTTAGCCATTCTTGGGTGTTTTTAGCTGTGTGTTTTGGATCATAATCCTGTTGCAAGACCCATGACCTGCGACTGAGACCAAGCTGTCTGACACTGGGCAGCACATTTCTCTCTACAATACCTTGATAGTCTTGAGATTTCATTGTACCATGCACAGATTCAAGACACCCTGTGCCAGATGCAGCAAAACAGCCCCAGAACATAACAGAACCTCCTCCATGTTTCACAGTAGGGACAGTGTTCTTTTCTTGGTATGCTTCATTTTTGCGTCTGTGAACATAGAGCTGATGTGCCTTGCCAAAAAGTTCCAGTTTTGTCTCGTCTGTCCATAGGACATTCTCCCAGAAGCTTTGTGGCTTGTCAACATGCAGTTTGGCAAATTCCAGTCTGGCTTTTTTATGATTTGTTTTCAACAGTGGTGTCCTCCTTGGTCATCTCCCATGAAGTCCACTTTGGCTCAAACGACAACGGATGGTGCAATCTGACACTGATGTACCTTGACCTTGGAGTTCACCATGAATGTGTCTAGATGTTGTTCTGGGCTCTTTTGTTACCATTCGTATTATCCGTCTCCTCCTGCAACCACGTCCAGGGAGGTTGGTTACAGTCCCGTGGATCTTAAAATTTCTGAATAATATGTGCAACTGTAGTCACAGGAACATCAAGCTGCTTGGAGATGGTCTTATTGCCTTTACCTTTAACATGGTTGCCTATAATTTTCTTTCTAATCTCCTGAGACAACTCTCTCCTTTGCTTCCTCTGGTCCATGTTTAGTGTGGTGCACACCATGTCAACAAACAGCACAGTGACTACTTGTCACCCTTTAAATAGGCCGACTGACTGATTACAAGTTTGTAGACACCTGTGATGTAGAGGACACATCTTGGTTGAACATGTCCCTATGGTCACATTATTTTCAGTCTTTTCTAGGGGTACCATCATTTTTGTCCAGGCCTGTTTCATGAGTTTTTTAAAATAATTCTGTTGAACCACAATTCAAAAGCATTGTCTGATTTTCATTGGTTAATTTTCATAGAATTTTTATTTATTACCACTTTTGTCAGATTCAGGTTATTTCTGTGACCATTGTGGGTTTTTCTTTCATTAACAGAGGGGTACCAACAATTTTGTCCACGTCTGTATATGCATACATTTAGTGTGTAAAAATACTGGAGTATGTTTTTGTTAATGCCTGTTTAATATGTGATTTTATGCATTCAGTGCCATTTGATTTTCACAGTTTTTCCTTGGCCTGTTGTGAGATCAGTTACAGAAGTGAGTAGCAAAGAGTTCCATTTACTCAAGTACCCTTTTCATCAAATTGTACTTTTATGAGTGGTTCTATTGCAGGACAGTTTTACTCTTACCTGACTACATTTTTGAAGGAAAAACTACATTTGGGCCAACTCTTTGAATTACTTTAGATTTTATAGATTTACACTGAATTACACTAAGTTTTTCTCTCACCAGTTTAAATTCTAAATAAATTTGAATTATTGTTTTTTCCATTCTGGCTCAGGAAATATTGTATTACTACTATTCTATTGTTTCTTTACATTATTTTGATTATATTAGAGGCAGAGGTTGCATTAACTAAAGATTGTCACTGATAGATTTTTTTTTTAGCAATGACAGAAAAATCTGAAGGCTGTCTACCAGCCTGTCAACTGTAATCTGTCAACCTTTTGACAGATTACAGTGAGCATGATACAATGTACCTTTTACTTGTAATGGCCACCTGTCCACTTTATAGTGCATGTTACAACACTGACCCAGAGTCTTTGTTCATCATTTCAATTAATAAAGCAATAAATGCATAATCTGCATGCTGCGTCATGTGTTTTCATGATTAAAATTGAACGTGAACAAAAACAAATGTCTGGCATCTTATATGAAAATTAAAATGACAGGTAATAAGGATAAGCCATCTTTATTGTCATTCAAATCCATACAGCCAATCATGTACAGTAGAACAAAATTATTTTTTCTTATCTACGATGTTAATCACACACTTATATAGGATCAGAGGGGTTGCTGCCATGCAAGGCACTGCCACAGATTTCCCTCCTCCGTTCCATTATTGCTGAGCACCAAGCTGGATGGCAGGAAGGTCCGCTTTTATATGGTCTTCGGCATTAACCGGCCGGGATTTGAACCCCGGCCTCCCGTGTGTGGGGAGGATGCTCTACCAACTGAGCCACTGGACTCAGTTGTCATAATCACCTGTCATAATCATAACAGATTATGAGAGAATTTTTACAGCCCTCTCTGTCAAAATGACAGATAATGAGAAAGTGTAGTGCAACCTATGATTAGGGCAGATCTGAAGAGTTTATATTTTATGATTTTCCTCTTAGTAACATATCTAAGAGAAAAATGTCACAAATTGGTGAGAGTAAAGTTGAAAATTAAAAAGAAAATTGATGCAAATGCAGTAAAATGTAAGGTATTTATTAGAACATTTTTTTCATTTTTATCATAAAAATCAAAACTTTATCAGAGTTAAAGGTGTAAAATTACAATATCATAAGTGTACAAGAAAAAAATGAAATTGACTAGAGTCACAAATTTATGAGAAAAAAGATGCAAATTTAAAGCAAATTTATAAGAAAAATATCTACAATTCATGAGAAAAGCCTCCTAGATGGATGCCAGTAAAATAATTTTTTGTCTATAGTTTTTAATTCTTATGTAAGTCATTTTTTGGCTTTCACTCGCTCGAGCAATTAATATAATCAGGTAATGCTTGTTCTATCTGAGTACAGCTTCTTCCTGCTCTACCCACCTCACCACAAACACAAACAGTGAAGCTTTGCTGGACCTCCACTAATTAACCTTATTTTAATATTTATACAGGGAAGGTCCATTGAGAGGCAATGCACATTCACACAAGCTGCCCAGTACAACCACAGACTGATCTGTGGCCACTGCTCCACTGGAGCAGTTGGGAGTTGCCTTGCTCAAGAGCACCATAGTGGGGGTTAATGACGGTGGGGCAAACACTGCTTCATCTGTCCCACCCAGATTTGGTCCTGCTGGTCCAGGGATTGAACCAGTGACCCTCCAGTCACCAGTCCACATTGCTAACCATTAGGCCACTACTGTCCCCAGTGGTGCCTCTTAATGCCTATAGGAAGTCATGTTGCCCTTTTATTAAAGGGGTCATTGACTGCACTTTTTACACATTTTAACAGCTCACTCGTGTCTTAATGAAGTACTTGTGACATATTTTCTTCACATTTTCTTTAATTTTTTAATTATTGAAGCAAATTTATTTTTTATTTTCCTTGGCTTTCTTGAAATGCTCTGATTTAAAGCCTGCCACTTTAAGAAACAGACTTCAGCTGTTCAACTCCACCCTCCCTCTTAGTCAGTTAGCCATTAGCTGAGTAGCTTCTGGCCGGCTCCTTCCAGCTTGGATGAGCAGTGCTGGTTTACCGATCCACAGTTGTCTGTGCATCTGACGTCATCTTGGCCCACCCAACAACCCCGCCGAGACACCACATTAAGGTTGCATTCACACCAGGCTAGTCCGGGGGTTTTGGTTCGATTGGGCAGGGAATGCTGAGAATTTTCACACCTTTGTTTGGTTTGGTTTGCATTCACACTGCTGTGGACCAAACTGCCTGGACAACGTCACGTAGTTACAACAACTACTCATTTGGGGCGCTGTAGCCAAAAGCACCACTGACCAGGAAGAAAAAATCTCGACGAAGAAAAAAAAAAATCAGGTTCATCAATTGGCCAGGACCAAAAATGGAAATCCGTTCCCTTCAGCCGAGTTGTTTGTCCGCCACAAACATGACATTTTTTAACTTTTCTCCACAGCTTTCTCCGGTAAAAGGATTTCTTGGATCCCCACGGTTGTCTTTATTATTTTCTACTCAAAATGCGCTACGGTAAACGCCACTTCCTCTTCTCAGACTACGTGCTCCTATGGTTACACAAACGCTGAGGGGCACTTCCGCCCTTTGGTCTGCTGGATAATCCATTTGCATTCACACTGCAAGCAAAACACACCACACTTCATTTGCAAGTGAATCAAGACCCCCATTTTCAGGTGGTCCAGACTTTGCTTGTTTGGTGCACACCAAAATTTCAAAACACGTTCAGATGGCACCAAACGAACTGAACTATCCGTGGATAGTCCTTTGGTCCGGACCAAACAGTGGCCGTGTGAATGCGCCCTAAATCGCCAGCACTGCACGCTCCAACGATCGCCACAAACCAAGGCTGAGCCACGGGATCTTGGCCACCGGCTGTGGGAGAGGAGCGGTCCTCTCCCATGGCCAGCCGGTGGATGCCTCATCACAAAGCAGCTCTCAGCAGCTCTGCTGGCTCTCAGCTCCCCATGACCAGCTTGCCAATGCCGGTGTTCTATAATTCTGTGCTACTTACAGAGACGTGCTACCCTGCGTCTTTGCGCATGCGCCTTCGAGCTAGAGCGACATGAGGCACATTATGGACCGTGGACCGGTGAACCAGGTGGTAACAGGGATGGTTATTAGGGTGACTAAGATCTGAAGAAAATAATATAAGCCGTGCTCGGTTCGAGCTTCCTGTTACCAGTGTAAGCTTGGGGGCTAGCACCCCCCCCCCCCCAGACCGTAACGCACTCACCCGCACAATAACTACCTCAGCTGTTGGCACAGAAAGACTGGCACACCAACGGTAATACATCTGCTGCTGTATGTCTCTGCACTTTACTGCAACCATTTGCACAAATGCCATATCTGCTGCTGCCTGTTATTGCAGTACTGTTCATGTGCAGTCCAATCTTCTTCTTCTTCGTTTAGATTTGATTGGCGGTTGGCAACCAGCTTACAGGTGCATTACCGCCACGTACTTCATTCTATATCATCACTGTATATCTTTGTATCAGGAGTTCTTATAAGGAGTTCTGAACAACTCCCTATGTGTGAAAATATTATCCGTCCTTGGACTGTGTCCTCGGTGGCGTCAATAATTGTGCCAGCCAACCTGCTGGCTGTCACTGTCTGCACCTACACTACCACATTCAACTTGCAACTACGAGTTTTACATTTTACTGCTCTACTTTTTCTGTGTATAGGATTGCTGGGTTTTATCGTTTACCTTTACTAGTGCATACCCATGTATGCCTGTAGAAACCAAGTGTAAGCAAGCATTTCTGCATGCCCATAGAAAGTTACTGAGTCCTGTGATCTTTGATGGTGTCATAGCGAGTCATTTGATCGTGAGTGATGCCTGCCTTTGATCTTTGATGATGTCATAGCAAGAGCTATGATCATGAGTGATGCCTGCCTTTGATCTTTGATGATGTCATAGTGAGTCCTATGATCTTGCAGGGAGTCCTATGATCGCGCCACACACACAGAGATTTCTTGAATTACGTATATATGGAGTGATTTGCACTATGGGATGTCTGGGTCTATCTTTTGTCACTATTTGCACTATGGGTAGCATTACTGTACATAGACTGCTGTTGTTTTTCCAGCCTTATTCCTTTTTTTTTATATTGCACACACCACTGAAGAGAGAGAAACGCCATTTCAATTCTCCTGTATGTTCTGTACGTATAGTAGTATTGACAAATAAAATCTTGAATCTTGCTCAAGGGTTAATACGCTACCTTTAGCACCACTTCCATATACATGACAGCTAGGCGGGCCAATAATAGAGCAGTGGGCTGGTCTCAAGGATGGCTCTGGGTTGTTTTTTTCTAAACGTGACGTTAACGAGTTCCACAAAAAAGTCCAAAACGTTTCTGGGAGAAAAAAACGAGATAAAGGCTGTGTGTGTTTTTTTAAGAGAATTGGCTGTTTTGAAAATTTTGGGATAATTAAGTGGCCAGTAGACTCATTTCAGACAGTTACAACCTACAAATGCACCATTTTTCAGTCGAAGACCCCTTTAAAGAAAGTGGGTGCACTGTGATGTCCTTTCAGCTGAACAATCCCTTGAAGGCACAACCCACCTCTTACATAATGCACACGTCACTCTTCTGTTTTAGTATTTGTGTGTCTACTACAATTCCTCCTCCCCCCTCCAGCACACTATCACCCATCATCTCTCTGGTGCATGTATACATTTTTTTTCTGTCCCCTCTGCTCTATTTTTATTCTGATTTTCTCCTTCACTGATACTATGCCCCGAAGCTGGGCCCCAGCTTCCATCCAGCTTGAGTGGAATCGGGATGAAAGCTGACTCACATATTCATTAACTCACATGGCTGCACTCTCCACCACAAATAAAGCAATTTCTGTGGATGTACATGCAGACACACAATCAACAACTGCACTAACAGATGATGCATCTACTCACCTAACACCACACACACACACACGCAAAATAAGCTGTTCTTAAATCAGAGTTTGGATTGGTCACATTTGCTGCTGGCACATTATAGAAGATAAATACATTTCAACCTGAAATACTGCTCAGTCATTGTTCATACAGCCTCAAAGACATGGCCACATTGTCACAAGGGACAGTCACACTCATCCCAAGCAGTGAACTGACAGCAGATAACTGCAATCCCAGCTATAAAAAGACCAGCTGACACAGGCAACCAATGCCTATAGATACACATACAGACAGGACAGCACTTCACAGCCACCCAGTCAGACCTAAGAGAGGGAATGCCTATTTTAATTCAGGGAATGCATGAAAGCAGCAAAGTTTCACAGTTTGGCTCCCTATGACCTTTTCCAACATGCACGCAAATGTCATGACAAGTTCCTAGGTTGTATAACAAAAGCCGGGAGGTTTGACAGAATTTTTTTCACCTTGGGAAGTAGAACATTTTTGTCCCTAAAATTTAGAGAGAGAAAAAAAAAAAGAAAAAAAAAAAAAGGCTGGCTAAACACTGACTGCGAGGAGATTGTCTCTGAAAGCGCTGTCTTTTACACTAATGAGTACTGCCACCTAGGGGCCACTTTGATCTGTGCAGCAACATCAACATGACTAAATTTCAGGAGGCTGGTTGGTTGTGATTAAATATTACTCAAAAAATAGTTATTTTTTATTAACAAAAATACAAGTGTTCTCAGTGTAATGGGGATACAAAACTAAATAACAGAAAAGTTGAATGAAAAATCCATGTAAACCACACCTTCAGGAATTTTTTTATCGTAACAGTGATTTTTTGTGAATAATAAATAATCTCTATAGGTCATTTCAGTGGCCTTCAGTTCAGCATGAGAAACGGTTATTATGATGCTCTGATGTAAATCCTGTTGCATGAAATTTTACCTCACACCAGTCTCTCTTTCTCTACTGGCTTCTTTTCTTTCCCTTCTTCATATTTCTATTTTATTCTCTTTTTACTTTTGTTTTCCTGCACACTGTTGTTCCTTTTCCTTCACCCTCTTTTTCTTTCTTGATCTGTTTCACATCTGCATTTTCTCTAAGATTTTGGAACTTCTTGAGGTCAGCACAGAACAACACCTAAAGCAGAGAGGAAAAACATTTGGTTAAAACGAGCCAACTGGAAAAGACACAAACTCAGACAGATGATAGCAAACAGACACTTACAGACTGGGCCCAACCAGCATAAGGTCCCCACAGCTTTCTAAAGAAATCCCCTGTGTAACAACATCCAGTGCTTACAATTACTGTGTTAAACACACTGAAAAGCAGATGTCTGAATACTTACCAATATCTCTGTATAGTCTATCTGTGATGGTCTTCTGTCCTTTGTCAGCAGCATATTTGTAGTCACGCTTGGCAATCTGCCACACGTGTGTGTCGACTGGCACGGCCTCAGCTTTATCCAGGGCCATCAGACATACACAGTCTGCAACCTGGGAGATGATACAAAGCCTGCATAACATACCACAAGAAATATACACTATGTTGATTTCTGGTTTAAAAAAATGCTCCAAATCAGTCCAGACGAAGCACTGTTGAATTTCAATCCAGCAGTAATTGTTTTGGCCACTTTTTGCTCATTATACCACTTAACTTTTTTCTATATGCAAAATACAGTTTAGATGTTAAAGACTAACAGGTTGGTTTGATGTTGTACCTTGGAGCCGACGCCCGGCAGAGCACACAGAGCTTTGTGGGCTTGTAGATACGAGACACTCCGCAGACCTTCAAGCCACTGGGGCTCATGTTTGTCCAGAATCTGACTGGCACTCTGCTGGAGGAACCGAGCCCTGTATCCAAAACCGAGACCCCTGAGGCGTGCCTCAACACTGCTGTCTGTCATAAATTAAAATAGAAGGAGAAAGGCGTTTGATAACAAGTTTATAACAGACAGTGAAGTGCTATGAAATTAGTCTGTACTTTTGGTGTAAGAATTTAAATAAAGATACCATACCATACATATCACACCATGCCATACCATACCACACTAGGGATGAGTCGATACCACTTTTTCAAGTCCGATACCGATACTGTAACTTTTAGAGTATTGGCCAATACCGATCCAAACCTGATCCCATCTCTCTTATTTAAAACAATAAAAGTACAGAACATACTTAGGTAATGACTGGTTGCATTTTGCACACATATAAAAACATAAATCTACAAGTCAAAGAATACATTATAAATCTGACTCAGTTCAGCAATGCTGCTGCTTTTTTATTTTAAACTTTGTAACACTGGCAGCACTTCACTGGTTAGGACCATATAAACATGCATTCTGAAGTTATACGTGCAAGTTTATGCAAAACTTTTAAAGTTAAGTATTTAAGTAAACATTCAGATTAAATTCAAAGTGCCACTTTATGCATGAGGTACAAAATGCTCTAGATCTGAAAATAAAGAAACTAGCCCTTTAAGTTGTATTTTTGTCATTCATTATTATTATCATCATAAGTATTCTCCTGGTCCTCGGTTTATTTAGTAGTGTTTCTGATATTATTCTGTCTATTCTTAGTTTTTAGGTTTGCTCTTATTTTGAAGTCATTCATGTTCCATTTCATGTAACTTTATTGTCCTAATTCTGCTTCTTCTTTTAGATTTGATTAGCGGCTGGCAACCAGCTTACAGGTGCAATACCGCCACTGACTTGATTATTCCCCAACTTTCCAGTTCACTGTTATGATTTGCTATTTATGTTTCTGTCACCTACCTCCCATCAGCTGTAACTCTCCACCGAAAGGTAAACCCATGTTATGTCTTCGTTCCTGTTTTCCAGCTCTCGTCTGGTTTTTATTTTTAGTTTCATTCTTTTAGTTTCACTTTTAGCGTCTTCCAGCCTCCAAGCTGGAAAAGCAGCGGCTGCTGATGTGCGACACACATCCTTCTGCTCGGTTCTTGACAGAATTCAGTATACTCCTTTACCGTGATACTTTTGCCAGTGTTTTATCAAGTTGGTAGTGTAAAACTGTAAATGCTGGTATCACACAGCAAACCAAGGCGAGTCCCACAGACATGTTCCAGTGACGTGACATTTGTTGCTTCTGTTTACAGAAGCCACAGTGTGGCTGAAAACATGATTGCGCCTTCATTTTAATATTATTAATGTATTGGATCAGTAAATTACTTTTATTCCTTACCAATACCGATCCAGCCATTTTGCCTGGATCGAACTCAACACCAATACGGCGGATTGAATCAGCTCATCCCTATACCATACCATATACTTATCATGTTAGTATCTTGTAGTTACCATGTAAGAAACCCTGTAGTTTCCATATTTCAGACAAGTTTAATAGTTCAACTAAAGATATGTGCAATTACATGAAATTACCCAGTGGTCACGTCATACTTATTTCATAATTTCTCCAAAAGTAAATTGTAATTCCAGGGGCATTACAAATGAGCAAAGTGAATGAAGAATACAGCCCTGAACTCAGTAAGACTGGGTAATTTTGGGTACTTAAAACACATGATTATTTAAACAATCTCATTTTTCTGAAGTATATGATGTTCGCAGATGACACTGTGATCTCGAATGAGAGTAGGGAGCAGGTGGAAGAGAACCCAGTGAGGTGGCAGTATATACTGGATAGAAGAGGGATGAAAATCAGTAGAAGCAAGACAGAATGCATGTGTGTAAATGAGAGGTTGGTAGGTGTAACGGTAAAGATGCAAGGAGTAGAGGATGTGAAGGTAGATAAGTTAAAAAAAAATGGGGTCAACCATCCATCCAGTAAAAGATTCTCACTGGGAATGACCAGGAGGGACAGGATTATGAATGAGAATATCAGAGGGCCAGCTCAAGTTGAGCGATATGGAGGCAAAATATGAGAGGCAAGCCTTAGATGGTTTTGACATGTGCACGGGGGAACAGTGGACATATTGGACAAAGGATATTGAACATGGCGCTGCCAGGTAGAAGGAAAAGAAGAAGACCACAGAGAAGAGGATGCAAGGGAAAATGTGAGATGGAGGCAGGTGATCCACTGCGGCAAACCTTAAAGGGGACAACCTGAAAGGACAAGAAGAGGAACGTTACATGATTCTTATATGGTAACTATAGGGTGCCTACATACAGGATACCTCTGTTATAAGTATATGGTTAAAAACAGGTGTGTTGTTATGTTAGTGTTAGTATGGGTTTTAAATTCTTAGTTTTAATCTGCGTGGCAGTAATGCACCAGTAAGCTGGTTGCCAGCCGCCAATCAAATCTAAAAGAAGAAAAAATAATTATTTCAACTGATCATTTCATTGATGCAGTAAAAAGGACTCTTCTTCTGTGAGCTCACAAAATATCTGAATGACTTATTATGGTATGGTGATAAAATATGGAGTCTTAATTTAAGAAATCTCTGTCTGCCTTCTTCTTCTTCTTTTAGATTTGATTGGTGGTTGCAACCAGCTTACAGGTGTATTACCGCCACTGACTTGATCATCATCACTCTACGTCTCTGCATAAGGCGCTCTGAACAACTCCTTATGTGTGAAAAATTATCCGTCTTTGGACTGTGTCCGAGGTCTGTCTGTGTGTCTGTCTGTGTGCCACGACCATAGGACCGCCCATGATGTCTACATGATGTCCTATGATGTTCCTATGTATATGGAGTTCTGAACAACTCCTTATGTGTGAAAAAATCTGTCCTTGGACTGCATCACTCACGATCATAGGACTCGCTATGACATCATCAAAGATCAAAGGCAGGCATCACTCACGCTCACTCACGATCATAGGACATCAAAGATCAAAGGCAGGCATAACTCATGATCATAGGACTCATGATGACATCATCAAAGATCAAATGCAGGCATCACTCATGATCATAGGACCTGCTAGGTCGACCTGCTAGGCGAGTCCTATGATCTTTGCTGATGTCCTAGCAAAGATCATAGGACTCGCTATGACATCATCAAAGATCAAATCCAGGCATCATAGCAGTCGGTATGACATCATCAAAGATCAAAGGCAGTCATCACTAATGATCATAGAACTTGCTATGACATCATCAAAGATCATAGGACTCGCTATGACACAATCAAAGATCAAAGGCAGGAATCACTGAATGAGTGCTGATGTGCTTGCTTACACCCTTGCTTACACCCGCTTTCTACGGGCATGCAGAAATACTTGCTTACACTTGGTTTCTACGGGCATGCACAGGGATGCACTAGTTTCTATTAATAAACAAAAATATTTTTAACAACCTATATTACCTAAGTAAACAGGATGTTTTTTTCAAGCATGACAACACTGGAAACATGAAACAAACCTTCTGAGTAGCTACATTATAAATGAACCACTATTATGTCAATGGACATACACACACACACACACACACACATATATATTTGGCCCTCTAATCCTGTGCAGCTAACAGTAATGCTTTACTGTCAAATGATAAACAGTGTAGTTTCAGTGGCAAAAGTTTAAAAGTACCTGCAAGTGAGGACAGAGAGGGAAAGTCATGGTAAGAAGTTTGATCCAGCTGACATAGCGGGGGGCCCAGTGTCTGACACAGTCTCTCCACCATGCCCTGAATACGAGAGATGTGGTTGTTGGAAGTGCAAATGAAGGAAAACAGGCATTCAGTGGGATCCTGGCGCAACATTCGGATCCCTGGGAAAAGACAACACAAAATAACCACCACAGCTCACAAAAATAGCATTTGTCATTAATTCCAAGTGTAATAACTAACAAGGTACAAGAAGTCTGGCTAAACATTTACAAAATTTGAAAATAATGACTTAAAAGAGCAAATAGAACAATATAAAAGGTGAAATTATTTCTGTGTCAATTTAGGTAACATAGGCAGTTTTAAAATTTTAGTTACACTGACTCAAGTATATGTACTCAAATAGGTTCTCCAGTAAATTATACTTGTATTTTCACTGTAGGATACTTTGAACTGGGCAGCAGTCTGGGCTACTCTGGACTGCTGCCCCTGGATTACGTAGAGGATGGATGGATGGATGGATGGATGGATGGATGGATGGATGGATGGATGGATGCTTCTATTTGAGTTCAGTGAAAGGACTAGCTGTTACAATCCCTGATGTTTGCACCACTTCTGAGTCCCTGGGAGTTCTTGAGAGATGTCTACTATAAGGCTTCACTGCCGGGACACATCATCAGTTGTGTACCTCAGCATCACAAGGTGTTTCGGCCATTTATCACAAGACACCCTCCACTGAGGCAGGCCCACTACAGGTTGATCAAGCCTGGTTATGTGTCCCATGGTTTAGCTGTTTGCCTTAGAAGCCCAGATGGTATCACTCCTTTTCATTCCCAGCTAGCAACTGGTCCTCTCTTCTTCTTCACTCGGTTACTGACGGATAGCAAACAACTGAAAGGTGCATACTACCACCTACTGTACAAGAGTGTGTAACATTATGTCATTTGAGCCTGACCCCTAAATTCTATGACTTAATCCTGTGTTATTTAAAAAAGAGAAAGGAGCCCTTCTCGTGATTCTAAGTGCCTCTCCATCTCCATCTGTTCCCAGAATCCCAGTTAAATCACATTCCTTACCGACCTCTCGAACTTCATTTTTCATTCTCTTTCTTTTCCATACTTGTGACAGTGCAATAAGATGCGCTCTGTGGTCTATATTAATCATATATCCCATAACCTACATATGTATAAGCATGTGAGAATGTTTGGTGATTACATATGTAAAGCGACTTCACACCTCAGAACAGGACAAAGAGGTCTCAACCGCCAGCGGGGATCAAAGAGCATCCGAGGCACTGCGGTGGAGACCAGATCGATCGCCCTGACCTCCCAAGGCCAGGTGGAGGGATACAGAGACAAAGGAGGGGGATTAAGATAATGTGGGATGTCAGCCTTGATATGCATGTCTTTTGTTATGTGTAGGTATAAGTATGTAGAGCTGAATATGTTCTGCCTCTTTCAACTTCTGCTTCTGCACTGAGATGAGATTTGTTAGAGGAGCGAAGCTGATAATAAACTTTGGTTTATAAGTCGCATCGCCTCGTTATTCCAAGCTCTTCTACACTGGTGACCCTGACGCGAGGATGGACCAGAGGCGTTCCCCCGCGATTGACTTATCTGAGGCGACCCAGGCAGACGCCGGCGCCCATGCAGACAGGGGAACGGATGGAAGACGTTCCCCCACGGCAGAAGAGAGGGCTCAACCGAGCACCAGCCCCGCCATGAGAGCAGAAGAAAGGCGCTCTCACCCGGCGGACACATCAAGGACGGCCCACACAAGCGCCATCACCGTCAAGCTGCCAGAATTCTGGCAAGAAGACCCGAGCTCGTGGTTCCAGCAAGCTGAGGCTCAGTTTGCACTGGCGGGCATAACGGCGGACGAGACGAAGTTTTATCACATCGTCGCCAAACTCGACGCAGCCACGTCAAGATGCGCGCGGAGCATAATCCGACAGCCGCCCGCCTATGACAAATACAGAGAGCTGAAGGCGACCATCGTCGAGAACTTCGTCCCCTCAGCCGAGGAGAGAGCAGAGAAGATCCTGGCGATCTACGGCCACAGAGGATGCAGACCCAAGGCCCTCATGGAGGACATGCTGCAGCTCAAGGAGGAGGACAACGATAACTTCCTCTTCCAACACATCTTCCTCAGCACTCTGCCGCCAAACATGAGAGGGACGCTGATCAACATGCGGTGCAGCACCCAGCAGGACTTCCGCGCGCTGGCCCGAGAAGCGCAGCGACTCACCAACACCTGCAGGGAACAGGTGGCCACAGCAGCATCCGCACATGCCCAGAGCAACGGAGAACCACGGACAACCGAGCAGAGCCCACCCACCATGGCGGCAACAAGACCAAGACGCAGCAGGCGGAACGACATCTGCTATTACCACCACCATTTCGCCGAGGGGGCGTACAAATGCGTCCCCCCCTGCAAGTTCAAAAGTTCGGGAAAACGTCCAAACCGAGAACCGTTAACGGCTGCAGTTCTCGGCGAAAAAAATAAACTTCTTTATGTGACTGACGGACACACCGGCAAACAGTTCCTAATTGACACTGGAGCTCAACTGAGTTTTATCATGCCGTCCCACGCAGACCGGGCCATGGGCCCCCGGGGCAATGGAGCGATGGCAGCCAACGGCTCCATCATCGACACTTATGGTGAAAGGAATCTGCCCCTCTGCATTCATGGCCGCAACTACAGATGGACATTTGTTGTAGCGGCGGTGAGTTTTAACTTGTTGGGCGCGGATTTTTTGTGTGCACATGGGTTATTAGTCGATCTAGCAAACAGACGCTTGGTTAATGCATTGTCATTTGCTTCTATTCCCTGCTCAGCTCGAGTTTCTCCACCACCCGTGGAGGCCAGCGTCACTACAGCAGGAGGTAAGTTTGATCATCTCCTCACCCAATTTCCAGCACTCACAATTCCCAAATTCTCAGCTACAGTGGCTAAGCACGGGGTCGAACACTTTATTCCCACAACGGGCCCACCCGTATTCGCCAAAGCTCGGCGCTTAGACGCGACCAAGCTCGCCATAGCTCGGGACGAGTTTACCACCCTTGAAAAACTAGGCATTATCAGATGCTCAAAAAGCCCCTGGGCATCGCCACTACACATGGTCCCGAAATCCAACGGTTCTTGGAGACCATGCGGTGATTACCGCAGATTAAACAATGTGACAGCGCATGACCCGCTACCCAATTCCTCACATCCAAGATTTTTCACTACATCTGGCGGGTGCGTGCATTTTTTCTAAAATAGACCTGGTCCGTGGCTATCACCAAGTCCCCGTTCGAGCAGAAGACATTCCTAAAACAGCTGTAATAACCCCCTTCGGTCTTTTTGAATTTTGCGGATGCCTTTTGGCCTCAAAGGCGCTGCTCAAACCTTTCAGCGGATGATGGACGCGGTATTACGTGACCTCCCTTTCGTGTTCGTCTACCTCGACGATATGCTGGTAGCCAGCTCGTCGGAGGAAGAACACGAACAGCATCTCACTATGGTTTTTCAGAGACTAGAAGAGCACGGGTTAATAATCAATCCAGCCAAATGCAAATTTGGCGTGTCACAAATTGATTTTTTGGGACACAGAGTTTCACCGAAGGGGGCAGTTCCGCTGCCAGACAAAGTTTGCGCAGTAAAAAACTTTCCACGGCCACAAACGGTCAAATCGCTGCAAGAATTTTGGGGAATGGTTAATTTTTACAACTGTTTCCTCCCCCGCGCAGCTCAGCTCATGCAGCCCCTATATGACGCGCTCAGAAAACAAAAACCTTCCAACGCGGTCGAATGGACCCCGGAGCGCGAACGCGCCTTCGCGGAAGTAAAAAGTGCCCTAGCTAACGCAACATTGTTGGTTCACCCTGATCCCTCGGCCCGCATTGCGCTAACCACAGACGCTTCAGACCTGGCCATAGGGGCGGTTGTAGAACAACACGTTGGCGGAACCTGGCAACCTTTGGCATTTTTCAGCAAATCGTTAAACCAAACTGAGCGTAAATACAGCACTTTTGACAGGGAGCTGCTAGCGCTTCATTTATCCATCCGCCACTTCCAGTTCTGGTTGGAGGGGCGGCGTTTCACGGCTTTTGTAGACCACAAACCGCTCACCTTTGCGATGGCTAAAATTTCCGAACTGTGGTCAGGCAGGCAACGAAGACAGCTAGCTGCGATTTCAGAGTTCACCACAGACATTCGACATGTGGCAGGCAAACTTAACGTGGTAGCAGACTGCCTCTCTCGCGCTGTGACATCGCCAGAGCACGAGGAGACAGATTATACTACCTCAGCCGCAGAACTCTTCGCCAACGTGGACACATACGCGGCCCCAATCCACGTAGGGATAGATTATGCAGCCATGGCGGAGGAGCAAAGTAGTGACGCAGACGTGCGCGCACTCCTGTCTGGACCAACAGGGTTAAGGCTGGAGGAAAGGGGTTTACGCGACGGTGTGCCCCCCCCCCCAATATGCGACATCTCAACCGGCCGACCTCGCCCGGTAGTCCCAGCTGCATGGCGCCGCCGTATTTTCGACTCAATTCACTCCCTCGCGCACCCGGGTGTGCGCGCTTTGGTTAAAATGGTCGCCGAAAAGTTTGTGTGGCCCGGCCTGCGCAAAAACGTAAAAGAATGGGCAAAGACTTGCATGTCTTGTCAGCGCGCCAAAATACACAAACACACAAAAGCCCCTCTAGAGCCTTTTCGAATCCCAGCTAGAAGGTTCGACCACGTTCATGTCGACCTCGTGGGACCACTACCTTCCTCCCAAGGTTTCACTCACCTGTTAACAATGATAGACCGTACTACGCGCTGGCCTGAGGCGGTCCCTCTGGCGTCAACCACAGCGGAGGAAGTCGCTCGCATTTTTTTAACAAACTGGGTGGCACGTTTTGACGTCCCATCGGACATCACGTTCGATAGAGGGCCTCAATTTGTCTCGGAGCTTTGGTCAGCCATGGCCAGCAGCATAGGAGCAACAATTCACCGCACCACCGCTTATCACCCTCAGGCTAATGGGTTATGCGAGCGTTTTCACAGATCTTTAAAGGCCGCCCTCAGAGCCTCACTAACGGACACAAATTGGGTAAATAAACTTCCCTGGGTTTTATTGGGGTTGCGTGCTGCGCCTAAAGAGGATCTAGACACCTCCCCAGCAGAATTAGTTTTTGCACAACCTCTCAGGCTCCCAGGTGAATTTTTACCAGAGAACCCAGAGCCAGGACATCTCCCAGCCCCAAGGCTTTTAGGCAGCAACGGACCGGACACTCTCCCCGGACCGACACATCACTCTTTTCCATGGGTTTTTGTTCCCCAAGCTTTGAAAAACGCTGAATTCGTTTTTGTTAGGCATGAAGCTTTAAAACCAACCCTCCGTCCACCATACGACGGACCTTTCAGAGTGCTGGAACCTGGTGATAAGCATTTTGTGCTTGATTTAGGGGGACAGAAAAGAAACAGTCAGCATTGACAGACTTAAACCTGCCTTCTTGTTGAGAGACGAACCTGCACGGTTGGCGAGAGCACCTCGGCGGGGTAGACCCCCCAAGAGAAAAGACTCAGCCCCCCTGCAGGGAACAAATAATCACTGTCCTCCCCAAGCTGCAGATTCCTTACAGGAAGGTCCCACCAGGACGCCCAAGCGGACCCACAGCAGATTCGGGAGAAGATTAAAACCCAGACGGCACAAGGACTGATGCAAACTACTCAAAAGTTGTTCACTAATTGTGCTGTGACAGTTTAAGACTGACTTGTGATATTACTACGCTGTTATGATTACCACTGAATTCTCTACAGGAGCATAGCTGCTGGAAAGTTTCTTCCTTGTCAAGAGGTGTAGCAGTTAGTATGTCATAATAATTATCTTAAACTGTGAATTTTTCTATTGTCCTTTTCTTAGTCGTTTGGGGGGGGGGGGGGGCTGTGGTCTATATTAATCATATATCCCATAACCTACATATGTATAAGCATGTGAGAATGTTTGGTGATTACATATGTAAAGCGACTTCACACCTCAGAACAGGACAAAGAGGTCTCAACCGCCAGCGGGGATCAAAGAGCATCCGAGGCACTGCGGTGGAGACCAGATCGATCGCCCTGACCTCCCAAGGCCAGGTGGAGGGATACGGAGACAAAGGAGGGGGATTAAGATAATGTGGGATGTCAGCCTTGATATGCATGTCTTTTGTTATGTGTAGGTATAAGTATGTAGAGCTGAATATGTTCTGCCTCTTTCTACTTCTGCTTCTGCACTGAGATGAGATTTGTTAGAGGAGCGAAGCTGATAATAAACTTTGGTTTATAAGTCGCATCGCCTCGTTATTCCAAGCTCTTCTACACGCTCAACATTTTCTTTTACTCCACAATCTCTACATTTGTCACTTTCGCTTTTCCCCATGGTGAATAAAGTGCCATTTAAACCTGTATGATCCAGTCTGAGTCTTGCCATAATGATGTCTTCCCTCCTGTTTGTTTTGTAATTCTTTATTGCAATAGATTTTTGTATTTTGTAATACGATCTACCTTTATGATCTTCATCCCATCTTTTTTGCCATAGCTCAATTCCTTTTTTCTTGATTACTGCTTTCCCTTCACCTTTTCCAAGAGACAATGGTATAGTTATTTCTTTCCCAAGTGCACTTTTTGCTAATTTGTCTGCACAGTCATTCCCTTTCAACCCTTTGTGTGCAGGAACCCAACAAAACTGAACTTCTCCACCAACCTTGTGTACCCTAAATAAACTGTGATATGGCTCAATCACCAAGCCTTCCCTTGTAGATTTTAGTGTCTGTATGGTTTTTAAAGCTATAAGTGAATCTGTGCACACCACCACCCGGTCCGGTCTGACCTCCTCCACCCACTGCAAACCAATAATTATTGCCACCATCTCTGCTGTAAACACGGATGCATTGTTGGAGAGTCTTTTTGAGATGGTCACTTTGAACTCTGGAATGTATACTCCAACAGAGCCCTCTTTGTTCTTTGAACCATCAGTATAGAACTGTAAGTAGTTATAGTAATTGTTCCTGAGGTAAATGCTTGTTTTAACACCAACTTCACTCATATGCCAATCTTTTTTCCTCATTAGCAGACTAATGTCTACTTCTTTTCCCAGAAACAGCCAAGGGGGAACATTACTCACTGGACTGGTGTTAGCTATATCAATAGTGTCCAGTCCATACATTCTGACTTTTCTTTCAATCGTCCACCCAAACCCATGTCCCTGGAAGTTAGAATATTCCCAGCAGTCTTGTAGTGTTGTTTTTGAAATATTCACTTCCTCACTTCCTTTCAGCTTGACCCAGTATGATAATGCAAGTTTATCTCTTTTCAAATCCATTGGCATTTCTCCTGCTTCTATTAAAACTGCATTGTTTGGTGTTGTTTTGATGGCTCCAATGCACAGGCAAAGCACTCTATGCTGCATTCTGTCTATTTTTTCCAGAGTCGTCTTGCTGCTGCTCCATACAGTATATCATGCATCCATAGTCTATTGTCGATCTCATTAGGGCTCCGTAAATGTCAATTAAAGCCTGTTTATCTGCACCCCATTCGTGTCCAGCTACAGCTTTCATGAGATTAATGACTTTTTTGCACTTTGTCTCCAGATTTTCAACATGAACTCTCCATGTGTATCCACTATCAAACCACAATCCTAGATATTTGAATTCACTCACTTTCTCTAATGGTTGATTATATAATGTTAATGGTTCTGTACCAGTTCTGCATTTTTTGGTGAAAATCATATAGCAGGTTTTACTGTTTGAAAATTTAAATCCCCACTTATATGACAACTTTTCCACTTTCTCCATTGCTTTCCTGATGTTTCTGAACACAAATTTCTCATTTCTTCCCCTCGTCCATATGGCTCCATCATCTGCATATAGTGCTGTTTTGATGGATCCCTATTGATCCTCAAACATGTCATTAATCATTATGTTGGATATGTGTGGATCCAAGAATGCTAATCTTCTTCTTCTTCTTTTAGATTTGATTGGCAGTAGGCAACCAGCTTACAAGTGCATTACCACCACGCACTTTGCTCTATATCATCACTCTGTAAGGATCACTCAGTGATGGGTCCTGCCGATATGAGCCACTAACCCACACCAGCCCCATTAGGGTCTATTCCCCCCTGTCAGCAGTCTTTCCAGGCCGTCATCAGGTCTTTCCCTGATTGTCAGCTGCCCTTTTGCAGCAGTCGCTGGATCACTCCAGAAATGAAGGTTTAATGAAAAGACTAGCTGTTACAATCCCTGATGTTTGCACCACTTCTGAGTCCGTGGGGAGTTTTTCTTTTTCTTCTTCTTTTAGATTTGATTGGTGGTTGGCAACCAGCTTACAGGGGCATTACCGCCACATACTTCGCTTTATATCACTCTTCTTCTTCTTCCCCTTCCAGACCCGACCGCAGGCCAGCAACCAGCCCACAGGCGCACCACCGCCACCCACCGGGCCAGAGCGCAGACAAGAGAACGGCAGGGGAAAACATGACTACTATAAGGCTTCACCGCTGGGACACATCATCAGTTGTGTACCTCAGCATCACAGGGTGTTTCGGCCATTTATCACAAGACACCCTCTACTGAGGCAGGCCCACCACAGGTTGATCAAGCCTGGGTATGTGTCCCGCGGTTTAGCTGTTTGCCTTAGAAGCCCAGATGGCATCACTCCTTTTCATTCCCAGCCAGCAACTGGTCCTCTCTTCTTCTTCTTTTAGATTTGATTGGTGGTTGGCAACCAGCTTACAGGTGCAGTACTGCCATGTACTTCACTTCTTCTTCGTTTAGATTTGACTGGCGGTTGGCAACCAGCTTACAGATGCATTACCAAGTACTTCACTCTATAGCATCACTCTATATATCTTGGCCGTGGCAACTTTGTATAAGGAGCTCTTACAAGGAGCTCTGAACAACTCCCCATGTGCGAAAAAACCATCTGTCCCTGGACGTTCTTCTTCTTCTTTTAGATTTGATTGGCGGTTGGCAACTAGCTTACAGGTGCATTACCACCACATACTTCACTTTATATCACTCTTCTTCTTCTTCTTCTAGATCTGATTGCCGGCTGGTTCTTCTTCTTCTTTTACATTTGACTGGCGGTTGGCAACCAGCTTACAGGTACATTACCACCACATACAAGGAGTTTTTCCTCACAACATTGATTTTCCTCATAGCTTTGTGATGTTTGCTCATAGCTTTGTGACGTTTTTCAACTGGTCCTCTCTTCTTCTTCTCTTGGTTACTGGAGGATAGCAAACAACTGAAAGGTGCATACCGCCACCTACTGTACAAGAGTGTGTAACATTATGTCATTTGAGTCCGACCCCTAAATTCTATGACTTAATCCTGTGTTATTTAAAAAAGAGAAAAGAGCCCTTCTCGTGATTCTAAGTGCCTCTCCATCTCCATCTGTTCCCAGAATCCCAGTTAAATCCCATTCCCTTCTGGCCTCTCGAACTTCATTTTACATTCTCTTTCTTTTCCATACTTGTGACAGTGCAATAAGATGTGCTTGACATTTTCTTTTTCTCCACATTCTCTACATTTGTCACTTTTGCTGTTCCCCATGGTGAATAAAGTGCCGTTTAAACCTGTATGATCCAGTCTGAGTCTTGCCATAATGATGTCTTCCCTCCTGTTTGTTGTTTTATAATTCTTTATTGCAATAGCTTTTTGTATTTTGTAATTCAATCTACCTTTATGATCTTCATCCCATCTTTTTTGCCATAGCTCAATTCCTTTTTTCTTGATTACTGCTTTTCCTTCACCTTTTCCAAGAGACAATGGTATAGTTATTTCTTTCCCAAGTGCACTTTTTGCTAATTTGTCTGCACAGTCATTCCCTTTCAACCCTTCGTGTGCAGGAACCCAACAAAACTGAACTTCTCCACCACCCCGTGTACTCTTAACTGTGATACAGCTCAATCACCAAGTCTTCCCTTGTAGATTTTATTGTCTGTATAGCATTTAAAACTGCAGGTGAATCTGTGCACACCACCACCCTGTCCGGTCTGACCTCCTCCACCCACTGCAAACCAATAATCTTCTTCTTCTTTTAGATTTGATTGGCGGTTGGCAACCAGCTTACTGGTGCATTACCGCCACATACTTCACTCTACATCATCACTCTAGCTGGTCAGGAGCATCTTCTTCTTCTTCCTTTAGATTTGATTGGCGGTTGGCAACCAGCTTACAGGTGCATTACCACCACTGACTTGATTATCATCACTCTATATCTTTGCATAAGGAGTTCTGAACAACTCCTTATGTGTGAAAAAAAGATAATCCGTCTGCCTTTGCAGGTGGATAAGACATCACTATTGCCATCATCTCTGCTGTAAACATGCTCAGTGGCGATGACCAGCTTTTCTTCTTCTTCTTTAAAATTTGATTGGCGGTTAGCAATCAGCTCACAGGTACATTACCGCCACGTACTTCACTCTATATCATCACTCTATCTGGTCAGGAGCTGTAGTCCTTCTATCATCATTGCTGTGTCCAATCGAACCTCAATTCTATCTTCAGACATCACTCTTCTTCGTCTCCTCATACTTCACTCTATATCATCACTTCACTCTATAGCATCACTCTAGTTGCCACGGCCAAGATGTCTTCTTCTTGTTCTTCTTTTAGATTTGATTGGCAGTTGGCAACCAGCTTACAGTTGCATTACCGCCACTGACTTTTATCATCACTCTATATCTTTGTGTAAGGAGTTCTGAACAACTCCTTATGTGTGAAAAAATGATCCGTCCTTGGACTGTGTCCGAGCACAACCTCTCGAACGTGCTCTTACTCAGCCAAGATGTTTTCTTCTTCTTCTCTCGGTTACTGGAGGATAGCAAACAACTGAAAGGTGCATACCGCCACCTACTGTACAAGAGAGTGTAACATTATGTCATCTGAGCCCGACCCCTAAAGTCTATGACTTAATCCTGTGTTATTTAAAAAAGAGAAAAGAGCCCTTCTCATGATTCTAAGCGCCTCTCCATCTGTTCCCAGAATCCCAGTTAAATCCCATTCCCTACCGACCTCTCAAACTTCATTTTTCATTCTCTTTCTTTTCCATACTTGTGACAGTGTAATAAGATGTGCTTGACATTTTCTTTTTCTCCACATTCTCTACATTTGTCACTTTCGCTTTTTCCACGGTGAATAAAGTGCCGTTTAAACCTGTATGATCCAGTCTGAGTCTTGCCATGATGATGTTTTCCCTCCTGTTTGTTGTTTTATAATTCTTTACTGCAATAGATTTTTGCATTTTGTAATATGATCTACCTTTATGATCTTCATCCCATCTTTTTTGCCATAGCTCAATTCCTTTTTTCTTGATTACTGCTTTCCCTTCACCTTTTCCAAGAGACAATGGTATAGTTATTTCTTTCCCAAGTGCACTTTTTGCTAATTTGTCTGCACAGTCATTCCCTTTCAACCCTTCATGTGCAGGAACCCAACAAAACTGAACTTCTCCACCACCCCTGTGTACCCTAAATAAACTGTGACATAGCTCAATTACCAAGTCTTCCCTTGTACATTTTAGTGTCTGTATGGTTTTTAAAGCTGTAAGTGAATCTGTGCACACCACCACCCTGTCCGGTCTGACCTCCTCCACCCACTGCAAACCAGCAATTACTGCCACCATCTCTGCTGTAAACACGGATGTATTGTTGGGAGTCTTTTTGCGCTGGTCAATTTAAACTTTGGAATGTATACTCCAACTTCAACAGACCCCTCTTTGTTCTTTGAACCATCAGTGTAGAGCTGTAAGTAGTTATAGTAATTGTTCCTGAGGTAAATGCTTGTTTTAACACCAACTTCACTCATATGCCAATCTTTTGTCCTCATTAGCAGACTAATGTCTACTTCTTTTCCCAGAAACAGCCAAGGGGGAACATTACTCACTGGAGTGGTATTAGCAATATCAATAATGTGTAGTCCATACATTCTGGCTTTTCTTTCAATTGTCCACCCAAACCCGTGTCCCTGGAAGTTAGAATATTCCTAGTAGTCTTGTAGTGTTGTTTTTGAAATATTCACTTCCTCACTTCCTTTCAGCTTGACCCACTATGATAATGCGAGTTTATCTTTTCTCAAATCCAGTGGCATTTCTCCTGCTTCTATTAAAACTGCGTTGTTTGGTGTTGTTTTGACGGCTCCAATGCACAGGCGAAGCGCTCTATGCTGCATTCTATTTTTTTCAGTTGTCTTTGCTGCTGCTCCATAAATCATGCAGCCATAGTCTATTGTCGATCTCATTAGTGCTCTGTAAATGTCAATTAATGCCTGTTTATCTGCACCCTGTCCAGCTACAGCTTTTATGAGATTAATGACTTTTTTGCACTTTGTCTCCAGATTTTCAACATGAACTCTCCATGTGTATGCACTATCAAACCACAATCCTAGATTCTGAACTCACTCACTTTCTCTATTGGTTGATTATATAATGTTAATGGTTCTGTACCAGTTTGGTTTTTTTTTTGGTGAAAATCATATAGCAGGTTTTACTGTTTGAAAATTTAAATCCCCACTCATATGAGCACTTTTCCACTTTCTCCATTGCTTTCCTGATGTTTTTGAACACAAATTTCTTCCCCTCATCCATATGGCTCCATCATCTGCATATAGTGCTGTTTTGATGGATCCCTCTTGATCCTCAAACATGTCATTAACCATTATGTTGAATAAAACTGGGCTTATCCCACTCCCCTGAGGAACACCATTTTCTATTTCAAAGTCATTAGAAACTTTTGATCCTACTTTAACCCTAATTGTCCTGTGTGTTAAAAAAAAATCCATTATCCAATTATACATCCTACCACCAGTGCCCATTTTATTGTTTGATAAGAAGTTCATCCCTCCACAGTGAGTCATAAGCCTTTTCAATATCCAGATAAACTATAACCATTACTTCTTTCATTTTGAGAGTCTTTTCAATATCATTACTTACCCTAACCAGAGCATCCGCTGTGGATCTTCCTCTTCTAAAACCATTCTGATAGGTGTTTATTAATCGTCTTTGCTCTAGTACATATGAGTCTGTAAACTAACACCTTCTCCATCCATTTCAGCAAGTGTGACGTTAATGCTATTGGCCTGTAATTGCCTGGATGAGCTGGATCTTTCCCTGGCTTATTAAAATGGTAAAATTACAGCCTTTTTCCACCCACTTGGGATAACCCCCTCCTTCCATATTCTGTTAAACAATTTCAGCACCAGTTCCATTGATTGCATAGGCAACTGGCAGAACATAGCATAACTTAACTGATCATATCCTGGAGCTGCGTATCCACTATCTTGCAAAACTCTCTTAAAGCTCCGACATTGTGAACACGAGGTCTAACGCAGTCATGTCTTCTTTCACTTCCTTTTTAAGGTTGCATTTTCTCTGAGTTTTATGCTCCCTTTGCTGTCTATGACTCTCACCAAGATGTTGTCCTCTATGCACTGCAGCAAATACTCTACCTAGGACTTCTGCCTTTTCTTTGATACAGCCATCTTGTCCCCATCCACAAGAGCTGGGACTTTAACTGATACCCGCTTCCCACTCATTTTTTAAACATACCCCAGACATCACCTAGTTCTGTTTTCCTACCAAGGGTGGAACAAAATTCTCTCCATGTTGACCTTCAGCCCCTCGACCAGCTTCTGATAGCCCATATCAGAAGCTCTATGGCATAGAGCATAGGAAATGATCCATAGGCTATATGATGTCCTAGACATCCTATCTGATGTCATAGACATCATAGACCTATGTCCTAGACATCCTATATGATATCATAGACATCATAGAACCACATGATCCTATATGAAGCCATAGACATCCCACATGACATCATAGACATCCTATCTGATGTCATAGACATCATAGACCTATGTCCTAGACATCCTATATGATGCATAGAGTGAAGTGATGATATAGAGTAAAGTACAAGGAGACGAAGAAGAGTGATGTCTGAAGATGGAGTTGAGGTTCGATTGGACACAGCAATGATGATAGAAGGACTACAGCTCCTGACCAGATAGAGTGAAGTACATGGTGGTAATGCACCTGTAAGCTGGTTGCCAACCACCAATCAAATCTAAAAGAAGAAGAAGAAAAAACTGCCCTTTTACTTACATATATTAGGTCATACTGTAATGCACATGTAAGCTGGTTGCCAACCGCCAATCAAATCTAAAAGAAGGTATATTGATTTCACTGATTTGACATGAATGTGAGTTATACCTTTCTCTCATCAGTTTTTTTCCCCATCAGATTTGAAATTGTTTTCTATTCTGACTCAGAAAATATTAGATTTTTATCACTGTGTAATGTCTCTTTATATGAACTTTGTTAGGGGAAGGATGTCTGTGGCTAGAATATGCTTGATTTTCCTCAGACTAACACATCAAAGAAAAACCTCAAAAGCTGGTCAGAGTAAAGTTGCAAATTTACAAGAAAAAAAGTTGCAAATTTTTCAGTAAAAAGTTGTAAAATATTGGGAAAATTGATTGCAAATAGGTTGCAAAAGTATTTTAAAAGTACTGCATTTATCAGAATGTGTTTCTTATGAGAAAAAGCCTCAAATTTACATTATGAGGAAAAAATAATTTTAAAAGAAATGTCACATTTTTGAGGAAAAACAAAACAAAACAAAAAAGGCAAATTGATAAGGAAAAAGTCCCAAATTTCTGAGAAAAAGCATAATTTTATAAGAAAAAAGATGCACATTTATGAGGAAAAAGGAAGCAAAAGAAGTAAAACAGTAAATTTGTTACTCACTACTCAAGTAACTTTACCACTTGGTACGTTCTTGCTGTGAGTGAGTAATGTCATGGGGCAATGTAACTTTTACTTAAGAGTACAATCTCTGGCTACTCTACCACCTCTGACACACAGACTGACCAGTAAAGACGTCTGCGATGTGCTGGAAGTGACTGTCAGCTGCCCCCCATTCCCGGTACAGACCCCCCATGTTCACATCCAACTGGAAGTAATCTCTCAGCATCTCTTCTTCCATCTCCCCGCTCTGCAACGGACACACAGCCACTGGCTTGTCTTCTTCTTCTTTCTTCGAGGCATCTCTGAACCTCTTCTCTGACATGTTTTCTTCCTGAAGAGGGACAGCAGCTCTCCTTTTCCTGCCACCACAGCCCCCGTTCTGTTTGTCCTGGTGGTTGTAAACATGATACCAGAGAGTGTCGTCGGTCTGAGTCAGAGTCCACACTCGCCCACCCATCACTCCAGTCCAGTGTCCCTCTGCGGTTTCTCGCCACCTGTGGGATGAAGGGAGAGGATGGAGAGACTTTTTACTGTAGGTCTGATTTTGGTACAAAAAAAGAAGGCTTAAAATAAAGGCATCACATAAATATAAATTGGCCTTTCAACATTACTCATCAGCAATTCATTTCTTTTTAAAACTGGCATAACTGTGAGACTTTTCTCCAATATTTGTTACTTTTATCTAGCACTTCTTTCTCTGTTTGCATATTTTTCAAATTCAATTTCTTTTTTTTTTGTTGATATATCTATGGCTTTTTGTCAAAAATTTGCAACTTTCTCACAAATTTGTGACTTTTTTTCTTGTAAATTTGCAGTTTTCTCTCATAAGTGTGCAACTTTTCACTCACAAATTTGAATTTTTTGCCACATTCGTGACCTTTTGCTTGTAAATTTTCACCCTTTTTTCTTCTGAGTGTGCAACATTTTAAATCTAAAGTTTGTGACAATATTATTGTAAATTTCTGTCTTTTGGGGACTTTTTCCCTGAAATTTGCAATATTTTTCTTACAAGGAGGTTTCTTTCTCACAAATTTGTGATTTTATTGTAAATTTGCATCTTTTTAGCTTGTAAATTTGAGTCAACATTCTTGTAAATTTGTGACTTTTTTCTGTGAAATTGCAAATTTAGAACTTTGTTCTTGTAAATTTGCAAGTTTTCCCCCAGAAATTTGGGGCCCATTTTCTTAACAAACTTTCAACTTTTCTATAACACATTTGTGACTGTTTTATTGTAAATTTTCTTGTGAATGTGCATTTTAATCTATAACTTGCGGCAATATTCTTGTAAATCTGTGACTTTGTTCTTGTAAATTTGAAGCCCTTCCCCTGAAAGCTGTGGCTCTTTTCTTATGAATATGTAACTTTTTTCTGATGCATTTGTGATTTTTTTTATTGTAATGTGTAACTTTTTTCCTTCTAAAATTTGTCACAGTATTGTAACGTCGGGGCCATGTTAAGGGGGGCAGGGATTTCCCAGCATGCTTTGCCAGTTGAAAACGTTACTGTGTGTGTGTATTAAATGTGTTATTACTGAGTTATTATACTGCTGTGTCAGTATAACTGCGTTATAATGACCCAGCAGTGTTTATAGGCAGGATTAGGGCAAGATGTATCATGTGTGTGTGTAACCGTGATTGAAACGGAGGTCTGGGAGGATGACCTCCCCTCCTGTCTGTGCTCAGAAGTAGTTGGGGTTGGTGGTGTGTAAATAAAGCCTGTTCGTCACAACCATCTTGCTCCTCTTCTTTGTGTGAACCTCGCATACGTCACAGTATTCTTGTAAATTTCTAGTTTTTCAGTGGGTTGTCAATTCTGAAATTTGCCCATTTTTTCCTCTACATTTCGTCGCAATGTTCTTGTAAATTTTTGTAAATGTAATTTCTGTAAATGTAAATTTAAATTTTTGTAAATGTAAATTTGTAAATGTAAATTTTGTAAATGTAAATTCTTGTAAATGTAAATTTCTTCTCCCTTTTTTTCTAAATCTGTGAATTTTTTGAGTGTAAATCTGCAAAATTCCCCTAAAAAATTTCAACATTTTTCTTAAGCATGTGCAGGTTTATTTTTTGTTTTGCAGTTCCTTCAATCTGATTACAATTCAGATCAGAACTTTACTGCTTACATGGATCCTGAAAAAGTTGATCCGATTAGGATGTGCGTTTCCATGTGTCACACGTTTGAACGGAATAAATCATTTTGACATGCGCACAATTATCCGACATTCTGGAAATAGTAGAAGAAGAAGCAACTTCCGATGTAAACAAACCCCACTTTGTGTCTTTCTCTTTTTGAAATGGACCTGTATTGTGTTATTCAGACTGTACTTTTGCTTCTGCTGGTCTCCGTAATGAAGCTACAAGTACATACTTCTGCATATGACCAACAGAGGAAGACAGCAGGACGATACAGACCAGTTTTGTTTTACTCCCGCCATGTCTTCCGCTAGGGGCGGCGCGGTGAAGCAGTGGTTAGCACTGCGGCAGCACAGTAACTCACCCTTGGCCAGGGGATTCTGGGTTCGATCCCAGCCTCTGACCAACAGTGATCTGTGTGGAGTTTGCATGTTCTCCCCGTGTCTGCGTGGGTTTACTCCGGGATTTCTCCGGTTTCCTCCCACATGCCAAAAACATGCAGGTTAGGTTAATTGGCATCAAAACTGGGGATTCTAAATTGTCCTTAGGTATGACTGTGAGAGTGAATGGTTGCCTGTCTCTCTGTGTTGGCCCTGCGATGGACTGGCGATCTGTCCAGGGTGTACCTTGCCTCCCGCTCAAAGATGCTGGGATAGGCTCCAGCCCCCCCGTGACCCGAAAAAAGGATTAAGCGGAAGAAGATGAATGAATGAATGTCTTCCGCTAGCTGCTGTAAAGGTGGAAATACATCACGTCGACGTTTGGCTGATGTACAGACATGCGCAGTAAACATATTTTCTACCCAAGTTTCGGATTAAGCGTTTATATGCGCACCAATCGGAATAACAATCAACATAACCCACCCGTCTCAATCGGAAGGAAATTTTTATCCAAATGAGTGTGATCGGGTCAGAATATTCAGATTGGTGTGTTTACATGTAGCATTCTAATTCTGATCAGGCTTTTAATCCTGTTACTTGTGTCCATGTACGGGTACATCTCAAAAAATTAGAATATCATGAAAAAGTTCAGTATTTTTTGTCACTCATTTCAGAAAGTGAAACCCATATATTATATAGATTCATTACACAGAGTGTGATATATTTCAAGTATTTATTTATTATAATTTTGATGATTATGGCTTATAGCCCAAGAAAATCATTCATCAATTCATCCCATCTAGCAACAATGCTCTGCACTGTGTGTGTTTATATATTTACATATTTATTCCATCTAGCTACAATGCTCAGCACTGGGTGTGTTTATATTTATATATCTATATATTTATTCCATCTAGCTACAATGCTCCGCACTGTGTTTTTATATATCTACATATTATTCCATCTAGCTACATTGCTCCGCACTGTGTGTGTTTATATACTTGCATATTTATTCCACCTAGCTGCAATGCTCCGTACTGTGGGTGTTTATATATTTACATATTTATTCCATCTAGCTACAATGCTCTGCACTGTGTGTTCATATATTCATATATTTATTCCATCCAGCTACAATGCTCTGCACTGTGTGTCTGTGTGTGTGTGTGTATATATACTGTATATCTTATAGTAATATGTACATATGTATATTAGCTGCTCTTGCTTGCTTGTTTTTTTTTTTCTTGCCTTCTGATTGTTGCTCTGAGTGTTGCTATCCCTGTGCTGTTGCAATCCTGGAATTTCCCCGTTGTGGGACTAATAAAGGCTTATCTTATCTTATCTTATCTTAAAACCCCAAATTCAGTTTCTCAAAAAATTAGAATATTACATAAAATTAATTTTAAAAAAATAGTTTTTTAATACAAATGTGGACCGACTGAAAAGTATGTCCATGTACACACTCAATACTTGGTCGGGGCTCCTTTTGGATTAATTACTGTATCAATGTGGCGTGGCATGGAGGTGATCAACCTGTGGAACTGCTGAGGTGTTATGAAGGTCCAGGTTGCTTTGATAGTGACCTTCAGCTCATCTGCATTGTTGGGTCTGGTGTCTCTCATCTTCCTCTTGACAATACTCCATAGATTCTCTATGGGGTTTATGTCAGGAGAGTTTGTTGGCCAATCAAGCACAGTGTCATGGTCATTAAACCAGGTTTTGATACTTTTGGCGGTGTGGGGTGTGCCAAGTCCTGCTGGAAAATAGAAATCAGCTTCTCCATAAAGCTTGTCAGCAGAAGGAAGCATGAAGTGCTCTAAAATTTCATTGTAGACGACTGCGCTGACTTTGGTCTTGATAAAACACAGTGGAAGATGAGAGAAAGCAGACCCAACAATGCAGACGAGCTGAAGGTCACAATCAAAGCAACCTGGACCTTCATAACACCTCAGCAGTTCCACAGGCTGATCACCTCCATGCCACACCACATTGATACAGTAATTAATCCAAAAGGTGCCCCGACCAAGTATTGAGTGTGTACATGGCGCAGTGGTTAGCACTGCGGCAGCACAGTTTACCCTTGGCCGGGGGATTGTGGGGATCGTGGGATCGTGGGTTCGATCCCAGCCCCCGACCAACAGTGATCTGTGTGGAGTTTGCATGTTCTCCCCGTGTTGCGTGGGTTTACTCCGGGATTTCTCCGGTTTCCTCCCACATGCCAAAAACATGCATGTTAGGTTAACTGGCTGTTCTAAATTGTCCCTAGATATCTGTTTCCTATAGGCCCTTAGAATAGAGGGTTAGTATTAATGAAAGCGCTTTGAGTGGTCTTTGTGACTAGAAAAGCGCTATATAAGTGCAGGTTAGTTAGTTAGTTAGTTAGTTAGTTACATGGACATGCTTTTCAGTCGGTCCACATTTGTATTAAAAAACTATTTTTTTTAAATTAATTTTATGTAATAGCCTATTCTAATTTTTTGAGAAACTGAATTTGGGGTTTTCATGGGCTGTAAGCCATAGTCATTAAAATTAAAATAAATAAACACTTGAAATATATCACTCTCTGTGTAATGAATCTATATATGAGTTTCACTTTCTGAAATGAGTGACAAAAAATATTGAACTTCTTCATGATATTCTAATTTTTTGAGATGTACCTGTAAGCATGTACCTGTAAGTGTTTATAGTGAGTGACGGAGGGAGGAAGGCCTGAAATAGGCAAATGTGAGTTATGTTATATGTGTTAAATGTGAGTCAGGCTGTTATATTTGTGTATTTATAATATTTATGTTAAATGTGAGTCAGGCTGTTATATTTGTGTATTTATAATATTTATAATATTTATAATTGTGTATTTATAATTTTTCTGCATTGATGTATGTGGTTATTGTGTATATTTTTTATCTTGATTCTTTTTTCTAAAGCCCATCCAGGGACAAGAGTTGCAAATTAGCTAATAGCTATACACTCTATGTGCAACACATCAGATTGATTGTCTTTGATTAATTGTCTATGTTTATTGCACTGTCCCTGTCAAATAAACTAATCTACTAAACATAGCTAATTGGAAGGAAATTTTGATCCGAAAGAGTGTGATCGGGTCAGAATATTCAGATTGGCGTGTTTACATGAAGCATTTTTATTCCGATCAGGCTTTTAATCCGGTTACATGTGTCCATGTAAACATGGCTTGACGACCTTACCGGAATGATTGTCCGCATGCCAGGGTGAGATCCAGACGCAGCTCTGATTTTGCACAAGCCACAGATCTCCAGATTTGTGATCCAGATGAAAACACAGCATGTTTGGCCATAACAGTTTCCCTATGACTGTCTGCAGGTTACAAACAATCAAGAATTCATAATTGTCATACAGTATGTGGCATGGTGTAATTTTCAATTCTCATTCACAAAACCATATCTAGCTCATTAAATGTAACAGATTTTAATAGTACGCAGCTTCAGTTAAATCAAAATGTTTATTTTGTATGAATGTACTGAATTTTAGGGCTTACTTTTCGCTGTTTATGAAGAAAATCTCGTAATCTGATGCAACAACATTACCTTGAGTCCACTAGCCCTGTCAGCTGTGGCCATCACGGCTGCTGATTGGTTCTCCCGTTTAGAGTAGGCGGCAGCCTGCAGTGAGCTCTTTAGTGATTGGTAAGCAACATTCGTGTCGCGTTATCCTATTGGCTGTTGTGTTTTCCTGCTTTCCTTTAACAGGAAATCGTCCCTGCTCTCTCCTGGTAGAGAAGTCGTGTGTGGTGCGGCGTGTCTCCGATTTATCCAGGGAAGAGAGCGGACTAATGGCTGATACTTTGACACTTTTCACTTCCATTGGCCTCAGTGAGCAAAAAGCTAAAGAAACGCTGAAAAATGAATCGCTGAGTTCGGCACTAAAGGAAGCAATTAGTCAGGTTTGTACTGTAACACACGAGGACACTGTCCTGCCTTAAGGGGATAGCTGGGAAATATGATAATTGTGTAAACTAGTTATAGTCTTTCTGATCTGGTTTTCTACGCTTTTGAGGTTAATTAGTTGCTGGGTTCCATATGTTTCCTTGTCACTTTTGTATGCAAGTTAGCGGGTACTCAAACACTTTGCAAGCAGTTTGATGAACTGGTCAGTCAGAAAGCAACTCAAAGCGGCTCGGACGTCGCCTGGGTTAACGGGGTGAAGCTGGACACAGACAGGAGTTGCTGGCAGCGGGGGGTGAAGGACAGAACTGTGGAGGAATCTGATCACACCGAAATGAAACAGTCACTGTCACATGACAGACTGCTGTGATGGTGGTGGTATGACGGTTTCATTTTCACATTCCTAATGATGATGTTTGCGCGAATTGAGGCGATTAATTTTATCTTTATTAGCTACCAATGTTTCTGATAAGGAGCACAGAAACATTTTATTTACTTCCTGTTGCCTGATCTTAATAATAATTAACTTTTCTCTTTTGTTTCACAAGGCTCGGTGCATCCATGGAGCATCAGGAGTGGACAGAGCCATGGGTACACTGCTGTACAGTATGGCGTCACGCCTTAAAGACAACAAACGCCTGGCATTTCTTTCAGACAGTATAGCTCAGCGAAAAATCTGCACAGAGCTGCAGCTGACTGGTAAACACTGATATTAATACACTATTTTTTCGAATCACTATCGTACCAGACTGATTCTGATCCCTGCAACATAAATAATATCAGTAAAATGGTTTGCACAAGGTGCCGATAGCGGGACGCAAACCAGTAACCTTCTGATCACAGGCCCAACATACTGTCTACCTAAGCCACAGCAGCAGTTGGCTTGGAGCTGATCTGAAAAGGTTTTGTTGACTTGTCAACTCTTGTGTACCAATAGACATTTTGTATAGGGGTACAGCTTCCGTAGCCACTGCAGATTACTAAAGTGAATGACCACAAAGTTGTAGGTTTAGCTTGACTAGCAGGAAAATATAGTACCATGAGGACTTAACAACCGACAAATATTTTGTTTCAACCCACGACTTTAATTATGACAATGAAAAAAACACACTCTGCTGGTGTTTTCTGTTCAAGGGTTAAATATTAACTATTTCAAGCCAAAACAGAATTTTTCACTACACAGAGGAAAAAAAAAATGTTGCCAGACCAGTCTGCCCTACTGGGAAAACTGTGCACACAAACCTGATATTCATTATCTAATGATGACAGTTTTTACAATGTTAACCTCCTTCACTGTCATTGTTTTAAAAGAATGATTCAAAATGAAAATATCCCAACAGTAGTTTTGAATTAAATCTACAATTTTACATTCACCACAGCAGATTAATACAACTCTGGCCGAGATGAACGATGATATAACTAAAGGAAATTTTACAACTCATGGACAAAGAGACTGGCATCATCTCTGAATTGTAGCGGACAGCTCTCACCCGTGGCCAAGCAAGGCTGTGAAGTTAAAAAGCTCCTTTAAAGTTCGTAAATGTTGGTGTGTGCTGGATTTAAAAAAAAAAAAAAAAAACAAAAAAACTGCTCACACACGTAATTTCACAACATTTGGACTAATTTCTCTGATCTTTCAAAATGTCTGTCGGTCCAAACGCTGTAGTGTGAACCCAACTTAATGGAAAAAAGATTTGCCGTATATGTGGCAGACAAAACAATACAAACAGCCGTGGAGGGAGAAAACAGAAGCCAGTGTCTTGAAACATATCATTTGGAAGTTCGCGATTGAAACGGCACTTGGAGAAAAATATTTCTGCTGTTTGTAGGAACATTCAGATGCTCTGATATCAGCGTCCTTATTCTGGCAGCTCTTCAGTCCTTTTCTGCATCAGTATTCCCGGTATCCCCCTCATGGATCGTCACCTTATCGTGGTGGGGGGGTTTGCGTGCCCCAGTGATCCCAGGAGCTATGTTGTCCGGGGCAATTTGCCTCTGATAGGGTCTCCCAAGACAAACTGGTCCTGGGTGAAGGGCCAGACTAAGAACGATCCAACAGACTCTCATGATAAATTGTATATCAAGGATTCAGTGTACCCCGCCCGGTATGGGGTTACCGGGGCCCCACCCTGGAGCCAGGCCTGGGGGAGGGGCTCGAAGGCTAGCGTCTGGTGGCCAGGTTTCCACCCATGGGACCCGGCCGGGCTCAGCCCGAAGGAGTTACATGGGTCCGCCCTCCAGTAGGTTCACCACCTGCAGGAGGGATCATGGAAGTCCGGTGCTATGTGGATTAGGTAGCAGTCAAAGGCGGAGACCTTGGCGGACTGATCCCAAGCTTTCTAAACTGGCTTTTGGTACGTGGAATGTCACCTCTCTGGTGGGGAAGGAGCCTGAGCTGGTGTACGAGATTGAGCGATACCGGCTAGATATAGTGGGCCTCACCTCAACACACAGCTCCGGTTCCGGAACCAGTCTCCTGGAGAGGGGCTGGAGCTTGGCCTTTTCTGGAGTTGCCCCGGGCGAGAGGCGACGAGCAGGGGTAGGTATTCTTGTATCGCCCCACCTTGCTGCCTCTATATTGGAGTTTTCCCCGGTGGACGAAAGGGTTGCTTCCCTGCGCCTTCGGGTTGGGAAACGGGTCCTGACCATCATTTGTGCCTATGCACCAAATGATGTTTCAGAGTACCCACCCTTTTTGGAGTCTGTGACTGGGGTGCTGGAGGGTGCTCCTCCTGGAGACTCCATTGTCCTACTGGGGGACTTCAATGCGCACGTGGGCAACGACAGTGAAACCTGGAGGGGGGTGATTGGGAGGAACGGCCTGCCCGATCTGAACCCGAGTGGTGTTCAGTTATTGGACTTCTGTGCTAACCACAGTCTGTCCATAACGAACACCATGTTCAAGCATAAGGGTGTCCATATGTGCACCTGGCACCAGGACACCCTAGGCCGCAGGTCGATGATCGATTTTGTTATCGTATCATCAGACCTGCGACCGTATGTCTTGGACACCCGAGTAAAGAGAGGTGCAGAGCTGTCAACTGATCACCACCTGGTGGTGAGTTGGATCCGATGGCAGGGGAGGAAGCCATTCAGACCTGGTAGACCCAAACGTATAGTGAGGGTGTGCTGGGAGCGTCTGGCTGAGGCCCCTGTCCGGGAGGTCTTCAACTCCCACCTCCGGAAGAACTTCAACCACATTCCGAGGGAGTCTGGAGACATGGAGTCTGAATGGGCCATGTTCTCCACCTCTGTTGTTGAAGCGGCGGCCCAGAGCTGCGGCCGCAAGGTGGTCGGTGCATCTCGTGGTGGCAACCCCCGAACCAAGTGGTGGACACCAGTGGTGAGGGGGGCCATTAAGCTGAAGAAGGAGTCCTATCAAGCTTGGTTGGCTTGTGGGACTCCCGAAGCAGCTGAGGTGTACCGGCAGGCCAAGCGGAGTGCAGCTCGGGTGGTTGCTGAAGCAAAAACCCGGGTATGGGAGGAGTTCGGTGAGGCCATGGAACAAGACTTTCGGTCGGCTTCAAAGAGATTCTGGCAAACTGTTCGGCGGCTCAGGAGGGGAAAGCAGCTCCCCGTCCACACTGTGTATGGTGCGGATGGGACACTGTTGACTTCAACTGGGGATATCGTCGGGCGGTGGAAGGAATACTTCGAGGATCTCCTCAATCCCACTGATACGCCTTCCACAGAGGAAGCAGGGTTTGGGGACAAGGGGGATGACTCGCCTATCACAGGGGCTGAGGTCGCCAAGGTGGTTAAAAATCTCCTTGGTGGCCGGGCCCCGGGGGTGGACGAGATTCGCCCCGAGTACCTCAAGGCCCTGGATGTTGTTGGGCTGTCATGGTTGACACGCCTCTGCAACATTGCGTGGAGGTCGGGGGCAGTGCCTTTGGCATGGCAAACCGGGGTGGTGGTTCCTCTCTTCAAAAAAGGGGACCGGAGGGTGTGCTCCAACTTTAGAGGGATCACACTCCTCAGCCTCCCTGGGAAGGTCTATGCCAAGGTACTGGAGAGGAGAGTCCGGCCGTTGGTCGAACCTCGGATTCAGGAGGAGCAATGTGGTTTTCGTCCTGGCCGTGGCACATCGGACCAGCTCTTTACCCTCTCGAGAATTCTTGAGGGTTCGTGGGAGTTTGCCCAACCAGTTTACATGTGTTTTGTGGACTTGGAGAAGGCATTTGACCGCGTCCCTCGCGGATTTTTGTGGGGGGTGCTTCGGGAGTATGGGGTATCGGGCTTGTTGTTACGAGCTATTCGGTCTCTATACGACCGTTGTGAGAGTTTAGTTCGTATTGCCAACACTCGGTCGGAGTCATTCCCAGTGAGAGTTGGACTCCGCCAGGGCTGCCCTTTGTCACCGGTCCTGTTCATAATTTTTATGGACAGGATTTCTAGGCGCAGCCAGGGAATGGAGGGTGTCATACTTGGTGACCACAGGATCTCATCTCTGTTGTTTGCAGATGATGTTGTCCTGTTGGCTTCATCCAGCAATGACCTACAGCTCTTGCTGGGACGGTTTGCCGCTGAGTGTGAAGCGGCTGGGATGAGAATCAGCACCTCCAAGTCCGAGTCCATGGTCCTCAGCCGGAAAAAGGTGGATTGTCCTCTCCGGGTTGGGGACAGGCTCCTGCCCCAAGTGGAGGAGTTTAAGTATCTTGGGGTCTTGTTCACGAGTGAGGGGAAAATGGAGCGAGAGATCGACAGACGGATTGGAGCAGCATCTGCAGTGATGCGGACGTTGTACCGGTCTGTTGTGGTGAAGAGGGAGCTTAGTTCTAAGGCAAAGCTGTCGATTTACCAGTCAATCTACGTTCCTACTCTCACCTATGGTCACGAGCTTTGGGTAATGACCGAAAGAACGAGATCGCGGATACAAGCGGCTGAAATGAGCTTTCTCCGTAGGATTGCTGGACTCACCCTCAGAGATAGGGTGAGGAGCTCAGTCATCCGGGAGAGGCTCAGAGTAGAACCGCTGCTCCTCCACATTGAAAGGAGTCAGTTGAGGTGGTATGGGCATCTGATTAGGATGCCTCCTGGACGTCTCCCACTTGAGGTGTTTCAGGCACGTCCCACTGGGAGGAGACCCCGGGGCAGACCCAGGACTCGGTGGAGAGACTATGTCTCCCAGCTAGTCTGGGAACGCCTTGGTATCCCCTCTGAAGAGCTGGAGCAGGTGGCTGGGGAGAGGGAAGTCTGGGCTTCTCTGCTTGAACTGCTGCCTCCGCGACCCGGACCTCCGGAAAAGCGGTAGAAGATGGATGGATGGATGGATATTCCCGGTATGTATAACTGACAGATCTTCAGACAGCGGCTCCACCGGTGCGTCCAGTTTAAAAAACATCTTGTTGTGACTGTAAAGTTGACACTGTCTGGGTGTATCGTAATTTAAAAAAATTCTGTCAATTTAGGAGTCTTTTTTTTTTTAAACTTCCTTCTCACGTTCCTGTTTTTCTTTTCTCCTTTTTTCCCTTTTGGACGCCGCTATCGTACATTCATTCATTCATTTGTCCACGGATTCACTACCAGCCCACGTCCAACCTTAACCTCTTGCACTCCGGGATACCGCAGGCGGTCACGTCTCTGTGTCCTAGGGCGCACTGAAAAAAAAAAAAAAAGCTGCAGACACAGCCGCGAACAGAAAGCCAAGGGAGTGCTTTGATTGGTTTAGATTTGACTGACCTCTCATTCGACTAATAAGAGCATACCTGCCATCTACTCCGGTTTTGCCGTAATGGTTCCGGTTTTCAAGACCCCATTCTGGGTTACGGCTTTATTAATCAAAATTACGGTTTTTCACTAAAAATTCAGTCAAAAATTTTAAATCGTAAAAAAAACACGAAAGCAATTCCAAACATGAGATCGCTTGGAATCGTATCTAAATTTAGAACATAGTAGCGTCAGTAGCGTTTCTTTTCGTGGTTCGCTGCTACGCTTGAAGCGTTTGCTAAGCTAACGCTATCGCTATTTTTTTTTTTTTTTTGTTACTTATTTGTACCCGTAGGTAGATTTTGGTTTTGCAGTCTGGTGACAAGCCACCGGCTGCCGGTCGCTGCGTGCGCAAGCGCCCTAAACCTACATGTTTTTTTGGTATGCGGGAGGAAACCGGAGAAATCCCGGAGTAAACCCGCGCAACACGGGGAGAACATGCAAACTCCACACAGCTCACTGTTGGTCGGGGGCTGGGATCGAACCCACGATCTCATGATCCCCGCGATCCCCCGGCCGAGGGTAAAACTGTGCTGCCACAGTGCTAAACCACTGCGCCACCGTGCAGGTATTTTGAGGGTATTTAGGTTTCTATTCTCTCGCGAAATCCCGGAGAGGCGTGCGTACATGGCGAGATGTAAACACGATGTAAACTGCTGCAGACGTTCGCACGACTGCACTTCAGCCCTGGCAAATGGACCATGGATTCGAAATCTAAAGGGAGAATACATTTTATATAATGCCTAAGATTCTGAAGAACATGTGCTGTGTAATTGCAAGCCTTGTCATGCTTGGTGTATCATGTAAACACATAAAATATCAGAGCAATTTTGCCGTCTTTTACGCACGTGCCTGTGCCTGCTGATATTTCTAGTCTTCTAGTTACCTCCGCCAAGGAGGTTATGTGATCATCAGCGTTGGTTTGTCTGTTTGTTTGTTAGCAAGATAACTCAAAAAGTTATGGATGGATTTTCATGAAATTTTCACAGATTGTCAGAAATGGGGTATCCTACAGATGATTAGATTTTGGTGGTGATCCGGATCACCGTCTGGATCCAGGAATTTTTTAAAGGATTCTTTTTTTTTTTTAATTTAACATTGCGAGATAGGGCCATTTTCAATATTTTATTTATGATGTTAAACACTGTATGGGGGGAACTGTGGTGCTTGGCGGAGGTCTGCGCTGTCCGAGTGCTTTTCTAGTATTCATAATACATCACATCTGGCCTATTCAAAGTTCTATGCAGTGTTAAGATAGTCTTTTGAATGCAAATTTAATGAATGAATGAATCTTTATTTCGGATAGATTAAAAGTAAAGATTAAAAAGAAACAAAATAATATAACAAAGGCGAAAAAATCCAACAAGGTCAAATTAGACAATAACTCCTCTGATTATACAGTTAAACATAAGTTATCTGAAATGGGTGATGGCTGAAGCCGCAGCTTATATTGCCCACTCATATTCCATCCAAGAATTCAAAAGAAAAACAAAACAAGAGCGATTACAATTCAGAACAAAGCTAAGACAAAATGTGACAAAAAAAAACTAAGTAACAACACAACACAGACTGGATATGACAATCCTTATGTGATTTTACATGTCATCTTGTATATATGTTTGGAGTATTTCTTCCTTTAGTTTTTGTTTAAATTGTCCAAGCATTGTACATGATTTTAATTCGGGTCCAAAATCGTTCCATAATCTGACTCCTTGCACTGAAACACTGTGTTGAATTGAATTGAAATGTTCCTCTGAAATGATATTGTTTCTCCCTTATTTGGAACAACTTTTGGATATTTGCGGACAGTGATAGATTCTTAGCTTTAAACATTATTACTGCAGTTTTAAAGTCAACCAGATCTTTCAACTTGAGAGCTTTTAATTTAAGAAAAAGTGGGTTTGTTGGTTCCCTGTAAGCAGCTTTGTTTATTATTCTAATAGCTCTCTTCTGAAGCATAAAGACTGGATATATGTTTGTTTTATATGTATTTCCCCATACTTCAGTACAATATGTCATGTATGGGAGTATTAATGAATGATACAAATTATATAATGTGGGTTGTTGATTCAGTAAATATTTCGCTCTGTGTAGTATTGCAATTGATTTAGATATTTTACCTTTAATATAATTAATATGTGACTTCTATGTCAAATGCTAATATTTGTTTGACACTGCGGCCCCTTGACCCCGGCTAGCTACTAGGCTTTTCAGGTTTGAAAGTTGAAGAAATATGAGGTTGTTAGCTACATTCTAACTTAATTTAATGCTAATATTTGTTTGGCAAATATTAGCATTATTATTATTAGCATTAGCATTATTAGCATTAGCATCGGCCCCTGGACCCCGGCTAGCTACTAGGCTTTTCAGGTTTGAAAAGTTGGCAGGTATGTAAGAGCCTTGAATTGGGTTTCTGAAACCTTGAAGAACCAATGACTGAAAACCTAGCAAGAAGGACCCTCCTACCAACGGCTGCGAATGCAGCGAGCCAATTGAAGCAGAGAACTTCGACAATTGAAAGCGTACGTCCCGTGCGTAAAATCTGTTTTGTGTAAGCTGCTGGGTGACACACACGCGTTCGCCAGTCTTTTTTTCTTACTACTGTTCTTATTTGTTTTGAAAAATCGTTCGCCAAAACCGCAATCATGGAAGCGCAAAACCGCAATAATGGAATTATGGTTTGACCGGGTCGCGTGACCAGAACCACGAGTCCGTAACAAGCGGACCAGCGTCATGTTCGTCTGACAATGAAGAAGAGAAGTTCACCAGCTACACTGCTGTTGTGGACAGGTAAGTGTTATAAGCTAAATTATTCTTTATCCCTGAAAATTGTAATCAAAATGACTTTTGACCGATCGGTAAATTACAACTGTGCATCATCGTAACATGACGGACCGGTCCGTGCGCCGCGTCCGGACCGTGAACCCCCCCCCACCCCCACCCCGCTACTCTTCTGTAGTGGATTGCAGATATATTGCAGATATTTTAGTACAACTGTGCGTAGTAGACCGCGGCACACCGTCCCCGCGGTCTGTCATGTAGCGATGGGCGATGTCCGTCCTCTGCAGCGTGGGTGGGAGGGGGGGGGGTTGTTCTACATTACAGATATTTTAGTATAATTTTTAGTGCACTGTAGGTTATTTTTTCTTGTAAAAAAAAGCCACACATTTTTTACGTGGCATGCTTCTTTGTGTGTGGGGGCTTGTTTGTTCATTCATTCATTCATGAATGAATAAACAACCCCCCCCCCACACACACACACACACACACACAGCCCTGAGTGTCACCTTTCATTAGAGCCCAACATCAAGCTTCTATATTGAATCATTCAAAAGTTACAGACGTTTTTCCAAACTGTGCCATTTGGCACAGTTCAAAAACGCCTGGGAACAACCTGTGAAGAAAGCTGTGTAATATATTCATTTTTTGTGGTATTGTTACAAAATTTTGACCTCAGCTGGATAACACTTGGTTCTACATTTCTGTTGCATTTTCCAGCCCGGATCTGACAGCTGTGTGTTATTTGCAAGCATTTGTATCCAAAAAAACACCCATCCATCCATCCATCCATCCATCTTCTACCGCTTTTCCGGAGGTCCGGGTCGCGGAGGCAGCAGTTCAAGCAGAGAAGCCCAGACTTCCCTCTCCCCAGCCACCTGCTCCAGCTCTTCAGAGGGGATACCAAGGCGTTCCCAGACCAGCTGGGAGACATAGTCTCTCCACCGAGTCCTGGGTCTGCCCCGGGGTCTCCTCCCAGTGGGACGTGCCTGAAACACCTCAAGTGCGAGGCGTCCAGGAGGCATCCTAATCAGATGCCCATACCACCTCAACTGATTCCTTTCAATGTGGAGGAGCAGCGGTTCTACTCTGAGCCTCTCCCGGATGACTGAGCTCCTCACCCTATCTCTGAGGGTGAGTCCAGCAATCCTACGGAGAAAGCTCATTTCAGCCGCTTGTATCCGCGATCTTGTTCTTTCGGTCATTACCCAAAGCTCGTGACCATAGGTGAGAGTAGGAACGTAGATTGACTGATAAATCAACAGCTTTGCCTTAGAACTAAGCTCCCTCTTCACCACAACAGACCGGTACAACGTCCGCATCACTGCAGATGCTGCTCCAATCCGTCTGTCGATCTCTCGCTCCATTCTCCCCTCACTCGTGAACAAGACCCCAAGATACTTAAACTCCTCCACTTGGGGCAGGAGCCTGTCCCCAACCCGGAGAGGACAATCCACCTTTTTCCGGCTGAGGACCAGGTGCTGATTCTCATCCCAGCCGCTTCACACTCAGCGGCAAACCGTCCCAGCAAGAACTGTAGGTCATTGCTGGATGAAGCCAACAGGACAACATCATCTGCAAACAACAGAGATGAGATCCTGTGGTCACCAAGCATGACACCCTCCATTCCCTGGCTGCGCCTAGAAATCCTTTAGCCTTTAGGTGTTTTTAGAAATCCATTCTTTCTAAAAACACCCAGGCGAAATTTATTTTCTTCAAATTCAGTATGTTTAGATGACTGTTACTCAGTGGCAGGAGCACTTAGAGAGATTATGACTGTTTTGCCAAAAAATTCAAAATGTTTTCTTTTAAATGAGACCAGCCCCATGAAGATGCTGCAAAGGGTTGAAGAACAGCTTTTGATTTACTTTGGGTACGTTATTTTTAGGCGTTTTTAGGGAAATTGACCAGAGTGCAAGGGGTTAATCAGGTCAAATGTCAGCTCTTAACCAATTAAATTAAACAAGCGGGACAGACGTACACCTCAACAAATAAAAAATTGATACGCCAAAACAAACCCTCCAATAAATGTTGGGCATGGTAGAATTAGCAAAAAAAAAAAAAAGTGTTTCTTTTGGGGCCCCAAACAAGCCAGGGTTCCTGGGCTTCTGCCCTGGTAAGCAATCTTGATAATCTGGGGCAGGTGCTATGTACAGTGAGAGGTTTACATTTGACAAGTTGATTTTTTTTTTTTTTTTTTTAAGACCAAAAATGAGCAGGGATTGAAATTTGTCAGAATTTATTATCTCACAATGTGACTGCAGTTAAATCTGTGCCTACATACTGAATCTTTGTACTCTTTATTTCAGTGTTTCCTTTCTTAAAGGAAAACGGAACAAGCAGAAATATATTGTTTAGGCCTTATCAAAATAAAATCGGAATTGAGTCAAAACAGGATAACGGATCTGATTTCTTTTTTTAATTGTTCTGGTCACAGCTGGAAGAACTGTAAGTTACGAAAAAAACCTGTGCCTTTACAATTTGTATGGTGTGAATTTATTATTAAAAAGTTAACGTGATAATTTCTATAAAACATTCCTGGCAAAAACAACAGCTAAATTTGTTACTTTACAAAAAAAAAGGATAAGTATTTCTAAATATGAAAAAAGTTAAATTAATTTCATTTAATCATGGTTTTGAAATATGATGATGACACTATAGTGACCTCTGTGTATTTGTGGACATTGAGGTTGCAAAAGGTAGGCTCCCACTCCTTCGGTTAACTAGATCTACAATGAAAAATAATGTATGACATTGCACAGTTTATTGTAAAATGTGATATGCTTTCCAATAGAAAGATACTATTAAAAAACATTCTGCTATAAAACCCATTAAATATATGGATTTATGACAGCAGAAACTTGTTCATAACATGTTTGATGCACTGTTATCATGCCGTACAAAAATGGTATAGAATGTGCTGGCTTGCTTCTTTTCTCAAAATTCAGTTAAAAATCGTCACGCTAACATGTCTAATAACTTATGACAGCTAAAATATCACAGTGCATAGTGGCCTTTAATGAGTGAGTGACAGTCTCATAATAAAGAGCATAGGATGTCTGGTTGAGTGAATGAATGAATGGATGACTTTTTTTAGCCTGCCTTTTCCCTGATTCACCGCTTCTTTTCTTGCAGCTGCTTTGGACTTTGTGAAGAGTCATCCTCATGACCCGATCAACCAGAAGGAGTTTGATGAAGCATGTGGAGTTGGTGTAGTCATAACACCAGAGCAGATTGAAGACACTGTAAGTCTGTGATCAAAAGATTGCATTTGTCCCACTTTTACTGGCCGCTGCATTGTTGCTTGACATTGGTGTGACACGCAGGTCGAGTCTGTGATCAAGAAGCACAAAGAACAACTAGTGAAGGAGAGGTACCACTTCAGCATGGGCCTGCTAATGGGTATTCCATCACTGTCTTTGGTTTAAATATTAAGCATTTGCGTCACTGAAGTCCAGCATGTCTGACAGTGCTTTTGTGTCTGCTAAAGGTGAAGCACGTGCTGCTTTAAAATGGGCTGATGGAAAAGTTGTCAAAAATGAGGTGGACATGCAGGTATGCAATGGATAAAGATCGATTTGTTGGTTACACTGTGATTAAATATTAAAAAAAATAAGGTTGGTGGAGCAAGTCTCTGCACTGTTTTACAAGCTCAACAAGCTTTTCTTCATGAAGGTACTGCATCTTTTGGGACCAAAAACAGAGGCTGACCTGGAGAAGAAACCCAAGGTAAGTCATCATCGAAAGAAATACTGTAGGTGGTCAATTTCCATGTCACTTTTTTTTTTTTGCCGTGACAAGCAACAAGTTACAGCATGATGCATTTGGCTTTATTATACTGTACAGGAAAAACAGTATCCTTATGTTTAATGCAATAAAATGCAAAGAAGGGTTTAAATACTACACCAGAGTGTTTTACCAGTGGATAACATCTATATGTCATCTTATAGCCACAGAAATCTAAAGTCCCAGAGAATGATGTGATGGTGAAGAAAGAGAAATTGGCAGTAAATGGTAAGCATCAGACAAAGTGGAAACGGATACCATAAAGTTTAAATACTTCTGTGTTTATAAATGACTTTTTAAAAACGATGTTTATTGGTTGTTTAGGTGATGTAACATCTGAGGAGGGAAAGTCACTCATGGAGCAGCTCAGAGGAGAGGCCCTGAAGTTTCATAAGCCAGGTCAAAAAGGAATTACCTGAACTATGTGATAAAATTCAAATGTTTGGTTCTTTTTAATGTGTTGACTTTTCATATCTTTGCCTATATATATATTACAGGAGAGAATTATACGACGGACGGCTATGTGGTCACACCAAACACAATGGATTTGCTTAAAAAACACCTGGAAATCACTGGTGGACAGGTATAAACTTGTTTTGAGTTACTCTGACTTTTTGGAAAAATAAAGAAAAATCTCCTTTATTGTTCCAACCATGCCTGCACTCCTTTAGATTCGAACTCGTTTCCCTCCTGAGCCTAACGGCATTCTTCACATTGGACATGCTAAAGCTATCAACTTCAATTTTGGCTATGCAAAGGTATGTGTCATCCTAACCTGCTTTGCCACCACATACAGTGATGTGAAAAAGTGTTTGCCCCCTTCCTGATTTCTCCTTTTTTGTATGTTTGTCACACTTAAATATTTCAGATCATCAAACAAATTTAAATATTAGACAAAGATAACACAAGTAAACACAAAATTCAGTTTTTAAATGAAGGTGTTTATTATTAAGGGGAAAAAAAATTCAAACCTACATGGCCCTGTGTGAAAAAGTGATTGCCCCCTAAACCTAATAACTGGTTGGGACACCCTTAGCGGCAACAACTACAATCAAGCGTTTGTGATAACTGGCAATGAGTCTTTTACAGCACTGTGGAGGCATTTTGGCCCACTTATCTTTGCAGAATTGTTGTAATTCAGCCACACTGGAGGGTTTTCAAGCATGAACCGCCATTTTAAGGTCATCTCAATCGGATTCCCATCAGGACTTTGACTAGGCCACTCCAAAGTCTTCATTTTGTTTTTCTTAAGCCATTCAGAGGTGGACTTTGTGGTGTGTTTTGGATCACTGTCCTGCTGCAGAATCCAAGTGCGCTTCAGCTTGAGGTCACAAACAGATGGCCGGACATTCTCCTTCAAGATTTTTTGGTAGACAGCAGAATTCATGGTTCCGTTTACCACAGCAAGTCTTCCAGGTCCTGAAGCAGCAAAAACGGCCCCTGACCATCACACAACCACCACCATATTTTACTGTTGGTATGATGTTCCTTTCCTGAAATGATGTTACCTTTACCTCGGCTGTAATGGGACACACACCTTCCAAAAAGTTCAGCTTTTATCTCGTCAGTCCACAGAGTATTTTCCCAAAAGTCTTGGGGATCATCAAGATGTTTTCTGGCAAAACTGAGATGAGCCTTCATGTTCTTTTTGCTCAGCAGTGGTTTTCGTCTTGGAACTCTGCCACGCAGGCCATTTTTAACCTGTCTCTTTCTTATGGTGGAGTCATGAACACTGACCTTAACTGAGGCAAGTGAGGCCTGCAGTTCTTTGGATGTTGTTGTGGGGTCTTTGTGACCTCTTGGATCAGTCGCTACGCTCTTGGGATAATTTTGGTCGGCCAACCACTCCTGGGAAGGTTCACCACTGTTCCATGTTTTTGCCATTTGTGGATAATGGCTCTCACTGTGGTTTGCTGGAGTTCCAAAGCTTTAGAAATGGCTTAATAACCTTTTCCAGACTGATAGATCTCAATTACTTTGTTTCTCATTTGTTCCTGAATTTCTTTGGATTGCAGCATGATGTCTAGCTTTTGAGGCTCTTTGGTCTACTTCACTTTTTCAGGCAGGTCCTATTTAAGTGATTGAGAACAGGTGTGGCAGTAATCAGGCCTTGGTGTGGCTAGAGAAATTGAACTCAGCTGTCCAAAGACATGATAAACCACAGTTAATTTATGTTTTAACGGGGGCAATCACTTTCACACAGGGCCTTGTAGCTTAGGATTTTTTTTACTCTTAATAATAAACACCTTCATTTAAAAACTGCATTTTGTGTTTACTTGTGTTATCTTTGTCTAATATTTACATTTGTTTGATGATCTGAAACATTTAAGTGTGACAAGTATACAAAAAATGAGAAATCACGCCACTGTATGCTATCTGCTCTTGAGTAGCTTTTTTTTTTTCCTGAAAGCTACATCTCTTCCTATAGGCTAACAATGGAATCTGTTTTTTGAGATACGATGACACAAATCCAGAGAAGGAGGAGGAAAAATACTTCACTGCCATTAAGGACATGGTGGAGTGGCTGGGTAAGTTTTTATCTGGTGTGGTTAGCACTTTTGCTGTGTCTCAATTCAGGGGTTTCAGCCTCGTAGACCACGGTCCAGGAGGCCAGAACACTCGGGTGGGCTACATCTAAAGGCTGAGTTACGGCTGTTAAATGAGGTGATTTAGTCTTGGGTTGATGTATGTTTGTGTAACCACGCACTACCCCGTTGCCTAGCAATGTATATCATATACGTATGTACAGTGGGGAAAATAAATACTGAGACCGTCAACAATTTCCTCATTAAACATATTTCTGATGGAGCCACTGACCTGAGGTTTTCACCAGATATCCGTAACAACCCAAGTAATCCATACATACATACAACAAAATCAAGGCAACTGTTTTCACAAAACAAGTTATATTTAATAAAGTGGAATGACACGGAATAAGTATTGAACACGGAAAAAAAGAGGTGCAAAAAGGCATAGAAAGCCAAGAAACCAGCTGAAATCCATCAGAATTTAGGAAGCCATCCCATCCCCCATCAGTGCAAATTAATTTCAGCTGGTTAAGTCCTGACTGATAGCCTTTAAAAAGGTCTGTGAATATCAGATTGTCACACCACAAAGAACTCATGATGGGTAGAAGCAGAGAGCGCTCTCTAGACCAGGGGCGTTCAATCATGTGCCATGGAGGACCAAGACCCTGCAGGCTTTACCTCCAATCAGTGTCTTCATCAGCAGATCCAATGAATTTCTTCCCGCTGATTGCAGCACGGTGGAGCAGTGGTTAGCACTGCGGCAGCACAGCAACTCACCCTTGGCTGGGGGATCCTGGGTTCGATCCCAGCCCCCGACCCAACAGTGATCTGTGTGGAGTTTGCATGTTCTCCCCGTGTCTGCGTGGGTTTACTTCGGGATTTCTCCGGTTTCCTCCCACATGCCAAAAACATGCAAGTTAGGTTAATTGGCATCAAACTGGGGATTCTAAATTGTCCTTAGGTATGAATGTGAGAGTGAATGGTTGTCTGTCTCTCTGTGTTGGCCCTGCGATGGACTGGCGATCTGTCCAGGGTGTACCCTGCCTCTCACCCAAAGATGCTGGGATAGGCTCCAGCCCCCCCCCCCCCACAACCCGAAAAGGATTAAGCAGAAGAAGATGAATGAATGAATGAATGATTGCTGATAAGTGAAAGCACCTGCTGAAGAGATTGGGTAGAAGAGAAAACCTGCAGGGTCTTGGCCCTCCATACCACATGATTGGACACCCTTGCTCTAGACCTTCGCAACCTTATTGTTGCAAAGCATAATGATTGCATTGGTTTCAGGTGCATTTCTAAACTGCTGAATGTTCCATTGAACACTGTTGGAACCATCATTCAGAAGTGGAAAGAACATCATTTTACCATAAATCGGCCATGACCAGGAGCTACTTGCAAGATCTCTGACAGACGAGCCAGAAAAATTATCAGAAGAGTTATCCAAGAGAGCTCCAGAAAGACCTGGAGTTAGCAGGTACTGCTGTTTCAAAGGAAACGATAAGTAATGCATTCATCTGACATGGGCTGTATGCCCGCTCACCTCACAAGACTCCATTGCTGAAGAAAAAGCATGTTGAAGCTTGTTTAAAGTTTGCTGCACAACATTTGGGAAAGCCAGTAAAATACTGGGAGAATATAGTCTGGTCAGATGAGACCAAAATTGGAACTTTTTGGATGCCACAACACACAGCATGTTTGGGGGAGAAACGGCACCACACATCCCATCATGGTGTGGGGGTGTTTTTCAGCACATGGTACAGGCAGACTTCATATCATTGAAGGAAAGATGAATGGACAAATGTACAGAGACATCCTTGATAAAAAGCTGTTGCCATCTGCCAAGATGCTGAAGATGAAACGAGCTTGGACATTTCAGCAAGATGGTGATCCCAAACACACAGCCAAGGAAACTCAACTGGCTCCAGAGAAGGAAAATAAAGCTGCTAGAAAGGCCCAGTCAGTCACCTGACCTGAATCCAATTGAAAATCTATGGAACGAACTGAAAATCAGAGTTCATAGAAGACACCCATGGAACTGTCAAGATTTGAAGACACTTTGTGTGGAAGAATGGGCTAAAATTGCTCCTGAGCAATGCCAGCACCTAGTTTCTCCATACATGAGGCATCTGGAAGCTGTTATTACCAACAAAGGCTTTTCTACTAAATATTAAATGAATTTCACCAAGCGTGTTTAATGCTTATTCCCTGTGCCATTCCACTTTATTAAATATAACTTATGTGAACACAGTTGCCTTGATTTCTTTATATGTATGGATTACCTGGATTGTTACTGATATCTGGTGAAAATCTCAGGTCAATGGCTCCATCAGAAATATGTTTAATGAGAACAAAGTTGGTGTTCAATACTTATTTTCCCCGCTGTATATCAGTAAGATTGAATGATAAAATAGATTCATAATTACAAGACCAGTGGAAAATGACGGTTTACTGTTACCATTTATTACCATTATGTAACTAAATAATTAGATGTTCTGCCTTGTATCAGCTCTTGACATTTGGTTTTTACTTTAGTAAACCAGACCACAGTCCTGTACTGTAGGATGACGACCCTCGATGATTTTCAGCAGCAGTGAAACAGATTCCATGTTCACCTTTCATCTAAGTTGTTCCAGTGGATCTCAGTAAATTGGAAAATCATGATTTGTAATTTAATTTCAAAAACCAATTATGATAATATTAAATCAGAATGGTTTGAAATATTTCACTCTGCCTGTAATGGATAATGAAAACAATCCATGAATTCTTACAAAAAAAAAAAATTAACATTTTTTTTAAGCGACTTTACTGAAATACATTTTTTTCTATTAAACGTAAACCTGCAATTTTCTTATTTAGCTTGTTTCAGTTTGCAAAGTAAACTGCAAAAAAATCACAATAAAACAACTCAAATCATTTTTATTGTGGCAATTTCAGTCAATTATCAGTTTTATAAATCTTGAGTCCAGCCTGTTCTCTCCACAGCTGACCCTTGATTCCTCCATGATCTCCACCATAGACCTCAGAAACAAATGAGAAAAAAAGAAAAAACATGAGAAAAATCTGATTGTAACTACAGATGTGATGGAACATAATCAAATTATTAAAGATGTCTTCTCCCCCTTCAACCTAATATTCTGTTTTTGAAAAAAACAAAAAAAAACATGTTTTATTTGACAGCACCACATCAACTTTTTATAAGCAAATGACTAAATAATTAATATCAACTTGTGATGTCTACAGGACTTTAATTATTTTAAAGTCAGTTAATCAACCACATCACACCATGGTATTTTTATATTACAGACATTAGTTAATGACGTTACTGAATAAATCGGCTTGATTTTACAAAAAATAACAATTCAACATGTTAAATTAATGAATTACATGAAACAAATGTAACTTGAATAAGCTTAAATAATCAGATGTTGCTGTTTTCTGTCATTTGTGTTTTAACGTTGAAACTGCTGCGTAATCCAAGCACCAAACTTATTTTGAACAGTTTCCTACTTCGCTCCGCTCCTGGCTGAGCCAAGGAGGAAAAAAACAGCCAGGCAGAGCCACACGCTGAACGCTGGGATATGGTAGGGCTGCAAGGATATGCTCCATGTATCCTTCATTTTCAGGGTTTTGAAGGCTGTATTTGTTGGCTGCAAGTGAAGGAGCCCACAGAATGGGATAGCCTTCGATGCACCGCAATGACGTAGCTGGCTTTCAGGTGTGCACTTGGGAGGATGCAGAACCTGAATTGAGACACAGCCCTTATATTTATGAGGCCAACGTCTTATCACCATCTCTACCACACAGGCTACAAACCTTATGAGGTCACGCATGCATCTGACCACTTTCAAAAACTTTACGACCTTGCGGTAGACCTCATTCGCAGGTGAGTGTCTGATTATGTGAAGCTGACTGTATAACTAGATGAAGTTTTACATAATTTCTTTGTCTGCCCTCAGGGGTCATGCCTATGTGTGCCATCAAAAGAGCGAGGAGCTTAAGGGCCATAACGCTCCTCCATCACCATGGAGAGACAGACCCGTAGAAGAGTCACTGGTGCTCTTTGAGAGGATGAAGAAGGGCATGTTTGCTGAGGGAGAGGTCACACTCAGGATGAAGATGGTCATGGAGGATGGGAAGATGGACCCCGTAGCGTACCGGATCAAGTACACGCCACATCATCGGACAGGAGATGAATGGTGTGAATCTATAAATGGAGTAATTACTCTTAATATTTTCTGACAAAGTGTGTATTTGTTAAACTTGGATATCATTTTCTGCAGGTGTATCTACCCCACTTACGACTATACCCATTGTCTGTGTGACTCCATTGAAGATATCACACATTCACTGTGTACCAAAGAGTTTCAAGCAAGGTATACATATTTTTTGGTTTATAAATGTCCAGCCTTATTTGGACAACTGAAAGATGAAAATCTGATGCCACTGCTAACACTGATCTTTTTTTTCCTTGTGATCGTCTCTCAGACGTTCATCGTATTACTGGTTGTGTAATGCTCTTGACTTGTACTGCCCTGTTCAGTGGGAGTACGGACGCCTAAACCTCACCTACACTGTTGTGTCCAAAAGGAAAATCATCAAGCTGGTTGAGAATGGCATTGTAAGGTAAAATAGAACTTAGTTTTACCATTGAGTTTAAATTAGTTATTTTAGTCATTAAGTTATTACTGTGTTTTAACTATTTAATGTTAGTTTGTAGTTGACTGTGCTAGTTTTCAGTACTGACTGGTCTGTGTGACCATACATGAAAATGAGTTCAGATGGGTCATTTAAAGCATAAATTTGACAACAAGAGAGCATTAAGGATTTGGGAAAAAATGTTGGAAGATAATGAGATGTGACGGTGTCAGATGTTGGAGTTATGATGCATAACATGTTATACATTTCCAGATGTCTCAATTGAGCTGCTTTATTTAAGTGTCGTGTAAAAACTAGTCTCTTTTACAGTGGATATAAAAAGTCTACACACCCCTGCTCAAATGCCAGGTTTTTGTGAGGTAAAAAATGACACCAAGATAAATCATGTCAAAACTTTTTTCACCATTAATGTAACCTATAACCTGTACAATCTAATTGAAAAGACAACTGAAATCTTTCAAGATAAAAAATTAAAAATCAAAAACTTACAATAATGGTTGCATAAATATGCACACCGTTAAACTAATACTTGCAGCACCTTTGGCTTTTATTACAGCACTCAGTCTTTTTGGGTAGGAGTCTATCAGCGTCGCACATCTTGATGTGACAGTATTTGCCCACTCTTCTTTGTAAAAACGCTCCAAATCTGTCAGATTGCGAGGGCATCTCCTGTGCTCTTCAGATCACCCCACAGATTTTCGATCTGATTCAGGTGTGGACTTTGGCTGGGCCATTCCAAAACCTTAATCTTCTTCTGGTGAAACCATTCTTTTGTTGATTTGGATGTGTGCTTTGGGTCACCGTTGTGCTGAAAGATGAAGTTCCTTTCCATCTTCAGCTTTCAAGCAGAAGCCCGAAAGTTTTGTGCCAACACTGACTGGTATCTGGAACTGTTCATAATTCCCTTCACCTTGACTTAAGGCCCCAGTTCCAGTTGAAAAACAAAAAAACCGGCTCTAAAGCATGATACTGCCACCACAATGCTTCACTGTAGGTATGGTGTTCTTTTGGTGATGAGCAGTGTTGTTTGCGCTAAATATACCTTTTGGAATTATGGCCAAAAAGTTCAACCTTGGTTTCAACGGACCATAACACATTTTCCCACATGTATTTGGGAGACTTCAAATGTGTTTTTGGAAAATGTAGCTGGGCTTGGGTGTTTTTCTTCGTAAGATGAGGCTTTCATCTTGCCACTCTACCCCATAGCCCAGACATATGAAGAAGATGGGAGATTGTTGGCACATGTACTAAACAGCCAGTACTTGCCAGAAATTCCTGCATCTCCTTTAATGTTGCTGTCGACCTCTTGGCAGCCTCCCTGACCAGTTTTCTTCTCATCTTTTCATCAATTTTGGAGGGACGTCCAGTTCTTGGTAATGTCACTTGTGCTATATTTTCTCCACTTGATGATGACTGTCTTCACTGTGTTTCATGGTATATTTAATGCCTTGGAAATTCTTTTGTACCCTTCTTCTGACTGATACCTTTGAACAATGAGATAAGATAAGATAAGATAAGATAAGATAAGCCTTTATTAGTCCCACAACGGGGAAATTCCAGGATTGCAACAGCACAGGGATAGCAACACTCAGAGCAACAATCAGAAGGCAAGAAAAAAAACAAGCAAGCAAGAGCAGCCAATATACATATGTACATACCACTATAAAATATATATATACATCATCATTTGAACCATAATTTGAACCTGTTTGGTTCAAATTCAAGAACATATGACCAACTACCTCTGGTACCACTAAGTTTTAAAGCTTAGAGTATATTTGAGCAAGGACTATTTAACAATGAATTTTGGATCTGGTTGATTGGGCTTACCAGTAATGTGCAAACATTTTGGGGGGCAGATGATCAACTCCCCCCAAAATACCCAGACACTCCTAAATACAAAAAAAAAAAAGTTACAATTGTATGTAATTAATGTAATTATTGTAAAATCTTCTTAGACTTTTTTGTGTGTGTGAGATGAACAAAACCGTACGCTGAAGTGGACATTGCAGGAGCTGCTCCATCAGTTTGCACCAGTGAAAGGCAGAAAAAAGAAAATATTTGTTTTATAATCTTGATGCTGCTGTCCTTAGAGGAAGGTGTTTGGTTCTTGTTATTCATTGTTGCTAGGCAACAAGGAAAACTAGTGGGAAAAGTTGACTTGAGCACCTTTAAGTCCTCCTCATTAATTGACTGTTTTCAACCTGTACTTTGTGTTCCTCCAGTTTGGTGTTGGAACATTTTTTTGTTTGTTTTCCATGTTAAATAAAAGCTTTTTAAGTACTGTTTGAATGTATATTTTATACTTACAGAGACTGGGATGATCCCAGACTTTTCACTCTGACTGCACTCAGGAGAAGAGGTTTTCCATCAGAGGCAATCAACAACTTTTGTGCAAAGGTATGGAGAATGGTTTCATTGAGTTATAAGTAAATAAATGTTACTTTTGTGTCATAATAGTTTACCCCTCCTGCAGGTGGGAGTAACAGTTTCCCAGACAACGACGGAGCCCCACCTCCTGGAGTCTTGTGTGCGGGACGTGCTGAATGAAACGGCACCTCGAGTCATGGCAGTGTTGGAACCACTTAAAATCACCATTACTAACCTTCCTGAGAACTTTGAAGTTTGTACACTGTTTACAACACATCTGGCTCCCTTTTGAGAACTTGTCATCAATTTTGCATATTTTTTCATTTCTAAATCATTCAGTCTCACTGTTCTCTGCTTCTCACAGTCAGACGTACGAGTCCCTGACTTTCCTGCCAATGAGGCCAAGAGCAGCCACACTATTCCATTAACACGCACAGTCTTCATTGAACAAAGTGACTTCAGAGAGGTTAAACACCTGCACAGTTGCCCTCACAGTTTATACATGGTAACCTGAATTTGTAGCACTATGTGGATAAAAGATAGAAATGGACTCATCTCTGTTTGCAGGTGATGGAGAAGGGCTACAAGCGTCTGACTCCAGAACAGCCTGTAGGCCTGAGGCATGCTGGGTATGTCATCTCTGTCCAGAAGGTTATCAAGGTGAGGTTGTTAAAGCTCATATAAATAGATAATAAAAATGAGCTCTAACCTAGTGTTGCTACATGAATTGTTCACTTATCTCTTAGTGTACTTTGAAAATTTAGTTTGAATATGCTAGGTTTAAAAGCCTCAAATTTTCTCTTTCTTTCAAAGACTTATGTTTGATGATGTACCTTGAACATATCAAATTTAGAGTGACCATGACCTTTTACTTCTGCTAAGGAGGCCATGTTTTTCCCCAGGGATGGTTCATTTTTTTGTTAGCAGGATTACTCAAAGGAATGAAAAGATGACTAGATGTAGATGAAATTTTTGGAGGGCACGGGAATCATTCCATTAAGCGCAAGTTATGCACCCGCGTCGACATGGCATCGACGCAGCAGCAACATGTGTTCCTGTTGTGCCGCAGGCTGTAAGAGCTGTGATTGGTCTGCTTTGTCTCCTCCTTCACATTTCTTAGTTCTCGCCGCTGCTCCGCTCTGCCTGTTCATGGACACACAACTTCCAAGGCTACTCGGTTAAACAACAGTTCAAATTCAAAAGAATATTGAGGAGCTAAGCACACGCAAAATATTTTGTGGTTCGTCCTAACCCAAGTAATTACACAGATTGTCAAATAACAGCAGCGGCGGTGGTCACATGCACCGTTTTCTCCGACTTCTTTCGTTGCACAGAGAAGAGAAAAGTTGCTTTTTCTTAACATTTATTAGCTCCAACTTCATCACAGTCTGCCCTTGTCTGTCGCTGTTTCATAAAAAAACACAACGACAAACACAAATCACTACACACATTGGCTGAAACCCATTTTGGCAACAGAACAACACATTTCACCCAACACACAAGAAAAAATTGCTGATCACTGCATCTGTGACGGACGTCGATAATGGCATCGATGTAATGTGGGTGCATAAATCCCACTTTAAATTTTGAGGGTGATCTCAATGGCAATTTAGCTCTGGAAAATTGATTTTCATGGATCTATTGAGCTTTAAATTGGTAATAACACAGGTTCTCTTGATCATTTACATAGTGCTGTTTTTCTCTTTGTTCTGGGTGTAATTCTGCGAATTCTTACTAGAGCACTGTATGTTACATCTATTGAGTCTTAACAAATGCCCCGCTTTTCTTAATTTTTCACTCAGGACTCTATGGGTAAAGTGGTAGAAGTGGAGGTGACCTGCTGCAGTTCTGGGACTGCAGAGAAGCCAAAAGCCTTTATTCACTGGGTCAGCGCACCATTGAGGTGTGAAGTTCGTCTCTATGAAAGACTGTAAGTCACAATCAAAATAACTGATTACTAATGGCCTATGTTAAAAAAAAAAATAACTCCATGAAATTATCTTGTGTAGCTTCCTGCACAAACATCCTGAGGACCCATCCGAAGTGCCCAGCGGCTACCTGAGTGACATCAACCCTGTGAGTCCTTATGAACTCTTGTAATGGGGGATTCTTTTGTGTCTTTTGGGTCAAGTGAGAATTTCTTGTTTCCTCTTGTTTGTCATTTAGAATTCCCTGCAGGTGATCGACAGTGCCTTAGTGGATACGTCAGTCAAGGGAGCAAAAGTTTTGGACAAATTTCAGTTTGAAAGACTTGGCTACTTCTCCCTGGACCCCGACAGCACCGCAGACAAGGTACAAAACAAAAACTGTCTTTTTTTGTTTTAGTAATGGAAGATTTTAATTGCACGCTTTGGATTTGGTTTTAATAAATGCATAAGATACTAACATTAACTCCTGCTATCTTTTCTTTTTCTGCAGCTAATCTTCAACAGAACAGTCACTCTTAAAGAAGACTCTGCGAAAATCTGATTAGCTCAAGATCAAGCTGCACTTCCTGTTTCACAAAATGTCCCAATTTTTTGTATCTCTGAATGTGTAATATCAGCAAAGACACTGACTGCCAGGGCTGAGATTGAGTCAAATGAGACATCGGAAACTTTGCAAGCATATAATTCTAAGATGAAGTTTTACATCAGTGCTCATCTCTCAAAAATAAAGACAAAGTATTTATTCCTCATGTTATCGCTGTATCATTTTGACCTCTCTTACTTGGCCAGTCAGTGCCCCCCCCCCCCCAATATTTGCCCAGTATTCAGCTAATCTCTCTGCTGATGAATGTATGCAAAATTTCATTTTCACTCTTCAAAAATAACCTCCTTTTTTAAATTTTATAATGACTCTGCTGGCGTTACACACAAGAGTTTGTCTGATGCCATATTGTAAGACATTGTTAATAAGCCTGTGAGTCACTGCCAAGAAAAGCAGTGGGGGGGGGTTTAAGACTCAGGAGGATGTGGTTATGTCCTTTTGACAGAAAAAAGTATATAATGCAATTATTAAAAAAACAAACAAACTGGTGTTTGTGTCAGTGATGTAAAGTAGGGGTTATCCAAATTTTGATATTAATAGGATTGATTAATTCCAACTCGTAGCAAAGACTCAACTCACAATTTTGATAAGTTAATCCTGACAGGCATGACCATTTACAGTAAATCACTTTCATCCATCCATTTCTGGGCTGTGAAGGGGTTGGACTCAAATGTGGGAGGTTTTGAGTTCCTTCTCTCCCGGGTGTCTCCAGTGATGGTCCCAGGCAGTATGTTTGTATCCTGGTCTGACACACCAGCACAGTTAGCACATGCAATCCCCATGCGTCTTGCTGTGAGGGTAACAGCCAGTCATGAAGCAAAGCATACCCAATAAGGGTGGGAATCTTTAGCCACCTCACAATTTGATTCGACTATGATTCAGAAAGCGATGATGTCATTATAAAATGATTTTTGATGCAACTTTTTTTTTTTTTTCCTGTTCAGGATTTTTTTTTCTCACCATGTGGCTGTTTGGTATTTTGAAAAGAAGGAATTTGTTATGACCCATAATTAATTTACTGACAGTATTTTTTGTTAATAAAAGTAATGGAAATGAGATATGACAAGTCCTTTTCAGTTCTGGCTGAACTCTGGACATTTCAAAACTGATTCTTTGGCATTTGTGCATCGGTTCAGACTCTACATATGGCGATTCAGTACATGTTAAAAAAAAAAAAAAAAAAGATTTCCACCACCCTTGATGCGTAGTAATTCTGGTCTGTGAATACTGCAGTCTAAATCAGAATTTACTTTATGTATCACAGAAAGTTGTGGCAAAATTCTGCCTCTCCATTGGGACATCAGCCCTGTCCTCCCATGACAGACCAGTATATTGAGGATCGAGCTGTATAAAAACCGATGACAGGATAACCATGGTGTTATGTTGATAATAGGAGACAAGAACGAGACCGAGCGTTGAACTGGACACAGCTTTATTTGTGACTCACTCTCACAAGACAAGTGCTACCATAAGGCGGAGAGGAGGCCAAGAGACCACCCCTCACAGCCCTTTTATACCCCGGGTGGCAGCGGAACTGGAAAGGTGGAGCCACCACTCGTGTCACACAATAATATGTCCTCATAACAACCCCCCCCCCCTCCAAAAAAATGCTCCAAAACATATGCATACAATTGAGACCCCCCCACCACCACCACCAATTTGGAACCCGAATCATGCACTGAAACTAAACAAAATACCTATAGGCCTATCACATTCACTCAAAACAACTAAAACTAGGGGGGAACAGGTGGACTACCTGTTATGTCCAAATAACATGAGACCAGAGCCATATCCCACTGAACTGACTTTTATTATGGAAAACAATATATTCTCTAGCCACAGCCCGCCTGACATCATCACCCCAACCCCTTCAGCCAGGGTACGGCAAGCCCCAAGAGTCAAATCCCCACACACAAAGTCAGAGAACCCCCTGAACATAAATAACAAACATGTTTCGTTTTTTGTTTTTTTTTTCAGCTGAATAGCCAAACTCAGCTAACCAAATGGGCGTCTGGGTAGACTACCAGAATGTCCCCCACCATGTTGGCACAGATTATTCTGCCGCTCATCCCCAACATGCATTAGCTAATGCTGTTCTCAACACATAGTCTTCCAGGTACCTGGTGTGATGTATCAAATGTGATCTATTTCATAGTGTTGTGGGTGGCAGCTCCACCTTTCTGATTCCGCCACCACCCTGGGTATAAAAGGCAGATGCGGAAGAGGCACAGTCTCTATACGACCAGACCTCTGCCTATACGGGAGTGCCTGTGACACATTGTGAGTGCATCAATGAAGTTATGTTCTACTGCACCTCTGGCCTCGTTATTGGGAGTACGGGTTATGGACATAACATTTGGTGATGAGGATAAAGGTATGGATAAGGGTGTTTCTAGTATTCGGCCATTTTTGGAGCTCCTGGGCAAGCTGCTGGTCCCCTGGGCGAGGCGGTATGCAGCATTCCAGAATTATTTGGTGGCTTTAAACCTCAACGAATTGGAGAAACTACGTGCATGAGCGATATTGGTCCATAATCTCGGCATGGAGGGACAACGCATTCTCAGCACATTGGGTAAAAGTGACAGTTTTGAAGACACGGTTGAGCTAATGACGCTCTACTTTCGTGTTCCGGAAAACGTCATAATCCGAAGGATTCAGTTTCGGCAGCGCCACCAGTGGACTGGAAAGTCAGTGCAGCGATACGTCGCAGACCTGCATCAGCTGGCTGGGGAATGCCAGTTCGGGGCTTTGGAAGAAATGGTCCGCAATCAGTTGGTGGAGCACACGCTATGTTCTGCAGTACGGTCAAGGCTTCTCACACACTCCAGTGAACTGACGTTAGCCATGGCGGTTGAGATAGTTTATTCACTGCTTCAAACTGGAGAGCTATCTAAGGACCTCGGTGAGAGAATTACATTGAGGCAAGCTGAATCACTGTCAGCAGCGCAGGCTGTGGACCCGGATAGCGATGATAGCGCAGAAGACACGAAGGAATACACTACCGCTATTAAAATAAGGTCCGCCCCGGGGTCACTCAGATGTATGGGCTGCGGGTCCACCAAGCACCGATACAAGGCAAGAGAGTGTCCAGCGAGGGGGCAAACGCTGTGGCAAGTGTGGACTCCTACATCATTTCGCCAGGGCCTGTGAAAAATTTGAGCGAGGGGAATGGCGATGCAAGTGGATTCCCACTCACGACTACTATGGTTGTTCATACCGTCTCTCCGAGCACAGATGGGTGGATTTACTGTAACGTGATGCTGGATGGCGTGGAAGTGCCGTTGTTAGTGGACACGGGAGCAGCGGTTTCCATGTTGAACTGGCCTACTGTGAGGAGTATGTTCCCGTATTACCAAGTGAGAGGACTGTCAACGGCATATTGTGGCTACGGAGGTAATAGGCTGGCCATCGTGGGTTTGCTGGAGTTGACGGCGAGATACGAGTCGGCAGTGATATCCAACGTCCAGTTTGTGGTGACCGTCGGCAGGTCGAATCTGATGGGCTGCGACATGTTCTACAGCTTGGGCTTCACGATCACCAGTGGCGTCGCAGAGGAGTGGTCAGGCTGTGGTTTGTGGGACCGACCAGTTCAGAGCATGGTGGACGATGCGGTATGGGACAAAGATTGGCCTAGTATTCTAGGAGATGGACAGGACCAATTCCATCCAGGGCCATTGCAGGAGGGTTCCGGTGCCAGGACCCAAGTTACCCTGGATGTGGGAACTGGGTGGCACAGTGGAATGCCCGTGACGGCGGATGGAGCTGAGAGGATAGCTCCCTCTGCTTCTGGAGTTTGGTCCGGAGATACCGAGAAGCAAGGGGCTGCAATGGCTTCGCCAGCGTTCGAAATGAAAGAGAATGAGGCAGGACTGGCTGGCACGGCGTACAGACGTGCTACACAGCAACACTGGAGGCCGAGTCAGGCTTCGCATGGGGTCAGTGGAGCGGTTCCACCCAGAGAGGAAGCACGGTCTAGACGTTGTGGACGTTTGAAGCCGAGTTGAGCTCCCCTGCGGGTCGCTGACTTGGTTCGGCCCAGGGAGGAGGCTCGGCTAAAGGGGGGTCCATGACAAGAGAAAACGACGGGATGACCAGGGGCGGCTGCAGGTGGTGGCTGTTCGGGAGGACGGTTACCTCCAGCTGTCCGATGACTCATGGAGACACCCCAACGAGCTGCGGCGCACCAGCGATGAGAAGGAGGTATCAAGACTCTGACATGGCTCGTCTCCAGGGGTGAAGATACAAAGACGCTCTGTGCGGGAGCTGCCAGATGGGTCTCCGGGGGGTGGCTTCTCCATCGGGACTGTATGGTAGCAAGGGGGTGATGGGTTAAACTGCATGTTGTGAATTGCCTAGGCTACGTAGTCAATATGTTCCTTACATTGAGTGCTATGTGAGTTGCCCATGTACAAAACATAAAAAAAACAAGTGATATTTAAAGAGTATACGTATATTACTGTGTGGTTTGCCCGGGTTATGGGGGTGGTTTGGTTGGGTGTGCCACTAGCACTGTGCAAACGTAAATATTGACAGGCCACACAGACCGCTAGCAACACAGGAAGTGACGATACGTTACCACAGGAAGCCAATCCATAAAACAAATCACACCACATAATGTTCTCTCCACAGGCCGTCACGATGAACCTCAGGCTGGACACTTCCGCTGACTTGTATCTAGCCGTCAGTTCCACTGATCCCTCCGTGGCCAATCTTCCTCCACCATATCCACACAACGGCGCTGAATCACCTCTCACTCGATACTGCGGGAAAAAACTCCTCACGGTTGGCCAATTCAACACGGCTCTCATCACTCCCGTGTCAATCAGCAATGGCACTGTTACCCCATCCAGTTCCACCATACAGTAGGAATGGCCGCCGGTACTTGGGGATACGGTGTGAATAACCATGGGAGTTGAAGCAGGAGGATCCTCGTTACATCTCAGATCCCCTCGCTCAAACCTGTAACATGCCCTGGTGAAATGATGCAGGAGTCCGCATTTGCCGCAGCGTCTTCCTCTTGCCGGTCAATCTCTGGCCTTATAACGGTGCTTGGTGGATCCACAACCCAAACACCTGGGCAAACTCAGGGCAGACCTCATCCTGACAGCATTAGCGTATCCTTCATCCTCCACGCCATCATCGCTGTCCGGGTCCACTGCCTGCGCCGTCGACTGTGGTTCAAAATGGTGATGTGATGCTCTTTCGCCGAGCTCCTGTAATAGTTTGTCTGCCACTTCAACCTGCTGAGCTAACTCGATGAACCTGGCTAACGTCAGCTCGCCCGAGTATGTGAGGAGCTTCGACCTGCAAACAGTGTGTTCCAGGCAAACAGTATGTTTCGCCAACTGGTCACGGACCATCTCTTCCTCCAACGCTCCAAACTGACAGTCCTTGGCCAGCTGACATAGGTCTGCTACATATCGCTGCACCAACTCGCCAGTCCGCTGGCGGAGCTGCCGAAACTGGATCCTCCGGACAATGACATTTTCCGGGGCGCGAAAATGTCACGCCATTAGCTCAACCTCTTCCTCAATGCTATCTCCCTCACCTAAAGTACTAAGGATACATTGTTCTTCCATTCCTAGGTTGTGAACCAACAGTGCCCATGCCCGCAACTTCTCCAGTCTTCCAAGGTCCAATGCCACTAAATACGTTTGAAATGCAGTGAACCACCTCGCCCAAGGGACGGGCGGCTCACTGGGAAGCTCCAAAAATGGCCGAATTGAAGTAACCCCCACGTCCATACTTTTTACCCTCATTGCCAAATGTTATGTTATGTCGGTAATAGGAGCCAAGGACGAGACCGAGCATTGAAATGGACACAAGTTTATTTGTGACTCACTCTCACAAGTGCTACCGTAAGGCGGCGAGGAGGCCAAGAGACTGCTCCTCTCCCTCACAGCCCTTTTATACCCCGGGTGGCAGCGGAACCGGAAAGGTGGAGCCTTTCCGGCATATTATTATTATTCCGGCATATTATTGTGTGACCCATGTCACACAATAATATGTCCCCATAACAACACAACACATGGGGCCACCAAATCTATCTGTGCTGAGGACACAGATTTGGACCACCACTAAGTAGACACGAAGTAGTATGGGGTTAAGGGTAAAAAAACAAATTGGTATCACTTTGTGTCACTTTGTCATAATCCATTTATCTCACTCTTTACCTCTGCCAAGGAGGTTTTCATTAATGTGAGTTTAGTGTTTTGGGTTTTTTTTTTGCAAAATTATCCAAAAACTACTAGATGGATTTTCATTAAATTTTCATCATAGGTGATTGTCAGAATTAAATAAGGAGCCTCAGAAAAGTTTAAGGTGATTGATCGGTTTTTTGTTTTTTTTTTTATTCAAAGAGAGCTCTGAACTCTGATAAAACATCACATTTTTTATATGAACAGTGACATCACATTTTGGGTGATAGAGAGAGGGAGAAAGAGAGAGAGAGAAGGCCTGGGTATGAGTAGACTAGCTAGAACCACTTGATGCCAGATTTTCCTTATCTCAGGGTCAACACACTGAACTCAAATGAACTCGGATCTAAGTAATGTGTAACTAGTGAAAGAAATATATAATTAAAGATAATGTTTTACAGTAATTTTTATCGGTGATCAATGGCCTAAGGATGAACCTGTTAGAGTGTAGGCCAGATCTGGATAAGTGTGCAGTTTAGAGGTCCCCTTCCCCCCCCCCCCACACACACTTTTTTGCCAGCCTTGGGGGTATGCTCTCTCATTTTTAAATCATTTTATTTTGAGATGCTTGAAAGTTTAGAAAGCTGTTTATTATGCGAGTAGCGTCCTATCTAAACACGCACGCAACCCCATGGTCATAGGTCACAACCCCCCAGTGTTGAATCACTTATGATCATCTACTTTAATCATAGAACAGACTGGAGATATGAATTGATGTTCATCTAAGATGTTCTGATTCCTGAAAAGTTAAATTGAAATCTAACCCTGGAAAAGATTAGGGTGGATATTAACAGCTTGTGTATATCTGGAGATAATTGTTAAAGGAAAAACAGTGCTTCTAACAAATTTGTAAGGAATTCTGAATATATCAAGACCCCTGAGGTTCTTTTTGTCAGTTTTGTACTTTATTTTTGTTCATTTTGTGTATTGTGTTTGCCTTTTTGAGAGTTTATAAATGCATTACTGTTTGTGAAGTCCTATTATTTTAGATTTGAAATGCCTTAGCGACTTCCACTGGTGATCCTTTACCCCCAACACCCCTAATATTTGACTCATAACAAAAACAAAAACGAGATGAAATGTGGAGCACGCTGATGCCGTGAGAATTAACCCTAAGCTGTCCGGATCGTCTGGAGGACCACCCTAGCACTCACCACATCTCTGAGACCACCTTAAACGATTCAGAAACCAGTCAACCACTAGGAGCGTGTGTCTGCTATAAGTGCGTTTTAAGGTGGACTCACATCTACTTTGTCTCATCTGCTACTTTGTCCGTTTGTGTCGCCTTTAATGGACCAACTTACACGCGTCTGTTACCGCGATATTTTGTAGGGGAAACACCGCGATAACACTACTGAGGCTACAAACAGCTCGCTCATTGGTCTGAGGGGACTGTTGTAAGATGGCGCCGAGCGAAATATGAGTGGTGTAGTCAAAGAAAATAAAAGCTACAGTTAACTAGCTATAGGAAACCTCGAAAAAGCAGCTATAGAAAACACCAGCATTGACTGATTTCTCTGCTCGCTGGAAGAGGAGCACTCAAACAGCCCGGTGACAGAAAAGAGGTAGCTAACACGCCTGCTAACGCTAGCGTTAAGAAAAACATAAATATCCACAAAAACGTTACCGCTACATGGAGATTACCGAAGTTGTCAGTGTTCTTTCTTACCTCTCACTAACCTAACGTGTTGTTTGTGGACGTGTTGACATCAGTAGGCGTTTGTTGGCTCAGCTGTGGCTGGGTCTGGTCTGCAGACACGAACGAGGCTAGTTAGCCGTTTACCTGGCTAACTAGCTTGTTGTATAACCAGCTGTCAGTTTGGCTGCTCCTAAGTGTCTCATGTACCGCCCCGTTTGCGTTTTCAAAAACTCAGCATTCTAGTAAGCATCACTTTTCGTCACTGGCTTGTGCACTGCATCAGATTTGGAAAGTGACCGCGCTTTTGTCCCAGCTCATTTACGCTCAGCCACCTTAACCCTTTCGTATTACATTCAGCTGCGTTTACCATTGGCCAGTGCGTTGCAGGTGATTTAAAGGCCAAATGTCACGTAATTTTTTTTTCTAAATGACAACGAATTTAGATAAAATACACATAGCTTAAACCAAATATTCATACCGGAGACCATATCACCCACCTGTATTTACATAATTGCACAAAATACACCAGGTGAAGGCCCCACCTTGCTTGCTGGCTTGTGACAGCCAGTCCAGACCACGCCCATGTTTTTGACATCACCAGTTGTACCCTGGCTGCCCTGCCTATCCACATTCACACTTATCAACATTGGACAATCATGACGGAAAGTGACAGCGATTGTGAACAAATTAGTTTAGTTTTGTCTTTTTTTTTTTGTCTTTTTTTTTTGTCAGTGGTTCAGACAGTGACAGAGGCATAGAACCTTACCGGTTCGAGCCGTCCGAGACGGAATCAGATGCTTTGTCTGATGACAACAGTTCCAACGATGACCAGAGAGCAGAACCAGTGGAAAATGTCATGGAACTGGACATTAATCGCCTCCAGAATTGCGAAGCCGGAGGGGGTCTGTCGAGGGCGCCCCATAAATATTGATTTTTCGGAAGCCATTATTATTGCAGTGGAGGAGAGCCGCTGCTGTCAAGAAATTGACCAGATCAATATGAAAATGGAGGCGCATACCTGTCAAGGGAGACGTTTTCGCCGTATTTTGGTGCCAAGCGCGGCTGTGGGAGACGGCAGAGTGGTTTGGGACACTTTTCTGGGAAATGTTTTAAATGTAGTTCGTGTTGTTATTGTCAAATATTTTAAGGAAAATACGGGGAAAATGCAATTTTAGCAAAAACGGGCGTATTGCCATTTCTGTACGCCCAAAAGAAAAAATATACTGGAAAAAAAACTGAGTGTCTTGAGGAGCACTCCTGTGTGTGATCACTCACAGCTGGGGCGGGCTGATCGCTCAGCGGGAGCTATTTTCACTACTGTTCGAAGTGTGGAGTCACTCATTAGTTTAATTGTCGGGGCGGGCTGATCGCTCAGCGTCAGCTATTCTCACTACCATGAGAAGTCATTAGGACAATGGTTTAACACGTTGAGCTGTGCAGCGGTTGCGGAACAGACAGAGATCCCAGAGAGGTGTGCCTTGTTGCTCCGCCGTTCCTTATAGCCGCTTTTTACGGTGTTGAAGTACGGCGAAAATGTCTCACTTGACAGGTATGAAAACATTTCCCAGAGAAGTGTCCCTTATTACCCAGCTGTCCCTGATAGTCCCGTTTTAAGGTATGGGTGAAATATCCAATTTTTTCTTTCTTGTTGCTCACTTCAACCTTCCAGTCTCCATATAAACAATCAATTGAAATACCCCAAGCATCAAACTAGGGTACAATCGATTTCGTCACTTCCGCCTTCTTCCCCAGGCAATTCCAGGGGCCGTGTCAGGCCAAGCGCGGCAGTTTTAAATTAACAAATATTCCGTTGTTACTGAAGCGTATGCACCAAGACCCGAACAGATCGGTTCCCTTTTATATCTGGTTTCAAGATATTTAAAGTACCCTGTTACGTGACATTTGGCCTTTAATATTAAGCCTGATGTGAGAGCAGTAATTAATGTTTTATTTATTTGGTATGTCAAAGTCGACTGCGTCCATAGATCTATGAACAGGTTATAAACTCAATTTGCACACTTTTCTCAGGTTGTCCTTACAGAATAGGACACTTTCAGCAGTAATGAATAACTCCCTGGATGGCTCAGGCTCCTATGAGGAGCTAGTCAGACAGAAAGCTCGAAGCATCCCTCAGCATCGCATGAAGGAGTTCCTTGAGTCCTTGGCCAGCAAAGGTCCAGATGCTCTGCAGGAGTTCAGCCAGCAAAGTGAAGATGCAGTGACCACCACCACCACCATGGTCTACCAGCAAGAGGCCAATTGCATCTACACTGATAGCACGGAGGTGGCAGGGTCTTTGTTGGAACTGGCATGTCCGGTGAATTGCCATAATGGTTATACTGCAGATTGTTAAAACAGTTCTCGAAGTGAACTTAAAACTGAGTCTGTTTTCTGATCCAGATTCAGGTGCAAGTCCAGCCACAGCAGCAACAGTTACAAGAGTCTACTTCTCAGCAGCAGTCTGTACAACAGAATACAGAGCAACAGATTGTGCAGGTCTGTACTTCATACCATTCTACTGAATATGTTATGCATTCCTGTTCTATTTAATCTTTAGTCCATTGACCAGGGGATCTTTCCATGCAGGTTCAGATTCAGGGTCAGCAGCAAGGTCAAATGCTGGGTCAAGTTCTCCAAGTGCCCTCAGGTTCCCATCAACAGCTACAAGGTGTTACAACAGCACAGCTCATTCAGCCTGGGGAACTGACTGAGGAGCAGCAACAGCAGGTAAACACAATCACAAAAACACAAAATTCTTAGATTTTTGTCATTAACCATTTTGGAGTTTATGAGACGCCTTTATTCTGTGTTGTAGCTGCAAGCTCAGTTGGTTGCAGCTGTTGCAGGAGGACAACAAATCCAAATTCAAACGGTTGGTGCCCTGTCTCCCACCCACCAACAAGATGGAGCAGAGAGGAGAATAATGGGAGCGACAGTTGCCGCATCCCAGGGAGCAGGTGTTCTACAGCCAGCAAAGAAGCGTAAGGTTGACATGCCAATCACCGTGTCTTATGCCCTACCTGGTCAGCAGGTAGCTACAGTCCTGGCCATACCTCAGGGTCAAGGTCAGCAACAAAGTTACGTTTCCCTGCGACCAGACCTCTTAACAGTGGACAGCTCCCACCTTTATAGCACTACAGGAACTATAACCAGTCCCACTGGTGAGACCTGGACCATCCCTGTGTACTCTGCACCTACTGCATCTGGAGGTCGTGAGCAGGTCACTCACATTGCCATACCCCAGGAGGCCTATGGAACAGTGCAGGTTGCGGGTGCCAACACTACAACAATGGCCACAATGCCAACACAAGTTACTATTGAAAATGACAAGCTAAAAAACTCTGCCAGCCAAAGTCAAACTGTGCAGGCTATTTCCAGCATAACAAGTTCTGGAGCAATGGGAAGCCAGGAAGAAGTGGTGCACACTCTGGCTGCAAACACGCTGTTTCCTGCTCAGCTGATGAATGGAAACATTCACATCCCAGTGGCAGTACAGGGCTACTCGAATGCTACACAGTCCCTTATCTGGGACCCACAGCAGCAGGTGCTGCATGCACAGGGATTACCAGGACAGGATGCACAACAGCTACAGGTAATAATGGCTGTTTGGTGGCATTATTTTTTTTATTTTTTATTTTTTTTTATCTCTGAGCATCTTGGATTCTTCCCATTTGAAATAACTTTTTTTTGTTGTTGTTGCTGCAGGCTCAGGCAGTGGTAGCAGAGGTAGATGACCAAGGCCAGCAGCAAGTTCAGGTGCAGGAGCTGCTGCTTCCTGCTACTCTGAAACCTGAAGAAGGGTTGGATGTTTGGCAGCTGTGGACTCAGCGGAAAAATGCAGAGCTGGATAAATCTGATAAAAATAAACTTGCCCCTATTGGCCGTAAGCATAAATTTATAGTGTTTATAAAAGCAGTGAAGGCAGTGTCTTTGTCACCAATCCACATAATACATTACCATTTTATCTTCTTCGCTGTTATCTGTCAGTCAAATCACTAGTGTTTCTGTGTGTTTGTTTTTAGGACGCCAGCCATTGCGTTTCCAGGGGGACTTGGTGTCATGTGCAGTTGCTGAGCTCTGTATGGGTCTCTCATTGATGACAACAGAGGCCCGGGGGCTGGAAGGGGAGGCTTATGAGGCTGACGTTATGTACTATGTATTTCTGTGCATACAAAAAGTAAGCTCACTCCTCACACAGTCACACTTTTTTATTATTCATACAATAAGTTAGCAGATAATTTATCTGTAATCCAGGTACATAAATAGACTGTCTGTTTTCTTCTATTTTCCTTGTAGTATTTGTTTGACAATGGCCGGGTAGATGACATTTTCTCAGATCAGTACTATACTCGTTTTGCTCAAAGTCTGCATCAGATCCTTGAGCCTTGGAGACCATCTGTTCATCCCTTGGGTAAGGGCAAACCTTGCATGTCAAAATTCTTGAATCTGTTCATATGTTGCTACAGCTTTTTCCTGTAAAAACAGATATCCTATAACTTGATTTCAGACTCCACCACATTAAATAAAAAAGTTGTTTCAGTCTTCATCTAAAGTTGAGTCTAATGCTTTGATTCCCTCTGAATTTGATTATATTTGCCCCATTAACAAGACATGGGGCCTTTGTGTCTTGGTAATACAAAGACACAAAAGGTCAAAAAAAACTGGCTGGCTGCACGGTGGCGCAGTGGTTTAGCACTGTGGCAGCACAGTTTACCCTCGGCCGGGGGACCGCAGGGATCATGAGATCGTGGGTTCGATCCCAGCCCCCGACCAACAGTGAGCTGTGTGGAGTTTGCATGTTCTCCCCGTGTTGCGTGGGTTTACTCCGGGATTTCTCCGGTTTCCTCCCGCACACCAAAAACATGTAGGTTTAGGGCGCTCGCGCACCCAGCGACCGGCAGCCGGTGGCTTGTCACCAGACTGCAAACCAAATCTACCTACGGGTACAAATAAGTAACAAAAAAAAAAAAAGGCCTGCGACTGGTTCCTTCAGCAGAGTGATTTGTGACAGGGATGGCATGGTAATAATAACAATAATAATGACTGATTGTTTTATGTAAGTTCCACATCCTGAAGAGGTCTAGCTGGTTCTCTTTAATGGGAGTTGATAATGATGCTGTTTGTTTTGCAGCCACACTGAGCTTGACAAGCAGTGTCTTAACCATTTCTGAGAATTATTTTCCAGAACACAGAAATCAAAAGTTGACCATGGGCTAGTGATGGCCAAATGAGGCTTTCTGGAGGACTTGAGGCCTTTCATCAAAATGGTTCACATAGACAAGGCCTCATGTGGGACTTCATTTTCTCTACCAGACCATCTAGTGGGCAAAATGTATACAACATGCTGATTTTTACAAGGGTATTGTTGGTTTAATGTGTATTTTTTTCAATTTCAATAAATGTGCTGTCTTTTAAGAAATATCAATGATCATAAGGCAGAAAAATAATAAGACTGAGGTGATGACAGTGAATGTGCTTGCACTACTTTTATCCTTTTTTAGAAATAATAACTTTTCAACAGTCATACTGTCTTTCTCAGTACATTCATCTCTGTCCTTATTGTCATGCAGGGCACAATGGCAATAGTGCCTCAGCATAATGATGCGTAATAATGATCCAAGCTCTTTGAAACACAAGAGACACTTCACCTTGCAAATAAAAATGAAATTAAAGAACGACACAGCTGGGATTCGAACCCAGGTCTCCCGCTTGCAAAACAGGTATACTACCACTAAGCCATCACCTCAGTTGCAATAAAAAGCCATTTGTCAAAAATACATAAATGGGAGAAACGAGCTCAAACTGTTCCCAAATGGGAGAAGTCCGTGTTTTTAGTGCTGGCTTCATCTGAAAATTGGCTGTGACAAATCCCTTACACAGTCAAACCAAAATGTGAGGGGCAGGGATTTCCATTGGGTAGCGCTGCTCAGTTTATTTCTCCTGACCCAATCACGTGGTCTGACGTCAACACATACGTCACGAGTCACGCCTCAAAACACGCCCCGCCAACTAATTCCTAGATAAGATCGGATCACCGTTCGGAGCACCAGTGCCTGCCTGCCTTCCCATCACTACTATGGGCTGTTATCAACATTGGAAAATATGAAATGGGACCAGGCATGATTATCCTTATCACACTGACTTAAAATATTCTTGGGTGGCTGTCAGTGATGCACTATATTTTTGAACCTGGCATTGACTCATTTAGATGCGTGCTTGCTAATTTTTTTTCCTTTTTTGTCATTTGATAATATTCAGCCACTTGAGAGCTGGTAATCTTTTAGATTTTTCATACAAAACACTGGTCAGTGTCTAGACAGATTTTCAGAATGAATTGCAAAATATTCAAGTAAACAGTAGTTACAAGGAATCTGCTTCATCATAACTGCTATTGAAAAGGGATCTGCTTTTTGGTACTACTGTTACCTGTATGAGTTCCCCGCCCAGTCAAGCTTTGTTGTACCCTTGCCTATAGTCATAAAATACATGCTGGTGAAGATTGATAAAGGAATCTAATATATCTTGTTTAGTCTGTTTATGAGCACATGTGGATGTTGATGTAAAGAAGCTACAATTCAACTCAAATATGCGTGGTTCACACACATTCCTGTGATTCCTGTTTTAGATTGTCATAACGGGATGCAGCACTTTTCAGCGATGTGTCATCCATGTCTTCATAATCTGCTCTTTACCACCTCTACCAGGTTATGTTATTCCCAGTCATGTGACGGAGGAGATGCTGTGGGAATGTAAACAGCTAGGAGCACATTCTCCCTCAACACTGCTCACAACTCTAATGTTCTTCAACACCAAGTAAGTTGTATAGTGCCTGCTGGGGTCATTTGTTTTGACATCCTAATGTGTTACTAACCAGCCATGAAACATTACAGCCCACAGTAAATCTTTATCAGTAAGAACAAACCATCAAGAACAGACTCCCTGCTAAGGATTTATCTAATGAAAATCTACTGCTTTGTTCTCGCACATGAACCAGATTGAATAATGCGTCTCTACTTTGTACAGGTACTTCCACCTTAAAACAGTGGATCAGCATTTAAAAGTGGCCTTTTCTAAAGTGCTGAGACACACCAGGAAGAGTCCCAACAGTCCCAAAGATAAAAGTACCAGCATCCGATACTTAAAGGCAACAGAGAGGTTCATAGGACAGAAAGGTAAACGCGCATACAAAAGTAATTTGTATCTTAAAAAAGCAGTTAAGATAAAACTAATAACTACTTGTTTACTTTTGTGTTTTAGTGACAGATGACATGTATTCAGAGCAGATGGAAGACCCTGAAAATCCACTGCGATGCCCAATCAAACTCTATGATTTCTACCTCTTTAAATGGTAAATAAAAAAATGATATGAACAGTGTTTATTGTCACTGACAAGATTTAAGAACTTCACCTATAAGATGTTTGCTTTAGTATAGATACAGTGGGGCAAAAAAAGTATTTAGTCAGCCACCAATTGTGCAAGTTCTCCCACTTAAAAGATGACAGAGGTCTCCAATTTTCATCATAGGTATACCTCAACTATGAGAGACAAAATGAGAAAAAAAAAATCCAGAAAATCACATTGAAGGATTTTTAATGAATTATTTGGTAAATTCCTCAGTAAAATAAGTATTTGGTCACCTACAAACAAACAAGATTTCTGGCTCTCACAGACATGTAACGTCTTCTTTAAGAGGCTCCTCTGTCCTCCACTCGTTACCTGTATTAATGGCACCTGTTTGAACTCGTTATCAGTATAAAAGACACCTGTCCACAACCTCAAACAGTCAGACTCCAAACTCCACTATGGCCAAGACCAAAAAGCTGTCAAAGGACACCAGAATCAAAATTGTAGACCTGCACCAGGCTGGGAAGACTGAATCTGCAATAGGTAAGCAGCTTGGTGTGAAGAAATCAACTGTGGGAGCAATTATTAGAAAATGGAAGACATACAAGACCACTGATAATCTCCCTCGATCTGGGGCTCCACGCAAGATCTCACCCCGTGGGGTCAAAATGATCACAAGAACGGTGAGCAAAAATCCCAGAACCACATGGGGGGACCTAGTGAATGACCTGCAGAGAGCTGGGACCAAAGTAACAAAGGCTACATCAGAAACGCACTACGCCGCCAGGGACTCAAATCCTGCAGTGCCAGACGTGTCCCCCTGCTTAAGCCAGTACATGTCCAGGTCCGTCTGAAGTTTGCTAGAGAGCATTTGGATGATCCAGAAGAGGACTGGGAGAATGTCATATGGTCAGATGAAACCAAAATAGAACGTTTTGGTAAAAACTCAACTTGTCGTGTTTGGAGGAGAAAGAACACCATACCTACTGTGAAGCATGGGGGTGTAAACATCATACTTTGGGGCTGTTTTTCTGCAAAGGGACCAGGACGACTGATCTGTGTAAAGGAAAGAATGAATGGGGCCATGTATCGTGAGATTTTGAGTGAAAACCTCCTTCCACCAGCAAGGGCATTGAAGATGAAACGTGGCTGGGTCTTCCAGCATGACAATGATCCCAAACACACCACCCGGGCAACGAAGGAGTGGCTTCGTAAGAAGCATTTCAAGGTCCTGGAGTGGCGTAGCCAGTCTCCAGATCTCAATCCCATAGAAAATCTTTGGAGGGAGTTGAAAGTCCGTGTTGCCCAGCGACAGCCCCAAAACATCACTGCTCTAGAGGAGATCTGCATGGAGGAATGGGCCAAAATACCAGCAGCGGTGTGTGAAAACCTTGTGAAAACTTACAGAAAATGTTTGACCTTTGTCATTGCCAACAAAGGGTATATAGCAAAGTATTGAGATGAACTTTTGTTATTGACCAAATACTTATTTTACCGAGGAATTTACCAATTAATTCATTAAAAATCCTTCAATGTGATTTTCTGGATTTTTTTTTTCTCATTTTGTCTCTCATAGTTGACGTATACCTATGATGAAAATTGGAGACCTCTCTCATCTTTTAAGTGGGAGAACTTGCACAATTGGTGGCTGACTAAATACTTTTTTACCCCACTGTATATGCACACATTTTAAGGCACAAGTGAAGCATAAATCCAATTTTGAGATGTAAAAGATTCAGTTTCTACTGTCACATGATGGGTTTTGTTCCAGCTGTGGATTGATGTATTCATTTATGATAGAGTTTTGGCTTCTAATCAAAGAGATACTGCTAAATTTAGATAAAACTGTTACTGACATGGGAAGCAGAGTACATGTTGCTCTCAGTGCTGTTATTTGAAAACACTACAGAACTGACAACATGGAAGCTGTATAACTCTTCAGTTGTTATCCTTGCCAGTAATAAGATAAGATAAGCCTTTATTAGTCCCACAATGTGAAGCATTTTGTTTTTTGCTTTTTAACATTGCCAAATGTTGAGTTATACACCTCATTTTTAACCTTTATTTATACAGGGAAAGCCCACTGAGAGGCATCCTCTCTTTTTCAAGGACACCCTGTTCACATGCATACAGATGCACACCTGGAAGCTGCCCAGTACAACCACAGGCTGACCTGTGACCACTGAGCAGCTCCACTGGAGCAATTGGGGTTAAGGGCCTTACTCAAGGGCACCACAGTGGGGTTAAGGAGGGTGGGACAAACACTGGTATGTCATCTGTCCCACCCAGATCTGCTCCTGCCGGTCCAGGAATCGAACCCGTGACCCTCCTCTAACCAGTCCACATCCCTAACCATTACACCACCACTGCCCGGTTGTCTTCATCTATCAGGGTCAATCCCAACTGTTGAATTTCTTGGGGGGTGGGGTGGGGGAATTCTAGTCAGAAAACTAGAAAGAAATTTCAAGTATGAGTGCATTCACACTAAAACTCGGACTGAAAAACCACTGCTTTTTTTTTTTTCCCCAATTACAGTTGCAATCAAAATTATTCAACCCCCCACTGTAAATTAGGTTTATTGGAAAAATGTGCAAACTAGCAGCTGTTTGCAATAAACACATCAAGCAAGAACAATTTAAATGGCTCAACATAGCTAATATAAGTGGTTTCTCCAAATTCTACATGAAGTGCCATTTTAATGACTACTGCAGCTTCAAAATTATTAAACCTGTTCAGGACAAACATCTTTAGTGCTTAGTAGAGCACCCTTTTGCTATTATGCCCAGCTGCAGGCGTGATGCATAGCCAGACACCAGCTTCTGGCAGTGTTCCTGAGGAATCTTAGCCTATTCCTCATGGCAAAGACCTAAAGTTTGCTAATATTCTTGGGTTTGTGTGCTGCAACAGCCTTTTTCAAATCCCACCAGAGATTTTTAGTGGGGTTCAAGTCAGGCCACTCCTAGTATCTTCCAGGACTTCTTCTGAAACCAAGTTTCGGTGGACTTTGAGGTATGCTTGGCATCATTGTCCTGTTGGAATGCGTGTGTTTCTTTGAAACTATATGTTTCTCATATGTATGGTTGTGTTCTTTTTATCTTGCTGCAAACCAAATTGCCCCTTTGGGACACTAAATAAAATGAATCTGAATCTGAAGGGTCCAAAGACGCCCAAGCTTCAGCTTCCTAACAGACGGCATGATGTTTTCTCCCAGGATTTCCTGATACTTGATTGAATCTGTCTTACCCACCACATGCTGCAGGTTTCCAGTGCCAGAGGAAACGAAGCAACCCCAGAGCATCACTGAGCCACCACCATGCTTCACTTTAGGCATGGTGTTCTTTTCAGCATATGCTTCATTCTTCATCCTCCAGACATACTGCTAATCCATAGGCCCAGAAAGTTGGTCCCAATTTGCTCAAAACTTTATAAATAAGCCAAAGTGGCTTTGGAATTGTGTTCTGTGGAGTGATGAAACAAAACTGGAATGTTTTGGAGCTATGGATCAGCAGTATGTCTGGAGGGGAAAGAATGAAGCATAAGCTGGAAAGAATACCATGCCTAAAGTGAAGGATGGCAGTGGCTCAGTGATGCTCCATCACTGCTTCCTCTGGTTCTGGAAACCTGCAGTGTGTTGTGGGCAAGATGGATTCAATCAAGTATCGGGGAAATCCTGAGAGAAAATGTCATGATGTCTGTGAGGAAGCTGAAGCTTGGGCATCACTGGACTTGCAGGACAATGATCCCAAGCATACCTCAAAGTCCACCGAGATTTGGTTTCAGAAGAAGGCCTGGAAGATACTCAAGTGGCCGTCAGTCGCCTGACTTAAACCCCATTGAAAATCCATAAATGCCGTCTCCATAAATGTGTTTACAGTAACATACATTAGGCAGAAAGTTGAGTTTTATGCTGCTCATTCTGGTTGCAATGTTATTTTTTTTTCCTGCCTCAAAATAAAACCACTTATCAAAGAGGTTTTAACCAGAGCCACTATGTTCCCATGACACATCCTTAGGGTGATTATTGGTGTTAACTACGGTAAAGCTGTGTCTTCAGAGCACATAAATCCAGTTGAAATCGGACTAGGTTTGATCTGATTATAACTGAATTATCCACACTCATTAATCTGATTTTTTTTTTTTTTTTTTTTTAATAATCAGGCTTTGGTGGTGTTATGAAAGCTTGGTGAGTCTGGCATTGAAATGATGTAACCATCAGTTTTTAATGTCCCCAAAAAAGCAACCTTGAAATCAAAATGGATTTGCACAGCAGAGCCGCTCCAGCGCTAGCTCTGGCAGACTACAAACATGCACAAAGCCAAAATGAGGAAAGTCTGCTCAAAAATTGTTAGGAAGAAATAAAGCGGCAGAGGTACATTTGGTTTTGCATAAGTATTTATTTGTGCATGTATCATTTTGACTGCATTTGATTTCCATTAACTCCAGATGCAGTGTGTTATGACTGCGATCTGGTCTTTGCAGCAAATGGTTCCATTCTAGTTCAGTGATCTGCTCCCCACCTTTCTGAACCATTGCAGAACGATTCTGGCTCGTCTTATTCGGATCGTTAAAAATACTCAAGTCCATTTTTGATGTATGCCAGATCCAGTCCACAAGGAAATGTCCCCTTATCAACTGTATTTAATAACTGTTGGTTCATTACAAACTGGGATCGTCCCTTATTTTCTGAGGTCTACTCCTCCACCACTGTGTCAGAGAAGGTAAAAACTTTGACATAATGCAAACACTTCACATACTTTAAAAATAATGGGCTACTTACTTATTATTAGAGCACACAAATCCAGGTGGCGAGCCGGTACATCCTTGTTGTCGTCACGTGGTCGCAGTCAGCCTGCCTCCTCCTCGGGTCTTTCTCTAGTTCTCACATTATTTTCTACAATTCTTATGTGATCTTGTAATTTAAACTCTGTTCTTATCCGTGCCGCTTCAAAACACAAATGGAGCTTGTAGGGATGGCCACAAGACTCCGTCCACACTGCATCCACAACAGCCCGCAACCGGAATCAGTGGAAGTCCTGGATTGTAGTCCTTCTGGATCGAGGATGGGGGATTCTGACTTCAGGGCTGGCACATCATTATCTCCAGTTACAAGAGGTTCACCTGACCTCAGAAACAAAACAACTGACTTCATGACCCAGAAGTACTTGTTGGAGACACCTTGATTTGTGTTGCTCCTACACAAAGGCTAAAATTTAACCAAACTGAAGTTTTCCAAAACAATCCAGTCATGTGGACTGGTGACTGGAGGGTTGCCAGTTCAACCCCTGGAGCGGCAGGATCGGATCTGGGTAGGACAGATGGTATAGCAGTGTCTGCCCCACCCTCATTAATCCCACTGTGGTGCCCTTGAGCAAAGCCCTTAACACAAACTGCTCCAGTGGAGCTGCTCAGTCTCCACAGGTCAGTCTGTGGTTGTACTAGGCTGCTTCCAGATGTGAATGTGAAAGAGCAGTTGCCTCTCAATGGACCGCCCCTGTATAAATAAATCTGTACAGTAAGGAAAGAGACCTTCCCCAACCCATTTTTTTAGTCAGCCAGTGGGAGAATTATTTGTTGTAGATGTTAACTTGATAGTTGTACTGTACTTTCTAATTGTGTAGGAAAAAGTGTCACATGTAGTCCTGTTGTTTATCACCTTGTCATATTCAGTGTAGTATCAGGTGTGCCATTAGTTAAGTTGTAAATGTTTATAAATGTGACAACTGCAAAGTCAAAATATGCTCCATGTGCATCTTGCCATGTTATATTTAGCATCATAGTATTTTTTTTTCTTAATTTGGACAAAGCAACTGTCATTAAAAAGGTTTTGTACACATCTATTCTCACACTGTTTGTCCCCCCCCAACAGCCCGCAGAGTGCTAAAGGTCGCAATGACGCCTTCTACCTGACTCCTGAGCCTGTGGTCGCTCCAGACAGCCCCATCTGGTACTCTACTCAGCCAATACCAAAAGAACAGTTGGAGCAAATGCTCACACGCATCCTTGTTGTTCGTGAAATCCGGGAAGCCATTAATATGTCGGAGACTGTGCACTAGTTGGACTAAATGAGAGGAAAAAAATGGACTCTTGTCTTCACTCAGCCTTTGATTGCTTATTATAAATAGTTTTCTATTCTCACACCCTCTGGTTGTTTCTTTAAGGGTGTCATGTAGTATGTTTATTTTCATTGTATCGGCATACCCTAGGCTTACAGACTGTACATACAGCCAATGCAGATAAAATGACTTGTCTTACTGAGGCAATCGCGTTCCTTTTTTAAAAAAATCATTTTATTGGACCTGGACTGTAATTTAAATGTTATTTTAACTTTTGGTTCCAATAGTTTGGAACAGTTTAATTTTCTTCCTATTTTGTTTTAATCTGAAATATATTTCATACATATTTTCACTGGGGTCAGCCTATGTTTTGTTGCTTTTCTCAAACATCCCTTTTGATGCTGTTTTTTTTCCCTCTTTCTTGGCCTTGGTCATTCAGTGTCAGGGAATACCTTTGTGGTATTATAACTGTATTAAGTAGCCAAACATAGGCTAAAGGCTCATTTTGAAGTTAATTGCCTCTTTGTTTTCTGTTGGATTTCTGGAGCAGAGTTCTCACACCGACACCCTGAATTCTGATGATGGCTGTTTGTTAGGGCTTCTTCAGCTATGTACATGTTGGACCAGCTCAGCACCACCAATCAGGACTCTAATCAGCTCTGGTTTTGGCTCTATACGTTGTCATCATTCAGTCTGCAGTTGCTTCAACATTTTACCAACCCCTGACCTTACCCGGGGAAGGAACTGCTGTATCATACATGTCTATAATGACAGAAAGACTTAAAAAATGAGCTTGCTCTTGATATTCTATAATGTGTAATACCTGTAGTTCCTTCATGTACCGCAATAGGTTTCACTCACCTGAGAATGGCATTGCCTGTGTGTTTTTGGAAAAAAGTCTTTTTTTGTACAGCCACTATACCATGTGTCTGCCTTTCTAACAAATACACTGTACAAAGTCTTCAGTGCATCTTCACGTTCTGACAGCCTGAGCTGTGTAATAGTCAGATACACACTGATTTTTCAAATAAAGGGTCATAATAAAAGTAATCTCACAGAAAGCTGTCATGCTGAGCACAAAAAGTACATTGGGTTAATACATTTAACTGCATGACTGTTGTTTCAGTTCACTGACTTGTGAGCTCTGGGTTTTTTTTCCCTCATGACACAGTCTTTAATAGTAGAAATACAGGTTTGACTTGAAGGTCTCCTTTTTTGTTAGGATAAAAATACCTACATAATTGTTTAATTTACCAGCATTTATTCATATAGTCAGGCCAGTTTTCTGCCCGCACTGCCTTCCCACATACTGTATTGTGTACACTAGTATTTTTGCAGTCCTTGTCTTTCCAGTGGGGAAACTAGATGAGGGTTTTTTACCCCACATTGTGCTTTAGCTCAGGCTCTGTGGGACTGGATTCAGCAGAATTCAAGAGAGCAGTAACCTCCTAATTAATTTCCCAGGGTTTAAACTCTGCTGTCTTGTGCTCTGTGGTTGGTCTGATGGCGGTTTCCGTTGGTGACGATGCCTCCTTCCTGATTGGCCACCCCGTCCTGAGGAACTGCTGGGGCGATCCTGAATGTGGTTGTTGGTATTTACACTTGCTCCCCGAGTTGGGCTGCTTGAAAACAAAAGACCCCCAAATTAAATTCTTATATGTTACAGAGGCTTTGTGATTTTTGAAATTTAGGTTTGTGATGGTGCTGTCTTGCTATTTTTTGAGTCCGGTTTCTCACCTTACTGAGGTTCCTCCATTGAGCCAGTAGAACAGACACTGATGAACAAACACATACTGCTCCTATATGCAAACAATCACATATAAAAGTGATGAATGGGATAATCAGGACTAAATTTGGCATTTAGAATTAGAGATAATAAATTTGTAATAAGAGAAAGTAAATTATGGTATTAAAGTGAAAGGTTATGTTCTAATCTGACAAGTGGAACAACCTGGGTAGAAAATACAAATATTGTGGGGGCATGGTGTGAGACTTCTCCGCCCAGAGAAGGCAGCTGGGGAAGGGGGTGACTGGACCGAAAGAGGAGGTGTCACTGGGGGGTATCAGATGGGACAGTAACGACTATGCGCCCCCCGGGAAGAGGAGGAACTGCCAGAGCCGCTGGAAGAGTAAAGGGTGTGAGAGCGGCGCCGGCATTCTGTCATGTTAATGTGCCACACAGGTCTTTGTCTAAACAACAATGTATTATGGTCAGAAGTTCCAGGTCTCAATGCATGGTATTAAAGATATAAAAGAGGACTGCACAGAGACCCGGGAGCTCTTTTACTGTACAATATGTTGGAGAAGGAATAAAGTTCACGTGTCGTCCAGCTAGTTGCCTTGCCTGTTTCCTTTCTCCACATTGGTGATCCCAAGACATGCCATGGAAAGCAAGCCGAGCACCGCCCCGGAGACTACCTGGAGGGAGAGCACCAGCGCCACATGTGCTGTCTCAAGTCAAGCTCCCAGACTTCTGGCTTCACAGCCCAACCGTGTGGTTCTTGCACATAGAAGCCCAGTTTACACTCCACGGGATAACAACAGACGATACCAAGTATTACTATGTGGTCGCTGCGCTGGATGCGCGTGCCATGCAACAGGTGACAAGCCTGCTCCAGGAGCCGCCGGCCCAAGGAAAATATGAAGCGCTCAAGAGGATGTTTCTCCAGTGCTATACCCTTTCTGACAGTGAGAGGGCAGAGAGACTCCTAATGCATCAGGAGTTAGGTGACCGATCAGCAGTGGAGCTCATGGAGAGCATGTTGGCGCTGAGGGGGAAGGACAATGAATCTTTCCTGTTCGCCCACTTGTTCCTCAGGAACCTACTGGCTACAGCGAGGGCGATCCTGGCCAACTCGCCGCAGCTTGTGGCTAAGGACTACCGCGCCCTGGCACAGGAAGCAGACTGCATCATTTTGGTGACCAGAACCTTCAGCATGCAAGCAGTGGCACTGGCATCCATGAGGGACTCCAGCGAGGTCAAGGAGCCGTTGGTGGAAGCCGGGACGGACACCAGGAGACAAAGGAACAGGGTGATCTGTTTTTATCATTGCCGTTTCGGCTCGAATGCTCAATGCTGCCTGTTGCCATGCCAATTCAAGAAGCCAGGAAGACGGCACGTTCGGATTTCAGTTGCAGCTACAACTGATGGTGACAGGAACAGACTGCTTTATGTCACGGACACACGTTCGGGGAGACGGTTTTTGGTGGACTCCAGCTCCCAGAAGAGCCTCATCCTGCCGGTCAATGCATACAGGGTGGCAGGAGGCAGCGGTCCCGAGCTCACGGCCACCAACAGATCCACCATCAGGACATTTGGCGAGTGGACACTGACGACATGCTTACACGGACGCAACTTTCAGTGGGACTTTGTGGTAGCTACATGTTCTGCCCCCATTTTAGGTGCAGATTTTTTATGTGTTAATGGGTTGTTAATCAATGTTGCTAACAGGAGATTAGTGGACGCTGTCTCTTTTATCTCACTGCCCTGTACAGCTCAGGGAGCTGGGTTGACAACACTGGCTAATGTTATAGCTCCAGGGGGTAAGTACCAACATTTGCTCACACAGTTCCCAGCACTCACGGTCCTGACTTTTTCGGCTACGATAACGAAACATGGGGTCGAACACTTCATAATGACAAAAGGCCCGCCGGTGTTTGCGTGACCTCGGCGCTTGGACATAGCTGAACTGGCCAATGTGCGAGAGGAGTTTGCCAACTTAGAGCAGTTGGGCATCGTCAGGCGCTCCAACAGCCCGTGGGCATCCCCGCTACACATGGTGCCTAAAGCTGACGGGTCGTGGCAACCGTGCAGAGATTTCTGGTGCTTTAACGCCACGGAACACAATCTCCTCAATCCCACTGATATGCCTTCCACAGAGGAAGCAGGGCTTGTGGACGGGGGGACGACTCGCCTATCATAGGGGCTGAGGTTGCCAAGGTGGTTAAAAATCTCTTTGGTGGCCGGGCCCCAGGGGTGGACAAGTTTCACCCTGAGTACCTCAAGGCCCTGGATGTTGTAGGGCTGTCATGGCTGACATGCCTCTGCAACATTGCGTGGAGGTTGTGGGGGCAGTGCCTTTGGCATGGCAAACCGGGGTGGTGGTTCCTCTCTTCAAAAAAGGGGACCGGAGAGTGTGCTCCAACTTTAGAGGGATCACACTCCTCAGCCTCCCTGCGAAGGTCTATACCAAGGTACTGGAGAGGAGAGTCTGGCTGTTGGTCGAACCTCGAATTCAGGAGGAGCAATGTGGTTTTTGTCCTGGCAGTGGCACATTGGACCAGCTGTTTACCCTTTCGAGAATCCTCGAGGGTTCGTGGGAGTTTGCCCAACCAGTTTACATCTGTTTGGTGGACTTGGAGAAGGCATTCGACCACGTCCCTCGTGGTTTTTTGTGGGGGGTGCTTCGGGAGTATGGGGTATCGGGCTTGTTGTTACGAGCTATTCAGTCTCTGTACAACCGTTGTGAGAGTTTGGTTCGTATTGCCAGCACTCGATCAGACTCATTCCCAGTGAGAGTTGGACTCCCCCAGGGCTGCCCTTTGTCACCGATCCTGTTCATAATTTTTATGGACAGGATTTCTAGGCACAGCCAGGGAATGGAGGGTGTCATGCTTGGTGACCACAGGATCTCATCTCTGTTTGCAGATGATGTTGTCCTGCTGGCTTCATCCAGCAATGACCTACAGTTCTTACTGGGACGGTTTGCCGCTGAGTGTGAAGTGTCTGGAATGAGAATCAGTACCTCCGAGTCCATGGTCCTCAGCCGGAAAAAAGTGGATTGTCCTCTTCGGGTTGGGGACAGGCTCCTGCCCCAAGTGGAGGAGTTTAAGTATCTTGAGGTCTTATTCACGAGTGAGGGGAGAATGGAGCGAGAGATTGACAGACGGATTGGAGCAGCATCTGCAGTGATGTGGATGTTGTGCCGGTCTGTTGTGGTGAAGAGGGAACTGAGCTCTAAGGCAAAGCTGTCGATTTACCAGTCAATCTACAGTGGGGTAAAAAAGTATTTAGTCAGCCACCAATTGTGCAAGTTCTCCCACTTAAAAGATGAGAGAGGTCTCCAATTTTCATCATAGGTATACCTCAACTATGAGAGACAAAATGAGAAAAAAAAATCCAGTAAATCACATTGTCTGATTTTTAAAGAATTTATTTGCAAATTATGGTGGAAAATAAGTATTTGGTCAATAACAAAAGTTCATCTCAATACTTTGTTATATACCCTTTGTTGGCATGACAGAGGTCAAATGTTTTCTGTAAGTCTTCACAAGGTTTTCACACACTGTTGCTGGTATTTTGGCCCATTCCTCCATGCAGATCTCCTCTAGAGCAGTGATGTTTTGGGACTGTCGCTGGGCAACATGGACTTTCAACTCCCTCCAAAGATTTTCTATGGGGTTGAGATCTGGAGACTGGCTAGGCCACTCCAGGACCTTGAAATGCTTCTTACGAAGCCACTCCTTCATTGCCCAGGCGGTGTGTTTGGGATCATTGTCATGCTGAAAGACCCAGCCACGTTTCATCTTCAATGCCCTTGCTGATGGAAGGAGGTTTTCACTCAAAATCTCACGATACATGGCCCCATTCATTCTTTCCTTTACACGGATCAGTCATCCTGGTCCCTTTGCAGAAAAACATCCCCAAAGCATGATGTTTCCACCCCCATGCTTCACAGTAGGTATGGTGTTCTTTGGATGCAACTCGGCATTCTTTCTCCTCCAAACACGACAAGTTGAATTTTTACCAAAAAGCTCTATTTTGGTTTCATCTGACCATATGACATTCTCCCAATCCTCTTCTGGATCATCCAAATGCTCTCTAACAAACTTCAGACGGGCCTGGACATGTACTGGCTTAAGCAGGGGGACACGTCTGGCACTGCAGGATTTGAGTCCTTGGCGGCGTAGTGTGTTACTGATGGTAGCCTTTGTTACTTTGGTCCCAGCTCTCTGCAGGTCATTCACTAGGTCGCCCCGTGTGGTTCTGGGATTTTTGCTCACCGTTCTTGTGATCATTTTGACTCCACGGGGTGAGATCTTGCGTGGAGCCCCAGATCAAGGGAGATTATCAGTGGTCTTGTATGTCTTCCATTTTCTAATAATTGATCCCGCAGTTGATTTCTTCACACCAAGCTGCTTACCTATTGCAGATTCAGTCTTCCCAGCCTGGTGCAGGTCTACAATTTTGTTTCTGGTGTCTTTTGACAGCTCTTTGGTCTTGGCCATAGTGGAGTTTGGAGTCTGACTGTTTGAGGTTGTGGACAGGTGTCTTTTATACTGATAACGAGTTCAAACAGGTGCCATTAATACAGGTAACAAGTGGAGGACAGAGGAGCCTCTTAAAGAAGAAGTCACAGGTCTGTGAGAGCCAGAAATCTTGCTTGTTTGTAGGTGACCAAATACTTATTTTCCACCATAATTTGCAAATAAATTCTTTAAAAATCAGACAATGTGATTTTCTGGATTTTTTTTTTCTCATTTTGTCTCTCATAGTTGAGGTATACCTATGATGAAAATTGGAGACCTCTCTCATCTTTTAAGTGGGAGAACTTGCACAATTGGTGGCTGACTAAATACTTTTTTGCCCCACTGTACATTCCTACCCTCACCTATGGTCACAAGCTTTGGGTAATGACCGAAAGAATGAGATCGCGGATACAAGCGGCTGAAATGAGCTTTCTTCGTAGGATCGCTGGACTCACCCTCAGAGATAGGGTGAGTAGCTCAGTCATCCGGGACAGGCTCAGAGTAGAACTGCTGCTCCTCCACATTGAAAGGAGCCAGCTGAGGTGGTATGGGAATCTGATCAGGATGCCTCCTGGACGCCTCCCTCTTGAGGTGTTTCGGGCACGTCCCTCTGGGAGGAGACCCCGGGGCAAACCCAGGACTCATTGGAGAGACTATGTCTCCCAGCTGGTCTGGGAATGCCTTGATATCCTCTCTGAAGAGCTGGAGCAGGTGGCTGGGGAGAGGGAAGTCTGGGCTTCTCTTCTTGAACTGGTGCCTCCATGACCCAGACCTCCAGAAAAGCGGTAGAAGATGGATGGACCTGGCCGGGGTGCGTGTTTTTCCAAATGTGGATCTAGTCCGTGGATACCATCAGGTCCCGGTGCACGTGGAAGACGTTTCGAAAACAGTGGTAATAACTCCTTTCGGCCTTTTCGAGATTTTGTGCATGCTGTTCGGATTAAAAGGTGTGGCACAGACTTTCCAGAGAATGATGGACGCAGTGCGTCGCAACTTGTCCTTCATTTTTGTCCACTTAGATGACATTCTGGTAGCTACTGTGTCCGAGGAGAAGCACATCACCCAGCTCAAGACGGTTTTCCAGAGGTTGGAAGCGCACGGGCTTATAGTGAACCTGGCGAAGTGCCAGTTTACTGTGCCTGTGATTGATTTTTTGGGCCGCCGCATTTCGCCAGAGGGCGCGATTCTGCTACTGGATAAGGTGCGGGCCGTGCTGGACTTTCCCCATCTGCAGACCGTGAGGGCCCTGCAGGAGTTTTTGGGGATGGTCAATTTTTATAACTGTATCCCTGGGCAGCCCAACTGATGCAGCCATTGTATGCTGTGCTGAAAAAACAGAAGCCTGCGGAAAACGTCGACTGGACTTGTTAGCTCATCCAGATCCGTCGGCATGGACAGCGCTCACTACGGACGCATCTGATGTTGCCATAGGAGCAGTGGTAGAGCAGTACATCTCCGGTTCATGGCAGCCGCTCGCGTTTTTCTGTCAGATTTTGCGCAACAGCGAACGCAAATACAGCACGTTCGACAGAAAGTTGTTGGCTCTACACCTGTCGACACGCCATTTCCAGTTTTGGCAAGAAGGGCACGAGTTCACCGCGTTTGTGGACCATAAGCCGCTGATGTACACGATGTCCAAGGTCTCAGAACTGTGGTCGGCCAGGCAGCAACAGCATTTGGCCACAATCTCGGAGTTTACGACCGACATTCAGCGCATTGCCGGTAAGCTCAATATCATGGCCGATTGTCTGTTGCGTGCGTTAACCTCCCCGGTCTATATGGGAATAGATTTCCATGCGATGGCTGCAGAGCAAGCCGGGAATGTGGACATTTGCGCTCTCCAGTCAGCGCCTACTAGGTTAAGGCTGGAGAGCAGGGTGGTGCAAGAAGGGTGCCCTCCCTTGCTCTGCGACAGCTCCATTGGCTGCCCGCACCCGGTGGTTCCGAGCTCTTGGCACTGTCACGTTTTTGAGTCGGTCCACACCCTTTCACATCCAGGAGTGCGCGCTTTGGCAAAGGTAGTGGGGGCAAAATTCGTCTGGCCATGCTTGCGCAAGGACATGAAGTAGTGGGTTGCAGCATGCATCACATGCCAGCAGGCCAAAGTGCACAAGCACACCAGAGCCCCCCTCGAGCTGTTCCAAATCCCGGCCAGGAGGTTCGACCACATCCATGTGGATTTGGTGGGACCCCTCCCACCGTCGCAAGGTTTCACGCACCTTTTAATAATCGTGGACCGCACCACGCGCTGGCCTGAAGTGGTCCCGCTGGCTTCTACCACGTCCTGTTAGATATCACTTCTGACAGGGACCACAATTCATCTTGGAACTCTGGTCTGCAATGGCCCAGAGCCTGGAGGTCAAAATTCACCACACTATCGCATACAACCCCCAAGTTAATGGGTTATGCTAGCGTTTTGATAGGTCGCTTAAAGCAGCGCTCAGAGCTTCGCTCACAGACACAAATTGGGTCAACCGCCAGCCCTGGGTTCTTTTAGGGTTGTGCTCCGCACCTAAGGAGGATTTGGCAGCCACCCCCCCACCCCCCACCCCAGCAGAACTCATTTTTTTCTCAACCGCTGCAGATCCCTGAAGAGTTTTTACCGGAAAACCCGGCACCCGGGACCTAGCCGACTGCGCAATTTTTGCACAGTACAGAGGCCCACTATTGTTTTCCCCGCACTTTCATCCCAAAAAGCTTGCAGAATGTCAGCTTGTTTTTGTCAGGCATGATTTGCGCCGGACCCTGCTGCGCCCACCATACGACGGACTGGTCAGGGTGTTGGAACCTGGGGCGAAGCATTTTGTGTTAGACTTGGGGGCGACGTAGGGAGACCGTCTGCATCGACAGGCTGAAGCCTGCTTATGTGTTGGCAGATGAGCAGGTGGTGTTGGCCCAAGCTCCCCAGCGCGGACGCCCACCGTTGGTGGCTTTGCAAGTTGGTGATCCCTCGGCAGGGACCTGCGCTCGCGAAGCTGATGTGTTTTCTCCCTCTCCCTTCTTCCCTCCACAGACTGACGTGCCCTCCTGTACACCTCGCCAGCAGGGCGGTTCAACTGGATTGGTGACTACCCGCTACAGCCGCTATGGGCGTCGGCTCAAGCCCAAAGGACGGGGGGGTTAGTGCCCCTTCTTGGTGTTCGGGGGTGGGGTGGGTGTGTGGGGGCATGGTGTGGGAGTTCTCCACCCAGAGAAGACAGCTGGGGAAGTGGGGAACTTTGGACCGAAAGAGGAGGTGTCACTAGGGGGTATCAGATGGGACAGTAAGGACTATTGCCCCCCCCCCCCGGGGGGGGGAGGAGGAACTGCCAGAGCCACTGGAAGAGTAAAGGGTGTGAGAGCGGTTCCGACGTTATGTCATGTTAATGTGCCACACAGGTCTTTGTCTAAACAACGATGTATTATGGTCGGAAGCTCCGGGTCTCAATGCATGGTACTAAAAATACAAAAGAGGGCTGCACAGAGATCCTGGAGCTCTTTTACTGTACAATGTGTTGGAGAAGGAATAAAGTTCATGTGTCGTTCAGCTCGTTGCCTCGCCTGTTTCCTTTCTCCACAGTATAACTTTTATTTTCAGGCATTTCTGTAGTAAAGTGGTGATTAGAAAATGTTACATGTATCAGTATGAGACCTGCCTCGAACTAAAACGGTTTTACAGGGATCGGCACCACAGCTCGCATATAGAAATGGGTCACTTTAGTTGTATAATGATGGATTAATATCTTACTTTAGTTAAATACTGAATTTGAAACTCATGCAAAAAGTATTTCTGCTGCTAATAATGGATCACATTTATATAGCGCTTTTCATGACACCCAAAGACGCCTTACAATGAGTCCATTATTCATTCACTCCACAGACAATGGTAAGCTACTTCTGTAGCCACAGCTGCCCTGGACTGATAGAAACATGGCTGCCAATCCACACCAACGGCCTCTCTGACCATCACTGAACATTTATTCACATTCCGGTGTCACAGACATTGGAGGCACGGTGGGTAAAGTGTCTTGCCCAAGGACACAACGGCAGGGTGAGCGGGATTTGAACCACCAACCTTCTGGTTACTGGATGACCTGCTCTACCTCCTGAGCCACTACCATCCCATATAATATTGTAGCATTGTATGGTTAAACAGTAAAATAAGGAAAAAATACACAAGGCATTCTGTTCGTATCTAGTACAAGTACTGTTACATGGTTTAGGCACAGTTATTAAGCATTTACTTTTTTTTTTTTTTTTTTTTTACAAAAAGAAAATTCTTTTAGTTAACTTTGATTTCACTGATTTGAACTTAAGGGTGAAGTTTGTTTCTCAGTTTTTCTTCCCATCCCATCGTTTTTCTATTCTGGCTCAGGAAATATTTGATTTATTACTGTCCGTTTATATGATTTTATTTGGATTATATTGATTTCAGAGTAACACAACTAAGAAAGAAACCTCAAAAATAGAATTGCAAATTTACAAGAAAATCATTGCAAATTATCAAGTCACAAATTTATATTTTTTCTATGTAGAATTATGCAGAGAGTCCAAATTTAAGTGAAAATGTCACAAATGTATCACAGAAGTTGCAGACTGTTAGAAAAAGAGTATTGGAAAAAGTCAAATTTATGGAGAGAAAAACAAAATTTATATAAAAGGTTAAATTTACAAAAAAAATGTAAAAATGTATGCGAAAAACAGATAATTTACAAGGAAAGTTACAAATGTATTTAAGAAAATAGTACATTTATATGGAAAAAGGCACAAATTTATGAGAAGAGTATTCAATTTAAAAGAAAATCTAAGTTTTTTAGTAGATACTTTCTTCCTTTTGCTCAAGTAATTTCTTTGGTGACAGCTCTTTCTCGTCCTCCTTTTCGGCTGCTCCCTTTAGGGGTATTCACAGCGGATCATCTACCTCCATCTCACCCTATCCCTTGCATCTTCCTCTGTAACACTAATCCTCTCCATGTCCTACCTTCACTACATCCATGAATCTTCTCTGTGGTCTTCCTTGTTTCCTCCTGCCTGGCAGCTCCATCTTCAGCATCCTTTGTCCAGTACAGGGTGTCCCATCAGTCTGGACCCATAGAGACGTATCAAGAAATTTCTACAGCTGTGATTCAGAGTGCTGTCGTAGTGGAGATTGTGTCTTCAATTATGTGTGCTACACAATGGTGGAAACTTTGAATACATTATGAGCTAAATTGGACACATTATGGAATACATTTTGAGACCATTTTATAATTTTATTGTTTTTCCCTATAGGTCCAGACTCATGGGACATCCTGTATATCCACTATCCCTCCTCTGCACAAGTCCAAACCATCTCAGCCTTGCCTCTCTTACTTTGTCTCCAAACCATTCAATGTGAGCTGTCTCTCTGATATACTCATTTCTAATCCTCTCCCTCCTAGTCACTCCCAATGAGAATCTTAGCATCTTCAACTCTTTCACCTCCACCTCTGCCTCCTGTCTTTTCGTCAGCGCCACTGTCTCCAAACCATATATCATGGCAGGTCTTACTACAGCTTTGTGAACTTCCCCTTTCACTCTAGCTGCTATCCTTCTGTCACAAGTCACCCCTGACATTCATCTCCAAGCACAACACCCTGCCAGCACTCTCTTCATCACCTCTCGTGCATTTTCCATTGCTTTGGATGGTTGACCCCAGATATTTAAACTCATCTACCTGCACTATCTCTACTCCTTGCATCTTTACTGTTACAATTGCCTCCCTCTCATTCACATACATGTCTTGCTTCTACTGACCTTCATTCTTCTTCTCTCCAGTGCATATCTCCATCTCTCGAGGTTCTCTTCTCCCTTCTCCCTACTCTTACTGCAGATCACAATGTCTGTCCACGAAGACTCCTTCCTGACCTCATTTGTCAGCCAGTCCATCATCATAGCAAGCAAAAAGAGACTCCTACAGCACACCTCACTGATATCTTGCTGTCCTCATACATGTCCTGCACCACCCTCTGCCACTCCTGACTGCCTCATACAGTACCACACTTACTCTATTAGCACCCAACTATATGCTTTCTCTAGATCCACAAAGACACAGTGCAACTCCTTCTGACCTTCTTTGTACTTCTTCCTCAACACCCTTAGAGCAAACATTGCATCTGTAGCACTCCTTAGCATGAAACCGTACTGCTGCTCACTGATTGTCACCTCTCTTCTTAACCTGACTTCAACAACTCTTTCCCATATCTTCATAGTGTGGCTGATGATTTATGCCTCTGTAATTACTACAGCTCTGAGCATCACCTTTGTTCTTGAAAATCGATACTGTTGGTCAAATGACATGATTGCTCTGTCTTTCTCACACTTCTTTATCTGCTTGCTTCACACGCTACACTGCAGAGTTTAGTTTACACCCTATTATTCATTTGCTGAAATCAGTTAGAATCAGTTCTGCACACAGCCGAGCTGCCACATAAGCGGAAATGTATTATTGATCCAGTGAGGTAAAACCCCTCCCTCTTGCATGAGGGAGTGGTTAAACTTTATAAAAACTATAGGGCTCAATCTTGGGGTAGCACACTCTCTCGGGGAATTGCCTAAAGAGTTGTGTTCCAGCTCTGCTTGTAATCCATATCTCACTTTCAGTAAAATAAGTTAAAGTATACTTCATCTCTCAGTCTGGTTATTTGGCCTTCGTATAAAAGAACTGGGGGTTAAGGCATTTTAGACGCAACAATACCACTATTACCTCTCTTACTTATACTTGAATAATTAATACCACAATGAAATGCAACTTTTACTTGAGTACAGTTTTTGACTATTCTAACCACCTCTGAATACAAAACATTTAATTGTTCAGAAAATATATCTAACCGTGTTTCATACTGATACATGATATCAAACTAAAAAAAAGTACTGGCAGCTGACAGTGGTACCCCTGAGTTTGTTGTTGAGATGTAGTTTATATAGCTTTTTGACCTTGACCTTTCGCCTTGCAATCCCAGAACCTTAGGCAGATGTCAGGGTGACAGGGTGAACCTGTGTACAAAGTTTGGTGACCCTAGTTTTACTCATTCTGTAGTGGCATATATACATATAATACATAGGGTATAGGGCAGAGGTCACCAACTAAAACTGCAAGATAAGTCCGTCCTCCTCCCCAGATGAGGTCTGGACTAGGTGTGGGAATCTTTAGGCACTTCATGGTTCGATTATGATTCAGGGTTCCGATTTGATTCCAAAACGATTCTTGATGCATTTTAATGCATTTTTTTTCTATTCAGGATTTTTCCCTCCCACTGTGCGACAACTTAGTACTTTTAAAGAAAAGTATTTGCAATGACTTATGAATTTACTTCTAATATGTTTTAATAAAACAAATGGAAGAGAAATGTGGCAAGTCACATGGACAAATTTATCTCAAAAGATTTAGGGAAAACTGACCTGAGATCAGAGGTCACCCAAAGGTCCTTAAATCTCCTAACATGATAACTACACAAAGGAATGATGTAGCCTTTTCAAATCGATATCATCATGCCGAAGACAAGTCTTGGATGGCTTCAAACTCATCCGAGATTTTTCATAGCTACAACTATGATATCAATTTAGAATAGAATAGAATAGAATGGAATAGAATAGAATAGAATAGAATAGAATAGAATAGAATAGGCTTTATTGTAATTGTACAGTTGTACAGCACAATGAAATTGTGGGTGCTCCACCAGGCTACTGCACAGTAAAGTGAGAAGAATTACACGATACACAACCATCTGACTGAAGTAAAAATAAAAGTTAAAATAACAAATAGCCCATTGGTATATACAAAGGTACGGTAGTGGCTTCACAGGTGGAACTATGTACATAAGAGTGCAAAGTGCAGAACACAAAATAGAGTAAAATGGCCCAAGGATTATGGAAAAATATGTACAGTAGTGATTTCATGGATGGGTCAATATACATGAAAGTGTGGAGCGCAATGACAGGTGAGGTATAGTGATAATTAAAAGGTCCTCAGTTCTGTGCATGTGAGCGTTCAGAGGGAAGGGGGTGGGGCCTCTGACTGTTTGCAGTACGGATGGCCCAGGGGAAGAAACTGTTTGTCAGTCTGGAGGTGTGGGATCTGATCGATCTGAATCGTTGTCCAGAGGGAAGCAGGTCGAACAGGTAGTGGGGGGAGATGTGAGGGGTCTCCTGTGATGGCTTTGGTCCTTCTGAGACAGGAGGATCTGGAGATGTCTTCCAGGGAGGGCAGAGGGCTGCTGATAATTTTTTTGGGTGGTGTTGATGACCCTCTGCACAGCCTTCCTGTTCTCAGCCGTGGAGCCGGCATACCACACTCCCAGACAGTAAGTGAGGATGCTCTCCACTAAGCAGTGATAGAAGGCCAGCAGCAGCTTCTGGTTCAGGTTGTTCTCCCTCAGGACACAGAGTAAGTGCAGCCACTGCTGGGCTTTCTTCACCAGGGCCTTGGTGTTGACAGTCCAGGAGAAGTCAGAGGAGATGTGGGTGCCCAGGAACCTGAAGGTGGGGACGTTTTCCATGCGGTCGCCATTTATGAGGAGGGAAGGGATGGTTCTGTCTGTTCTTCCTGAAGTCCATAATGAGGTTGTTTGTTTCAGGTTGTTTGCTTGGCACCACAGCAGCAGATTCTCTGCCTCCGCCCTGTATGCCTTCTCGTTGTCGTCTGTAATGAGCCCAACCAAGGTGGTGTCATCCACGTATTTCACGATGACGGTGGTTGGGTGGGTTGGAATACAGTCAAAGGTGTACAGGGAGTACAGTAGAGGGCTTAGCACGCAGCCTTGGGGGGAGCCAGTGCTGAGGGACAGTGTGGAGGAGTGGTGGTGGCCAAGTCTGACTGCTTGTGGGCGGTTGGTGAGAAAGTTCTTTATCCAGGAGCAGGTGTGTGGGGGGGGGGGGATTTGGAGGAGGTGCAGTTTTTTTATCAGGATGTCCGGGATGATGTTGTTAAAAGCTGAGCTGTAGTCCACAAAGAGCATCCTCACGTAGCTCCTTGGGTTCTCCAGGTGGCTCACCGCTCTGTGGAGAGTGGTGGTGATAGCGTCTTCCATAGACCGGTTCTCCCTGTAGGCGAACTGATGTGGGTCGAAGGAGTGGGGAAGACAGTCCCTGATATGCTGGGACACCAGTTGCTCAAAACATTTCATGGCTACAGATATGAGTGCTATGGGTCTGTAGTCATTCAGGCTGTCAATTGCGGCCTTTTTGGGGATGGGGATGATGGTGGAGGCCTTGAAGCAGGAGGGGACGGTGGCATGCATCAGGGAGAGGTTGAAGAACTTGGTGAAGATCCCTGCCAGCTGGTCTGCATGTGCTTTGACCACCGCTCCTGGGATGTTATCTGGACCGGCAGCTGTGCGGGGGTTCATGCTCTCAGCTGCCTCCTCACCTCATGCACCTGTGGGGGGGTGTGCTCAAACCAGGCAAAGAAGCTGTTAAGCTCCTCTGCCAGAGTGAGGCTGCTGTCTGATGTTGGGGGGCCGTGGCCCCTGTAGTTGGTGAGGGCCTGGATGCCTCTCCACATCTGTCGGGGGTTGTTTTCTGACAGGAAGCCCTCCACCTTCCTCCTGTAGGCGATTTTAGTGAGTTTTATGCCTCTTGTCAGGTTAGCTCTGGCAGTGCTGTACAGAGAGTTGTCCCTCTGTCTGAATGCTGAGTTGCAGGCTCTGATCAGAGCCTGGACTTCACTGATCATCCAGGGTTTGTGGTTTGGAAATACCCGGATGTGTTTGTTGACTGTCACATTTTCTATACAGCATTTGATGTAGAAAAGGACAGATTCGGTATAGGAGTTCAGGTCCTGCTGTTCAAAGATGCTCCAATCAGTGCAGGCAAAGCAGTCTTGTAGCTGGAGAAGAGCATTTTCAGGCCAGGTTTTAATTATTTGTTTGGTTGGGGAGAACTTTTTCTTGAATTTCTCTTGGAATTTGAAAAATCCATGTCATTTCTTTCCCAAGTTACTGTATTCACAAGGTAGGTATTGATGATGACACCGCCCATCCACCCGGCAGGGTGATGACAATACTCCTTCAGCCTTTCGAGGCTGAGGAGTAAAAATGCTACTGTCCATTTTATATAAAGAAAATACAGATTTACAATTATATAGAATATCTTAATGTTTTACCATCAGCACTACAGGTAAGTATTTGTAAAAACTCACTAGAGTCTGGACCATCCGCATCCGATGTAACCGCAGGTCCTGCACAGCAGCGCGGATGTTTGGTCTGATGCCCCTCACACACAGTTGCATCAGCCACAACAATGCCACAAACGTCCCTGACCGGCCAATACCTGCACTGAATCACAGAAAAAAAATCCAACGCTGGCTTCACACAATGTCTTTCTGGTTGACAAGCCACTTCAGGAATACACCCAGCAGAGACATGTTATGAAATTATTGATGTTATGTAAATCCAGAGGTCACACCTGCAGTGTACCACAGCTGGGCCCAGACGAGGAACGGCTTCCAAATGCTGTCGTACCAGCTCTGTGAAGGCGCACAGAGATGTTGGGTTCTTAGGGACACCTTGGTCCGGCCAGGAAGGGTAGTAGTAGTGCGTGATTATCCTGTCAGTGGGGCTGTCTCTCTGAATGACAAACACTTTCCTTTAATCTTTGTTTACAGTCACGGTCAGTGCACACAAGGCAACAGCAGCAGGTTAAAGGAGACAAAGAAGGGATGAATACCAACTTTACTCACCTGTCTGAGGTTAATGGTTGTGATAAAATAATCTGGACCTTGTTTGGAAGTCACAGTTGTTACTTGGAGCAGCCCATGATAAACTGTCCCTGGTTTCAGAGGCCAGTAGTTTTCACACAGAACCTGCACACATAGATCAGGTCAGAATGAATGACAAGATTCAGGCTTTTTTTTAAGTATGTGACCCCAGACTGAGGTTGACTTTTTCTGACATTATTAGTGCAGTGGTTTAGATGTATTTAAAATATTAAAGCAACATTATGTTAGATTTTTTTTTTACCTTTCAATAGTCAAATCTAGCCAATAGGGAGTCTTGTTAGAATTATAAGATGACAATCTAGTGTCCGAAAACCCAATTCTTTGATTGAAAGATCCAAGAACAAGCCAGAGAATTCTTCAATTCAAAGAATTGAAGAATTGACGCAGCCCCCTCAGGAGCATCGCCAAACTGACCGCGACTTCCGGTGCAACTTACATTCATCTTCTCGGGTTGGTTAGACCAACCCCGTACAATAGGATGGGCTTGTACATGACTGTCTGATTGGCTAGTTTAACTCTGACGTGAACAGGCCATCCTCTGTTCACATCACTGTCTTCTAGAATGTATGATCAACGGTGTGTGTGGGGGTGTTGGTTTTGGGTGTGTAACTAAAGTATTAGACCTGACAAAAGGAAAGCAGAGAGAGAGCAGAAAGAGGGCTCTATAGCTCTGCCTAATTCCTGTTTGTCAGAGTTTAACACAACATATTTGTTCATAAGAATGCAAACAGAATATGTATAGAATATGTGTAGAGCACAATGGGAGATTACCTACAGAATTATTATTTTGGCACTCTACAGTAACTTTTCAAAACCTTTTCACTCCCCCCTTTGACATGATTTTATCATGTCAACCATGCATGGTGTGAGAGACGCTAGCGATTAACAGATGGTGAATAAGGCAGGTCCCTACATTGTGTGTCAACCCAGTCAGTCAACCCAAGATAGGCTTGCACCATTGGTTCTGCTACTCTTGCCTCCTCCCTTGTGGACACCCCAGCGCGGTGCAGTGATGTCTAAGAAGGCCTTGTCCAGATGAACTGCAATCACATCCTTGTTCACCAAGTCCTGCACCCCCACCGAGGTCTCCTTCTGATCATCATGTGAATAGTTCTTTGTCCAGTGGAGTGGACCATGTGGGGGTCATAAGGTCGAACAGGGTCAATCCACAAAGCCCACGAAACCTTTGTCCACCGGTTGACCTTTGCCAGGGCTCGCATCATTCGGCTGCAGTCATCACACGGTTGCGACAGGGGTTTGACCTTACTCTGTCTGCTTCCTGTGATCCACAGCTGTGGAGCATAGTCCCATCTCGCTGACACACACCGGTACCATTAGAAGCGAAACAACTGTGTGCCCACGCTCTCAGAGGCACATCTTGTCCCATGAGGTCTATAGGACAGTCTAGTGGGTGCAGCAGAGGGTAGACAACATCCAGTCCAGCCAGTGAACAGTTCAGTGGTGCTGTCCCAGGGATGCCATCCCCCGTCGATGGACAGAGGTAGAGATGCTGGTGTTGATGAAGCTCGAGCCACTGTGCCCACCGTAGCTTCCACTGTGAGGGGTAGCGTTGGAAAATACCGTCTCCTCCGTGTGGCTGATCTGGCTCTACCCCAGATGCTGGCAGTGCGGTGGATGCGCTTGGGTACCAGTCCATTCTTCTTCTAGGGACTGAAGTTGTACAGTCACTGGCCCTACGAGCTCCTTCTACATCGCAGGCACATGTCGTGATGGTCTGGTGCCCCCCTGCATGCACCTTCCCTGCACCCTACAACTTTGCTTGAGTGCCGATACAAAGGGCTCGGCCGGGGCAGGACCAATAATGGCCTGAGGGGTTGCCACCACAATGGCTGGAGCCTGTACCGTTTTATCCTTGTTTACTCCATCTGTAGTTAACCATGTGCTGTTGTAAGTTATCTCCCATTAGCCTTGAGTGTGTGATTGTCGACTATATGAAATCTACAAGCAGTGTGTGTTGTGATAAGTCAGTTGGGTGATGAGACCTATGTGTTGTACTGTAAAGGCCCTTTTCCACTAGCACGCTTTAGCGCAACATGGGACGGCTCAGCACGCTTTGTACGCTTTTCCACAAGCCCCAACACGGTTTAACAGCCGCGATTCTCAGCCCCGCTCGAGGGCAGGGTACAGCAGTGCTGAGCTGTGCCGTGTTGTGACGTTAACAGACTGGTCACCGCTGATTGGTCAGGTCGTAACCGGCGCTGATTGGTCAGGTTGTAACCGCCCCTCTCCTCCTCCTCTTCTACCGAATCTTCACGACCTTCTCAATAAAGTTTTTGAAAAAAAAAAAAAAAAAAGAATCTTTACGACCGCCATTACTCAGCACGCAACCACTGTTGGCGGTTTCTTTTCAGTGTATTGCTGTGCTATTTTCATTTATTCTCTATCAAAAATGGCTTCGCGTAATAAGGGTGTTCCATGGACCAATAAGGAGGTGCAGTGTCTGCTCACTGCATTGTCAGACGAACGTATCCAGCGCGAGTTAGACGGAGCCACCCGGAAAGAAAAAATATACCGGGAGGTCTCAACATCGGAGTCCTTTAACGGTGAATTTTAATTTTTTTTTATTGTGCGTTTTTTCGCAAATATATTCAGTAAGACGCTCAGTTTATTTATGCAATAAAAAAGCTGTTCATTTGTGGATGATGATCGCTGCTTTATTGCAGCACACTGCGGACTAAAGCTTTTATTTTAATTATTCATGTGAACAATACGCTGAAATAAGCTTATGTAATCTT